>OZ012675.1:33379462-34579462 GCA_963942505.1 Lordithon lunulatus
TTTATATATGTTTCAGAAACATGATTGCAAAATTTGATGTTTATAGCACTTTTATTTTCGGAGTTTCATCGAGCTACCTATAAGGTCGGTCATTTTGGGTGTGCGTTGAAACATCAAACAATTACAATAAAATTCATAACACTCAAAATAATCAACATACATAATTCAAAATCACTAAAATCCTTTTAAATACATGAAGGATTATAGCAAAAAATCAACATTCTCAAAAATTTACTATTTAACCTGCAGCGGTGGTATAAAGATGTCATTTGTTTCAATAGCATGTAAATTAGTAAATAACAAAAGACGTCGATTTTTATTTAAATTGAGTTATGTTTCAAAAATATGATTGCAAAATTTTATATTTATAGCACAAATATTTTCCGAGTTATATTTTTATCATCAAGCTACCTCTAAGTTCGCTCATTTTGGGTGTGCGTTAAAACATCAAACCGTTACAAAAAAATTCATAACACTCAAAATAATATACATAAGAAACTCAAAATCGTTAAAAATATTTTAAATACATGAAGGATTATAGAAGAAAATCAACGATCTCAAAAATTTATTATTTACCCTGTAGCGATGATTTAAATTTGTCATTTGTTTCAATAGCTATAGCATGCAAATTCGTAAAAAACAAAATACGTCGATTTATATTTAAATTCATTAATATTTTAGTAACATGATTGCAAAATTCTATGTTTATATCACTTATATTTT
The DNA here is from genome assembly GCA_963942505.1 of Lordithon lunulatus. Lineage (NCBI taxonomy): Eukaryota > Metazoa > Arthropoda > Insecta > Coleoptera > Staphylinidae > Lordithon > Lordithon lunulatus. The sequence goes on from OZ012675.1 coordinate 33,380,186, forward strand.
GCGAGTTATAATTTTTTTCATCGAGCTACCTCTAAGGTCGGTCACTATGGGTGTGTGTTGAAACATCAAACAGTTACAATAAAATTCATAATTCAATATCGCTAGAAGCCTTTTAAATGTATGAAGGATTATAGAAAAAAATCAATAGTCTCAAAAATTTACTATTTAACCTATAGCGTTGATACAAAGATGTCATTTGTTTCAATAGCTACAACATGCAAATTAGTAAACAACAGAAGATGTTGATTTCTCTTTAAATGATTTATGTTTAAAGAACATGATTGCAAAATTTTATGTTTATATAACTTTTATTTTGCTAGTTATATTTTTTTTCATCGAGCTACCTCTAATATCTGTCATTTTGGGTGTGCGTTAAAACATTAGACAGTTACAAAGAAAATCATAACACTCAAAATAATTAACATATATAACTCAAAATCGCTAAAAACCTTTTAAATACAAAAAGGATTGTAGAGAAAAATCAATAGTCTGAAAAGTTTACTATTTACCCTGTAGCAATGATATAAAGTGGTCATTGCTTGCAATAGCTATAACATTCAAATTAGTTAATAACAAAAGATGTTGATTTTTTATTGAAATAGATTTATGTTTGAAGAACATAATTGCAAAATTTTATATATATATATATATAGCACTTTTATTTTCCAAGTTAATAATTTTTATCATCGAGCTACATCTAAGGTCGGTCATTTTGTGTGTGCGTTGGAACATCAAAGAAAAAAATTCATAACACCGAAAATAATTAACATATATAACTTAAAATCGCTAAAAGGACTATAGAAAAAAATCAACAGTCTTAATAATTTACTATTAAACCTGTAGCGGTGGTATGAAGTTGTCATTTGTTTCAATAGCTATAACATACAAATTAGTAAATAACAAAAGACGTCGATTTTTATTTTAATAGAATTATGTTTAAAGAATATGATTTCAAAATTTTATATCTATAGCACTTTTATTTTCCGAGTTTTAATTTTTTTATCAAGCTACCTCTAAGTTCGGTCATTTTGGGAGCGCGTTGAAACATCAAACAGTTACAAACATAATTCATTTTAAACAAATTTTCATAATATATTAATAAATAATTATGTTTGTTAGATATATATATTTTGGAAATTATAACTTAACTACTTCTCCATGTTTTAGGTCTTCCAACTCAAATATACCAAAATTATTCAATGTAAGCCACAAAAAGTATGGTGGTTGTATCTGGTTTTTTTGTAAACCAAATGTTACTAAATTTTCAGAATATATTGGTAAACTATTATATTTGTTAGATATAAATTCTGGAAATTTTAATATTACTACTTCTTTATATTTAAGGTCTTCAAACTCAAAAATACCAGAATTATCCAATGTAAAGTACAAAAAGTGGTTGTAACTTGTTTTCTTTGTAAACCAAATTTAATCAAATTTACCTAATATATTGGTAAATAAATACATTTGTTACATATAAATTTTGAACATGTTAACATAACTACTTCTCTATGTTTTAAGTCATCAAACTGAAATGTACCAAGAATCACCTAGTGTGAGCCACAAAAAGTGGTTGTAACTTATATTTTTGTAAACCAAATGTAACCAAATTTTCAAAATATATTGGTAAGTAATTACATTTGTTAGATATAAATTTTAAAAATTGTAACTTAACTACTTCTCTATGTTTTAGGTCTTCAAACTCAAATATACCAATATCACCCGGTGTGAACCACAGAAAAGTGGTTGTCACATGTTTTTTTGTAAACCAAATGTAACTAAATTTTGGAAATATATTGGTAAATAACTACATTTGTTAGATATAAATTTTGGACTTGTTAACATAACTACTTCTCTATGTTTAAGTCATCAAACTCAAATGTACCAAGAATCACCTAGTGTGAGCCACAAAAAGTGGTTGTAACTTATATTTTTGTAAACCAAGTATAACCAAATTTTCAGTATATATTGGTAAGTAATCATATTTGTTAGACGTAAATTTTGGAAATTGTAACTTTACTATTTCTCTATGTTTTAGGTCTTCAAACTAACATATACCAAAATCACCTGGCGTAAGCCACAAAAAGTTGCTGTAATTTGATTTTTTGTCAACCAAATTTAACCAAATTTTCAGGATATATTGGTAAATAACTACATTTATTAGGTATAAATTTTGGACATTGTAACGTAACTACTTCTTCATGTTTTAGGTCTTCAAACTCAATAATACCAAAATCATCCGGAATAAGTCACAAAAAGTGGTTTAACTTGTTTTTTTGTAAACAAAATATAACCAAATTCTCAGAATATATTGGTAAAAAGCTACATTTGTTAGATATAAATTTTGGAAATTCTAACTTAACTACTTCTCTACGTTTTAAGTCATCAAACTCAAATGTACCAAGAATCACCTAGTGTGAGCCACAAAAAGTGGTTGTAACTTATACTTTTGTATACCAAATGTAACCAAATTTTTAGTATATATTGGTAAGTAATCATATTTGTTAGATGTAAATTTTGGAAATTGTAACTTTACTATTTATCTATGTTTTAGGTCTTCAAACTAACATATACCAAAATCACCTGGCGTAAGCCACAAAAAGTTGCTGTAATTTGATTTTTTGTCAACCAAATTTAACCAAATTTTCAGGATATATTGGTAAATAACTACATTTATTAGATATAAATTTTGGACATTGTAACGTAACTACTTCTTCATGTTTTAGGTCTTCAAACTCAATAATACCAAAATCATCCGGAATAAGTCACAAAAAGTGGTTTAACTTGTTTTTTTGTAAACAAAATATAACCAAATTCTCAGAATATATTGATAAATAGCTACATTTGTTAGATATACATTTTGGACATGTTAGCATAACTACTTCTCTATGTTTTAAGTCATCAAACTCAATTATACCAAAAATCACCTAGTATAAGCCACAAAAATTGGTTGTAATTTATATTTTTGTAAACCAAATGTAACCAAATTTTCAAAATATATTGGTAAGTAATCACATTTATTAGATATAAATTTTAGAAATTGTAACTTAACTACTTCTCTATGTTTTAGGTCTTCAAACTCAAATATACCATTATCACCCGGTGTGAACCACAGAAAAGTGGTTGTCATATGTTTTTTTTGTAAACCAAATGTAACTAAATTTTGGAAATATACTGGTAAATAACTACATTTGTTAGATATAAATTTTGGACTTGTTAACATAACTACTTCTCTATGTTTTAAGTCATCAAACTCAAATGTACCAAGAATCACCTAGTGTGAGCCACAAAAAGTGGTTGTAACTTATATTTTTGTAAACCAAGTATAACCAAATTTTTAGTATATATTGGTAAGTAATCATATTTGTTAGATGTAAATTTTGGAAATTGTAACTTTACTATTTCTCTATGTTTTAGGTCTTCAAACTAACATATACCAAAATCACCTGGCGTAAGCCACAAAAAGTTGCTGTAATTTGATTTTTTGTCAACCAAATTTAACCAAATTTTCAGGATATATTGGTAAATAACTAGATTTATTAGATATAAATTTTGGACATTGTAACGTAACTACTTCTTCATGTTTTAGGTCTTCAAACTCAATAATACCAAAATCATCCGGAATAAGTCACAATAAGTGGTTTAACTGGTTTTTTTGTTAACAAAATATAATCAAATTCTCAGAATATATTGGTAAATAGCTACATTTGTTAGATATAAATTTTGGATATGTTAACATAACTACTTCTCTATGTTTTAAGTCATCAAACTCAAATGTACCAAGAATCACCTAGTGTGAGCCACAAAAAGTGGTTGTAACTTATATTTTTGTAGACCAAATGTAACCAAATTTTCAAAATATATTGGTAAGTAATCACATTTATTAGATATAATTATTAGAAATTGTAACTTAACTACTTCTCTATGTTTTAGGTCTTCAAACTCAACTATACCAAAATTACCTGGTGTAAGCCACAAAAAGCTACTGTAACTTGTTTTTGTAAACCGAATTTAAGCAAATTTTCAGAATATATATATATATATATATATATATATATATATATATATATATTTAAAAATAATGATGTTTCACCTGATGTTTCAATCCCCAAATCAAATATATAGTGAATTCGAAAATATCTGTATCAAACAAATAAAACATTGAAAGAGAGAGGGGAAAAAAATCAATTAAATATAAAACAAGATGAATCAACGTTGCGTCTATGCTAGCCCATAAAACTTTCATCGCAAACGACGGCTATTGGGCATTATTTATTGTCATACGAGCGCTGAATATAATTGTTTTTATGCGCGCCATGCTCTGTGAGATCGCTATGCGGCTTTTTATTCGGGCAGTAATTTTATTCGGTGTCGCCGATCGCACATAAAAATGCTCCGATTAATGGAATAAAGTGTTCTATAAGGAATCTTGAAGACCGTCAACTATTCCGCGAAGAGTAAACACAACAGTAATGGGAGCAACGTGACCGACGGCGAGGCGCACGTTAATTTTTCAATTAATTGCCAACTCAAACTCAAATCACGATTGAGTTGGATTTTGCACTAAATACAATTTAGGGCTTGACATAAATGAAGTGTGAAAGCATTTTAAAAGTCAATAATAAAAATATAATTAGTATATTTATTGTCTTTTGTACACACCGATGTGGTGAAGTTGTTAGCACCAGGGATGTAGAGGTAAAATGTTTACTGTACATATATCAAAATTCAAAAATGTTGATATATCTACAGTAAACCTTTTACCATTTACGGTGTGCACAAAAGACAATAAATGTACTAATTATGTTTTTATTATTGATTTTTTAATTTCCTTCACACTTCATTGATTACAATTTAGCTATTATAATATGGTAAAGTTGGTAATGTTTTTGAATGCATTCAAAACTGTATGAGTTGTTTTTTTAAATTTATTTTTAGCGATTATGATTCGTGTGTTTTGCGTTTCCAGGTATTTCCGTGTAGATTATTAGGCAGGTACCGCGGTGGTCGGTGTGGTCGTTAGTCAGGGATACATTCCGCGCATACCCCAGCGGAACAGACTCCCACAGCCCCCGCGGAGCCGACCGTTCCTATTGTCGTCGCTGTACGGTTTTCATTAGAAGCCTTCAAGGACAATTATGTTCAAAAATCGTCTGCGGGCGCTCAAAACTTGTATTACCAATTTATTTAACAATTTAATGAAGATCAATTTAGATGAATTAAGACTTTCGCAGCACTTTTCTAAAACCAAAAATTTAATAAATTATTTAAAACAACAGAAACCTGTTATATGATGAAACAGAAGTATTTTAATTCGTAATGTTCTTAATCAGCTTTCCTAAAATAAAACAAGTGATAAAACAAAAGCATTCTAGATCGAAATCTTCTCAACTAAACTTCTTATATTAAAACAATTAAAGGATGTGTTCTACGGCTCGCTTCGCTCGCACTATAGTGTTTGCATTGTTTTCACCTAGGTTAAAATGATTGAAAGCATTATAAGATCATTATATACAATTTTGAACAAACTGTACTATTATTTGTAGGTTAAAACAGTAGAAGATCATTAAAATCAAGCTGTAAGATGCAATTTATCATTTAATACATATTCTAATCTAAGTTAAAGTTATATAAGTATACTGAGATGAACTTGTTGGCCACCTCTGTTATAGACAAATTTTGGAAAATGTCTATGTGTATGTCTGTGAACAAAATTCCGGGAAAACCGTCCAATGTATAACGAATGAAAACGTGAATTGAACTGAAATATCTGAAATTATGATTAAATATGAATTGATGCATTTGGAAAGTCGTATGGTGCCCCACCAGCAGACACTTGTTTCCCGTAACGGTGTCCAGAAATTAATGGACCCAATTAGGCAGGCCCTCCCGATTCCGGGCGGCGCTTTAAGTCGCGCTTAAGACGGCTTTGCGTCAATAAAGATTATCGTACATCGTCTGGAAAGGCATTAGCATATTTTTAATGGCCCGTCCGGGGCGTTAATATATATTTATTCACCAATATTTGTACCAATAAAAGTAAAGCGGATGAGGAATTTCAATAATGCTGTCCATCCACCGCACCCGGCCGTGTTGGCAAACTTGAAATTTATAAACTGAGCTGAATGAAAACAGAACGAAATCAATATTTATATGTATAAGTATAATTTCATCTCTTACTAATCTAAAAAAAGTTAGATGTAAGTTTTATTATTAACATTCAAAGGTTGTAATAGGTTGTAATCTGCATAATAATATAATTATTAACATTGTAAGTATTTTAATTGTAGTAAATTAAAGATTGAGTTGACAAATAAAAAAACAATTCACCCATCAATTGTCAATCGTGTCAGAAACAAGCATAAAAGACTTAAAATTGATAAAAGCGAGTCTAATCCTGCATTAAGCCCTCTCCGGGCCGATTTTGGGGTGCCACAAAGGACGATTCACGGTTCTCAGGTGACGTGTGCATGTATGTATGTATACACCTGAACGAGGGTGTCATGTGTCAACCACCGTGCTTTGTGTCTACTCCACTACACCTATATAGCATTAAAAGTTATATGATAATGAATTCCATTTTTTAAGGGTGAAACGAATGGATTAAATGTATAAAATATTGCTATAAAGTGGTTGCTACATTTATTTGCACTGAAAATAACATTCTATTATAATTATATCATTAAAAACTTTAAGAAGTTAATATACGTGTAATTATATATTATATTATTACATAAGTATAATTATATATTATATTATATTGTAATTAAACGATACTATAATATATTATATACATATTGTAATTTAACAACAATATATTGTAAATTAATATAATTTAGAGTGAGAAAATGATTGCCGTGTGTGAATATCTGAGTAAATAATCATCAGATATTTCAATATTTTTTAATGATCAAAAATTCACTCTATATTAATTATTTTGAGTGTTATGAATTTTTTTTGTAACTCTTTGATGTTTCCACGTACATCCAAAATTACCAACCTTAGAGGTAGCTTGATGAAAAAAATTATAATTCGAAAAATAAAAGTGCTACAAATATAAAATTTTACAATAATGTTCTTAAAATATAAATCTATTTAAATAAAAATCGACGACTTTTGCTAGTTACTAATTTGCATGTTATAGCTATTGAAACAAATGACAATTTTATACCATATACATAGTAAATATTTGAAATTGTTGATTTTTTTCTATAATGCTTTATGTATTTTTAAAGTTTTTAGCAAGTTTGAGTTATATACGTTAATTATTTTGAGGGTTAGGATTTTTTTGTAATCCTTTGATGTTTCCACGTACATCCAAAATGACCAACCTTAGAGATAGCTTGATGAAAAAAATTATAACTCCGATAATAAAAGTGCTATAAATATAATATACATATATATATACTAATATACAAATATATTTAAATAAAAATCAACGAATTTTCCTATCTACTAATTTGCATGTCATAGTTATTGAAACAAATGACAACTTTATATCAATGCTACAGGTTAAATAGTAAATTTTTGAGATTGTTGATTTTTTTCTATAATCCTTTGTACATTTAAAAAGTTTTTGGTGATTTTGAGTTATATATGTTAATTAGTTTGAGTGATATGAATTTTTTTGTAACTCTTTGAGTTTCCACGTACATTCAAAATGACAAACCTTAGCGATAGCTTGATGAAAAAAAATTATAATTCGAAAAATAAAAGTGCCATAAATATAAAATTTGGCAGTCATGTTCTTTAAACATAAATATATTTAAATATAAATCAACGCCTTTTCGTATTTACTAATTTGCATGTTATAATTATTAAAACAAATGACAACTTTATATCAACGCTACAAGTTAAATAGTAAACTTTTAAGACTGTTGATTTTTTTCTATAATACTTTATGTATTTTAAAGGTTTTAGGCCATTTTGAGTTATGTATGTTCATTATTTTGTCTGTTATGAATTTTTCTGTAACTGTTTAATGTTTCCACGCACACTTAAATTGACCGAACTTAGAGGTATCTCGATGAAAAAAATTATAACTCGGAAAATAAAAGTGCTATAAATATAAAATTATGCAATCATATTCTTAAAACATAACTAAATGTAAATAAAAATCGACGTCTCTTGTTATTTACTAATTTGCATATTATAGATATTGAAACAAATGACATCTTTATACCAACGCCACAGGTTAAATAGTACACTTTTGAGACTGTTGATTTTTTTCTAATATCCTTCATGTAATTAAAAGAATTGTAGCGATTTTGAGTTATGTACGTTAATTACTTTCAGTGTTATGAATTTTTTTGTAACTGTTTGATGTTTCAACACACACCCAAAATGACCGAACTGAGAGGTAGCTCGATGAAAAAAATTATTACTCGGAAAATGAATGTGCTGTAAATAAAAAGTTTTGTAATCGTATTCTTAAGACATAAATTTATTTAAATAAAAATCGACTTCTTTTGTTATTTACTAATTTGCATGTTATGGCTATTAAAACAATTGATAACTTTAAATCAACGCTACAGGTTAACTAGTAAACTTTTGAGACTGTTGATTTTTTTCTAAAATCTATAATATAATTAAAAAGTTTTTAGTGATTTTGAGTTATGTATGTTAATTATTTTGAGTGTAATGAATTTTTTTGTAACTGTTTGATGTTACAACACACCCCCAAAATGACTAACATTAGAAGTAGCTCGATGAACAAAATTATAACTAAAATAAAAGTGTTATATTAATAAAATTTTGCAATAGTAAATAAATAAAACGAATTTTTCTTTGTTTTTTATCACTTGTTTATTACTGTTTGCGAATATTTTCGGCTACGCTCTAGCCATTATCAAGCTAATCCGATTATCACAAAGTAGATGCCGATTCAATTCAATATTTTGCAATAGTATTCTAAAAATATAAATCTACTTAAATATAAATCAACAAATTTTGCTATTTACTAATTTGCATGTTATAGACATTGAAACAATTGACAACTTTGTATCAACGCTACAGGTTTAATAGTTAATGTTTGAGACTGTTGATTTTTTTCTATAATACTTTATGTATTTAAAGAGTTTTTGGTGATTTTGAGTTATGTATGTTCATTATTTTGAGTGTTATAATTTTTTTGTAACTGTTTGATGTTTCAACGCACACCCTAAATGATCGAACTTAGAGGTAGCTCGATTAAAACAATTATAACTCGAAAAATAAAAGTGCTATAAATATAAAATTTTGCAATAATATTCTTAAAGTATTAATCAATTTAAATAAAAATCGACGTCTTTTGTTATTTACTAATTTGTATGTTATAGCCATTGAAACAAATGCCAACTCTATATGACCGCTTCAAGTTCAATAGTAAATTTTTGAGACTGTTAATTTTTTTCTATAATCCTTTATGTATTTAAAACCTTTTTGTCGATTTTGAGTTATGTACGTTAATTATTTTCAGTGTTATGATTTTTTTGTAACTGATGTTTCAACGCACACTCAAATAGATCGATGTTAAAGGTAGCTCGATGAAAAAAAATATAACTCGGAAAATAAAAGTCATATAAAACATAACATTTTGCAATCATATTCTTAAAGTATTAATCAATTTAAATAAAAATCAACATCTTTTGTTATTTACTAATTTGCATGTTGTAGCTATTGAAACAAATGACAACTTTATAACAACGCTACAGGTTACATGGTAAATTTTTGAGACTGTCAATTTTTTTCTATAATCCTACATGCATTTAAAAAGCTCTTAGCGATTTTGAGTTATGTATATTCATTATTTTGAGCGTTATGATTTTTTTGAAACTGTTTGATATTTCAACACACCCCAAAATTACCGACCTTAGAGATAGCTCGATACAAAAAATGATAACATGGAAAATAAAAATGTTACAAATATAAAATTTTGCTGTCATGTTCCTAGGACATAAATCTATTCAAATATAAATCCACAACTTTTGTTATCTTCTAATTTGCATGTTATAGTTATTAAAACAAATGATAACTTTATATCAACGTCACAGGTTAAATAGTAAACTTTTGCGACTGTTGATTTGTTGATTCCATAATCCTGTATGTATTTAAAATAGTTTTTGAGATTTTAAGTTATTTATGTTAATTAGTTTGAGTGTTATGAATTTTTTGTAACTGTTTGATGTTACAACGCACACTCAAAACGACCGAACTTAAAGGTAGCTCGATGAAAATAATTATAACTTGGAAAATAAAAGTGCTACAAATATAAAATGTTGCAATCATGTTTCTAAAAGATCAATAAATTTAAATAAAAATCAACATCTTTTGTTATATACTAATTTGTATTTTGCAACTATTGAAACAATTGACAAATTTATATCAAAACTACATGTGTAATAGTAATTTTTTGAGACTATTGATTTTTTATCTATAATTCTTTATGTATTTAAAAAAAAATCGGAAATTTTCAGTTATATATGTTAATTATTTTGAGTGTTATGATTTTTTTTGTAACTGTTGTTACAACGCACACCCAAAATTACCAACCTTAGAGATAGCTTGATGAAACTAATTATAACTCGGAAAATGCTAAAAATATAAAATTTTGTAATCTTGCTCATAAAACATAAATCTATTTAAATAAAAATCGACGACTTTTCTTATTTACTAATTTGCATGTTATAGTTATTGAAACAAATGACAACTTTATACCAACGCTACAGGTTAAATAGTAACGTTTTGAGACTATTGATTTTTTTCTATAATCCTTCATGTATTTAACGAGTTTTTGGCAATTTTGAGTTATGTATGTTCGTTATTTTGAATGTTATAAATTTTTTTGTAACTGTTTGATATTACAATGCACACCCTAAATGACCGAACTTAGAAGTAGCTCGATGAAAATAATTATAAATCTGAAAATAAAAGTGCTAAAAATATAAAAATTTTCAATCATATTTTTAAAAGATAAATCTATTTAAATAAAAATCGACGCTTTTTGTTATTTACTAATTTTCATGTTACAGCTATTGAAACAATTGACAACTTTGTATCAACGCTACAGGTTTAATAAGAAAGTTTTAAGACTGTTGATTTTTTTCTATAATCCTTCATATATTTAACGAGTTTATGGCAATTTTTAGTTATATAAGTGCATGATTTTAAGTGTTATGAATTTTTTTGTAACGGTTTGATGTTTCAACGCACACCCAAAATGATCGACCTTAGTGGTAGCTCGATGAAAAAAATTATAACTCGGAAAATAGAAGTGCTAAAAATTTAAAAAATTGCAATCGTATTTTTAAAATATAAATCTATTTAAATAAAAATCGACGACTTTTCTTATTTACTAATTTGCATGTTATAGTTATTGAAACAAATGACAACTTTATACCAACGTTACAGGTTAAATAGTAAATTTTTGCGACTGTTAATTTTTTCATATAATTCTTTATGTATTTAAAAGGTTTTAGGTCATTTTGAGTTATGTATGTTAATTATTTTGTATGTTATGATTTTTTTGGTAATTATAAATAGTATAAGTTATAAATTGTATCTTATAATTTGATTACAATGCTCTTCTATTGTATGAATTTCCAAATCAAAGTATACTTTATTCAAAAATAGTATGTAATGATCCTAGAATACTTTTATATAGTTTTATATAAATATAATGTATTATAGAATAGTTTTAACCTAGGTGAAAACAATGCAAATACATTATAGTGCGAGCGAAGCGAGCCGTAGATCATATCTTTCAATTGTTTTAATATAAAAACCCTAGTTGAGAAGGTTTCTAGCTAGAATGCTTTTGTTTTAGAACTTGTTTTAATTTAGGGAACCTAGTTGAGATATTTTACTAGTAAAAATACTTTTGTTTTGTTTGTTAAAACAAATGAAAATATAATTTTTTTTAATTAATTTAGTCGATTTTGTTTAAATTTTTTTTAAAACATATAATACGTCATAAATTACATCTTGTTATTTGATTGGCACATGTTTTAACCTACAAATTAAAAAATGTCCCTTGTATTATAAATTAAAATTCAATAATTACTAACAATTAAAAGATATTGTAAATACATTTTTTTTTTTTTTTGGCAACCTAAACCATCACCAAGTGCCAAAATAGTAGTGGAAATAATCACACTATATTTTGTTTATATTGCTTAAACCTAGGTTAAAACAATACATAGCATTCTAAGATTATTAGATGAATTTAAACAAATTTTATATTTATTTGTAGATTAAAACAATAGATAAACATGATATTATCTATTGTTTTAACCTACAAATAAATATACAATTTGTTTCAACAGGTATTGTATTGTTTTAACCTAGGTTTGTTTGTTTGTTTGTTTGTTTTAACATACAAAACAAAAGTATTTTATTTAGTAACGTTCTCAACTAGGTTCCCTAAATTAAAACAAGTTAGAAAATGCTATGTTTTGTTTTAACCTAGGTTTAAACTATATAAACAAAATATAGTGTGAGCATACTTTTTTTTCTTCTAAGTCCCTTGTTCACACAAGTGATGAATTTATGGTGGTCGCAAATGGGGCGTCACATTTCACACGTCGGTGTCAAGCCAAAGAGAGCGGGCTCGTTAAACAATAACCGACAGTTTATTCTTGTTTTTTTATATGTGTGTATGTATGTGTGTGTGTGTGTGTGTGTGTGTGTCTGTGTATAACTGAACGTGTGTTTGTGAATGTTAAACAGATTCGGGTTGGTGTCGTAAAAAATAATTTTTGTGTAAAACAACGCGCTCGCGAGAGAGTCGCGCGTTTTCTTCTTGGAAGCCTCTGGAATTCGTCCATCGCGCGACCACTTCTAACGAACCGTTTAATACAGCGACCACATTTTTTTCTAAGAACAACGAGCAATAACGTAATAAGTAAAACCTGCCTTCGAACAAGACATTAATTGCACGGGAATGCCAGTAATGTGGTAAACGCACCAACTCGCGATTTCCTAAGCATTACAAGACGAACAAAGCAAACAAAACATCGCTTTACACTCATAATACATAGAAATATATTTCACTGAATTTAGTACTGTTAACAACAATCAGAAAGTGAGATATAGTCTTCATAATGCCTAGAAAACTTTTTTAAACAAACGTTATAATTAATCATTTACTGAACTAGTTTGTCTCTGAATTCAATTTTAATTCACCCAATAACTACGCGACAAATTTAATAAGATTTAGATAGAACAGGTTGGAGTGTTCTATCTTATTTGATTTGTTGCGAAGTTATTGGGAGAATTAAAATTGAATTCAGAGACAAACTAGTTCAATAAATAATTAATTTCCTAATAATTGTAATATGTAAATATTTTTTTTTAATTTAATTTCTTGTATGAATTGCATTGTAATTAGAAGCAATAGTTATTATTATTATTATTCCCAAGTAACTGGAATACTGGAGTTAACTTCTAAACTCGCCAACTTATTTACGGAAACTGCCCACAAATTACATCTCCTCGTCGTGGCGCGTTGTTTATCCTCTTTATTAAATTAATACACGCAGTTAATTGACGATTGCCGGCGTCCGCGGAAGGCTTAAATTACCTCCTCTGTGCGCGCGTTATCCGAGCTCGAGGGGCGATTAGATACCGCATGGAATTATGCGAACGTGTCGTTAGTTATAATTAAATTATTTTACTGAACGTCTCGCGATCAAATTGCAGCGCAATTACCACCGCAACTAATTGATACGGAACAGCATTCATTTTAAAATTATAATTGTTGGCGATATTTAACGCAAATTAGTACTAGAGAGACCTACTAATTATAAACCAACTAAAGCAACTAATAACTAAAATAATGTTGGTATGTTTAAACATTTGTCACTATATTCATGTATGTATCGTTATCTCTGGTATTGCATGTGTATTGTTACATTTACTAAATTCATGTATATTGTTTTGTAGCTATGTTCATGTACATAGTTATCATTAATATCAATGATTAATCATGTTATGGTTAATCAATGTTATTATATTCATTTATATGATTTTCATTACTATATTTATGTATATTTTTATCGTTACTATATTCATGTATATAGTTGCTGCCAATATATTCATATTCATATATATCGTAATCGTAACTATGTTCATGTGTAACATTATTCTTGGTATATTCATGTATATTATAATAATATTTATGTATATTTTTAATCTAGGTTTTAAATTAAAATGTAATTTGTCAAAAACTATATTTAATGAGCTCAGTATACTCTGTAATGTTAATCAAGGCTAGAGCAATATAACTATAAACAAGTGCGAGCGAAGCGAGCCGTAGATTGCGCTCTTTTATTGTCTTAATTTACGAAGCCTAGGTGAGAAGATTCATGAATATAGATTCCATATACATGAATCTATATTCAGTAAGCTGTAGTTCTCTCGGGAGACCTCACTCCTAGAGAGCGCGTCCCTCGGGTGGCGGATAAGGGAAGTCCTGCAAAGACAGGATTACTGCGAATATATTGAATAAGCAGTCGTGGACCAAAGGACTGTGCTCCTTAAGAGATTAATTTCTTCTTGTTTTTACCACCACAGCTCGATTCACATACAATTTTATATTGCGAAAAGTTATTTTATATAAACTTTTATTCACTACGACGTTAATAATTAAGACAAATTAATAAATCAAGCTTTTTTATAAAGCTAAATAAATAGGCAATATGATGAAATTTTTATAATTTTCAAAATTCCAAAATTTGACTTTTTATAATTTTTTGTATTACGAGTAGTGGCTTTATATAAACTTTTATACACTACGACGTTAGTAATTGAGGCAAATAAATGAATCAAACTTTTTTCAAAAGCTAAATAAATGGGCTACACGATGTATTATATATAATATTCAAAATTCAAAAATTTGATTTTTTTACAATTTTTTATATTGCGAATAGTGACTTTATATAAACTTTTCTTTACTAAAGCTAAATAAACAGGCAACATGATGAAATTTGAATAATTTTCAAAAATCAAAAATTTGATTTTTTATAATTTTTTCTATTACGAATAGTGACTTTATATAAACTTTTATGTACTACGACGTTAATAATTGAGATAATTAAATGAATTAAACTTTTTTATAAAGCTAAATAAATAGACACCACAATCAAATTTGCTTAATTTTAAAAATTCAAAAAATTTATTTTGTATCCACTACGTCGTTAACAATTAAGGTAAATTAATAAATCAATTTTTTTTATTACAAGTAGTGGCTTTATATAAACTTTTATGTACTACGACGTTAGTAATTGAGGCAAATAAATGAATTAAACTTTTTTCAAAAGCTAAATAAATGGGCTACACGAGGTATTATATATAATTTTCAAAATTCAAAAATTTTATTTTTTTACAATTTTTTATATTGCGAATAGTGACTTTATATAAACTTTTATTCACTACAACGTTAATAATTAATGCAAATTAATGAATCAAACTTTTTCTAGTACGAATAGTGACTTTATATAAACTTTTATGTATTACGACGTTAATAATTGAGGCAATTAAATGAATCAAACTTTTGTATGAAGCTAAATAAATACGCAACATGATCGAATATGCATAATTTTAAAAATTCAAAAAATTAATTTTTTACAATTTTCTATATTACGAAAAGTGACTTTATATAAACTTGTATCCACTACGTCATTAATAATTAAGGTAAATTAATTAATCAAACTTTTTTTTAAAGCTAAATAAATAGGCAATATGATGAAATTTTTATAATTTTCAAAATTCAAAAATTTGATTTTTTTCAATTTTTTGTATTGCGAATAGTGACTTTATATAAACTTTTATACACTACGTCGTCAATAATTAAGGTAGATAAATGAATCAAGCTTTTTTGTAAAGCTAAAAAAATAAATAATACGATAAAATTAGTATAAATTTCAAAATTAAAAAATTTTATTTTTTACAATTTTTTGTACCGCAAATAGTGACTTTATATAAACTTTTATCCATTACGACGTTAATAATTAAGGTAAATAAATGAATCAAACTTTTTTCTAAAGCTAAATAAACAGGAATTACGATGAAATTAAAAAAAATTATTCTATTATATTATTTTAAATTTTAAATTTCAAAATTCAAAAATTTATTATATTGCGAATAGTGACTTTATATAAACTTTTATTCACTACAACGTTAATAATTAAGGCAAATTAATGAATCAAACTTTTTACTAAAGCTAAATAAAAAGGCATCATGTCGAAACATTTGTTTTTTTATAATTTTCTCTAGCACGAATAGTGACTTTATATAAACTTTTATGTACGTTAATAAGTGAAGCAATTAAAAGAATTAAACTTTTTTATAAAGCTAAATAAATAGGCAAAACGATAAAATTTGCATAATTTTAAAAATTCAAAAATTTTATTTTTTACAATTTTTTTTTATTGCGAATAGTGACTTTATATAAACTTTTATACACTACGTCGTTTATAATTAAGGTAAATAAATGAATCAAGCTTTTTTTTATAGCTAAATAAATAGGCATTACAATGAAATTTTTATAATTTTCACAATTCAAAAATTTAATTTTTTATAATTTTTTGTATCGCGAATAGTGACTTCATATAAACTTTTATCCACTACGAGGTTAATAATTAAGACAAATTAATGAATCGAACTTTTTTCTAAAGCTTCATAAATAGGCAATACGGTGAAAGTTTTATAATTTTCAAAATCCAAAAATTTGATTTTTTACAATTTTTTGAATTGCGAATAGTGACTTTATATAAACTATTATACACCACGTCGTTAATAATTAAAGTAAATAAATGAATGAAGCTTTTTTTAAAGCTAAATAAATAGGCAATACGACAAAAAAAATATAATTTTCAAAATTCAAAAATTCGATTTTTTACAAATTTTTCTATTGAGAATAGTGACTTTATATAAACTTTTATGTATTACGTCATTAATAAATAAAGAAAATATATAAATCAAACTTTTTTCAAAAGATAATTAAATGAATAACACGATGAAATTTGTAATAATTTTGAAAATTCTAAAATTTACTTTTTTACAATTTTTTGAATCGCGAATAATGACTTTATATAAACTTTCATATACTATGACGTTAATAATTAAAGAAAATAAATGAATCAAGCTTTTTTCTAAAGCTAAATAAATGAGATATACGATAAAATTGTTATAATTTTCAAAATTCAAAAATTTGATTTTTTTTATATTTTTTGTTTCGCATATAGTGACTTTATATAAACTTTCATGCACTACCACGTTAATAATTAAAGGAAATAATTGAATCAAACTTACTTTTAAGTCTATATAAATGGGCAGGATGATAAAATATGTATAATTTAGAAAATTCAAAAATTAGATTTTTTACAAATTTTTGTATCGCGACTAGTGACTTTATATAAACTTTTAGTCACTACAACGTTAATAATTAAAGCAAATAAATTAATCCATTTTTTTAAAGCTAAATAAATGGGTAATACGATGAAATTTTTATAATTTTCAAAATTCAAAAATTTTATTTTTTATATTTTTTTGTATTACGAGTAATGACTTTATATAAACTTTTATTCACTACAACGTTAATAATTGAGGCAATTAAATGAATCAAACATTTTTATGAAGCTAAATAAATATGCAACACGATGAATTATGTTTAATTTTCAAAATTTTGATTTTTTTAATAATTTTTTGTATCGCAAATATTGACTCCATATAAACTTTTATCCACTACGACGTTAATAATTAAGACAAATTAATGAATCAAACTTTTTTTTAAAGCTAAATAAATAGGTAATATGATGAGGCTTATATAATTTTCAAAATTCAAAAATTTGATTTTTGGCACTTTTTTGTATTACGGTTATATTTTATTTATATATTATTTATTACTTTATATAAACTTTTATCCACTGCGACGTTAATTATGAAGGTAAATGAATTAATCAAACTGTTTTCTAAAGCTAAATAATTAGGCAACAGGATGAAATTTGTATAAATTTCAAAATTCAAAAATTCGATTTTTTACAATTTTTTGTATTGCGAATAGTGACTTTATCTAAACTTTTATGCATTACGCCATTAATAATTAGCAAATATATGAATCAAACTTTTTTCAAAAGCTAATTAAATAGGCAACACGATAAAGTTTGTGTAATTTTCAAAATTAAGTTTTTTAATTTTTTTATAATGTTTTGTTTCGCCAATAGTGACTTTATATAAACTTTCATGTACTACCACGTTAATAATTAAGGGATATAAATGAATCGAACTTATTTTTAAAGCTGTATAAATGGGCAATATGATAAAATATTAATCATTTTGAAAATTCAAAATTTTGATTTTTTTTTTAAATTTGTATCGTGAATAGTAACTTTATATAAACTTTTATACACTACGTTGTTAATAATTAAGGTAAATAAATGAATCAAGCTTTTTTCTAAAGCTAGATAAACAGGCACTACGATGAAATTTTTATAATTTTCAAAATTCAAAAATTTGATTTTTTATAATTTTTTGTATCGCAAATAATGACTTTATATAAACTTTTATTCACAACAACGTTAATAATTAAGACAAATTAATTAATCAAATTTGCTTGTAAAGCTAAATAAATAGGCAATACGATGAAATTTTTATAATTTTCAAAATTCAAAAATTTGATTTTTTACAATTGTTTGTATCGCGAATAGTAACTGTATATAAACTTTTATACACTACGCCGTTAATAATTAAGATAAATAAATAAATTAAGCTTTTTTCTAAATCTTAATAAATGAATAACACGATGAAATTTGTATAAATTTCAAAATTCAAAAAGTCAATTTTTTATAATTTTTTGAATCGCGAATAGTTACTTTATATAAACTTTTATACACTACATCGTTAATAATTAAGGTAAATTAATGAATTAAGCTTTTTTCTAAAGCTAACTAAATGAGAAACACGATGAAATTAGAATCAAATTCAAAATTCAAAAATTCAATTTTTTATAATTTTTTGTATTACGAGTAGTGACTTTATATAAACTTTTATCTACTACGCCGTTAATAATTAAGACAAATTAATGAATCAAACTTTTTTGTAAGGCTTAATAAACAGGCAATGCGATGAAATTTGTATAATTTTCAAAATTCAAAAATTTGAATTTTTTATAATTTTTTGTATCGCGAATAGTGAATTTATATAAACTTTTATCCAAAACATCGTTAATAATTAAGGCAAATTAATGAATCAAGATTTTTTATAATGCTCCCTAAATGGGCAACACGATGAAATTAGTATAAATTTCAAAATTAAAAAAAAAATTTTAATTATTTTTTTGTATTGTAACTTTATATAAACTTTCATACACTACCAATGTTTAATAATTAAGGGAATTAACTGAATAAAACTTTTTTTCTAGAGTTAAAGACGCTAAATTATATGCAGGAATGTACTGTTTGTTTTTTGGTTGTGTGTATGTGTGTGTGTGTGTTGAGGGGTGTGTGGGGGGCGGCTCGCCGGCGGTACCGTGCCCAGCCCAGCGTGGCGCTACATCTCACTCCGCGCGTCGCGTCGCGGCCCTAACCACCGGGTTTTATTGCGCCGAAATCGAAATCACCACCCGCCCCCCTGCTGGCCCATTTTTTTATTTCAATCAATTCACCGCCTGGGTCGCGTAAAAAAATTAATTGATGACACTGTTTGCCATACATTTTACCTGTTGCACTAACACACAGTAATCGACAGTGGCAGTTGAAATAATTTTTTGTAGAAAAATGTGCGAGGAACTCAAATTTGTTATGCATACATTTATATCTTTATTATATATAATAAATAATGAAGATCACTATTTTCACACTCCAGTTTAATCATATATCGTAAATACGCTAAGTTTGGTCTTCATATGAAAAAGTTTCGAGCTGGTTTGTTTGTAGAAAATCGTTTCATATCTTATATTTGTGTCGTTCTTCACACACAATTTCGATGTTAGTTTTTTTCTCTATCTGTCTATGGGCCCCGCAGGGGGGTCAGAAGAGCGCGCCGGGGCGCCCCGCCGTAAGAAGCGCATAACTCAGGGGGCCCCCATTTGGAAACCCGACATTATTCAAGCCGATCGAGAGAATTCCGGGCGCATAAATCCAACGGAAGCGCGCTCACGCTCTCTCTAATTGTAAATGAAAAATGCACGAAATCACTCATCTGCTCAATGATGATGGTCCCAAAAAATAGGTAGGGAAATATTTTCTTAAATAGTTTTCATTTGAATATTAATTCTTCATACCTCCCCCCCAGTCTAACGATGGTAATTTCACATAAAATCATCAGGGGAGTTGTTGATTATTTAGTTTAATAATGAACAACTCCCCTGATGATTTTGATTGTTTCATTAAAATGTCGTATGCAATAGTTGAGCGGTGTAGTTTCAGCACTGAACATTAAAAGAGTGAACAATTAAGGAATTGTTTGTGTACTGCCTGCTGTTGCATTCCACCGGGCCCAGCCGGTGTACACGAAAAAGCGACATATCATCGTCTACACAATGTAAATGGTTTGTTTGTTTTTTAATTACTCAAAAATCGGATGCCGGGGATGCTGGCGCGCGGACTTCTCAGAAGCGCCGATACGGTACCGACGTAATTGGGAGGGGACGGGAGCACGCAGTTTTTCGCCGTAATTTGGCTGCGCAACAACAACAAAAAAACGTTACGTTTAATTAACTTAATGATTTGAGTTGAAATTATTGCTGGGAGGCTAGATGGATGTATGTGTACAATTGTTTTTCATGAAATGTACTACCTATCTGACGCAATTTTAACTTTCTAACAAAACAAATTATCAGATTGATTAATTTTATGTTAATTAGTCTAATATATTTTTGAAATATCTATAATATTACGGTCAAAACATACAAAATCGTATTTTGAATGAACTATTGACTTTGACATTGAATAGCATGAAAACTAGTTATATCATATTTCTTATTATGACTTTAAAAGATAGACTAATATATTGCTAAAGCACTAGCAAAGTTTCAAAAATATCTATCAAATGATTTTTGAAATATTTACAAAATTGTGGTTTAAATATACAAAATCGTATTTTGAATAAACTACTGAATTTGACATTGAATAACATGAAAACTAGTTATATCATATTTCTTATTATGATTTTGAAAGATAGACTAATATATTGCTAATGCACTAGCAAAGTTTCAAAAATATCTATCAAATGATTTTTGAAATATTTACAAAATTGTGGTTTAAATATACAAAATCGTATTTTGAATAAACTACTGAATTTGACATTGAATAACATGAAAACTAGTTATATCATATTTCTTATTATGATTTTGAAAGATAGACTAATATATTGCTAATGCACTAGCAAAGTTTCAAAAATATCTATCAAATGATTTTTGAAATATTTACAAAATTGTGGTTTTAATATACAAAATCGTATTTTTGAATGAACTACTGACTTTTACATTGAATATCATGAAAACTTGTTATATCATATTGCTTATTATGATTTTAAAAGATAGACTAATATATTGCTAATGCACTAGCAAAGTTTCAAAAATATCTATCAAATGATTTTTGAAATATTTTCAAAATTGCGGTTTAAATATAGAAAAACGTATTTTTGAATGAACTACTGACTTTGACATTGAATAGCATGAAAACTTGTTATATCATATTTCTTATTATGACTTTAAAAGATAGACTAATATATTGCTAAAACACTAGCAAAGTTTCAAAAATATCTATCAAAGTATTTTTGAAATATTTACGAAATTGCGGTTTAAATACTCAAAATCGTATTTTTGAATGAACTACTGACTTTTACATTGAATAGAATGAAAACTTGTTATATCATATTACTTATTATGACTTTAAAAGATAGACTAATATATTACTAATGCACTAGCAAAGTTTCAAAAATATCTATCAAATGATTTTTGAAATATTTACGAAAATGCGGTTTAAATATACAAAATCGTATTTTTGAATGAACTACTGACTTTGACATTGAATAGCATGAAAAATTGTTATATCATATTTCTCATTATGACTTTAAAAGATAGACTAATCTATTGCTAATGCACTAGCAACGTTTCAAAAATATCTATCAAATGATTTTTAAAATATTTACAAAATTGTGGTTTAAATATACAAAATCGTATTTTTGATTGAACTACTGACTTTGACATTGAATAGCGTGAAAACTAGTTATATCATATTTCTTATTTTGACTTTAAAAGATAGACTAATATATTGCTAATGCACTAGCAAAGTTTCAAAAATATCTATCAAATTATTTTTGAAATATTTACAAAATTGCGGTTTAAATATACAAAATCGTATTTTGAATGAACTACTGACTTTGACATTGAATAGCATGAAAACTTGTTATATCATATTTCTTATTATGACTTTAAAAGATAGACTAATATATTGCTAAAACACTAGCAAAGTTTCAAAAATATCTATCAAAGTATTTTTGAAATATTTACGAAATTGCGGTTTAAATACTCAAAATCGTATTTTTGAATGAACTACTGACTTTTACATTGAATAGAATGAAAACTTGTTATATCATATTACTTATTATGACTTTAAAAGATAGACTAATATATTACTAATGCACTAGCAAAGTTTCAAAAATATCTATGAAATGATTTTTGAAATATTTACGAAATTGCGGTTTAAATATACAAAATCGTATTTTTGAATGAACTACTGACTTTGACATTGAATAGCATGAAAAATTGTTATATCATATTTCTCATTATGACTTTAAAAGATAGACTAATCTATTGCTAATGCACTAGCAACGTTTCAAAAATATCTATCAAATGATTTTTAAAATATTTACAAAATTGTGGTTTAAATATACAAAATCGTATTTTTGATTGAACTACTGACTTTGACATTGAATAGCGTGAAAACTAGTTATATCATATTTCTTATTTTGACTTTAAAAGATAGACTAATATATTGCTAATGCACTAGCAAAGTTTCAAAAATATCTATCAAATTATTTTTGAAATATTTACAAAATTGCGGTTTAAATATACAAAATCGTATTTTGAATGAACTACTGACTTTGACATTGAATAGCATGAAAACTTGTTATATCATATTTCTTATTATGACTTTAAAAGATAGACTAATCTATTGCTAATGCACTAGCAAAGTTTCAAAAATATCTATCAAATGGTTTTTGAAATATTTTCAAAATTGCGGTTTAAATATAGAAAAACGTATTTTTGAATGAACTACTGACTTTGACATTGAATAGCATGAAAACTTGTTATATCATATTTCTTATTATGACTTTAAAAGATAGACTAATATATTGCTAAAACACTAGCAAAGTTTCAAAAATATCTATCAAAGTATTTTTGAAATATTTACGAAATTGCGGTTTAAATACACAAAATCGTATTTTTGAATGAACTACTGACTTTTACATTGAATAGAATGAAAACTTGTTATATCATATTACTTATTATGACTTTAAAAGATAGACTAATATATTACTAATGCACTAGCAAAGTTTCAAAAATATCTATCAAATGATTTTTGAAATATTTACGAAATTGCGGTTTAAATATACAAAATCGTATTTTTGAATGAACTACTGACTTTGACATTGAATAGCATGAAAAATTGTTATATCATATTTCTCATTATGACTTTAAAAGATAGACTAATCTATTGCTAATGCACTAGCAAAGTTTCAAAAATATCTATCAAATGATTTTTAAAATATTTACAAAATTGTGGTTTAAATATACAAAATCGTATTTTTGATTGAACTACTGACTTTGACATTGAATAGCGTGAAAACTAGTTATATCATATTTCTTATTTTGACTTTAAAAGATAGACTAATATATTGCTAATGCACTAGCAAAGTTTCAAAAATATCTATCAAATTATTTTTGAAATATTTACAAAATTGCGGTTTAAATATACAAAATCGTATTTTGAATGAACTACTGACTTTGACATTGAATAGCATGAAAACTTGTTATATCATATTTCTTATTATGACTTTAAAAGATAGACTAATCTATTGCTAATTCACTAGCAAAGTTTCAAAAATATCTATCAAATGATTTTTGAAATATTTACAAAATTGTGGTTTAAATATACAAAATCGTATTTTTGATTGAACTACTGACTTTGACATTGAATAGCGTGAAAACTAGTTATATCATATTTCTTATTTTGACTTTAAAAGATATACTAATATATTGCTAATGCACTAGCAAAGTTTCAAAAATATCTATCAAATAATTTTTGAAATATTTACGAAATTGCAGTTTAAATATACAAAATCGTATTTTTGAATGAACTACTGACTTTGACATTGAATAGCGTAAAAACTAGTTATATCATATTTCTTATTTTGACTTTAAAAGATAGACCAATTTATTGCTAATGCACTAGCAAAGTTTCAAAAATATCTATCAAAGTATTTTTGAAATATTTACGAAATTGCGGTTTAAATACACAAAATCGTATTTTTGAATGAACTACTGACTTTTACATTGAATAGAATGAAAACTTGTTATATCATATTACTTATTATGACTTTAAAAGATAGACTAATATATTACTAATGCACTAGCAAAGTTTCAAAAATATCTATCAAATGATTTTTGATATATTTACGAAATTGCGGTTTAAATATACAAAATCGTATTTTTGAATGAACTACTGACTTTGACATTGAATAGCATGAAAAATTGTTATATCATATTTCTCATTATGACTTTAAAAGATAGACTAATCTATTGCTAATGCACTAGCAAAGTTTCAAAAATATCTATCAAATGATTTTTAAAATATTTACAAAATTGTGGTTTAAATATACAAAATCGTATTTTTGATTGAACTACTGACTTTGACATTGAATAGCGTGAAAACTAGTTATATCATATTTCTTATTTTGACTTTAAAAGATAGACTAATATATTGCTAATGCACTAGCAAAGTTTCAAAAATATCTATCAAATTATTTTTGAAATATTTACAAAATTGCGGTTTAAATATACAAAATCGTATTTTGAATGAACTACTGACTTTGACATTGAATAGCATGAAAACTTGTTATATCATATTTCTTATTATGACTTTAAAAGATAGACTAATCTATTGCTAATGCACTAGCAAAGTTTCAAAAATATCTATCGAATGATTTTTGAAATATTTACAAAATTGTGGTTTAAATATACAAAATCGTATTTTTGATTGAACTACTGACTTTGACATTGAATAGCGTGAAAACTAGTTATATCATATTTCTTATTTTGACTTTAAAAGATAGACTAATATATTGCTAATGCACTAGCAAAGTTTCAAAAATATCTATCAAATAATTTTTGAAATATTTACGAAATTGCAGTTTAAATATACAAAATCGTATTTTTGAATGAACTACTGACTTTGACATTGAATAGCATGAAAACTTGTTATATCATATTTCTTATTATGATTTTAAAAGATAGACTAATATATTACGAATGCACTAGCAAAGTTTCAAAAAAATCTATCGCAGGATTTTTAAAATGTTTACGAAATTGGAGGACACGCATAACCTCGTAGAGACGAAATTTAGTAACGTGTTTATCTTAATTTCTTAATTGTAAACACCCATGCCCACCCCAGGTCCATTACAAGCGCCGATAACTAACCGGGCGGGTTGGGATTCTTGTCGGAACAAGACTACCTGTCGGTCGCGGGGGGAACGTACGCGCAGATGCCGATCCACATTAAAATAACGACAACAATAACAGGTTTTTAAATTTTAAATTTTATTTGCGCACGCGCGCAATTAAGTATTTTTTCCCACCACACACTGCTTATGTGTGTGTGTGTCTCAGTAACATTTATTACGGGCTGTATAATATTTCACGTCCCGAGCCAGCGGGGGAGGTGGTATTCTTGGTCCCAGACCGAGAATAGCTGAATGCAACCTATTTATTACGATAATTATTAAATGCTCGTACGGCCACGAGGATCTATTTGTATCTGTTTGGTCTGTATCTTTGGAGGTAATGAAGATATATTTTTGTGCTTTATTAAATTGAATTCCTTTACTCAAGTCGTTGTACGATTTCAAAATCTGTGATCTGTTTTAATCAAGCAAATTATAATTAACATACTTCTAACGGCTGTATCTTTTTAAATAACAAAGATATATTTGTGTTTTTTACAAATTTGGATTTGTCGTGAATTTTTCTAATAGAACTATACAAGATTTATAAAATTTAAACAGTTATTACTAGTTTTAAGCAAGATAATTGTTTACTATCAGTATTTTACACGTTTCAACTGCATATCTTGTTTGTTTGCTATATATCTTTGAAAATAATCAAGATATTTAACTGGGCTTTTCAAAATTGAATTCCTTATACATTTTTCAAACGGAATCATATAGATTCCTTACAATTTTTCATGTGTGACATGATATAATTTAAGAAATTTGTATTCAAACATAATCATGAAGTTAATTGCAACATATCTTTGAAAATAATGAAGATAATTTATTGGGATTTTGAAAATTGAATTCCTTATACATTTTTCAGTAGGAACCATATAGATTGCTTATAATTTTCCATGTGTGACTTGATATAATTCAAAAAGTTTGACTTCAAAAATAATCATGTTAAGTTTGTTGCAACATATCTTGGAAAATAATTAAGATAATTTATTGGGCGTTTCAAAATTGAATTCCTTAAATACTTTTCAGTAGGATCCTTATAGATTCCTTATAATTTTCCATATGTGACTATGATATATTATAAGAAATTTGTTTTCAAAAATAATCAAGAAGTTTGTCTTTGAAAATTGAATTCCTTATACATTTTTCAATAGGAACCATATAGATTCCATACAATTTTCCAAATGTAAGTTAGTTTAAGAATTAGTTCTCACGATTGATGCAACATGGTAGCGTTTTGTGTCTTGCGGTAAACAAGCCGGGCTTATTAATTGATCGCCCTGTGTGTAACTCTATCTCCCATTTTTTGGGGTTTCGGCGAGAGGGCACCCGTTCGGCCGGCAGGCAGGTAGGCAGGCCTGTCGCGGATGTGTGTGTCAAGCGGGAGCGAACATGACAGGCGATACGAACTCTAAATGGGGGCATGTAGCACACACAATCCACCTTGTTTCTGTCGGGTTGACTCTCGCACATCGCCGCCGCCGCCACGGCCGCGGCCGCGTCGTCCTCAGACCGTGAAATTGTTATAGATGGCTACTTAAGAAAACACCCGACTGATATGTATGTCCTACCAAATAACTGAATGATTAATTATGTAGATAATAAATTTATTCAACCTGCAACATTTATGTAATATCTACTAGAAATTTTAATCATAATAATTTACAAAACATTTTATTAAAACAGCTATAACTCGTATTGTAGCTCTTGAATATTGCTACAAATTGTAAGATATATTGAAAACATGTTGATGCAGCACCAAATACATGTTGAAATTGTTAAACAAAAAATTGAATTTTTGGCGAATTTTTAAAATGTCAATCACATTTATTTTCAAACATTTTTTATTAAAACAGCTATAACATAATTTGTAGCTATTGAATATTGCTACAAATTGTAAGCTATAATCAAAACATGTTGATGAAGCACCAAATATATGTTGAAAGTATTAAACAAAAAATTGAATTTATGGCGATTTTTTAAAATTTCAATCACATTTATTTCCAAACATATTTTATTAAAACAGCTATAACTTGATTGCTAGCTATTGAATATTGCTATAAATTGTAAGCTATATTGAAAACATGTTGATGAAGCACTAAATACAAGTTGAAATTATTTAACAAAAAATTGAATTTTTGGCGAATTTTTAAAGTTTCATACATATTTATTTGCAAACATGTTTTATTAAAACAACTATAACATGATTTGTAGCTATTGAATATTGCTACAAATTGTAAGCTATAATCAAAACATGTTAATGAAGCACCAAATATATGTTGAAAGTATTAAACAAAAAATTGAATTTTTGGCGATTTTTTAAAATTTCAATCACATTTATTTACAAACATTTTTTATTAAAACAGCTATAACATGATTTGTAACTATTGAATATTGCTACAAATTGTAAGCTATAATCAAAACATGTTGATGAATCACCAAATACATGTTGAAATTGTTAATCAATAAAATTAATTTTTGGCGAATTTTTAAAATTACAATCTTATTTATTTGTAAACATATTTTATTAAAACTGCTATAACTTGATTTGTAGCTATTGAATATTGCTACAAATTGTAAGTTGTAATGAAAACATGTTGATAAAGAACCAGATACAAGTTGAAATTATTAAACAAAAAATTGAATTTTTGGCGAATTTTTAAATTTTCAATCACATTTATTTGCAAACATTTTTTATAAAAACAGCTATAACTTTATTTGTAGCCATTGAATATTGCTACAAATTGTAAACTATAATGAAAACATATTGCTTCATCAATCAAATATAAGTTGAAATTATTTGACACAAAATTGAATTTTTGGCGAATTTTTAAAATTTTAATCACATTTTTTTTAAAACAGCTATAACTTGATTTGTAGCTGTTGAATATTATTTATGCAATATCACGAATAACTATTTATTAATAATAGTACCTACCAGCTGTATAAACATGTTTTTACTTGTATAATTTAGTAATATCATCTAATTTATCAGTTGTGTAATATACATTCTAGTTACTCTTCAAGATAGTTCACTAATAACTCAATAATTAATCAAGATATAAATTTCAAAATTGTTCTCAATTTAAGACAATATATTTTGAATATACTTGCCAAGTTTCAGCTATATTGGGATATCCAGTACAATTTTACAGAGTTTTTCACTGATCAAAATAACAGAATTTAATCTGAATTTGAATGTTTTTTTTTATAATATAATTACCAATTTTCAGAAATTTCCACTTACTAAGTAGAATTTTACAGCATTTTTTGTTAATGATTTTGATCTACTTACCTTCAAGAGTAGATTAAATTCTTAATAAAGGAGATGAATAAAATGTTTTTACCACTTGTTGTGTGGTAAAAAAACAGTAGTAGTTTTATTCATCTCCTTTATTGAGAATTTAATCTACTCTTGAAGGTAAGTAGATCAAATTCATTAACAAAAAATGCTGTAAAAATTCTACTTAGTAAATGGAAATTTCTGAAAATTGGTAATTATATTAGAAATACATTGTTTCAAAAAGGTATCTAATTTGAAAATAATAGCTTGATTGGGTTTAAAGTTATAATGAAATATCTTGAAGAGAATTGAAGAATATTTATATTTATACCTATATATATATATTTATACATTTTGCATATTATTGTTGTTCTCCTGTAATTGGATTTTTTTCCGTAGAACAATAAAGCCTATTATTATTATAATTATTATTATTATAATTAATATTATTATAAGAGGGTAGGTTTCGAAGTTATTTGTTATTATAACAAATAACTTCGAAACCTACAGCACTATGACTTTAAAACTTACTAAGTTATATAACACAAATATTTAGCTGACAACCTTGCGATTTTAGTATTATTCCAGCCATGCAAACCGAAATTATTTCGTTTTCTTCACCGAATTGTTATTTTATTTACAAACGGTGTGTGCAGAGTAAAAGGCCCGCTTTAAATCGGCAATCGGGCGCAATAAAATACTCGGAGGGACATTATTGCACGCATCCGAGACAGGCTCATTTGAATAACTAAACAAATTAAGATATACGACACGACTGGTTTTCGCCAGCACACGCCCCGACGCGTTGCTGGTACCTGAATCACACACACACATACATACATATATACATATATACATACATATATACATACATATATACATACATATATACATACATATATATATACATACATACATACATACATACATACATACATACATACATACATTGTAAGGAATCTGCAGGATTCGTACTGAAAAATGTATAAGGAATTCAGTTTTGAAAAGCCTAATAAAATATCTTCATTATTATCAAAGATATGCTGCAATAAACTTCATAGTAATTTTTGTATACAAATTTCTTAAATTATATCAAGCCACATATGGAAAATTGTAAGGAATGTACATGATTCCTACTGAAAAATTTATAAGTAATTAAATTTTGAAAAGCCCAGTAAAATATCTTCATTATTTTCAAAGATATATAGCTATAAGTTTCATTATTATTCTTGTATATATATTTCTTAAATTATATCAAGTCACACATGGAAAATTGTAAGGAATCTAGGTGATTCCTACTGAAAAAATTATAAGGAATTCAATTTTCAAAAACCCAATAAAATATCTTTATTATTTTCAAAGATATGTAGCAATAAACTTATGAATACAAATTTCTTAAATTATATCAAGTGGCATATGAAAAATTTGAAGGATTCAATATGATTCCTACTGAAAAATTTCTAAGGAATTCAATTTTTAAAAGCCCAATAAATTATCTTCAATATTTTTAAAGATATGTAGCAATACATTTCATGGTTATTTTTGAATACAAATTTCTTAAATTATATCAAGTCACACATGGAAAATTGTAAGGAATCTATATGATTCCTACTAAAAAATGTATAAGGAATTCAGTTTTGAAAAGCCTAATAAAATATCTTCATTATTTTCAAAGATAAATAGCTATAAGTTTCATTGTTATACTTGTATACAAATTTTTTAAATTGTATCAAGCCACACGAGGAAAATTGTAAAGAATCTACATGATTCCTATTGAAAAGTGTACAAGGAATTCAATTTTCAAAAACCCAATAAAATATCTTTATTATTTACAAAGATATGTAGCAATAAACTACATGATTATTTTTGAATACAAATTTCTTAAATTATATCAAGTCAAATAAACATAATAATCTTTAAAAATACATCAAATGTATAATTGCTTATCGTAACGATAATCTCCCTAAATATTTCCAAAATACATTATGGCGCTACAAAATGTCCGCTCTTAAAATTTGCAAATGTAGTATTTAATATAGGCAACATATAATTCACCTACAAACTACGACCTCTGCCACTCAGTAGCTTAACTACATTCACTTAATAATATATATTTAATAATAATAATAATAGTACTAGTAGTATTAGTAGTATTAGTATTAGTATTAGTATTAGTATTAGTATTAGTAGTAGTAGTAGTAGTAGTAGTAGTAGTAGTAGTAGTAGTAGTAGTAGTAGTAGTAGTAGTAGTAGTAGTAGTAGTAGTAGTAGTAGTAGTAGTAGTAGTAGTAGTAGTAGTAGTAGTAGTAGTAGTAGTAGTAGTAGTAGTAGTAGTAGTAGTAGTAGTAGTAGTAGTAGTAGTAGTAGTAGTAGTAGTAGTAGTAGTAGTAGTAGTAGTAGTAGTAGTAGTAGTACTAGTAGTAGTAGTAGTAGTAGTAGTAGTAGTAGTAGTAGTAGTAGTAGTAGTAGTAGTACTAGTAGTAGTAGTAGTAGTAGTAGTAGTAGTAGTAGTAGTAGTAGTAGTAGTAGTAGTAGTAGTAGTAGTAGTAGTAGTAGTACTAGTAGTAGTAGTAGTAGTAGTAGTAGTAGTAGTAGTAGTAGTAGTAGTATTTTAAAATGTGTAAAGTGGTAAATTTCTTTGAATTTGTAAGCCGTGTGGTTAGAGGCGTCGTCCGTCTCGTACTGAGCATTGAGGAGCCTCAGTTCGAACCCTATCGGGGCGGTTTTTCAGAGGTTTTCTATGAAATATCAAATGATTACACTCCTCTGAGATTCTCCCATGACCAGTCCTCACAGCTGGTAGCCCTATAAAGTTACTGGTCGCTACTGGTGTGTATCGCCGGCAATTTTTTTTAGTTCTCTCGGGAGACCTCACTCCTAGAGAGCGCGTCCCTCGGGTGGCGGATAAAGGAAGTCCTGCAAAGACAGGATTACTGCGAATATATTGAATAAGCAGTCGTGGACCAAAGGACTGTGCTCCTTCAGAGCTTAATTTCTTTTTGTTTTTACTACCACAACTCGATTCACATACAATTTTATATCGCGAAAAGTTATTTTATATAAACTTTTATTCAATACGACGTTAATAAATAAGATAAATTAATAAATCAAGCTTTTTTATAAGGGTAAATAAATGGGCAATACGATGAAATTTATATAATTTTTAAAATTCAAAAATTCGATTTTTAATAATTGTTTGTATTACGAGTAGTGACTTTTTATAAACTTTTATTCACTACGACGTTAATAATCAAGGCAAATTAATAAATCGAACTTTTTACTAAAGCTAAATAAACAGGCAACACGACGAAATTTGAATAATTTTTAAAATTCAAAAATTTTATTTTATACACATTTTTGTATTTCGAATAGTGACTTTATATAAACTTTTATCCACTACGATGTTAATAATTAAAACAAATTAATGAATCAAACTTTTTTATAAAACTAAATCAGTAAGCAATATGATGAAATTTGTATAATTTTCAAAATTCAAAAGTTTTCGTTTGTTATTATTTTTTCTATTACGAATAATGACTTTGTATAAACTTGTATGTACTACGATGTTAATAATTGAGGCAATTAAATGAATCAAGCTTTTTTATAAAGCTAAATAAATGGGAAATACAATGAAATTTGTATAATTTTCAAAAAATTAGATTAAAAAAAAATATTTTGCGACTAATGAGTTTATATAAACTTTTATATACTACAACATTAATAATTAAAACAAATAAATAAATATTTTTTTTTTCATAACCTAAATAAATGTGTAACATGTTTAAATATGAACCATTTTCAAAATTAAAAAAATTGATTTTTTACAATTTTTTGTATTACGTATAGTGACTAAACTAAACTTGTATGTACTACAACATTAATTATTAAGGTAAATAAATAAATCATAATTGTTTCTAAAGTTAAATAAATGGGCAACATGATGAAGTTTGTATAATTTTCAAAATTCACAAATTCGTTTTTTTACGATTTTTTGTATTACAAATAATGATTTTATATAAATTATCA
Organism: Lordithon lunulatus; assembly: GCA_963942505.1. Classification (NCBI taxonomy): domain Eukaryota; kingdom Metazoa; phylum Arthropoda; class Insecta; order Coleoptera; family Staphylinidae; genus Lordithon; species Lordithon lunulatus. The sequence goes on from OZ012675.1 coordinate 33,413,202, forward strand.
TGCATTGCTACGTTAGTAATTAAGGGAAATAAATGAATCAAACTTATTTTTGAAGTCCTTCCAGTTCCAGTATCTTTTCCTTCTTAATAGTTCTGCTATAGCTCCATCCGATTTTTTTCTTGATCTTTCTTTTTTTTGTTTTTGATTTTAGCTCTCTATAGAAATAGTTATACAGTTTAATATATCAATTCTTATATACATTGTATATAAAATTATGGTGAATGCGCCGGGCATATTTCTTTAAGTTCCAAAGCCCGTATGTCATCTAGTTTCTTTTATATATATATATATATATATATATATATATATATATATATATATATATATATATATATATATATATATAACGATATAGGAAACTAGATAATCTCAACATGTAAAAATATGTGTAACTAGTTTAATAATTGTTGAAAAAATTCCAAATTTTCATCATAGCTAGCTGAATAAATTTTTGTATTTTATGCTAATGTACTTTTATTTTTTGTAACTATTGTCTAACTCTATTTTGTAGGCTATATAATGAACATGAGTGAACTAAGTTAATACCTAATTGATTAAAACGGTTGTAAATAATTTTCTAATTGTTAAATGTTTTTCAAAATTTCGTCATATGTAACTAAATAGTTATATTTAATGCTCTAAAATTTTAGTTGCTGCTACTATTACAATTACTATATAAAATTGTTTTAAATCTTTGTATTTTATTTATATTTGTCTTTTCTTTTATAGATTCTAGACAATGGTCGCGTGAACACGTAGCCCAATGGCTGAGCGAAGTCGCATCCAAACATGGATTACCCGAAGTGCCCGCAACAAGATTTCTAATGAACGGAAAAGCCCTTTGCCTAATGTTCGCCAATATGTTCCTCAGTAGGGTACCCCTGGGAGGCAAATTACTCTACAAAGATTTCCAACTGAGGCTGTGCGCAGCTATGTACTCAATGGACTAATTTTAATACCAAAAAATAATTTAAATAGAGATTTTATTTTCTAAGAACGTACACAATGCAGAATGGAAACAACTATTTTTATCTCAGAAGACAAGGCTTTCAATTAAAAACTTTTTAAAGTTAACATTGTCATATGAAATAAAATTCTTAATAATAATAAAAATAACAATAATAATAATAATAGGCTTTATTGTCCTACGGAAAGAAATAAAAAACAATTACAGGACAACAACAATAATATGCAAAATGTATAAATATTTATAGGTATAAATATAAATATTAAAAATAAATAAATTAAAATATATAACATATAATATATAATATATATTATTGTATTATAACTCGCTAACTAATAATTTTATTAATTCAAACAATAGTTGTTAAGGTCGTTTTAGACAAGACAATTTCTTGACTCAAAAGTTAGTCAAGATGCGAGACAATCTAAATTGTCTTGTATCATACAGCAAATTATTTAAAATATTGAATTGGATGGTAGATCGAATGGAAAAACATAACGGTTCTATTTATCAAGGACAAATTGTATTGGAGGAGGATATTTAAATTCATATCTTGAACAAGTTTTGAGCTAAGAAATTGTCTTGTCTAAAATGACCTTAATAACTATTGTTTGAATTCAAAATTTTATTTCATATGACAATGTTAACTATAGTTTTCATAAAAACTTTACTTGTATTTTTATCTTAGAAGACAAGACTTCTAATTCAAATTCTTTTAGGCGATTTACATGAAAATATGAAAAAAAACATGTATCTAAAAAATCCATTAATAAGTTGGCTAAATACTTAAAATGCGTTTCGAAAGATCTTACTCAAGATGGCTCCAAAGTGGCAGAACAAAAAAGTAAAAATAAATCAAAATATAATAACATGTATCTAAAAGAATTATTAGATACATGTTTTATTCTTCATATTTTTATTTAAATCGCCTGAAAGAATTTGAATTAGAAGTCTTGTCTTCTAAGATAAAAATACAACTAAAGTTTTTTATGAAAACTGCTCATTAATTAAATTTTATTTATTAAATTTCAAATGTGTTTTTTCATTCTGCATTAAAAGTGTAATTAATCCAAATAGATTATTTTATTTATTGTGCAGCTAAATTTGTGTAAAACTTATGTGTTTCCTTTCTTACAATTGCACTGTTTCCTATATTTATTACCTGTTTTTATGATTATGAATGTATTATGTAAATATTGATTGTATATTAAATTATCTCATATTAAGAGAAAATTATAGATAAATAGTGTAGTGCATAGTTCAAGCTATTTGAAATAGTGAACGGGCATAGTTCAAGTCGTTTGAAATAGTGGACGGGTATAGTTTGATTGGTAGGGGCCGCCCGACCACCCCACCTTCGTTCGCATAGTTTTACCATAAGATAACACTCTTCTTGCAATAGATAAAACAATATCAAACGTCTGTATCCATTGAAAAAATTATGCGCGCGAAGGTTGGGTGGGTCGGCCGGTTCCTACCAACCAAACTATGCCCGTCCACTATTTCAAATGGCTTGAACTATGCATTACATTATTTTTTACATATATTTTTTTAATTAGTCTTAAATTAATATATGACATTGGTTTAATTATAGAAAATAAGGAATAATAGTGTAGTGCATAGTTCAAGTCATTTGAAATAGTGGACGGGCATAGTTTGGTTGGTAGGAACCGCCCGCCCACCCAACCTTCGCGCGCATAATTTTTTCAATGGATACAGACGTTTGATATTGTTTTATCTATTGCAAGAAGAGTGTTATCTTATGGTAAAACTATGCGAACGAAGGTGGGGTGGGCGGGCGTCCATAGTTTGGTTGGTAGGGGACGCCCGCCCACTCCACCTTTGTTCGCATAGTTTTTCCATAGGATAACACTCTTCTTGGAATAGTTTTAACAATATAAAACATGTGTATCCATTGGCCGCGACAGCCGGAGACGTGGGTTCGATTCCCACCGGAGGGATGAAATTTTTAGAGGTATCTTAATTAATTAGAAGATAGAAGCCTCATATAGGCAATAACTGACTAATCAAATTATATATATATATATATATATATATATATATATATATATATATATATCTATATATATATATATATATATATGTTTGTACTTATTTTATGCCAAAGGTAAACGCTGTGTTCCCTAGGCTTCTCTGTTAATAGCTGCAGTGGATATGGAAGAGTAAAACTAATCACTTATCTTGAGATAATATATTTGAGCGTCTACACAGACCGACGTGTGAAGCAAGACTGTCGTCCTAAGGGACGTTTTAGGGGGTTTACAAAAATGGGGAATATGGTTGCATATAGTTAACAAATTTTTAGGGTAGTAAATTAAATATACAAAATATGAATAATATGCCGCAACATGCCGCCGGCCTTGAAATATAATTTTCAAAGTTTCTATGGGTACTTAAATGTCACTGATCGTCTATGGGTAATGGACAGATTTTTACAACCGCACGACGCACAACACCGTTCCGTGTGCGCACTGAAACAACGCGAGTCACATTGTCCTTTCCTGGATGCGTATCTGTGATGCGTCCGAGTAGCCACTTCATTGGTGGCTGATTGTCCTCCTTAACGAGAACTAAATCTCCTATGTTGAGTGGTCGTTGAATCTGCTTCCATTTTCGTCGTTGTTGTAATTCTGATATATATTCCTTTGCCCATCGTGCCCAGAAATGCTGCTGGAGTTGTTGAAGACGTTGGTAGCTGGACAGTCGGGGTTCCGGAATGTGTAATAAATCTGGATCGGGCAGTGATACGAGCGAACGTCCAATCAGGAAATGAGCAGGGGTTAACGGATTTAAATCGTTCGGGTCGGTTGAAAGGGGAGTTAATGGGCGAGAATTTAAAATTGCTTCTATTTGCACAAGGACTGTTTGAAAATCTTCAAAAACTAGAGGTGCTTCCCCTAGAACGCGTTTCAAGTGATGTTTTGTGGATTTTACTCCAGCCTCCCATAAACCTCCGAAATGCGGTGACCGTGCTGGTATAAAACTCCAATTAACTTGCTCGTATGCAATTAAATCAACGATCGCTTCGCTGTTACTTGTTAGAAATTCGCCTAATTCCTTTAATTGGGAGTTGGCCCCGACAAAGCTAGTACCATTATCCGAATAAATTTGAGTCGGTTTTCCGCGTCTACTGACAAACCGTCGAAATGTTGCAATAAACGCGTCTCCTGTCAAGTTGGAAACCAGCTCGAGATGCATAGCTTTCGTTGCGAAACAAATGAATAAAGCGATATAGCATTTTTGGCATTTATTTCCTCGGCCACGCTTGTCTTTCAATAGAAACGGCCCGGCATAGTCGACACCAGTTACATTGAACGGGTGTGACAAAGTTAATCGAGTTGGTGGCAAGTTACCCATGATTGGTGTTTGATTTGAAGCATTAAACCTAAAACATTTAATGCAAGTTCGAACAACTTTTCTTGCTAAATTTCGTCCACCAAGAGGCCATACCGTCTCTCGTACATTAGCTAACAGTGCTTGCGCACCGGCGTGCATAAGTCTGTGATGTTCGCGTGTGAATATTAGTTTAGTTAAATTATGTTTTGATGATAAGAGTACCGGGTGCTTTTTGTCGAAGGCGTAATCTGAATTTGATAACCTGCCTCCAACACGCAGAATACCATTGGTGTCTAAAAATGGACTTAGGCTTGCCAAACGATTTTGATTTTTTAGAGGTTTTCCCTTTTTCAGGCACTCAACTTCATCTGAAAACGAGTCAGCTTGGGACAATTTAAATAATAAATTAGAAGCGTTTCTAATTTCTACCGTATTTAAAGCTTTTGTATGACGATTATTACGAGGCAGTCGACAATTATTAATAAAACGGATGCAATATGATATTACGCGCTCTAATTTGGTCAGATTTGAAAAATAGGTGAACAGAGTAAGAGAAATTACATTATTTAGTGAAACTATGGCAGGGTCTTTGACATCTGGTAGAACCGACCGTTCATACTTGGTTGGTGGCCAATTTTTTGAGTCTTCGGTGAGCCATTGAGGCCCGTGCCACCATTGTGATAAGTCTTTTAGTGACTTTGGTGAAACGCCGCGTGAGAGATGGTCAGCAGGATTATCTTTTGTGGGTACATATCGCCACTGTTTCGCGTTGGTAACATCTAATACTTGGAGAACTCGATTACTGGCAAAAACCTTTAGCTTGTTAGGTGACATATTAAGCCAACCTAGCACTATTGTTGAATCTGTCCAGTATTGACAACGATCAAATTTAAGTTGTGTCGCTTTCTTTACTTTATTACTTAGGCGTGCAAGCAAGAGCGCTCCACATAATTCCAATCGCGGGATTGTTAGCGTTTTGACAGGTGCCACCTTGGATTTTGCAGTAAATAAATTTACAGAGATTTGACCATCCGTTCGTACCGATCGTATGTAAATGCACGCACCGTATGCATCGTTTGACGCGTCTGAAAATCCATGCAACTCTATGCGTGTATATGTTTCCAATCGAATATGTCTAGATATCCTAAGCTGTTCGAGATATGGCAGATCATTTTTGAACGTTTTCCATGATCGGTGGATATCTGTCGGCACAGATTCATCCCACGTGAGTTTACACAACCAAAGACGCTGTAGTAATATTTTTGCAATGATTATTACCGGAGATAATAAACCTAGCGGGTCAAATATCTGGGAAATCTCAGATAGTATGCTGCGCTTTGATACCTGAGTGAAGTCAGAATTTAATTTTATTGAATATGTTAACGTGTCGTCATAAGGTCTCCATGAGATCCCTAGCGTTTTGCTAATTTCGGAATTTAATTGAATTATTTCTAAATTATTGTTGGCTAGTAGGTCTGTATGGTTACTTGACCATTTTCTCAATTCAAACTTGCCCGTTTGCAAAATTTGAGTAACTGTGTTTTTTATTTCAATTAAATCTTCGATCGTGTCGGCTCCTGTCAGTAAATCGTCGACATAAAAATCACGTTTAATAATTTTTGCGATTCGCGGGAATTTACTTTCGTGCTCGTTTGCTAATTCAAATAAACATCTTATAGCGAGATATGGCGCGGATGCCATGCCGTACGTTACGGTATTTAAATTATACGATACAAGAGCATCTTGTGGGTTTTCGCGCCACAATATGCGTTGTAGCGATCGATCAGATGTGTTCACCGCGATTTGTCGGTACATTTTTGCTATATCACCAGCAAGAACATACCTATGCGTACGAAAACGCAGAAGAATGGATGTTAGGTCATCCTGAATAGTAGGGCCTATCATTTGTATGTCATTTACTGACAGTCCCGTAGACGATTTCGCGGATCCGTCAAATACTACGCGTAACTTGGTTGTGGTACTCGTTTCTTTTACCACAGCGTGGTGTGGTAAATAAAACGTGGTTTTGTCTGTGTCCTCTGGCGAGGTACGTGTCATATGACCGAGCGATTCATATTCATTCATAAATGCAGTGTACTCGAGTTTAAGATTCTCGTTGTAACGTAATTTCTTTTCAAGGGAGAAAAATCGTTTTTTCGCATTTTCAAATGAATTTCCCAAACGCTCGCGTGATTCCTTTAGCGGAATTTTGACCACGAAACGTCCGTTTGACGCTCGGGTCACGTTATCGGAGAAGTGAGCTTCGCACTCATTCTCTTCCTTTGAGCGAATATCTGTCTCCTGGCACTCCTCAATAGTCCAAAACATCTGTAATTGAGTCCCAATATCTACACTTGTTAAATTACAGAGTGAATTTTTAACGTCAGTGCAACGTATTGTTCCCGAAACAACCCAACCAAGTCGAGTTTTTTGCAGAGATGGTAAATTTTGCCCCATTTTAATGTGCCCGACAGATAATAAATCCCAGAAATGATCCGCTCCTATAAGCAAATCTATTTTTCCCGGTATGCCAAAGTTAGGATCTGCTAATTTGCAATTTTGAGGTATTTTAATCTGTGACGTATCGACTTGGAAATTTGGAAAATATCCGATGATTTCTGGTATTATTAGGGTGGTAGCTTTGAATTTAAAATTGTTTAATTTTGATTTGATAGTGACGGTGCAATATTTACTGATTTGTGAATGAGATTGATTAATACCACTGACAGACATATTAGTTTCGCGTACATTAATTTTCAATTTTTTACAGAGATCAGCGGTAATAAAACTTGATTGTGATCCTGAATCTAACAATGCGCGCGCTTCGTGTATTTGATTATTATTGTCCTGTATGTAAATGATTGCGGTTGATAGTAAAACTTGCTGAGCTCTCGTGTTAGTCGATAATGCTATTGATGATTCGTTTATTGCTGATGTAGTCTTCCGGTCAAGGTGTAAAATTGTGTTGTGCTTTCCGTTGCATTTTAAACAATGGCCAGATTTACACGTATTATTGTAATGCCCTTTTCGAAGGCAGTTTGTGCATAACCGTTTTTCGTTTATGAGTTTGTACCGCTCGTCTACAGATACATCTTGCAACCGTTTGCAGTGATTGGTATAATGAGGCCCGTTGCAAATATTGCAATTAGCGGTCGACATAACTAACGACTTAGTTACCCGTTCCTTTTGTTTAGTTTGTATTTTTGGCTCTGTATTATTTTCAATCGATTCTAAAAAGGTAGCTCTGCGTCTCATAAATGTAATAAAGTCCTCGAATGTTATTGTTTTATCGATTTTTTCGCGTTCCCATTCACGCGCGGATATGGGATCTAATTTGTCTGTCATGATATGCAATAAAAGAGTGTCCCAGTACTATATGGGTTCGCCTAGAATTTCTAACGTCCGCAAATGTTTTCGAATATGATCTGTGAAGTGTCTAATCTTTTGCGACGATTCGCTTTTGATAGCTTCAATGGTGCATAATGATTTTACGTGCGTCTGAATTAAATTGTGTGTATTGTTGTATCTATTTAATAAAAGTTCCCAAGCTACGCCGTAGTTGATGGAAGACAATTCTAAGGACCGTATTACCTCAGAGGCGCTTCCACTCAAAGACGAGCGCAAGTAGTGGAATTTTTGAATTTCACCAATATTGACGTCGTTATGAATCAGTGATTGAAATGTGTCGCGAAACTCAAGCCATGTGCTATAATCACCGGTGAATTTTGGCAATTCAATTGTCGGTAAGCGAACGTTACTTGGAACTGGTTGAAAACTGACAGGAGAGGAAGCCGCTCCCGCTGAATTGGACACTACCGGATTTTTACTTGTTTTTATTGTATTAAGTAACAGTTTAGCCAAAGTTGTGGTATTAACAAATGCATCTTCAAAGGATTCTCGTTCATTAAATTGTTCGGAGGGATCGTCTACGCTGCATTCGAGCAAGATTTGAATACCGTCAAATTCGTCTATGAGAGTACACGTTCGATTAACCTTTGTTTCAAAGGCATTGATCGCCAAATCATCGATTTGATCGGCGTCGGATTCATATGTGCGTTTTACGGTTTGCACATACGAATGGAATTTTGTTAAACGGGCCTTCACGGAGGCTCGTTTACGCGTTAGTGATATGAATTCATCAGTCATTTTTAAATATTTAAAGTGATCGCGTTAATATGCAAATAGAAGCGTTTAGACAAAGAATTCTGGATTAAGGGATTATACCTGCTCTTCCGTGTTGCTTGCCAGAAAAGTTCGCTCGATTTTTTAGACTCGGTTGCCCTCGATGAATTCTCTGGTCGGATGTGTTCAAGTGGTACGCACTCACTTGTCTCTCGATGTCTTCGCTGCTGCGTCGTAACAGTCGCCCAGTCGATATGGTCAACAGAATAGTGCTCGGTTGCACTTCGATACTTCCGTTGGGGTGCTGTTATTTCGTTTAGCGTGCTCGGTTGCGCGCTAATTACCTCACGTAAATTTTCAAAATTACTCTTCAAATCCGGTTCGAAGGACCAAAATGTTTGTACTTATTTTATGCCAAAGGTAAACGCTGTGTTCCCTAGACTTCTCTGTTAATAGCTGCAGTGGATATGGAAGAGTAAAACTAATCACTTATCTTGAGATAATATATTTGAGCGTCTACACAGACCGACGTGTGAAGCAAGACTGTCGTCCTAAGGGACGTTTTAGGGGGTTTACAAAAATGGGGAATATGGTTGCATATAGTTAACAAATTTTTAGGGTAGTAAATTAAATATACAAAATATGAATAATATGCCGCAACAATATATATATATGGAGATGAAGATATATAAATAGATAAATTTCAAATTCCAGATCAACTCCTAACTGATCTAGTAATCCACGAATGCATGTTGAAACGACAGCTGTCAATTGTTAAAAAAATAACATTACTAATATGCATTGGCTAATATTTGTTAATCTTATTATAACTCTTCTTTGTCGCTGTGAAGGTAATTTGTTCGTTTTTCATGTGTGACTTACTAATAAACATCATCTTTCTTGCAGAATATGAAGATAGAAACGAGACTATGGAGATTTACGTCTCATATAATCCTATAACTTGTTACGACTGTATTGGATGCTACGAGATCACCAATCGAACAGAAACCATCGTATGCCCCGATAATTGTTGTTATTCGGCAATATGGACTACGGACAGAGGCATAATGATGGCCCGTCTCTGCGCCTTTTTAGATGGCAAGAAGTGCCCTAATTTTTGTGACTCTATAAAGGAACGCTTGAAATCGAACAGGTATTACCATACGCTGCACCATTGTAGCACTTGCTGTTCCGAAAAATGCAACTCCAAGGCATTTCCAGAACCAGAAGATGTCGCTACTGAAGACTATAGCGTAGTAACATGTTATGAATGTGAGTCATGCGATAAAATCTCAGTCAAAATTCCTATCGTTTCATGCTTGAGCGGGTGTTGCTACTCCGTTCTGAAGCGTCTGGACAGCGGTACACGTGCTACCGTCAGACACTGTGCCAAACTATATCCAGGAGCACGATGCACTTCATTTTGCTCCCACGCTGCAAAACTTCACAATCGTTCAGATCCCAGTGGAGCAACAATTTATTGCAAGAGTTGCAGCAACGAGGAATGCAACAATGTACAGCTGGATTCGGACGAAATAGGAGTAACCAACAGGGCACCCATAAAATGTTTCAACTGCGATGACTGTTACTCCATAACAAACGAAACTTCAATACAATGCGCGACAAGCTGCTGTATTACAGTAGTCTGGGGGCAATTTGGCAACACCTATATGAAGCGAGACTGCATCCGACCGGATGAAACCCCGTGTTCGCGATACTGCGAAAACGCTGAGCGCTCAGTAATTTACGAAGACCCGAAAGGGTTAATTCACGATTGTCAGGTTTGCAACAACAACGACTGTAACCGCTTGAAGGTCCACGATCCAGAAATGATAACACCCCCAACATTTAAGTGTTACCGCTGTAGTGGGTCTGAGTGCGATGAACTGGAGTTGGGAGCTAACACGGGGGATTGCTATTCGTACTGCTGCTCTGTAGAGGTTGTGAATCATACCATTCCTTATCAAACCACTCGAAGATGTTTAAGCCATAACTTCCAAATTAATCCTGGACTATATTGTGCAGGGTTTTGCAAGCTCTACTATGATAACTACCGCAAAACGCTAGCAGGCTGTATGACCTGCTCGGAGCACCTATGCAATCACCCTGATGCAGAAACAGTGATTGCTAATTCACCTTGGAACAAGAATTGACGTGACAAATTGTTTTAGTTGTGAAATTTGTAATGAGCTTATAATAATAATATCAATAAATGTATTCGTAAAACGTCACAGCTATAGATTGTACGGTGATTGTACGAGTCCAACGTACGGAAATTTGTGTGCAGAAAAATAAAGAGTCGATGGAAAAATTATTATTACACTGACAAAAGAAATAAACGCATCATTTATGAAAATATGGTTAAATTGAAATACTAAATAAATTGTTATAAAATTTGTTCCACACATTTTGAAGATTTCACTTAATATTCATGAATTAAGACGCACAAAAATTATAAAGTTATACTAATGAAATTAAAAAGAACAAATAAGGAGATACATTTTCAACAAATTATAACCAAACTTTTAATGTTATTAAATAGGCTTAAAAATTGGTATTTCCGCCTCTTGTTTGAATACCAAGTTGTCTCGCAAAGACAACGCATAATGCTAATTAAAGTTCTAATTTCACCTTGGCCGATATCTTCCCAAATTTCATTTAATCTTTGTCCAATCTCTTGTTGATCGCTTGGGCGACGAGGAAATGTTCCAACTCGTCTGCCCATCTTGTCCCAGAGGTGTTCAATCGGATTACGTTCGGAACTTCTAGCTGGCCATCGCACAGTGCTGTTGTCTATTATTGTGTGATTCGGGCAGTATGCGGTCTAGCGTTATCATGCATACAAATGAAATCATTCCCCGCCAAAGGCGCAAAAGACATTAGGGGTGGGGTTCGAAAATGTTTTCGATATAAGAAACTGCTTCTTGGTATCACCGCCAACTCCGTGCGAGCCTCTAAAATGTACCTCATTATACTTAGCAACAATGTGCACAAGCAGTGACCTATATTTATTCTGGAATGCCTTGTGCAACCCATTGCGAAAGAAATTTTATTTTATTATTATTATCTGTATGTAAGTAACTGAACTTCTGGTAGATGGCAATATCATCGATATAAACTTATGGTGAATGCGCCGGGCATATTTCTGTAAAGCTCCAAAGCCCGTATGATATTATCTAGTTTCCTATATCGTTTTGTATATATATATATATATATATATATATATATATATATATATATATATATATATATATATATATATAATATAGTATAGCATAGTCTGGTTGGTAGAAGACATCCACCTACCCCCCCTTTGCTCGCATAGTTTTTTCATTGGATATAGATGTTTTATATTGTTTAAACTATTCCAAGAAGAGTGTTATCCTATGGAAAAACTATGCGAGCGAAGGTGGGTTGGGCGGTCGGCCCCTACCAATCAAACTATACCCGTCCACTATTTCAAACGACTTGAACTATGCATTACATAATTTTTCACATATATTTCTTTAATTAGTCTTAAATTAATAAATAACATTAATTTAATCATACAAAATAACAGATAATAGTGTAGTGCATAGTTCAAGCCGTTTGAGATAGTGGACGAGCATAGTACATTCTACAAACTACATTCGTCCACTATTTCAAACCATGCACTATACTATTATCTACAACTTTCTATGATTCAGTTAATTTCATTTATTAATTTAAGACTAATTAAAAAAATATGTGAAAAATAATGTAATGCATAGTTCAAGTCGTTTGAAATAGTGGACGGGTATAGTTTGATTGGTAGGGGCCGACCGCCCAACCCACCTTCGCTCGCATAGTTTTTCCATAGGATAACACTCTTCTTGGAATAGTTTAAACAATATAAAACATCTATATCCAATGAAAAAACTATGCGAGCAAAGGGGGGGTAGGTGGATGTCTTCTACCAACCAGACTATGCTATACTATATTATATATATATATATATATATATATATATATATATATATATATATATATACAAAACGATATAGGAAACTAGATAATATCATACGGGCTTTGGAGCTTTACAGAAATATGCCCGGTGCATTCACCATAAGTTTATATCGATGATATTGCCATCTACCAGAAGTTCAGTTACTTACATACAGATAATAATAATAAAATAAAATTTCTTTCGCAATGGGTTGCACAAGGCATTCCAGAATAAATATAGGTCACTGCTTGTGCACATTGTTGCTAAGTATAATGAGGTACATTTTAGAGGCTCGCACGGAGTTGGTGGTGATACCAAGAAGCAGTTTCATATATCGAAAACATTTTCGAACCTCACCTAATGTCTTTTGCGCCTTTTGCGGGGAATGATTTTATTTGTATGCATGATAACGCTAGACCGCATACTGCCCGAATCACACAATAATAGACAACAGCACTGTGCGATGGCCAGCTAGAAGTTCCGAACGTAATCCGATTGAACACCTCTGGGACAAGATGGGCAGACGAGTTGGAACATTTCCTCGTCGCCCAAGCGATCAACAAGAGATTGGACAAAGATTAAATGAAATTTGGGAAGATATCGGCCAAGGTGAAATTAGAACTTTAATTAGCATTATGCGTTGTCTTTGCGAGACAACTTGGTATTCAAACAAGAGGCGGAAATACCAATTTTTAAGCCTATTTAATAACATTAAAAGTTTGGTTATAATTTGTTGAAAATGTATCTCCTTATTTGTTCTTTTTAATTTCATTAGTATAACTTTATAATTTTTGTGCGTCTTAATTCATGAATATTAAGTGAAATCTTCAAAATGTGTGGAACAAATTTTATAACAATTTATTTAGTATTTCAATTTAACCATATTTTCATAAATGATGCGTTTATTTCTTTTGTCAGTGTAATAATAATTTTTCCATCGACTCTTTATTTTTCTGCACACAAATTTCCGTACGTTGGACTCGTACAATCACCGTACAATCTATAGCTGTGACGTTTTACGAATACATTTATTGATATTATTATTATAAGCTCATTACAAATTTCACAACCAAAATAATTTGTCACGTCAATTCTTGTTCCAAGGTGAATTAGCAATCACTGTTTCTGCATCAGGGTGATTGCATAGGTGCTCCGAGCAGGACATACAGCCTATTAACTTGCGGCCTTGGTTGTCACGATGGTCTACACAAAATTCTGTACAAGATTTCCCAGGATAAACATGGCGGGTTCCACATGTTCGAACGGTATAAGGAATGCTAGTATTAAATACCACTGCTAAGCAGCAGTACGCATAGCAATCCCCCGTGTTAGCTCCCAACTCCAGTTCATCGCACTCAGACCCACTACAGCGGTAACACTTAAATGTTGGGGGTGTTATCATTTCTGGATCGTGGACCTTCAAGCGGTTACAGTCGTTGTTGTTGCAAACCTGACAATCGTGAATTAACCCTTTCGGGTCTTCGTAAATTACTGAGCGCTCAGCGTTTTCGCAGTATCGCGAACACGGGGTTTCATCCGGTCGGATGCAGTCTCGCTTCATATAGGTGTTGCCAAATTGGCCCCAGACTACTGTAATACAGCAGCCTGTCGCGCATTGTATTGAAGTTTCGTTTGTTGGAGTAACAGTCATCGAAGTTGAAACATTTTATGGGTGCCCTGTTGGTTACTCCTATTTCGTCAGAGTCCAGCTGTACATTGTTGCATTCCTCGTTGCTGCAACTCTTGCAATAAATCATTGCTCCATTCGTATTTGAACGATTGCGAAGATTTGCAACGTCAGAGCAAAATGAAGTGCATCGTGCTCCTGGGTAGAGTTTAGCACAGTGTCTGACGGTAGCACGTGTACCGCTGTCCAGACGCTTCAGAACGGAGTAGCAACACCCGCTCAAACATGAAACGATAGGAATTTCGACTGAGATTTTATCGCATGACTCGCATTCATAACATGTTACTACGCTATAGTCTTCAGTAGCGATATCTTGTGGTTCGGGAAATGGCTTGCATTTTTCGGAACAGCATGTACTACAGTGGTGCAACGTATTGTAACACCTGTTCGATTTCAAGTCTTCCGTTATAGAGTCACATAAATTTGCGCACTTCTTGCCATCCAAAAAGGCGCAGAGACGGGCCATCATTATGCCTCTGTCCGTAGTCCATATTGCCGAATAACAACAATTATCGGGGCATACGATGGTTTCTGTCCGATTGGTGATCTCGTAGCATCCAATACAGTCGTAACAAGTTATAGGATTATATGAGACGTAAATCTCCATAGTCTCGTTTCTATCTTTATATTCTGCAAGAAAGATGATGTTTATTAGTAAGTCACACATGAAAAACGAACAAATTACCTTCACAGCGACAAAGAAGAATTATAATAAGATTAACAAATATTAGCCAATGCATATTAGTAATGTTATTTTTTTAACAATTGACAGCTGTCGTTTCAACATGCATTCGTGGATTACTAGATCAGTTAGGAGTTGATCTGGAATTTGAAATTTATCTATTTATATATCTTCATCTCCATATATATATATATATATATATATATATATATATATATATATATATATATATATATATATATATATATATATATATAATTTGATTTGTCAGTTATTGCCTATATGAGGCTTCTATCTTCTAATTAATTGAGATACCTCTAAAAATTTCATCCCTCCGGTGGGAATCGAACCCACGTCTCCGGTTGTCGCGGCCAATGGATACACATGTTTTATATTGTTAAAACTATTCCAAGAAGAGTGTTATCCTATGGAAAAACTATGCGAACAGAGGTGGAGTGGGCGGGCGTCCCCTACCAACCAAACTATGCCCACTATTTCAAATGACTTGAACTATGCCCTACACTATTATTCCTTATTTTCTATAATTAAACCAATGTCATATATTAATTTAAGACTAATTAAAAAAATATATGTGAAAAATAATGTAATACATAGTTCAAGCCATTTGAAATAGTGGACGGGCATAGTTCAGGTCGTTTGAAATAGTGGACGGGCATAGTTTGGTTTGTAGGGACCGCCCTCCCACCCCACCTTCGCTCGCAAAGTTTTACCATAAGATAACACTCGTCTTACAATAGATAAAACAATATCAAATGTCTGTATCCATTGAAAAAACTATGCGAGCGAAGGTTGGGTGGGCGGGCGGTCTCCTACCAACCAATCTATGCCCGTCCACTATTTCAAACAACTTGAACTATGCCCGTTTACTATTTCAAATGGCTTGAACTATGCATTACACTAATATCCGTTATTTTCTATGATTAAACCAATGTCATTTATTAATTTAAGACTAATTAAAAAAATATATGTGAAAAATAATGTAATGCATAGTTCAAGCCATTTCAAATAGTGGACAGGCATAGTTCAAGTCGTTTGAAATAGTGGACGGGCATAGTTTAGTTGCGACGTTGGCCGCGACAGCCCGAGACGTGGGTTCGATTCCCACCGGAGGGTGAAATTTTTAGAGTTATCTCAATTATATATATATATAGATATATATATATATATATATATATATATATATATATATATATATATATATATGTATATATGTATATATGTATATATGTATATATGTATATATGTATATATATATATATATATATATATATATATATATATATATATATATCTAGTTTAAGAAAATAAGAAAAATTATTTTTTGTTTCATGAAATTGGGTTTAAATATATTTATTATTAAATATTAATATGAGATAATTTAATATACAATCTTTATTTACAAAAAAAAAAATGACTAGCTTAATATTTACATAATACATTCATAATCATAAAAACAGGTAATAAATATAGGAAACAGTGCAATTGTAAGAAAGGAAACACATAAGTTTTACACAAATTTAGCTGCACAATAAATAAAATAATCTATTTGGATTAATTACACTTTTAATGCAGAATGAAAAAACACATTTGAAATTTAATAAATAAAATTTAATTAATGAGCAGTTTTCATAAAAAACTAAGTATTTAGCCAACTTATTAATGGATTTTTTAGATACATGTTTTTTTTTCATATTTTCATGTAAATCGCCTAAAAGAATTTGAATTAGAAGTCTTGTCTTCTAAGATAAAAATACAAGTAAAGTTTTGATGAAAACTATAGTTAACATTGTCATATGAAATAAAATTTTGAATTCAAACAATAGTTATTAAGGTCATTTTAGACAAGACAATTTCTTAGCTCAAAACTTGTTCAAGATATGAATTCAAATATCCTCCTCTAATACAATTTGTCCTTGATAAATAGAACACGTTATGTTTTTCCATTCGATCTACCATCCAATTCAATATTTCAAATAATTTGCTGTATGATACAAGACAATTTAGATTGTATCGCATCTTGACTAACTTTTGAGTCAAAAAATTGTCTTGTCTAAAACGACCTTAACAACTATTGTTTGAATTAATAAAATTAGTAGTTAGCGAGTTATAATACAATAATATATATTATATATTATATGTTATATTTTTAATTTATTTATTTTTAATATTTATATTTATACCTATAAATATTTATACATTTTGCATATTATTGTTGTTGTTCTGTAATTGTTTTTTATTTCTTTCCGTAGGACAATAAAGCCTATTATTATTATTATTATTATTTTTATTATTAATAAGAATTTTATTTCATATGACAATGTTAACATTGAAAAGTTTTTAATTGAAAGCCTTGTCTTCTGAGATAAAAATAGTTGTTTCCATTCTGCATTGTGTACGTTCTTAGAAAATAAAATCTCTATTTAAATTATTTTTTGGTATTAAAATTAGTCCATTGAGTACATAGCTGCGCACAGCCTCAGTTGGAAATCTTTGTAGAGTAATTTGCCTCCCAGGGGTACCCTACTGAGGAACATATTGGCTGACATTAGGCAAAGGGCTTTTCCGTTCATTAGAAATCTTGTTGCGGGCACTTCGGGTAATCCATGTGTGGATGCGACTGCGCTCAGCCATTGGACTACGTGTTCACGCGACCATTGTCTAGGATCTATAAAAGAAAAGACAAATATAAATAAAATAAAGAGATTAAAAACAATTTTATATAGTAATTGTAATAGTTGCAGCAACTAAAATTTTAGAGCATTAAATATAACTATTTAGTTACATATGAAGAAATTTTGAATAACATTTAACAATTAGAAAATTATTTACAACCGTTTTAATCAATTAGGTAATTATTATTTAATACAATTTTTTTAAATATATCAAATCACTCAAGGACAATTGTAAGGAATCTATATGATTCCTATTCAAAAATGTATAAGGAATTCAATTTTAAAAAGCCCAGTAAAATATCTTCAAAATTTTCAAAGATATATAGCTATAAGTTTCATTGTTATTCTTGTATACAAATTTCTTAAATTATATCAAGCCACACGTGGAAAATTGTAAGGAATCTACATGATTTCTACTGAAAAATGTACCAGGAATTCAATTTTGAAAAGCCCAATAAAATATCTTTAATATTTTCAAAGATATGTAGCAATAAACTTCATGATTATTTTTTAATATATTTTTTTTTTTAGTTATATCAAGTCACACATGGAAAATTATAAGGAATCTATTTAATTCCTTTTGAAAAATGTATAAGGAATTCAATATTGAAAACCCCAATAAATTATCTTGATAATTTTTAAAGATATGTAACAATAAACTTCAGGATTATTTTTTAATAAAAATTTCTTAAATTACATCAAGTCACACATGGAAAATTGTAAGGAATCTATATGATTCCTACTGAAAAATGTATAAGGAATTCAGTTTTGAAAAGCCCAGTAAAATATCTTCATTATTTTCAAAGATATGTAGCAAGAAATTACATGATTATTTGTGCATACACATTTCTTAAATTATATCAAACCATACATGGAGAATTATAAGGAATCTATATGATTCCTATTGAAAAATGTATAAGGAATTCAATTTTGATAAGCCCAGTAAAATATTTTCATTATTTTCAAACATATGTACCAATAAACTTATGAATACAAATTTTTTAAATTATATCAAGTCACACATGGAAAATTGTAAGGAATCTAGATGATTCCTACTGATAAATATATAAGGAATTCTTTTTTTAAAAGCCCAATAAAATATCTTCATTATTTTTAAAGATATGTAGTGATAAACTTTATCATTATTTTTGAATTCAAAATTTTTGAATGATATCAAATCACACATGGAAAATTGTAAGGAATCTAAATGATTCCTATTGAAAAATATATAAGGAATTCAATTTTGATAAGTCCAGTAAAATATCTTCATTATTTTCAAAAATATATAGCTATAAGTTTCATGGTTATTCTTGTTTACAAATTTCTTAAATTATATCAAGTCACACATGGAAAATTTTAAGGATTCAATATGATTCATACTGAAAAATGTATAAGGAATTCAATTTTCAAAAACCCAATAAAATATCTTAATTATTTTCAAAGATATATATCAATAAACTTCATGATTATTTTTGAATACAATTTTTTTTAATTATATCAAGTCTAACATGAACATTTATAAGGAATCTATTTAATTCCTTTTGAAAAATGTATAAGGAATACAATTTTAAGAAGCCTAATAAAATATCTTAGTTATTTTCAAAGATATCTAGCACTAAACTTTAGAATTATTATTGAATACAATTTTTTGAATTATATCAAGTCACACATAGAAAATCGTAAGAAATCTATATGATTCCTACTGAAAAATATGTAAGGAATTCAATTCTGAAACTCCCAATAAGATATCTTCATTATTTTTTAAAGATATATTGCAATAAACTTAATGATTATTTTTGAATACAATTTTTTTGAATTATTTCAAGTCTAACATGAAAATTTATAAGGAATCTATTTAATTCCTTGTGAAAAATGTATAAGGAATACAATTTTGAAAAGCCTAATAAAATATCTTCGTTATTTTCAAAGATATATAGCAATAAACTTCATGATTATTTTTGAATACAAATTTCTTATATTATATCAAGTCACATATGGAAAATTATAAGGAATCTATAAGGATCTTACTGAAAAGTGTTTAAGGTATTCAATTTTGAAAAGCGCAATAAAATATTTTGATTATTTTCAAAGATATGTAACAATAAACTTTTGAATACAAATTGTTTAAATTATATCAAGTATAAAAAAAACATAATAATCTTTAAAAATTAATCAAATAAATACAATTGCTTATCGGAACAATAATCTCACTAAATATATCCAAAATACATTATGGCGCTACAAAATGTCCGCTCTTAATATTTACAAATGTAGGATTTAATATATGCAACATAATTCACATAAAAACCACGACCTCTGCCACTCAGTAGCTTAACTACATTCATTTAATATTATATATATATATATATATATATATATATATATTTATATATATATATATATATATATATATATATATATTTATATATATATATATAATAATGATAATGATGAGGATGATCAGGATGGTGAGGATGATGATGATGATGATGGTGATGTTGATGATGATGATGATGATGATAGTTTACAATTTTTTTTTGTTCTCTCGGGAGACCTCACTCCTAGAGAGCGCGTCCCTCGGGTGGCGGATAAGGGAAGTCCTGCAAAGACAGGATTACTGCCAATATATTGAATAAGCAGTCGTGGACCAAAGGACTGTGCTCCTTCAGAGGTTAATTTCTTCTTGTTTTTACTACCACAACTCGATTCACATACAATTTTATATCGCGAAAAGTTATTTTATATAAACTTTTATTCAATACGACGTTAATAATTAAGACAAATTAATAAATCAAGCTTTTTTATGAAGTTAAATAAAAGGGCAATACGATGAAATTTGTGTGTTAAAATTCAAAAATTCGAGTTTTTATAATTTTTTGTATTGCCAATAGTGATTTTATATAAACTTTTATCTACTACGACGTTAATAATTAAGACAAATTAATGAATCGAACTTTTTTCAAAAGTTAAATAAATGGGCAACAGGATCAATTATGTATAATTTTCAAAATCCAACAATTTGATTTTTTACAATTTTTTGTATTACCAATAGCGACTTTATATAAAATTGTATTCACTACAACGTTAATAATTAAGACAAATTAATGAATCAAGCTTTTTTCAAATGCTAAATAAATGGGCAACACGATATATAATGTATAATTTTCAAAATTCAAAAATTTGATTTTTTACAATTTTTTTGTCTTGCCAATATTGACTTTATATAAACTTTTATTTACTACAATGTTAATAATTGAGGCAAATTAATAAATCGAACTTGTTACTAATAAACTGGTAATACAACGAACTTTGAATAATTTTCAAAATTCAAAAGTTTAATTTTTTACAATTTTTTCTATTACGAATAATGACTTTGTATAAACTTTTATGTACTACGACGTTAATAATTAAGGCATATTAATGAATCGACCTTTTTACTAAAGCTAAATAAACAGGCAACACGATAAAATTTGAATAATTTTCAAAATTCAAAAAAATTATTTTTTACAATTTTTTGTATCGCGAATAGTGACTTTATTTAAACTTTCATTCACCACGACATTAATAATTAAGACAAATTAATGAATCAAGCTTTTTTATAAAGCTAAATAAATGGGCAATACGATCAAATTTGTATAATTTTTAATATACAAAAATTCGTATTTTTTACAATTTTTTGTATTACGAGTAGTGACTTTATATAAACTTTTATGTACTATGGCGTTAGTAATTGAGACAAATAAATGAATCAAACATTTTTCAAAAGATAAATAAATATGCAACACAATGTATTATGTATAATTTTCAAAATTAAAAAATTTGATTTTTTACAATTTTCTGTATTACCAATAGTGACTTTATATAAACTTTTATTCACTACAACGTTAATAATTAAGGCATATTAATGAATCAAACTTTTTAATAAAGCAAAATAAATAGGCAACACGATAAAATTTGTATAATTTTCAAAATTGAAAAAATTAATTTTTTACAATTTTTTGTATTTCGAATAGTGTCTTTATATAAACTTTTATCCACTACGACGTTAATACTTCAATCAATCAATTTTTTTTCAAAAGCTAAATAAATGGGTGATATTATTAAATATGAATAATTTTCAAAATTCAAAAGTTTGATTTTTTACAATATTTTGTATTTCGAATAGTGACTTTATATAAACTTTGATCCACTACGATGTTAATAATTAAGACAAATTAATGAATCAAACTTTTTTCTAAAACTATATCAACAAGCAATATGATGAAATTTGTATAATTTTCAAAATTCAAAAATTCGATTTTTTACAATTTTTTATTGTATTGCGAATAGTGACTTTAATTAAACCTTCATTCGCCACGACATTAATAATTAAGACAAATTAATGAATCAAGCTTTTTTATAAAGCCAAATAAATGGGCAATACGATGAAATTTGTATAATTTTTGAAATTCTAAAATTCGATTTTTTATAATTTTTTGTATTACGAGTAGTGACTTTATATAAACTCTTATGTACTACGACGTTAGTAATTGAGACAAATAAATGAATCAAACTTTTTTTTAAAGCTAAATAAATATGCAACACGATGAATTATGTATAATTTTTAAAATTCAAAAATTAAATTTTTTACAATTTTTTGTATTACCAATAGTGACTTTATATGAACTTTTATTCACTACAACGTTAATAATTGAGGCAAATTATTAAATCGAACTTTTTACTAAAGCTAAATAAACAGGCAATACGACTAAATTTGAATAATTTTCAAAATTCAAAAGTTTGATTTTTTACAATTTTTTCTATTACGAATAGTGACTTTGTATAAACTTTTATATACTACGACGTTAATAATTGAAGTAATTAAATGAATCAAACTTTTCTATAAAGCCAAATAAATAGGTAACACGTTAAAATTTGCATAATTTTCAAAATTCAAATTCAAATTTTGTATTTTGAATAGTGGTTTTATATAAACTTTTATCCACTACTACGTTAATAATGAAGACAAGTTAATGAATCAAGCATTTTTCTAAAGCTAAATAAATGGGCAATATAATGAAATTTTTATAATTTTCTAAATTCAAAAATTCGATTTTTTACGATTTTTTGTATTACAAATAGTGATTTTATATAAACTTTTGTCCACTACGACGTTAATAATTAAGACAAATTAATGAATCAAGTTTTTTTATAAAGCTAAATAAATGGGCAATACGATTAAATTTGGATTATTTTCAAAACTCAAAAAGTTTGATTATTTATATTTATTTGTACCGCGAATAGTACCTATTTATAAACTTTTATCCACTACGATGTTAATAATTAAGATAAATTAATGAATCATACATTTCATTAAAGTTTAATAAATAGGCAATCAGATGAAATTTGTAGTTTTCAAAATTTAAAAAATCGAATTTTCACAATTGTTTGTATTGCCAATAGTTACTTTATATAAACTTTCTTGAACTACGATGTTAATAATTGAGACAAATTAATGAATCAAACTTTTTCCTATAGCTAAATAAATAGTCAATATGATGAAATTTGTATAATTTTAAAAACATTTTATTTTTTAATTTTTTTTTTAAATTCCGTATAGTCACTTTATATAAACTTCCATGACGTTTCATAACTAAGAAAAATAAATAAATCAAATGATTTTTTAAAGCTAAATAAATGGTAAATACGATGAAATTTGCAGAATTGTCAAAATTCAAAATGTAAGTATATATAAAATTATGGTGGATGCGCCGGGTATATTTCTGTAAAGCTCCAAAGCCATAGCATATATATACATATATATATATATATATATATATATATATATATATATATATATATATGTATATATATATATATATATATATATATATATATATATATATATATATATACTGCCATTTAAAAAAATATGTTTGATGATTACTATTAAATTCTAAACAAAACATGGAAATCCCACTCGTGGGCTAAGCTGATAAAAATTACAAAATGTTTTCTTGCAAATTGTATTCAATAACAACTAACTAAATCAACTTAATTTTTTTTAACTCTTATATTATGGTTACCAAGACATGTGTAAACAATTGTACGAAAAATCTATAGCTGTGGCGTGTTACGAATACATTTATTGATATATTATTATTATAAGCTCATTACAATTTTGACAACTAAAACAATTTGTCACGTTAATGCTTGTTCCAAGATGTAGTAGCAATCACTGTTTCTGTATCAGGATGATTGCACAGGTGCTCCTTGCAGGCAATACAGCCTATTATTGTAGTAAAGTGGCTCTCACGATGAGACATGCAAAAGTTTACACACAATTGCCCAGGATAAATATAGGACGGACGTATATTGGGCACATTTTCGCCAGTTTTTAAAAGGAATGGTAATATTCTTCACCGTAACAGCGCAGCAGTATGAATAGCAATCCACCGTGTTAGCTCCCAACTCCAGTTCCTCGCACCCAGGCACTTCACAATTGTAACATTTACATGTTGGGGGTGTAATCGGTTTTGGATTGTTGACCATCAAGCGGTTACAGTCGTTGTTGTTGCAAACCTGACAATCGTGAATTAACCCTTTGGGGTCTTTGTAAATTACTGAGCGCTCAGCGTTTTCGCAGTATCGCGAACACGGGGTTTCATCCGCTCGGATGCAGTCTCGTTTCATATAGGTGCTGTTAAATTGTCCCCAGACTACTGTAGAACAGCAGCCTGGCGTGCATTGTCTTGTTCGCTATGGTGTAACCATACACTGTGCTAAACTCTATCCAGGAGCTCCATGCACTACATTTTGCTCTCACGCTGAAAAGCTTCACCAACGTTCAAATCCCAGTGGAGCAATGATTTACAGCAAGAGTTGCAGCAGCGAAGAATGCAACAGTGAAAAACTGGACTCTGACGAAACAGACGTAATCAATAAGGCACCCATTAAATGTTTCGATTATGATGACTGTTACTCAGTCATCGCGGTCGAAACATTTATTGGGCGCTCTGTTGGTTACGCCTGTTTAGTCAGAGGCCAGCTGTTCGCTGTTGCATCCTTCGTTGCTGCAACTCTTGCTGTAAATCATTGCTCCACTGGGATTTGAACGTTGGTGAAGGTTTTCAGCGTGAGAGCACAATATAGTGCATGGTGCTCCTGTTAAGAGTTTAGCACAGTGTCTGATGGTAACACGCATACCGCTATTCAGACGCTTCAGAATGGAATAGCAACACCCACGCATGAAACGATAGGAATTTCGACTGAGATTTTATCGCATGACTCGCATTCATAACATGTTACTACGCTATAGTCTTCAGTAGCGACATCTTCTGGTTCTGGAAATGTCTTGGAGTTGCATTTTTGGGAACAGCAAGTGCTACAGTGGTGCAACGTATTGTAATACCTGTTCGATTTCAAGTCTTCCTTTATAGTCACAGAAATTTGCGTACTTCTTGCCATCCAAAAATGCGCAGAGACGGGCCATCATTATGCCACTGTCCGTAGTCCATATTGCCGAATAACAACAATTATCGGGGCATACGATGGTTTCTGTCCGATTGGTGATCTCGTAGCATCCAATACAGTCGTAACAAGTTATAGGATTATATGAGACGTAAATTTCGTTTGTATTTTCATATTCTGCAAGAAAGATAATGTTTATTAGTAAGTCACACATGAAAAACGAACAAATTACCTTCACTGCGACGAAGAAGAGTTATAATAAGACTAACAAATATTAGCCAATGTATAATACTAATAATTTTTTATATAATTGACATCTGTCGTTTCAATATGCATTCGTAGATTACTAGATCAGTTAGGAGTTGATCTGAAATCTATCTATCTAGATATCTTTATTTCCATAAATATATATATATATATATATATATATATCTATATATATATATATATATATATATATATATATACATATATATATATATATATATATATATATATATATATATATATAAAGTCGTTTGGAATAATGGACGGGCATAGTCAGGTCGGTGGGGGCCTCCCGACCACCCCACCTTTGCCCGCATAGTTTTTTTCAATAGATACAAATGTATTTTATTATTGAAACCATACCAGGGAGAGTGTTATCCTATGGAAAAACTATGCGAACAAAGGTGGGGTGGGCGGGCGTCCCCCACCAACCAAACTATGCCCATCCACTATTCCAAATGGCTTGAACTATACAGTACACTATTTATCCATAATTTTCTATAATTAAATTAATGTCATTTATTAATTGAAGACTAATTAAAAAAAGATATGTGAAAAATAATGTAATGCATAGTTCAAGTCGTTTGAGGTAGTGGACGGGTATAGTTTGGTTGGTGGGGACCGCCCGCCCACCCCACCTTTGTTCGCATAGTTTTTCCATAGGATAACACTCTCCCTGGTATGGTTTCAATAATAAAATACATTTGTATCTATTGAAAAAAACTATGCGGGCAAAGGTGGGGTGGTCGGGAGGCCCCCACCGACCTGACTATGCCCGTCCACTATTTCAAACGACTTGAACTATGCCCTACACTGTTATCCGTTACTTTTAATTAATCCATGAATTTCATTTGTTAATTTACGCCTACTTCGTAAAAATATGTGAGAAACAATGTAGTGCATAGTTCAAGTCGTTTGAAATAGTGGACGGGCATAGTTTGGTTGGTAGGGGCCGCCCGCCCACCCCACCTTTGCTCGCATAGTTTTTTCAATGGATACAGACGTTTTATATTGTTTAAACTATGCCAAGAAGAGTGTTATCCTATGAAAAAACTATACGAGCAAAGGTGGGTGGGCGGGCGGCCCCTACCAACCAAACTATGCCCGTCCACTATTTCAAACGACTTGAACTATGCACTACATTGTTTCTCACATATTTTTACGAAGTAGGCGTAAATTAACAAATGAAATTAATTGGATAATAGAAAATAACGGATAATATTTAGTGCAGAATTCAAGGCATTTGAAATAATGGACGGGCATAGTTTGGCTGGTAAGGGGAACTCGCCTACCTCGCTAGGGGAAACAGATAATAGTGTAGTGCATAGTTCAAGTCGTTTGGAATAGTGGATGGTCATAGTCAGATTGGTAGAGGCCGCCCGCCCATCCCACCCTTGCTCGCATAGTTTTTTTCAATAGATACAAATGTATTATATTATTGAAACCATACCAGGGAGAGTGTTATCCTATGGAAAAACTATGCGAACAAAGGTGGGGTGGGCGGGCGTCCCCCACCAACCAAACTATGCCCATCCACTATTCCAAATGGCTTGAACTATACAGTACACTATTTATCCATAATTTTCTATGATTAAATTAATGTCATTTATTAATTTAAGACTAATTAAAAAAAATATATGTGAAAAATAATGTAATGCATAGTTCAAGTCCTTTGAAATAATGGACGGGCATAGTTTGGTTGGTAGGGGCCGCCCGCCCACCCCACCTTTGTTCGCATAGTTTTTCCATAGGATAACACTCTCCCTGGTATGGTTTCAATAATAAAATACATTTGTATCTATTGAAAAAAACTATGCGAGCAAAGGTGGGGTGGGCGGTGGGTCCCCACTAACCTGACTATGCCCGTCCACTATTTCAAACAGCTTGAACTCTGCAGTATATTGTTTCCCACAATATTCTACGAATTAATCTTACATTAATCAATGAAATTAATTAAATCATAGAAAATTAATGGTAACAGTATTGTATAGAGTTCAAGCCGTTTGAAATTGTGTACGGGCATAGTTTGATTAGTATGGGCCCCCCGCCCACCCCACCTCTGTTCGCATAATTTTTTCATAAGATACAATTCTTCTTGGAATTGTTTAAACAATATAAAACATCTTTATCCATTGAAAAAACTATGCGAACAAAGGTGGGGTGGGCGGGCGGCCCCTACCAACCAAACTATGCCCGTCCATTATTTCAAAGGACTTGAACTATGCATTACATTATTTTTCACATATATTTTTTTAATTAGTCTTAAATTAATAAATGACATTAATTTAATTATAGAAAATAACGGATAATAGTGTAGTGCATAGTTGTTTGAAATAGTGGACGGGCATAGTCAGGTTGGTATGGGCCCCCCGCCCAACCCACCTCTGCTCGCATAGTTTTTCCATGGGATACAATTTTTGCTGGAGTTGTTTAAACAATATAAAAACTCTGTATCAATAAGGCACCTTACACGATCAATAATACTGTCTTTCCTAGTACTGTTAGAATTTGTTTGAATCCTCCTTCAATATCTATCAATTGTCTGAATAGGTACATGGATCAAGAAATTGACATGAAATTTTTAAAAAATCGTCAAATCTGGTCGAAAATACGTGTAAAGTCTCCGCAGAACGTCAAAACGTTGGAATATGGAGTAAAAATCCAATAATTTCACGCTTTTTGGTCGAAAATTGAAGATTTCTGAGCACTTTACAACCATAAGGTTAACATCAATATTCTTTTCATTCCATCATAACTGTACCTTACACGATTAGCAATACTGTCAATATTTTAGAATAATGATAGTATTATTGTACAATAACATGTTTAAAATGTTCCTTATTCTAAAATATTGACAGTATTACTTATCGTGTAAACTATAGTAATGATGGAATGAAAAGAATACTAATGTTTATCCAGACAATTGATAAATAATGAAGGAGGATTCAAGCAAATTCTAACAGTACTAGGAATGACAATATTATTGACCATGTAAGGTGCCCTTATAAAAACAATTGAAGACTTCGCCAAACAAACTTTACAGATCACAATTGTTTCTATCAATAGCATACTTTGATCGATGCAACACAATAATGCGCGACAACTGTCAAACCTCGATCAAAATATGTTATTGATAGAGAAACAATTGTGATCTACGACATTTGTTTTGGCAAAGTATTCAATTGTTTCTATCATATGTTCACACTCTTGTTCGCACACTATCAATTATTATTTTATTAATGTAACAATCTTTAAATTTTAGATTTTCTTTATATGTATTATTATTATTATTATTTAAGAATTCTCTGTTTCCTTTTCTCTGTAACTATATTAATGTCTGTTGAGATAATGAATAAATAAATAAATAAATAAATAAATAAATAAATAAATAAATAAATAAATAAATAAATAAATAAATAAATAAATAAATAAATAAATAAATAAATAAATAAATAAATAAATAAATAAATAAATAAATAAATAAATAAATAAATAAATAAATAAATAAATAAATAAATAAATAAATAAATAAATAAATAAATAAATAAATAAATAAATAAATAAATAAATAAATAAATAAATAAATAAATAAATAAATAAATAAATAAATAAATAAATAAATAAATAAATAAATAAATAAATAAATAAATAAATAAATAAATAAATAAATAAATAAATAAATAAATAAATAAATAAATAAATAAATAAATAAATAAATAAATAAATAAATAAATAAATAAATAAATAAATAAATAAATAAATAAATAAATAAATAAATAAATAAATAAATAAATAAATAAATAAATAAATAAGTAAATAAATTAATAAATAAATAAATAAATAAATAAATCAAATAGCATGCTTTGATCGAGGTTTGACAGTTGTCGCGCGTTATTGCATTACAACTGACAGCCTATAACACTGATTACACCCGTCAACTGTTTGCATCAATTCAAAAAAAACACCTCAACTGTTATTCTTATCAGAAACAATGTTTTAAGCTTACTTTGATCTACATTTTTCAGTTGCAATGCAATAATGCGCGACAACTGGCAAACTTCTATCAAAGTATGCTATTTGATAGAAACAATTGAAGACTTTGCCAAAACAAATGTCGCAGATCACAATTGTTTCTATTAGTAGAATACTTTGATCGAAGTTTGCCAGTTGTAGCTCATTATTGCATTGCAACTAAGAAATTTAGATCAAAGTATGCTTAAAACATTGTTTCTGATAAGAATAACAGTTGAGATGCGTTATTTGAATTGATGGAAACAGTTGACGCGTGTAATCAGTGTTTAGATCAAAGTATGCTTACAACATTGTTTCTGATAAGAATAACAGTTGAGGTGTTTTGTTTGAATTGATGGAAACAGTTGACGGGTGTATTCAGTGTTATCGGCATCTTACATTTGTTTCTTTCAAGTTTATATATATATATATATATATATATATATATATATATATATATCTAATACAATAAAGATCAAAAGGGATTGAATTGTGTTTACATAAATGCACCTCGGCAGAAGTTTGCGTCATAATACGATTATCTCTGTTTGAGTTTAGTCCCTTGCACTGTTAAACTAATAACTTGATATATTTGATAGATGACATGATGGCCAACCTAAATATACATAGAAAAATCCATGCTTCAATTTTTGTAAAACAATTGAAGCATGAATTTTTCTATGTATATTTAGGTTGGCCAACGTGTAAACGTTTGAAATTGTTTCTACTTACAAGTAAACAATGGCAACTCAGAAAACCACATTGTGGGATAAATAAAATGTTTGACGCCATCCTCCAATAACATACGAGTTGGCTTATCAAACATAATGTCGAAACAAATGAAAACACCGAATTTCACCCCAAAGTCCGTCTCAAATGGCACCGCCTCGGGTTCGACAGTTGTGTTTTTTGCATGTTCTTCAAACAAATTGAATTTCCTGTATCTAGAATGCGAAATTAAAAAAAAGTTTAATCAAAATGATTACTGTTGTAGTTTTAATAGTTTCAAACCGAATATCACGATTTTACAAAACAAATAATATTAAATTAGAATTTAACAAAATCATTAATTCTTATAAAAAAACTAAAAAACTAAGAACGGATGTTTTGAAAATTAACAGTTATGACTTGTGCTTGTATGACATGTCCAATTGAAGACTGCGTCCAAATCAAAGTATTAGTCCAGATCAAAGTATGTTATTGCTAGAAACAATTGAATACTGCGTTAAAAAACAAACGTCCCACATCACAATTGTCTCTATCAATAGCATACTTTGATCAAAGTTTAACAGTTGTCGCGCATTATTGCATTGCAACTGACAGCCTATAACCCTGACTATACCCGTCAATTGTTTCCATCAATTCAAACAACACACTTCAACTGTTATTCTTATCAGAAACAATGTTTTAAGCATACTTTGATCTAAATTTCTTAGTTGCAACGCAATAATACGCAATATCTGTCAAACTTTGACCAAAGTATGTTATTGATAGAAACAATTGTGATTTGCGACGTTTGTTTTTAACGCAATCTTCAATTGTTTCTATCAATAGCATTCTTTGATCAAAGTTTGACAGTTGTCGCGCATTATTGCGTTGCAACTGACAAATTTAGATCAAAGTATGCACATTTTTGACATTTTTTGCATTTCTTGATATTTCTTTGTTGATATTTTTGACATTTTTTATTTTTAACATTTTTGTTGGCATTTTTGACATTTATTTTGACTTTTTTTCCATTGTTTGACATTAATTTGTTGACATTTTTGAGAGTTTTTTAAACTTTTTTGACATTTTTAACATTTTTTACTTTTTCTACCATTTTAATATTTTTGATATTTCTATAAACTCTGTAACGTACCTGGATACAACCTTGCCATTTCTATCAAACACCACGTTTGTGTTATAAATATCATAGCCATCAGGAGCGCATTTGTTATTGAATTTCCTGCCACACACCGATTTTTCCACCATATTAGCTGAAAGATAGACTCGGTTTTTCATCGCAGCACACGAAAGCATCACTAGCGAGGGTTCGTACTGGCCACTATTATCGTTACAAGGCCTCTTTGATCCATTTGGTTCCGGCACTGTAGTCGCATACGATAGAAATCCTTTGCGGGACGACAAACATCAATGTTAAAGGGTCATTTCCGGAAAAACTATGACATCTAAGGGCTGCCATAAAGTCAGAAATTTGTATATTTGAATATTATTTCATTCCGCTCTCTTACAACAAGCTTTAAAAATCACTACTTAGGACTTGATTTCCTAGGAAGTAGTCGCTTAAAAGCGAAAAGCGATA
Source organism: Lordithon lunulatus (assembly GCA_963942505.1). NCBI lineage: Eukaryota > Metazoa > Arthropoda > Insecta > Coleoptera > Staphylinidae > Lordithon > Lordithon lunulatus. Next base: position 33,444,706 of record OZ012675.1, read on the forward strand.
GAATTATATTACACACTATACACTATTTCAAACGACTTGAACTATGCATTACATTATTTTTCACACAAATATTTTTTTAGTTAATTTTAAATTAATAAATGACTTTAATATAATCATAGAAAATAACGGATAATAGTGTAGTGCATAGTTCAAGTCACTTAAAATAGTGGACGGGCATAGTCAGGTTGATTTTCTATATTGGTGTTATCAATTCTTAGGTTTTTTAGTGCATAGTTCAAGTTGTTAACTAACTATGCCTGTCTTCTATTTTAAACGACTTAAACTATGAAATACATTGTTTCTCACTTTTTTTTTACGAATTAGGCGTAAATTAACACATGGAATTAATTGAATAGAATATAAATTAATGGATAACCGTATTGTGCAGAGTTCAAGTCGTTTCAAATAGTGAATGGGCATAGTCGGGTTGGTAGGGGCCGCCCACCCACTCCACCTACGATCGCATAGTTTTTTCAATGAATACAAATGTTTAATATTGTTTAAACTATTCCAAGAAGAGTGTTATCCTATAGGAAAACTATGCGAACTAAGGTGGGGTGGGCGGGGGGCCCCCACCAACCAAACTATGCCCGTCCACTATTTCAAACGACTTAAACTATGCATTACATTATTTTTTACATATATTTTTTTAATTAGTCTTAAATTAATAAGTGACATTAATTTAATCATAGAAAATTATGGATAAATAGTGTAGTGCATAGTTCAAGCCATTTGAAATAGTGGACGGGCATAGTTTGGTTGGTGGGGACCGCCCACCCACCCGACCTTTGCTCGCATAGTTTTTTTCAATAGATACAAATATGTTATATTATTGAAACCATACCAGGGAGATTGTTATCCTATGGAAAAACTATGCGAACAAAGGTGGGGTGGGTGGGCGGCCCCCACCAACCAAACTATGCCCGTCCACTATTTCAAACGACTTGAACTATGCACTACATTGTTTCTCTTTTTTTTTAAGAATTAGGCGTAAATTAACAAATAAAATTAATTAGATAATAGAAAATAATGGATAATATTTATTGCAGAGTTCAAGGTATTTGAAATAATGGACGGGCATAGTTTGGCTGGTAAGGGGAACTCGCCTACCCCACTAGGGGAAACAGATAATAGTGTAGTGTATAGTTCAAGTCGTTTGGAATAATGGACGGGCATTGTCAGGTCGGTGGGGACCGCCCGCCCACCCCACCTTTGTTCGCATAGTTTTTCCATAGGATAACAATCTTCTTGGAATAGTTTAAACAGTATAAAACATCTATATCCAATTAAAAAACTATGCGAGCAAAGGTGGGGTGAGCCGGCGGCCCCTACCAACTTGACTATGCCCATCCATTATTCCAAACGACTTGAACTATACACTACACTGTTATCCGTTACTTTTAATTAATCCATGAATTTCATTTGTTAATTTACGCCTACTTCGTAAAAATATGTGAGAAACAATGTAGTGCATAGTTCAAGTCGTTTGAAATAGTGGACGGGCATAGTTTGGTTGGTGGGGGCCGCCCGCCCACCCCACCTTCGCTTGAATAGTTTTTTCAATGGATATAGATATTTTATATTGTTTAAACTATTCCTAGAAGAGTGTTATCCTATGGACAAACTATGCGAACAAAGGTGGGGTGGGCGGGCGGCCCCTACGAACCAAACTATGCCCGTCCACTATCTCAAACGACTTGAACTATGCATTACATTATTTTTTACATGAATTTTTTTAATTAGTCTTCAATTAATAAATGACATTAATTTAATCATAAAAAATTATGGATAAATAGTGTAGTGCATATTTCAAGCCATTTGAAATAGTTGACGGGCATAGTTTGGTTGGTAAGGACCACCCGCCCACCCCACCTTCGCTCGCATAGTTTTTTCATTGGATATAGATGTTTTATATTGTTTAAACTATTATTATTATTTATTTACCTTAATTATTAACGACGCAGTGTATAAAAGTTTATATAAAATCACTATTCGCAATACAAAAAAATTATAAAAAATCAAATTTTTGAATTTTGAAAATTATATATATTTAATTTAATTAGCTAAGGGAAAGAAATGGGGTCCATTACATTGAATTATTAAATATTAATATGAAATAATTTAATATACAATCTTTATTTACAAAAAGAATTTGACTAGCTTAATATTTACATAATACATTCATAATCATAAAAACAGGTAATAAATATAGGAAACAGTGCAATTGTACGAAAGGAAACACATAAGTTTTACACAAATTTAGCTGCACAATAAATAAAATAATCTATTTGGATTAATTACAACTTGTAATGCAGAATGAAAAACACTTTTGAAATTTAATAAATAAAATAAATCTTATTTATATTAATTACAATTATACAATTATTAGATTTATTTATTTATAAATAAATCTTATTTATATTAATTAAAATTATACAATTATTAGATTTATTTATTTATAAATAAATCTTATTTATATTAATTAAAATTATACAATTATTAGATTTATTTATTTATAGATAAATCTTATTTATATTAATTAAAATGAATGAGTAGTTTTCATAAAAACTTTTGAGCTAAGAAATTGTCTTGTCTAAAACGACCTTAACAATTATTATTTGAATTAAGAATTTAATTTTGATATGACAATATTAACTATAGTTTTCATAAAAAATTTACTTGTATTTTTATCTTAAAAGACAAGACTTCTAACTCAAATTATTATAATTTACTTGTGTATTTTTTTCTTAGAAGATAAGTTTTCATAAAAACTTTACTTGTATTTTTATTTTAGATAAGACTTCTAATTAAAATTATTATAATTGACTTGTATTTTTATCTTAGAAGATAAGACTTCTAATTCAAATTAAAATAATTTACTTATATTTTTTTTTTAGAAGACAAGACTTCTATTTCAAATTATTATATTTTTCTTATATTTTTTTCTTATAAGATAAGACTTCTAATTCAAATTCTTTGAGGCGATTTAAATGAAAATATTAAGAAAAAACATGTATCTGATAAAAATTTTAGATACATGTTATTATATTTTGATTTATTTTTACTTTTTTATTTGTTCTGCCACTTTAGAGCCATCTTGAGTAAGATGTTTCGAAACGCATTTTAAGTATTTAGCCAACCTATTAATGGATTTTTTTAGATACATGTTTTCTCTTCATATTTTCATTTAAATCGCCTGAAAGAATTTGAATTAGAAGTCTTATCTTCTAAGAAAAAAATATAAGAAAAATATGATAATTTGAATTAGAAGTCTTGTCTTCTAAGAAAAAAAATACAAATAAATTATATTAATTTGAATTAGAAGTCTTGTCTTCTAAGATAAAGATAGTTGTTTCCATTCTGCATTATGTATGTTCTTAAAAAATAAAATCTCTATATAAATTATTTTTTGGTATTAAAATTAGTCCATTGAGTACATAGCTGCGCACAGTCTCAGTTGGAAATCTTTGTAGAGTAATTTGCCTCCCAATGGTACCCTACTGAGGAACATATTGGCGGACATTAGGCAAAGGGCTTTTCCGTTCATAAGAAATCTTGTTGCGGGCACTTCGGGTAATCCATGTGTGGATGCGACTTCGCTCAGCCATTGGGCTACGTGTTCACGCGACCACTGTCTAGGATCTATAAAAGAAAAGAAAAATATAAATAAAATGCAGAGATTTAAAACAAATTTATACAATAACTATAATAGTTACAGCAACTAAAATTTTAGGACACTAAATATAACTATTTAATTACATATGACGAAATTTTGAAAAAATTTTAACCATTAGAAAACTATTTACAACCGTTTTCATCAATTAATAAAGATATCTTCTGATATGTTTCTTCTCTTGCAAGTAAATCATAGTTACCAACCGTATTAACATCAAATGATAACATATAATGATGTTTTCTAAAAGATAATTTAATTATTTTTCATTTCGTATATGAATGAAGTTTGTGTGATCACAATTAATAAAGATATCTTCAATAAATAATCTGATATTTGAATTTTTTGCTAATAAATCATAGTTACCAACGTAATTAACTACAAATCATATCACAAACTTTTGTTTTTATATAAGATAATTAAATTATCTTTTATTTGGTATGTGAATAAAAATTGTTCGATCACAATTAAAAGAGATATCTTCAAAAAAAAGTGTGATATGTATCTTCTGTTGCTAGTAAATCATAGTTACCAACCGTATTAACATCAAATGATAACAAATAATGATGTTTTCTAACAGATAATTTAATTATCTTTCATTTGGTGTATGAATGAAGTTTGTGTGATCACAATTAATAAAGTTATCTTCAAAAAATAATTTGATGTTTGTATTTTTTGCTAGTAAATCATAGTTACCAACATAATTAATAACAAATCGTATCACAAACTTTTGTTTTTATATAAGATAATTAAATTATCTTTTATTTGGTATGTGAATAAAAATTGTACGATCACAATTAAGAGAGATATCTTCAAAAAAAGTGTGATATGTTTCTTCTGTTCCTAGTAAATCATAGTTACCAACCGTATTAACATCAAATGATAACAAATAATGATGTTTTCTGAAAAATAATTTAATTATCTTTCATTTGGTATATGAATAAAGTTTGTCTGATTACAATTAATAAATATATCTTCAAAAAATAATCTGATATTTGTATTTTTACTAGTAAATCATAACTACCAACGTAATTAACTACAAATCATATCACAAACTTTTGTTTTTATACAAGATAATTAAATTATTTTTCATTTGGTATGTGAATAAAAATTGTACGATCACAATTAAGAGAGATATCTTCAAAAAAAGTGTGATGTTTTTTCCCTTGCTAGTAAATCATAGTTACCAACCATATTAACATCAAATGATAACAAATAATAATGTTTTCTGAAAGATAATTTAATTATCTTTCATTTGGTGTATAAATGAAGTTTGTGTGATCACAATTAATAAAGATATCTTCAAAAAATGATATGATATTTGTATTTTTTGCTAGTAAATCATAGTTACCAACGTAATTAACTACAAATCATATCACAAACTATCGTTTTATATAAGATAATTAAATTTTCCTTCATTTGGTATGTGAATAAAAAGTGTACAATCACAATTAAGAGAGATATCTTAAAAAAAAAATGGGATATGTTTCTTCTCTTGCTAGTAAATCACAGTTACCAACCGTATTAACATCAAATGATAACAAATAGTGATGGTTTCTGAAAGATAATTTAATTATCTTTCATTTGGTGTATGAATAAAGTTTTTGCGATCACAATTAATAAAAATATCTTCAAAAAATTATCCGAAATTTATATTTTGTAGTTAGTAAATCATAGTTAGCAGCGTAATTAACTACAAATCATAATACAAACTTTTGTTTTTATATAAGATAATTAAATTGTCTTTCATTTGGTATGTGAATAAATTATACGATCACTTTTAAGAGAGATATCTTCAAAAAAATGGGATATGTTTCTTCTCTTGCTAGTAAATCATAGGGTCCAACCAAACTACGCCCGTCCACTATTTCAAACGACTTGAACTATGCATTACACTATTATCCATTATTTTCAATGATTAAATAAATGTCATTTATTAATTTAAGACTAATTAAAATAATACATGTGAAAAATAATGTAATGCATAGTTCAAGTCGTTTGAAATAGTGGACGGGTATAGTTTGGTTGGTAGGGCGGCCCCTACCAACCTGACTATTCCCGTCCACTATTCCAAATGAATTGCAATCTGAATTACACTATTATCCATTACTTTCTTTGAGTCAATTAATTTCTTTTATCAAATGATAACAAATAGTAATGTTTTTTGAAAGGTAATTTAATTATCTTTCATTTGGTGTATGACTGAAGTTTTTGCGATCACAATTAATAAAGATATTTTTAAAAAATAATCTGATATTTGTATTTTGTAGCTAGTAAATCATAGTTAGCAGCGTAATTAACTACAAATCATACTACAAACTTTTGTTTTTATATAAGATAATTAAATTATCTTTCATTTGGTATGTGAATAAAAATTGTACTTCATTTACATATCCTTCAGCTGTATGGTTAATAACTGTGTGAAATAAACAAGCTACAGTACGATTTGTAGGTATATAATTGAGTAACTAAAATCCATATCAAAATTATCAAAAATCCGATAAACTGATTTTTTTATGATTTTTTAAACATCCAAGGTATGCCAGAAAAGTTTCTTAATTTATATATCCTTCAGCTGCAAGGTTAATAACTGTGAGTAATAAACAAGTTAGAGTCCATTTTGTAGATATATAACTGAGTAACTACAATCCAAATCAAAATTTTCAAAAATTCAACAAACTGATTTTTTATGATTTTTGAAACATAAAGGTATATCAGAAAAGTGACTTAAGAAACATCATCCAGTTACAAAAAAAAATCATAACAGCCAAAATAATTGAGCTATATAACTCAAAATTGCTAAAATTATTTTAAATACATTAAGGATTATATAAAATAATTAATATCCGCATAAATTTATTATTTAGAACTGTAGAGTTGACATAAAGTTGTCATTTGTTTCAATAGTTATTACATGCAAACTAGTACATTACTAACGGCGTCAGTTTTTATTTAAATATATTTATGTATTTAGAACATGATTGTAAATTTTCATGAACATATCTCTTTTATTTTACAAGATATATATTTAATAAGTCAAGCAATCCTTAAGGTCGGCCATTTTGGTTGCGATAGAAGAACCAAACAGTTACAAAAAAAATCATAACACCTAAAGGAATTAAGCTGCATGACTCAAATTCACCAAAAAGATTTGAAATACATAAGGGATTGTAGAAAAAAATTAACAATCCTATACATTTAATATTTATACCTATAAGTTTGGCATAAATTTGTCATTTGTTTCTATAGCTATAACATGAAAATTAGTAAAGTAATAAAGATGTCAATTTTTATTTAAATTGATTTATGTTTTGTGAACATGATTGTGAATTTTTATGTTTATATGAATTTTATTTTGCGTGTTATAGTTTTTTTAATCGAGGTACCTTTTAGGTTAGTTATATTGTGCATCGAATGGAGCATCAAACAGTTACTAAAATACGCATAATACCTAAAGTAGTTAAGTTATATGGCTCAAATTCACCAAAACGATTTCAAATACATAAGGGATTGTAGAAAAAAATCAACAATCCCATATATTTAATATTTATACTTATAAGGTTGGCATAAAGTTGTCATTTGTTTTAATAGCTATAACATGAAAATTAGTAAAGTACTAAAGACGTCGATTTTTATTTAAATTGACTTATGTTTTGAGAATATGATTGTGAATTTTTATGTTGATATGTCTTGTATTTTGTGTGCTATTGTTTTTTTAATCGAGCTACCTTTTAGGTTAGCCATGTTGTGCATCGAATGTAGCATCAAACAGTTACTAATGTATAAATTTAATATTGAATAGTTTAAAAAGAACCTATTTTTTAAAGTTAATTTTATACCTTTTGGCAATGCGTCTTCCTCGTGCCGCCTCCTGTAGACAGGTGCAGGCCGTGCCCATTCAGATGAAGGGCCGTATCGGACCGGAACGGACTGTGCGGTCTGCATTTTTTCGAATTTAACCCTTGAACTGTAGTACCCTATGGTGACCGAATTATAGAAGACTAAATCTGCAAAACAAAAGAAAACCACACAAATATTAATTATGTGGACTAACAATTTAGTTACTTATATTTATATATATTTTTACCCGAAGATCGATAGCCAGTTGTACAATTTTAATCTACAACTGGCTATCGACCTTCGGGTCCCTTTGTCTTGTGTTACTGATGTATGAGTGTTAGGACTTCAGACAACCATCCTCAAGTCTTCTAAAGTATTAAAAATTGTATTATAAATCTTAGTTGGCTTAAAAATGTTTGTTTGTTTTACAAACAGTTGACTAAACTATTTGATTTAAAATCTTATTTGGCTATAAATTGTTATATTTTTTAAGGTTAAACAAATGAGTGTATGTAGTAAGTTTTATTGTCAAATACCGAGCTTCCGGTGCGTCAATTCATTCTTAATTTCCCTTCTAATGAAATTAAAGAGGCCGAAAACGATAATTTAATAAGCAGACACAGACGCCCGGACACGCGTTTCCTCTTCCTGTGCGTTTTAAAATTCACGCGCCACCCTCACCCCCGCCCCGGTGGGTATTTCAGCCCCAGAAGGGGCGTGTGCCGTTTCCGGCGGCGGTGGCTATTTTTGGGGGGCGGGCGAGACACACCACTCGGGGGGTCTTTTGCAGCCGGACACGATGTGATTGATCTTTGCAAGACACACACACACACGTGTCAAACGACCCCTATAGATCGTATTTCAGACTATTTATTGGCGATAACACGTTTGCTAATTAACGTTGAGCGATGAATCAAAATATTAATTGGTAGAATATTAACAGTGGAGATGATTCAATTGTTTAGTTTCTTAGAGATTATAACGTGCCATCTGAGAATTAATTTGTATAATAAATAATATTCAGTTGTAACTATCATAAAAATATTTAAAAAAATTTAAATAATATTTCTATAAATATATCCTTCAGCTGTAATCATAATAATTATGAAAAATAAACAAGTTATAGCACGTTTTGTAGGTATATAATTGAGTAACTAAAATCCAAATTAAAATGTTCAAAAAACTGACAAACTGATTTTTATAATATTTGACACATCAAGGTATTCCAAAAAAGTGACTTATTTTACATATTTTTCAGTTGTAACGATAACTGTGGGAAAAAATAAACTATAGCTCGTTTTGTAGGTATATAACTGAGTAACTAAAATAAAATTCAGGATTTTCAAAAATCTGACTGTTTTTTATGATTTTTTTAACATCCAAGGTATGTCAGAAAAGTGAATTAATTTACATATCCTCCAGCTACGAGGTTATTAATAGTCAGAAATAAATAAGCCAAAGCATATTCTATAGATATATAACTGAGTAACTAAAATTCAAATGAAAAATTTCAAAAATTCGCTAAACTGATTTTTTATGATTTTTTAAATATCAAAGTATGCATGAAAAGTGACTTAATTTACATAGCCTCCAGCTGTAAAGTTACTAACTGTGAGAAATAAAGATGTTATAGGCCGTTTTGTAGGTATATAATTGAGAAACGAAAATTGAAGTCAAAATTTTCAAAAATTCAACAATCTGTTTTTTTATGGTTTTCTAAATATCAAGGTATCCCAGACAAGTGACTTATTTCACATATTCTCCAACTATAAGTTTAACAACTGCGGAAAACATATAAACTATTGTCCATTTAGTAGATATATAAACAAGTAACTAAAATCCAAACGAAAATTTTCAAAAATCCAACAAACTGATTTTTTATGATTTTCTAAATATCAAGGTATACCAGAAAAATGACTTAATTTACATATCCTTCAGCTGTAAGGATAATAACTATGCGAAACAAACAAGTTATAGCACGTTTTGTAATTATATAATGGAGTAACTAAAATCTTAATCAAAATTATTTTAAATCCGACATATGATTTTTGAAACATAAACGTATATCAGAAAAGTGACTTAAGGGTGCGCGTCGAAACATCATCCAGTTACAAAAAAAATCATAACATCCAAAATAATTGAGCTATATAACTCAAAATTGCTAAACTTATTTTAAATACATCTAGGATCATATAAAATAATTAAAATCCGCATAAATTTATTATTTAGAACTGTAGCGTTGACATAAAGTTGTCATTTGTTTCAATAGTTATTACATGCAAAGTAGTACATTACTAACGGCGTCAATTTTTATTTAAATATATTTATGTATTTAGAACATGATTGTAAATTTTCATGAATATATCTCTTTTATTTTACGAGATATATATTTAATAAGTCAAGCAATCTTTAAGGTCGGCCATTTTGGTTGCGATAGAAAGATCAAACAGTTACAAAAAAAATCATAACACCTAAAGGAATTAAGCTGCGTGACTAAAATTCACCAAAAACATTTAAAATACATAAGGGATTATATAGAAAAACAACAATCCCATACATTTAATATTTATACCTATTAGATTGACATACAGTTGTTATTTGTTTCAATAGCTATAACATGGAAATTAGTAAAGTACTAAAGACGTCGATTTTTATTTAAATTGACTTATGTTTCGAGAACATGATTGTGAATTTTTATGTTTATATGTCTTGTATTTTGCGAGATATTGTTTTTTTTAAACGAGCTACCTTTTAGGTCAGCTATGTTGTGCATCGAATGGAACATCAAACAGTTACTAAAGTACGCATAATACCTAAAGTAATTAAGTTATACAACTCAAATTTACCAATAAGATTTTAAATACGTAAAGAATTATAAGAAAAAATCAATAACGCCATAAATTTAATATTTATACCTATAACATTGGCATACAGTTGTCATTTGTTTTAATAGCTATAACATAGAAATTAGTAAAGTACTAAAGACATCGATTTTTATTTAAATTGATTTATGTTTTAAGATCATGATTATAAATTTGTATATTTATATCTCTTTTAGTTTGCGAGTTATGATTTTTTAAATCTCCCAATCTTTTAGGTGTGCATCTAATGAAACATCAAACAGTTACTAAAAAAATCATTATAATTAAAGTAATTAAGCTACATGACTTAAATTTTTCAAAAGTATTATAAATACGTGCAGGGTTATAGAAAAAAATTAACAAACTCATAGATTTAATATTTATACCTATAACGTTGGCTTATAGTTGTCATTTGTTTCAATAGCTATAACATGCAAATTAGTAAAGTACTAAAGACGTCGATTTTTATTTAAATTCATTTATGTTTTGAGAGTATGATTGTGAATTTTTATGTTTATACGTCTTGTATTTTGCGTGTTATTGTTTTTTTAATCGAGCTACTTTTTAGGTCAGCTATGTTGTGCATCGAATGGAGCATCAAACAGTTACTAAAGTACGCATAATACCTAAAGTAATTAAGTTATACAACTCAAATTCACCAATAAGATTTTAAATACATAAAGAATTATAAGAAAAAATCAATAACGCCATAAATTTAATATTTATACCTATAACATTGGCATACAGTTGTCAATTGTTTTAATAGCTATAACATAGAAATTAGCAAAGTACTAAAGACATCGATTTTTATTTAAATCGATTTATGTTTTAAGATCATGATTATAAATTTATATATTTATATCTCTTTTAGTTTGCGAGTTATGATTTTTTTAAGTGCCCAATCTTTTAGGTGTGCATCTAATGAAACATCAAACAGTTACTAAAAAAATCATTATAATTAAAGTAATTAAGTTACATGACTTACATTTTTCAAAATTATTATAAGTACATTCAGGGTTATAGAAAAAAATTAACAACCCTATAGATTTAATATTTATACCTATAACATTGGCAAACAGTTGTCATTTGTTTCAATAGCTATAACATAGAAATTAATAAAGTACTGAAGATGTCGATTTTTATTTAAATTTATTTATGTTTTGAGATCATCATTGTGAATTTGTATGTTTATATATCTTGTATTTTGCGAGATATAAGTTTTTTTAATCGAGCTACCTTTTAGGTCAACTATGTTGTGCATCGAACGAGGTCGATTGCAATATTGAACGGGCATAGTTCTCGTAATTGTCTATAAATCAAGTATTATTAGTGAATCAATAAATTGTCTGTTTTGTTATTATTTGCCATAAAAATTATGTTCACGTCTTAAATTGTTGCTAACCAATTACAGAATAGCTGTAGAGGTCGTTCGCTGAAACGCTAAATTAAGCGCCAGCAAGCGTAGAAATTCACTGTTTGTTTACCAATTACCCGGCAACGTGCAATTAGTCTGTATCTTCAGGAAGTCATTCTTATATATTAATATTTTGCTTATTTATTACGAATCCGAAATAATAAATCTTCAAAACAATTTCTCGTGGGTTTCTCTATCTTATCGATATATTATAAGGAAACAATAGCGTTGACTATTTTCCGACGATTTTCTTTGAAAATTACGACATCCTGCTTGACGAATTAGTACCTTGACGTTGGTGAGTAGGCTCAATCACATGTGCATTGAGAATTTCGCCTCAATAATCAAAAAAACAAATGTAATGATAATTAACAAATTCCTTAATTGTTTTTATTATTTGTGTTTTCTTTTTTCAGCCAACCCTACTGTTTCGCTATAATGTATCAATGTAACTTTGAATACGCTTAAGTTTTATTAAATGTAGCTGTCGATTACGTCGCATCATCCTGTTATTGCTATTGTTAGGTAGAAAAAAAAATGTACACATTTGTTTAGTTATGTAACGCTAATGGGGCGTTCGTAGACAATGCGTACGAATTACGCAGATGACAGAAAAAAAAACAGGAAAAGTAATAATGCTAATTGAAAATCGTTGATAATAAATATCCGGCGGCGGTTCCGGCCGTGCGCGCGGGGCGGACTATGGGCTATAGGGATACGGATATCCTGCACATGTGTGTCCTTTACATTCGTGTGTACGTTTTTTTATTATGATTCACGTCCGATCGATCCAACAGGCGCCGGAAGATATAATACACAACACAAAAATGTATTATCTACTAAATAGATTATTATAAACAATATAAAAACAGCCTGTTACAATTCGAGTGATTTCTCTGTTCTCTGTCTCATGTGCTCGAATATCTTATTTATTAATTTCATTCTTTAATTTTTCCTGTTTCCTCCCAATTACGCTCGCACATCCCATTGTATGTTAATCGGGCATTTACATAGTTTACGGAGTGCATCTCTTGTGACTGGCTTCCTTTTCCTCTATGGGAAGACGGGCCCGCACTCACCCCGACAGGAAGTCTTGCCCATTGTTGTGCGTCTTCTCGTATTAATTGAGCCCTCCCCCGTTCCGTGGCGATTATTTGGTAATTGCGGGAAGACGCTCCGCGCTCCGTTTCTTCGCGAAACGGCGCGCAGGTCAACAACCAGGCATATCCGTCACAAATAGAAATTAGAAATTTACCTCAATTATTAAGACAATAGTGCATACAAAAAATTAACTTGTTATTAATATATTACAATGTTAATCTTTTATTATTGTTTATATAAAAAAGATAATTCGTTAATTTACCTCAATTATTAAGACAATTCATACAAGTTTACACTTTACTATTTTATGTGTTCAAAAAAAAATCTTGTAATTTTTTTGATTATATTAATATATTACAATATTAATCATGATTTCTTGTTTATAAAAAAATTGAATTCGTTAATATACCTCAATTATTGAGGCAACAATGCATAAAAGTTTACACTTTATCTCTTTACGTAATTTTTTTTTTTTTAAATATTTTTTTTGATTATATTAACATATCACAATGTTAAACATGACTTCTTGTATATAAAAAATTTAAATTTGTTAATTTACCTCAATTATTGAGGCTACAATGCATAAAAGTTCATGTGTATACTTTAAAAATCCGTATGAAAACATACATAATTCCCACTATATACGATAAAAGTAACAGAATCTAATCATCACGCAACTCGCAACTGTTATCTTCTTTTGATAAGCACTTGTTTCCTCAATCAATCGCTCAGCTCTAGTCATAAAAAAAAAACAGCGGAAAACGTTCGTCACGCTCGCGTTATCGCGGTTGTTGATAAAAAAGGCCCGCCTTCAACTCTAATCGATCATAAGTGGTAGAGGAAGACATCGTAAAAATCAGTAAAAGTAATTAGTAATGTGCCGCACAGACACATGTGCTGGGCGATAACCAACCGCATCACCCCGCAAAAGTAATGTCTTTACGACCCTGCTGGTTATTTTTGGGGTGCTCCGGCGGGTAGATAATTGGAAAGGTTATATATAGCTAGCAAAAAGGTTTTATTTTTGTTCTTGTGTATGATTTTCAATTGTTATAACAAAACAACGCCCCGATTAGCAACTTGAATTTTAAGATCAAATAGTTGAAAAGATTTTTATTATTCTTACAGCTGCAGGTTATGTAAAATAAGTCACTTTTCTTATATACCTTAATGTTTAAAAAATCATATAAAATCAGAATGTCGGATTTAAAAAAATCTTTATATGAATTTTAGTTACTCAGTTATATACCTATAAAACGTGCTGTAGCTTGTTTATTTCTCACAATTATTAACCATACAGCTGGAAGATATATAAATTAAGTCATTTTTCTGGTATACCTTGATGTTTAAAAAATCGTAAAAAATCAGTTTGTCAGATTTTTTAAACTTTTTTTTTGGATTTTAGTTACTCAATTATATACCTATAAAATAACCCATAACTTGTTTATTTCTCACACTTATTAACCTTACAGCTAAAGGATATGTAAATGATGTCACTTTTCTGATATACCTTTATGTTTCAAAAATCATAAAAAATTAGTTTGATAGATTTTCGAAAATTTTCATTTTGATTTTGGTTACTCAATTATATACCTACAAAACGGACTATAGCTTATTTATTTCCAACAGTTATTCAGCTTACAGCTGGAAGATCTGTAAAATAAGTCACTTTTCTGATATACCTTGATGTTTAAAAAATTATTTTGTAAATATTTTTCTGGCATAGCTTGATGTTTAAAAAATCATAAAAAATCAATTTGATAGATTTTTGAAACTTTTGTTTTGGATTTTAGTTACTCAATTATATACCTATAAAACAGACCACAACTTGTTTATTTCTCACACTTATTAACCTTACAGCTAGAGGATATGTAAATGATGTCACTTTTCTGATATACCTTTATGTTTCAAAAATCATAAAAAATTAATTTGATAGATTTTTGAAAATTTTTATTTTAATTTTGGTTAGTCAATTATATACCTACAAAACAGGCTATAGCTTATTTATTTCCAACAGTTATTCAGCTTACAGCTGGAAGATCTGTAAAATAAGTCACTTTTCTGATATACCTTGATGTTTAAAAAATCATGAAAAATCAATTTGTAAGATTTTTGAAAATTTTGATATATAATTGAGTTACTCAATTATATATCTACAAAACGTGCAGCAGCTTGTTTATTTCATACAGTTATTAATCTTACAGCTGAAAGATATATAAATGAAGTCACTTGTCTGGTATACCTTGATTTTAAAGTTTATCGGATTTTTGAAAATTTTAATTTTAATTTTAGTTACTCAGTTACATACCTACAAAACGAGTTATATCTTATTAATTATTTCCACAGTTATTAGCAGCTGGAGGATATAAAAATTAAATCACTTTACTGGCATACCTTGGATGTTTAAAAAATCATAAAAAATCAATTTATTGGATTTTTGAAAATTTTGATATAAATTTTAGTTACTCAATTATATGCCTATAAAACTTCCTGTAGCTTGTTTATTTCATACAGTTATAAACCATATAGCTGAAGGATATGTAAATGAAGTCATTTTTCTGGTATACCTTGATGTTTAAAAAATCATAAAAAATAAGTTTGTCAGCTTTTTTTTGAAAATTTTGATTTAGATTTTATTTACTCAATTATATACCTATAAAACAGCATATAACTTGTTTATTTCTCACAGTTATTAACCTTACAGCTAGAGGATATGTAAATTAAAGGTTGCTGGATTTAAAAATATATATCTCGCAAACTAAAAGACATATAAACAGAAATATTAACAATCATGTTCTAAAAACATAATTCAACTCAAATAAAAATCTACGTCTTTAGTTATCTACTATTTTGCATGTTATAGCTATAGAAACAAATGACAACTTTATGGCAACGCTATAGAGTAAATATTAAATTTATGGGGTTGTTTATTTTTTTGTATAATCCATTATATATTTAACAAATATTTTTGAATACATTTAGATCAATAGCAGCTGTTTAAAGTATAAAATTAGCCCTGATTTTTAAGTTTTAGTAAACAGTATGATTATTCAATCACATTTCAATGTTTGAAACGTGATATCTTTAATATCATCAAAGATATCCGTAAATATCTTTCAAGTAGTACTAACTACAATATTTTTGAATACATTTAGATTGATAACAGTTGTTTAAAGTGAATAATTAACTCTGATTTTTGAGTTTTAGTAAACAGTATGATTATGTAAATCAAATTTCTACGTTTGAAACGTTATATCTTTAAAACCATCAAAGATATCTGTAAATATCTTTCAAGTAGTATCAACTACAATATTTTTGAATTCATTTAGATTGATAGCAGTTGTTTAAAGTGAAAAATTAACTCTGATTTTTGAGTTTTAGTAAACAGTATGATTATGTAAATCACATTTCTACGTTTGAAACATTATATCTTTAAAACCATCAAAGATATCTGTAAATATATTTCAAGTAGTACCAACTACAATATTTGTGTATACATTTAGATTGATAGCAGTTGTTTAAAATGTAAAATTAACCCTGATTTTTGAGTTTTAGTAAACAGTATTATTATTCAATCACATTTCTATGTTTGAAACGTGATATCTTTAAAGCCATCAAAGATATTCATAAATATCTTTCAAGTAGTACCAACTATAATATTTTTGAATACATTTAGATAGATAGCAGCTTTTTAAAATGTAAAATTAATCCTGATTTTTGAGTTTTAGTAAACAGTATGATTATTCAATAACATTTCTATGTTTAAAACATTATATCTTTAAAACCATCAAAGATATCCATCCATAAATATCTTTCACGTAGTACCAACTACAATATTTTTGAATAAATTTAGATAGATAGCAGCTGTTCTAAGTGTAAAATTAACGCTATTTTTTAGTATTAGTAAACAGTATGATTATTCAATCACATTTCTATGTTTGAAACATTATATCTTTAAAACCTTCAAAGATATCTGTAAATATCTTTCAAGTAGTACCAACTACACTATTTTTGAATATATTTAGATAGATAGCAACTGTTTAAAGGGTAAAATTAACCCTGATTTTTTATTTTAGTAAACAGTATGATTATTCAATTACATTTCTATGTTTGAAACGTGATATCTTTAAAACCATCAAAGATATCTGTAAATATCTTTCAACTAGTATAAGCTACAATATTTTTGTATACATTTAAATTAATATCAACTGTTTAAAGTATAAAATTAACCCTAATTTTTGAGTTTTAGTAAACAGTATGATTATTCAATGACAATTCTATGTTTGAAACGTGATATCTTTAAAACCAACAAAGATATCTATAAATATCTTTCAAGTAGTACCAACTACAATATTTTTGTATTCATCTAGATTGATAGCAGTTGTTTAAAGTGTAAAATTAACCCTGATTTTTAAGTTTTAGTAAACAGTATGATTATGTATATCACATTTCTACGTTTGAAACGTGATATCTTTAAAACCATCAAAGATATCTGTAAATATCTTTCAAGTAGTACCAAATACAATAGTTTTATATATATTTAGATTAATATCAGCTGTTTAAAGTATAAAATTAACCCTGATTTTTGAGTTTTAGTAAACAGTATGATTATTCAATCACATTTCTATGTTTGAAACGTGATATTTTTAAAACCATGAAAGATATCTGTAAATATCTTTCAAGTAGTATCAACTACAATATTTTTGAATACTTTTAGATTAATAACAGTTATTTAAAGTGTAAAATTAACCCTGTTTTTTGAGTTTTACTAAACAGTATGATTATGCAAATCATATTTCTACGTTTGAAACGTTATATCTTTAAAACCATCAAAGATATCCATAAATATCTTTCAAGTAGTACCAACTACAATATTTTTGTATACATTTAGATTGATAGCAGCTGTTTAAGATGTAAAATTAACCCTGATTTTTGAGTTTCAGTAAGTAGTATTATTATTACTCACCTAAAATCTTCGTGTTTCGTGATGAATAATTCCAGCGAACACAATCTCACTATCATAAAATAATCTCTAAAACCACTAATATCAGTTATATTACAATATTCGCGTGTTTTTGAAACCGAAATGCGCGTACACTCGCTCCTCAGCGGCGTTCAGTGAATGAATGAGGCGGCCCGGGTCGAGCCAGCCGGTTTTATACGCAGCCGGAAGCGCAGCGGTCTCCAGGGGTAGTTTGCTGAACCTACCCCCACACACACACACACATACACATACCCCTCAATCCAGTCTGTTTATTTTTTTCCCGCATTCCCGTACCCTTCCGGTTGTTTGTACGAAACGGCCGTCCGGCCAACGCGCGCGAAACGTTTGTTTGGCTCTTCCTGTCCCGAAAAACGGCCGGCAGGATGTTTGCACTAAGACCCAAATCTGTTAAAAATATACAAGAGGTATAAATAAATAAATATCAATGATAAGTTATTTTTACTAGTCATATTTTATATGGTAGAAAACGATTTAAGTTAAAAATTTATTTTAAACCTTGAAGATCAGAATTACAATGATGATTGTGTTAGGTTAAAGCCTATAACTCGACTTTAAAGCAAAACATTCGATAGGAAAGGCTATTAATCAACATCGATGCCTATAAATCGGTATTAAAGCCTATATCATGGTATTAAAGCCTAGAACTCGTTATTAAAGCTAAACTGGATTTCAAAGTCAAACATTTCATAGTAAATGCTACCAATCGATCTGATTGCCTATAGCTCGGTATATTAGAAGCTAGAACTCCGTATTATAGCCTAGAACTCAGTAATAAAGCTTACAACTCGACTTCAAAGTCAAAAATTTGATAGTAAAGACTACCAATCGATCTTATTCCCTATATCTCGGTATATTAAAAGCTAGAACTCGGTATTAGAGCCTACAACTCATGATAGAAGACAACACATTAAAAATAAATCATTTTTTTCCGCCAATTCTCAAAATGGGGGCCACGAGAAATATTTATATTTCTCGTGGGCCACCAGATATATAAATATATTATTATTACGAATATTTTGAGAATAATTGGTTTAGTCTACAAATATATTTATATTTTATTCCCCTCGCGCATTTTCCATTATTTCCAAGCTTCTAGGTCACAACAAATTACCCATTAGTGGGTTAATTGCCGTGTGCCTGCCTCTCCGCAGACAATGCACCGTCTGTGATGAACCAAATGTCGCTACAACTTTCAACGAAACTCGTCGCAGTAATTAAAATTCCCACGACATGTTTCACACAAAACATAAATCCACCGCTGTTTCTTAAAACAAATTTATCCGACTATCACTTGTTTATTAATTAAAAGAAATGTAAAACATTAAGTCACCCTTGAAACAAATGAGCAGCAGAGTTTTATTATTTTGCATTTGTTTTACTATTATGACAACCATATCTGGTGATAGGTATGGTATATATACTTGATAATTTTTTTATGTATTTCTTTATGTATTGAAAACAATTTTGATGAGTTTCAAAATTGTAGCTTATTTACTTGGCGCGTTATGATTTTTTTTCTGACTGAACTCCAAGATGGCCGACAATGTCAAAAGTGTATGCGGTTCGAAAAAAAATCATAACTTGCAAACGAAATAACTTACATAATTCAAATTTGGAGTGTACACTCTTATATAATAGTAGAAAGCTAAAAAAAATCAACAGGCTCAAAAATTGAATTTTTCATGAACAACACATGTTAAAATTTAGTTATTATTATGATAACAATAACTCGTAAGAGATATGTGTTAATTTTTTTGTGTATTCTCTAAAGTATTGAGATTAATTTTGATGAGTTTCATATTTATAGCTTTTTTATTTTGTGAGTTACGATTTTATTTCTGACCATTTTATGTTCACCGAGCTCAATCCAAAATGGCCGACTATATCAAAACTTTATGTTGTTCGAAAAAAATCATAACTTTCGAACTAATTAACCTACATAACTCAAATTTTGAGGGCAGACTTTGTGTTAATCAGGGAAATCAAGAAAAAATCAACAGTCTTAAAATATTACGTTTGCTTACATTAATCATTATGGAAATATAATCAATATTGTTGGAATAATAACTCATGAAAGATATTAATTCTAGACATGTTAATTATTTTAGTGTATTTCTTTATGTATTGACAATCATTTTGATAAGTTTCAAAATTGTAGCTTATTTACTTGGGGCGTTATGATTTTTTTTCTGACTGAACTTCAAGATGGCCGACAATGTCAAAAGTGTATGCGGTTCGAAAAAAAATCATAACTTGCAAACCAAATAACTTGCAAACCAAATAACTTACATAACTCAAATTTGGAGGGTACACTCTTATATAATAGTAGAAAGCTAAAAAAAATCAATAGGCTCAAAAATTGAATTTTTCATGAATAACACATGTTAAAATTTAGTTATTATTATGATAACAATAACTCGGAGAGATATGAATTGTGTACTTAATTTTTTTATGTATTCTCTAATGTATTGAGAATGATTTTGATGAGTTTCATATTTATAGCTCTTTTATTTGGTGAGTTACGATTTTTTTCTGACCATTTGATGTGCACCGAACTCAATCCAAGATGGCCGACTATATCAAAATATTATGTTGTTCGAAAAAAAATCATAACTTTCGAACTAATTAACCTACATAACTCAAATTTTGAGTGCAGGCTTTGTGTTAATCAGGGAAATCAAGAAAAACAGACTTAAAATTTTACGTTTTCCTACATTAATCATTATGGAAATATAATCAATATTATTAGAATAATAACTCATGAAACATATTAATTCTAGAGGTGTTAATTATTTTAGTGTATTTCTTCATGTATTGACAACAATTTTGATGAGTTTCAAAATTGTAGCTTATTTACTTGGCGCGTTATGATTTTTTTTCTGACTGAACTCCAAGATGGCCGATTAGGTCAAAAGTGTATGCGGTCCGAAAAAAAATCATAACTTGCAAACCTAATAACTTACATAACTCAAATTTGGAGTGTACACTCTTATATAATAGTAGAAAGCTAGAAAAAATCAACAGGCTCAAACAATGATTTTTTCATGAATAACACATATTAAAATGTAGTTATTATTGTGATAATAATAACTCGTGAGAGATATGAATTATGTACTTGTTAATTTTTTTATATATTCTCTAATGTATTGAGAATAATTTTGATGAGTTTCATATTTATATCTTTTTTATTTTCGGCGTTACGATTTTTTTTCTGACCATTTGATGTTCACTGAACTCAATCCAAGATGGCCGACTATATCAAAACATTATGTTGTTCGAAAAAAAATCATAACTTTCGAACTAATTAACCTACATAACTCAAATTTTGAGTGCAAACTTTGTGTTAATCAGGGAAATCAAGAAAAAATCAACAGTCTTAAAATATTACGTTTTCTTACATTAATCATTATGTAAATATAATCAATATTGTTGGAATAATAACTCATTAAAGCTATTAATTCTAGAGGTGTTAATTATTTTATTGTATTTGTTTATGTATTGACAACAGTTTTGATGAGTTTCAAAATTGTAGCTTATTTACTTGGCGAGTTATGATTTTTTTTCTGACTAAACTCCAAGATGGCCGACAATGTCAATAGTGTATGCGGTTCGAAAAAAAATCATAACTTGCAAACCAAATAACTTACATAACTCAAATTTGGAGTGTACACTCTTATATAATAGTAGAAATCTAGAAAACAGGCTCAAAAATTGATTTTTTTATGAATAACACATATTATAATGTAGTTATTATTGTGATAACAATAACTCGGGAGTGATATGAATTGTGTACTTATTAATTTTTTTATGTATTCTCTAATGTATTGAGAACAATTTTGAAGAGTTTTATATTTATAGCTTTTTTATTTGGTGAGTTATGATTTTTTTTCTGGCCATTTGATGTTGACCGAACTCAATCGAAAATTGATTTTCGTCCAAAACGCCACGCTTATATTTTCGTACTTCTTCTGACAAGAAACACACACAATGCTCTCTTTATTGAGAGCAATCGGAGGAGAAAGAATCGGCAAAAATGCCGGCGAGGACATGTGCGGCCAACATCTGCCGTTTCAGGGGGGGCCGCGCATTTGCTTCCAACGGGCCGGCACGAGACAAAGAAAATTCGATACTTCTCTAGCCGCTCCGTGGGCTCTCGAATACAATGCGGAATCAAAATGAAGACTTTACAGTCAACGGCTGGGTGAAATTGGAGCGTTTCCATATCACATAATACCGGTTGTTTCGCTTCGCTCGCCAGTTTCGGCAATGAATTTACCTTGAATATCAAAAAAATAAATAAAAAGTTTGCTCTTAAAGAGCGCGTCCCTCGAGTGGCGGATGAGGTCCTGCAAAGACAGGATTACTGCGAATATATTGAATAAGCAGTCTTGGACTCTTTCAGAGCTTAATTTCTTGTAGTTTTTACCACCACAACTCGATTAACATACAATTTTATATCGCAAAAAAAATTATTTTATATAAACTTGTTCACTACGACGTTAATAATTAAGACAAATTAATGAATCAAGCTTTTATATAAGCCTAAATAAATGGGCAATACGATGAAATTTGTATAATTTTCAAAATTGAAAATTTTGATTTTTTACAATTTTTTGAATTTTTAAAAAAGATTATATATGAACTTTTATGTACTACAACGTTAATAATTAAGGTAAATAAGTGAGTCAAGCTTTTTTCGATAGCTAAATAAATGGGCAATACAATGGAATTTGTATAATTTTCAAAATTCAAAAATTCGATTTTTTACATTTTTTTGTATTGCGAATAGTGTCTTTATATAAACTTTTAAGCACTACATCGTTAATAATTATGGAAAATTAATGCATCAAGCTTTTTTATAAAGCCAAATAAATGGGCAATACGATAAAATTTATATAACTTTTAAAATTCAAAAATTTGATTTTTTACAATTTTTTGTATTTTGAAAAGTGACTTTATATAAACTTTTATTCATTACGACGTTAATAATTAAGGCAAATTAATGAATCAAGCTTTTTGCTAAAGCTAAATAAATGGGCAATACGATAAAATTTATATAACTTTCAAAATTCAAAAATTTGCTTTGTTACAATTTTTTGTATTTTGAAAAGTGACTTTATATAAGTTTTTATTCACTACGTTGTTAATAATTATGCCAAATTAATGAATCAAACTTTTTTATAAAGCTAAATAAATGGGCAATACGATGAAATTTGTATAATTTTCAAAATTAAAAAATTTGATTTTTTACAATTTTTTGTATCACGAATAGTGACTTTATATAAACTTTCACTACGACGTTAATAATTAGGGCAAATTAATGAATCAAGATGTTTTATAAAGCTAAATAAATGGGCAACACATTGAAATTTATATAATTTTCAAAATTCAAAAATTTGATTTTTTACAATTTTTTGTATTTTGAAAAGTGACTTTATATAAACTTTTATTCACTACGACGTTAATAATTAAGGCAAATTAATGAATCAAGCTTTTTTCTAAAGCTAAATAAATGGGCCATACGATAAAATTTATATAACTTTCAAAATTCAAAAATTTGCTTTTTTACAATTTTTTGTATTTTGAAAAGTAACTTTATATAAGTTTTTATTCACTACGTTGTTAATAATTAGCCAAATTAATGAATCAAACTTTTTTATAAAGCTAAATAAATGGGCAATACGATGAAATTTGTATAATTTTCAAAATTAAAAAATTTGATTTTTTACAATTTTTTGTATCACGAAAATTACTTTCTAATAGTCTTTCCGTGATTGTAGTCTCAATTGTTGTGATAAATAATCAAAAAATACCCCATTCTAAACCTGAATAAGTGGTAGAATAAGTAATTCGTTTCATTTTCTGCATTATCTCTTAATCTTCGTGTGTACGTGAATGCACAAAGTGGAGCCGATTTAGCGCGCCAGACACACAAAAGCAAATTCCCAATCCGTTTCCTGTAAACATTTCAGCCCGCTCACGTATTTCACGAAACGTGAAACAAGATAACCGCTGTGCCAAAAGGTGACACAATACCACCCCCTCGTCCAGGGGTGCGGGATGGTGCGATTATCCGCGGTCATGTTCGGACCCTAAAGACGCGCGAACAAAACTGTGAAGGTTTTTTTGCTTCTTCTCCCGATGACCTAAAGCGTGCCACCGGCTATACAGACAGACGCACAGGAAATTATTTCTAATAGCCGCGGAGGATAATTTGTGTAAATTAACCCCTCGTTGAGTATTCATAAAGGAAGAAGCCGCCCGATAAGATAGCGCTGCACGATTTCCGTTTCCGTCAATAATAAAAAGGTTTTATTTTTATAATCCGATCCGGAAACTGTTTATGCTAAATATATTTTAGATATCCTAAATACATTTTCTTTTGAGGGGGTGAACAATTAAACTAAGTCTTTTTTGGTTGGTAAACAAACCTCATTATAAAACGGTAATCCGGATTATTTTTGGTTCATAAATTTTTCACGGGCATTTTTCTATGACACCTGTATGGTGGACGAGGTAGGCAGATGCTTCCTGTCGAATTTGTGTGACCAGTTTAGGGGCTAAACTCACTTTAAAAAAAACAGGGAGAGGAAACAAAACGGTGATTTATTCTCGAGAGAGAACGTATTGGGTTTCGTAATTGGTGATAATTGGGCGAGAGGAAATGGGCGAGAATTCTTGAAAATTTTAGAATGGTTATTTATTTTTTTGGGACACAAATAGATGTGAAATTTTAATCCGAAGGATTTTTTGTTAGACTACAACACGTTTTTAAAATATACTACTTTAAACTCAAAATAATTAAGTAATTTCTATAAACATTCTCAGTAGGTGTGTGGCATTTTTCGGGTATATTTCACAAAATCGATTACGAAAAAAATTATGTTAATATTTTTCTTATTTGGTATTAGTTGTAGATTATAACCATCCAAAAATATTAAATATCCCACAACGCGTTTTCAAAATATAACCCTTCAAACTCAAAAACAGTAATTTCTATTAACATTCTCAGTAGGTGTGTGGCATTTTTCAGCTATATTTCACAAAATCGATTACAAAAAAAATTATTTTCATATTTTTCTGATATGGTATTAGTTGTAGATTATAACCATCCAAAAATATTAAATATCCTGCAACGCGTTTTCGAAATATAATCCTTCAAACTCAAAAACAGTAATTTGTATTAACATTCTCAGTAGGAGTGTGGCATTTTTCGGCTATATTTCACAAAATCGATTACAAAAAAAAATATTTTCATATGTTTCTTATTTGGTATTAGTTGTAGATTATAACCATCCAAAAATATCAAATATCCTGCAACGCGTTTTCAAAATATAACCCTTCAAACTCAAAAACAGTAATATCTATTAACATTCTTAGTAGATGTGTGGCATTTTTCGGACATATTTCACAAAATCGCTTACAAAAAAAATTATGTTCATATTTTTCTTATTTGGTATTAATTGTAAATTATAACCATCCAAAAATATTAAATATCCTGCAACGCGTTTTCGAAATATAATTCTTCAAACTCAAAAACAGTAATTTGTATTAACATTCTCAGTAGGTGTGTGGCATTTTTCGGCTATATTTCACAAAATCGATTACAAAAAAAAATATTTTCATATGTTTCTTATTTGGTATTAGTTGTAGATTATAACCATCCAAACATATCAAATATCCTGCAACGCGTTTTCAAAATATAACCCTTCAAACTCAAAAACAGTAATTTCTATTAACATTCTCAGTAGGTGTGTGGCATTTTTCAGCTATATTTCACAAAATCGATTACAAAAAAAATTATTTTCATATTTTTCTGATATGGTATTAGTTGTAGATTATAACCATCCAAAAATATTAAATATCCTGCAACGCGTTTTCGAAATATAATCCTTCAAACTCAAAAACAGTAATTTGTATTAACATTCTCAGTAGGAGTGTGGCATTTTTCGGCTATATTTCACAAAATCGATTACAAAAAAAAATATTTTCATATGTTTCTTATTTGGTATTAGTTGTAGATTATAACCATCCAAAAATATCAAATATCCTGCAACGCGTTTTCAAAATATAACCCTTCAAACTCAAAAACAGTAATATCTATTAACATTCTTAGTAGTTGTGTGGCATTTTTCGGACATATTTCACAAAATCACTTACAAAAAAAATTATGTTCATATTTTTCTTATTTGGTATTAGTTGCAGATTATAACCATCCAAAAATATTAAATATCCTGCAACACGTTTTCGAAATATAATCCTTCAAACTCAAAAACAGTAATTTCTATTAACATTATTAGTTGGGCATTTGTCGGCTGTTTTAAAACAGTCGTGTGAAATTTGTCGATGGCCACCCAACAACGTGGTGTCGCGAACAACAAAAAGCCACCCCATACACCCCCTTAATGGCTTTCGGAAACGTCCCTTGGTGCGCAAACGGGCGCACAAAGAACAATTTGTAAATACGCGCTTCCGGTCCGGACCTGTCGCAACACAATCGTGACTTCCGTCATAAGACGCTGCTGGGTGCACCCCTAATAACTGTACCGCATTTATAAAGCCATCGATTGCAGCCCCAATGGGGTTTTTATGGGGCGCGCCAGGTGGCTTTGCGTGCGCGAACGTGCCGCGCGGAAGTTAAAAGTTGAAAGATTTTTTATGGGGGTTGTAAAATCGGTTATAGGGGTTGTAAAATAGTAAACTCGGTAAACGGGTTTGTAATAAAAATTATTATATATTATTAATGCAATGTGACAGACTTTAAAAGTTACATATATTAAAATCTAAATATTTTTATATTTTTAGGGGTTGAAATATTGAATATATTTTTTTTGTACACCCCTATTATATTCTTCATATAATCAGCATTTAAATGTGATATTATTTGTTTATTTAGCTTAAATATTAAGGGCGCAAGGACATAAATTGCAAAACATGTCATTTTTTAGTTTTTCAAAAATTTTCAAAAATCAAAATTTATTTCTTCAAAAACATAATTAAATCCTTTATGCATTTAGTTATAAAATGAGGTATCATTTGTTTATTTACGTTAATTATTGAGGTTGTAATGAGGAAAATTGCAAAACTTGTTACTTTTAGGGGTTACAAAAATTTCCAAAAATCAAAATATATTTTTTCGAAAATATAATTGAATACTTTATGCATTTGGCTATAAAATGAGGTATCATTTGTTTACTTACGTTAATTATTGAGGTTGTAATGAGGAAAAATGCAAAACTTGTTACTTTTAGGGGTTACAAAAATTTCTAAAAAAACAAAATATATTTCTTCAAAAACATAAATGAATACTTTATGCATTTAGCTACAAAATGAGGTATCATTTGTTTATTTACGGTAATTATTGAGGTTGTAATGAGGAAAATTGTAAAACTTGTTATTTCTAGGGGTTACAAAAATTTCCCAAAAAACCAAAATATATTTTTTCAAAAACATAATTAAATCCTTTATACAATTAGCTATAAAATGAGGTATTATTTGTTTATTAACGTTAATTATTGAGGTTGTAATGAGGAAAATTGCAAAACATGTTACTTTTAGGGGTTATAAAAATTTCAAAAAAAAACAAAATATATTTTTTCAAAAACATAATTGAATACTTTATGTATTTAGCTACAAAATGAGGTATTATTTGTTTATTTACGTTAATTATTGAGGTTGTAATGAGGAAAATTGTAAAACTTGTTACTTTTAGGGTTTACAAAATTTTCCAAAAATCAAAATATATTTTTTCAAAAACATAATTGAATACTTTATGTATTTAGCTACAAAATGAGGTATCATTTGTTTATTTACGTTAATTATTGAGGTTGTAATGAGGAAAATTGTAAAACTTGTTACTTTTAGAGTTTACAAAATTTTCCAAAAATCAAAATATATTTTTTCAAAAACATAATTGAATACTATATGCATTTAGCTACAAAATGGGGTATCATTTGTTTATTTACGTTAATTATTGAGGTTGTAATGAGGAAAATTGTAAAACTTGTTACTGTTAGGGGTTACAAAAATTTCCAAAAAACAAACTATATTTTTTCAAAAACATAATTGAATATTTTATGCATTTAGCTACAAAATGAGGTATCATTTGTTTATTTTCGTTAATTATTGAGGTTGTAATGAGGAAAAATTTCAAAACTTGTTACTTTTAGGGGTTACAAAAATTTCCAAAAAAAACAAAATATATTTTTTCAAAAACATAATTGAATCCTTTATGCATTTAGCTACAAAATGAGGTATTATTTGTTTATTTACGTTAATTTGTAAGGTTGTAATGAGGATAATTGTAGAACTTGTTGCTTTTAGAGGCTACAAAAATTTCCAAAAAATCAAAATATATTTTTTCAAAAACATAATTGAATCCTTTATGCAATTAGCTACAAAATGAGGTATCATTTGTTTATTTACGTTAATTATTGAGGTTGTAATGAGGAAAATTGTAAAACTTGTTACTTTTAGAGTTTACAAAATTTTCCAAAAATCAAAATATATTTTTTCAAAAACATAATTGAATACTATATGCATTTAGCTACAAAATGGGGTATCATTTGTTTATTTACGTTAATTATTGAGGTTGTAATGAGGAAAATTGTAAAACTTGTTACTTTTAGGGGTTACAAAAATTTCCAAAAAACAAAATATATTTTTTCAAAAACATAATTGAATATTTTATGCATTTAGCTACAAAATGAGGTATCATTTGTTTATTTACGTTAATTGTTGAGGTTGTAATGAGGAAAATTGTAAAACTTGTTACTTTTAGGGGTTACAAAAATTTCCAAAAAACAAAATATATTTTTTCAAAAACATAATTAAATCCTTTATGCATTTAGCTATAAAATGAGGTATCATTTGTTTATTTTCGTTAATTATTGAGGTTGTAATGAGGAAAATTGCAAAATTTGTTACTTTAAGGGGTTACAAAAATTTCTAAAAAAACAAAATATTTTTTTTCAAAAACATAATTGAATACTTTATGCATTTAGCTACAAATAGAAGTATCATTAGTTTATTTACGTTAATTATTGAGGTTGTAATGAGGAAAATTGTAAAATTGTTACTTTTAGGGGTTACAAAAATTTCCAAAAATCAAAATATATTTTTTCAAAAACATAATTGAATAATTTATGCATTTAGCTATAAAATGAGGTATTATTTATTTATTTACGTTAATTATTGAGGTTGTAATGAGGAAAATTGCAAAACTTGTTACTTTTAGGGGTAACAAAAATTTCCAAAAAGCAAATTATATTTTTTCAAAAACATAATTGAATCATTTATGCATTTAGCTACAAAATGAGGTATTATTTGTTTATTTGCGTTAATTATTGAGGTTGTAATTAGGAAAATTGCAAAACTTGTTACTTTTAGGGGTTACAAAAATTTCCAGAAACCAAATATATTTTTTCAAAAACATATTTGAATACTTTATGCATTTAGCTACAAAATGAGGTATCATTTGTTAATTTACGTTAATTATTGAGATTGTAATGAACAAAACATGTGTACTTACCTTAATTATTGAGGTCAAAATGAGGACAATTTATTTGAGGGTAAAAAAAACGAAAACACACCGGCACTTGTTTTTTCTGTAATTTATTGTAACAAATAAACCACCTACAAAAAAAATCACTCCGCCACACAATCCACCTAATCTAACAAAACTCGAAAAGTAAAAAAAACGCGTCATAACAAAAAAAAACAAAAAATATATACTTTACAGTAATTATTAGCACTCATGATGTTTATAAGAATCAAAATTTACCTTATTTTTGAATAACAAAAGAAGATAAAATTTACTTTTATTTTATTCAACTTATGAGATAAAAACTATAGGTAACTTAAGTAATTACAAACTACAGGGCTGTCTCGGACGTGATTTGGCTGTTGCTCTTGAGGAATCTCCGTACAAACACCTTAATTTCGTTCTCGTCTATATATATAAAAAAAATATTTATGATTAAGGGCCTGTTCATAATGAGAGTGATAGTGGTGGCGTTGTGGCAAAACAAAAATGACTACCTTTTGTTATCGATAGAAAACAATACATGACAACTGTTACATTTAGGTAGTATGCTAAATTTGTATGTCAAATGTTGGATATACATCATTTTGTGATTGTTCTCCAAGGCACTCTACATTGTTACCTATGTATGCACATTTTGTGCCCCTATCAAAATATTTTTGTATATGTATATGTAACATGTGTTTATATTTGTATGTTTGTATGTTTCTGTTTCTACACAGACATACAAACATAGAAATATAGAAACATAGAAGCATAGGAACATAGAAACATAGAAATATAGGAACATAGAAACATAGAAACATAGAAACATAGAAACATAGAAACATAGAAACATAGAAACATACAAACATACAAACATACAAACATACAAACATACAAACATACAAACATACAAACATACAAACATAGAAACATAGAAACATAGAAACATAGAAATAGAAACATAGAAACATAGAAACATAAAAACATAAAAACATAAAAACATAAAAACATAAAAACATAGAAACATAGAAACATAGAAGCATAGAAACATAGAAACATAAAAACATAAAAACATAAAAACATAAAAACATAGAAACATAGAACATAGAAACATAGAAACAATGCTATGTTTGTATGTTTGTATGTTTGTATGTTTGTATGTTTGTATGTTTGTATGTTTGTATGTTTGTATGTTTGTATGTTTGTATGTTTGTATGTTTGTATGTTTGTATGTTTGTATGTTTGTATGTTTGTATGTTTGTATGTTCACATTTTGTAGCCACAACGCCATAACTACAACACTCATTGTGAATTATAACTTACCTTTATCTATTAATGCATGCGAAATCTTCCTCGCGGTGCTCTTGAAGGTCTCTTTGGTGTCAAAACGTTTTTCCGCATAAGCCGGCGTCAACAACTTCACCACTAGCAATCCAATTTCATTCTTGTTAAGTTTTTTAAGGGTTTTGGTGGTTTTAGAGGACCCCGAGATGATTTTAGAGGACGCCTTGTCTTTCTCCTCAAGTTTAACCGCACGTTTTTCTTCACTCTTCACTCGGCTCCTCTCGTGCTTATGCTGTTTGTGTTGTTTGTGCTTTCTTTCCTCTGTGTGACTCTGCTGCTTGTTTAAAATCTCTTCGACAACCGTCCGCGTCTTGTCAGCAACCTGAAAGATTTTACTGCAGCTTTCTTCAAGCCACTTCTTCTTTTCTTCACTAATAACTTCCGGTCTACGATTTACTTCATTATCGGTTTCCAACAACAAATCATTATTATCACTAGATTTCTTCGTTTCTTCTTGTAATAGTTTGGTTTCTTCAATAGGTTGATCAAACCCCGCCACCAGAGCGCCGTACCTTCGCTTCAAATCGTCCGGGTGGTTTTCAAATAAGGATTTTATTTTGCGTTCTTCTATTTTTCTTCGATCCTCATCGGTTTCTTCGAATAATTTCTCGTAGTCGCTTTCTTTAAACGACTTGACTTCAGGTTCTAGAGGTTCATCACAGGTTTCTTCTTCACGCCAGTAGTTTGAAGATTTCTTTAAACTACTTTCTTCATCACCCCACTGGCTTGATTTCTTTACAATGCTTTCATTATCATCCCAGTGTCTAGATGATTTCTTCTTCTTACTTTCTTCATCACTCTGTTGGCTTGATGACTTCATTACAATGCTTCCATCATCATCATCCCAGTGTTTAGAAGACTTCTTCTTATTGTCTTGATAACGTTTGAAGATAGATGACTTTTTTACACTATTTTCTTCATCGTCCTCACTGCTTGAAGACTTCATAGTGCTTTCTTCATCAATATTACTCTTAGGTGATTTTTTTAAACTACTTTCTTCATCACGCCATACATCCAGCTTATTTCTCTTACTTTCTTCATCACGATTGCAGCTTGATGATTTCTTCAAGTTGTTTTCTTCATTACCTTCAGATTTCATGCAGTTTTTCTCATCACGCCTTAAATTTGATGAATGCTTCTTCTTACTTTCTTCATCGCGTTGGTAGCGTGATGACTTCTTCAGACTGTCTTCTTCATTACCCTCACAAGTTGAAGATTTCACGCAGTTTTCTTCATCGCCGCTTAAACTTGATGAAAGCTTCTTCTTACTTTCTTCATCACGTTGGTAGTTTGATTTCTTCAAACTGTTTTCTTCATTATCTTCAGATTTCATGCAGCTTTCCTCATCTCGTCTTAAACTTGATGAATGCTTCTTCTTACTTTCTTCATCGTGTTGGTAGCTTGATGACTTCTTCAGACTGTTTTCTTCATTATCTTCAGACTTCATGCAGCTTTCATCGCGCCTTAAACTTGGTGAATTCTTCTTATTTTGTTTATCGTGTTGGCAGCTTGATGACTTCTTCAGACGGTTTTCTTCATTACTTTCAGACTTCATGCAGCTTTCCTCATCACTCCTTAAACTTAATGAATACTTCTTACTTTCTTCATCACGTTGGTAGCTTGATTTCTTCAGACTATTTTCTTCATTATCTTCAGACTTCATGCAGCTTTCCTCATCACGCCGTAAATTTGACGAATGCTTCTTCTTATTATCTTCATCACGTTGGTAGCTTGATAACTTCTTCAGACTGTTTTCTTCATTATCTTCCGACTTCATGCAGCTTTCCCCATCGCGTCTTAAACTTGGTGAATTCTTCTTATTTTGTTCATCATCTCGGTAATTTGATGACCTCTTTAGACTGCCTTCTTCATCACCCAAGTGGCTTAATAATTTATTTGTACTGCTTTCTTCATCACCAAAGTATTTAGATAATTTATTCTTCTTATTTTCATCACCTTGGAAGCTAAATGACTTTTTTAGACTGTTTTCTTCATCGTGCCCATGGCTTAAAGACTTCACACTGCTTTCCTCATCACACCTGTTTAAAACAGATTTCTTCAAACTTTTTTCTTCATCGCCAATGTTCAAAAATGATTTTTTCAAATTGCTTTCTTCATCACACCTGTTTAAAAAAATTTTCTTCAAATTTTTTTCTTCATCACCTCTGTTTGCCAATAATTTCTTCACATTGCTTTCTTTATCACGCATGTTCACAAATGATTTCTTCAAATTGCTTTCTTCATCACGCATGTTTACAAAAGATTTCTTCGAATTGCTTTCTTCATCACCCATGTTCACAAAAGATTTCTTCACATTGCTTTCTTCATCACGCATGTTCACAAATGATTTCTTCAAATTGCTATCTTCATCACGCAACAAGCTTGATGACTTCTTTGTACTGTTTTCTTCATCACCCTCGTTGCTTGAAGACTTATTTAGACTGCCTTGGTTATAACTACTACTACACCTAGTCTCTATTGCAGTTGTTTTTACTCCACTACCATTTTCATCATCCCTACCCCTATCTTCAAACAATAAGCTATTTTTTGCTGTAGTACCTCTTTGTTCTTCACTAACAACTATATTTTTGAGGGCATCTATATCAGATGACTTTATCTCAAAACCTTTCTTCATCCCACAACTGTTTTCTTCATCACCCCATCTTGAAGACCTTTTCCTTTTAATGCCAGAACTTTGAATTTGTTCATCACCTCCAAGTCGTCTTGATTTTGTTGTTGTCGTATCTTCACCACCAGAAGATTTCTTTTTACCACAACTGTTTTCTTCATCATCCCATCGATTAAACAGCGTATTACCTTCAAACTCTTTGATGTTTGTTTCACTCCAACTGTTGGAGAACGTCTTCCTTTCGTTTTCTTCAAAATACATTTTTTGTGATGACTTCCTCATCCCGCAACTGTTTTCTTCGTCATCCTTTAAATTAGAATGCGTTATTCTTTCATTTGCTTCAAAAGTTTTTTTGTAAACCTTTTTTGGGATAGATTTCTTCATTCCGCAACTGTTTTCTTCATCACTCCAACGACTTACAGACTTCTTATCTTCAATATTGTGAACATCTTCACTCCAATGACTTACAGACTTCTTATCTTTGATATCGTGAACATCTTCACTCCAACGACTTACAGATTTCTTATCTTCAATATCGTGAACATCTTCATTCCAACGATTTACAGGCTTCTTATCTTTTATATCGTGAATATCTTCACTCCAACGACTTACAGAACGTTCGTGAACATCTTCACGCCAACGATTGGAAGATGATTTCTTCTCTGAGGTGTTCACATCAATTTTGTTAGATTTCGTTTTTGGATCCTCATTAATTTCTTGTTTGATAGTACAATCTTCAAACGATTTTTTCTTACCACAACTGTTTTCTTCTTCACAACTAGCTTTAACATCAACTTCTTGTTTTATAGCACTTGCATGACTAGTAGTGATCTCACGGTTTTGATTAGATTTCTTCAATTCGCGACAATTTTCTTCTAAATCCATACGTTCTTCAAGTTTTTTCATAGCACCCCCCGTGTTCCGCACATCACTAAAACGACTTGCAGACTTTTTCGTATATGTTTCTTCATAAAATTTCTTCGTCTCACAACTGTCTTCTTCGTCAGTCCAACTGTTGCACGCCTGTTTCTTCACACTTTCTTGAAACCGTTTCCGCCAATAGCTGTTTTTCTCTTCCTCACTCAGTGTCTTCTTTTTGACACTACAACTTTCTTCAATAGCACATGGATTAGAATACTTATTTATCTCTCTTTCTTCTTTTTTGAAAGGACTTGTTTCAAAATAGTTTATAATGTTTTTAGCACGATCGCTTTCGTCAATAATTTTCTTCACATCGATTTCTTCATTATGTTTCTTCTTTTCTTCAAAACACTTTTCTGTTTTAATATTCTGCAGTAGTTTTTCTTCATTATATATCTTCATTTCTATTTCTTCTTTACATATAGACTTGTTGAATTCTTCAGATTTATAGTTTTCTACATTAACTTTCTTCCTATAACATTCTCCATACTGTCTTTCTTCATTAGCTATGTTTGTATGACTTTCTTCATTATTTTTCATCCTGTGAATTTCTTCATTTGTTTTCATCCTGTGAATTTCTTCAGAATCTTTCTTCCCATAGTGTTTGTCTGTAGTTATAATTTTATAGCTTTCTTCATAATCTATCTTCCCACGACTTTGGTCACTAGTTTTATTATTCGATTCATAATCTATCTTCTTACGATTTCGGTCACTAGATTTAAAGGTTTCTTCATTATCAATCTTCATACGCCTTTCGTCACTTGTTTTATAGCTTTCTTCACTATTAATCTTCCTACGAGTTTCATCACTAGTTTTATATCTTTCTTCATTATCAATCTTCATACGACTTTCGTCATTTGTTTTATAGCTTTCTTCACTATTAATCTTCCTACGAGTTTCATCACTAGTTTTATATCTTTCTTCATTATCAATCTTCATACGACTTTCGTCACTAGTTTTATAGCTTTCTTCATTATCTAGCTTTGTTGGGCTACTACTGGAGCCTTCATTTTTATTATTCCTACTAATTTCTTCTCGTCTCTGACCTTCAATTTTGTTCTTCCTATTCTCGTCATCACATTTCCTCCAACTACTTTCCGGACTATCGTGCCTTCTATATTTTTCTTCATTAGATATCCTCCTGTGTCTTTTTTCATCTTTCTTTCTCTCATAACTTGCTTGATTATCTTCCTTCCTGTAGCTACGGTACGTTTTCCTACGATCTCCTTCATCGTATTTTCTTCTATGGCTATCTTCATTATCTTGCTTCCTATAGCTATCTTCATGGTGCTTCCTCCCATCTTCATCATCATGGCTATCTTGATTATCTTTTTTTCTATACTTCTTCCTCCTATCTTCCCCATAGTCCTGTCTTCTATAGCTTTCATCGTTATATTTTTTGTCATAATCTTTCTTCTTACGAGATTCTTCAAAATCACTCCTTTCTTCAGAATATGTTTTCCTTCTACCCTTGTGACTTTTATCACTATCTCTTTTCCTGTAGCTTTCTTCACGATGTGTCTTCCTATAGTTATCTTCATAACGCATTGAAGATTTTTCTTCACTGTCATCTTTCTTGTTTTTATACTGCATTCTTCTATTATCTTCATTATCATATTTCTTCCTTTTAGTTTCTTCATAATGGATTCGCTTGATATCTTCATGATCATCTTTGTTTTTATAACGTTCTTCAATTCTTCTATTATCATCAGAATTGTCATTAGTTTTTTCATAATGTATTCTTTTGTTTTCATTACTATCTTTCTTCTTTTGTCTTTCTTCATAATTTATATCTGTATGATCTTTCTTCTTACAACTTTCATTATCATCTTTCTTCTTTTGTTTTTCTTCATAATTTATATCTGTATGATCATCTTGCTTCTTATAACTTTCGTTGCTATCTTTCTTCATTTGTCTTTCTTCATAATTTATATCTGTATGATCTTTCTTCTTACAACTTTCATTAATATCTTTCTTCTTTTGTTTTTCTTCATAATTTATATCTGTATGATCATCTTTCTTCTTATAACTTTCATTACTATCTTTCTTCTTTTGTCTTTCTTCATAATTTATATCTGTATAATCATCTTTCTTCTTACAACTTTCATTATCATCATTTTTCTTTCGATTTTCTTCATAATTCATATCTTCATAATTATCATTCTTACAATCTTCATTATCAACTTTTTTTGTTTGATTTTCTTCAAAACATAGTTTCTTCTTACGACTTTCTTCATAATGTATTTCACTATTATCATCGCTATCATCATTATCTCCTCCGCCACGTTTGATATCACATAACTTCTTCACCCCATCACCATCTTCATTCTTCCCATCATCATCATCATCATAATTATCACGCCTCCTATCGGATTCTTCTTCAACCTCCATAATATTGTTGGTTTGTTCATAACTAGACTTTTCAACATCCCCCCAGCGACTTCCGGATTTCTTCTTTCCATCTCGCTGCCTGCCCTTATCTTCATCACTATTGGACCTTCTTGAATCATCATCAAACATCTTCAAACTAGCCTTCGTTTCGAACACCTTACAACCATCCCTAGTACGACTATTATGAACATCATTGCCCTCCGAATCGGAGTCCCCAAATAAATTCTTAATCTTCTCCACCGGCTTTTCTTCACCTAGCTTCGAGCTGAATTTGTTGCGGTCCGTATGGAAGAACTTGCTGATCGAAGGCTGGTGTTCGTCCATCTTGGGTTTCTTCGCGTCCAGTAGTTCTCGTGCAGTTTGGAACTCGTTGCGCGGTCTTTTCTGGCCTGCCTTTTTTTGAAGGGCTTGTTCCTTCTTTATGTTGCGGAAGAGATCGCCTAGGGAGTGATACTCGGGGGGATTCGGTACGAAGCCATCCAAAGAAGTGTGGACAGTTTTTTCCGCGGTGTTCTTCTTGATTTGTGAGATCTGGCAATGAACAAGGTTACGTTGTAGAGATGAATGTAATCAAAGAACTACAGATTGAGGTTATATGAGATGAAGAGAGATTGCAAATGGAAAAATAACGGGTTTTAAAAGAAGATGGGAGATGGTAACGAGAGGAAGAAGTTGTTTACAAATGTCTAGAAGATAAATATAGAGATAATTGTGTCATTTCTCACTTATCTCTATATTTATCTTCTAGACAATTGTAAACAACTTCTTCCTCTCGGATTAACTTTAACCTAACGCATTACCGTTTTTGCTAAAGCACTCCTATACATAGTCATATTAGTGTTGGTGGAAAAAGCAGCATACTCCAGCCCAACCGAACAGTCCTCGATGTCCTTCTTATCAAAAACTGGTTCAGTACAACACTCAGCATAGTTTTCATAAAGCACCTCACTGATTTTTGTGAGATACTGCTCGCGGGTGACCAAAGTCAAACCCTTGACCTTATTAGAGGTGGACGCAGCTGCGGTCACTCGGGATCGGCTCGCGAACAGCTTGTCAATCGTACTTTGGGACACCTCCTGCAGATGGCGTTAGTAGCACACACAAACAAAAACATCACCACACTCACCTGTGCGCTTCTGCGCAGTGCAAACTGTTTCTGGATCAACTCGCTCGTCTCTTTTTTGGCCCGTTGCTCCCGCTCGAATCCGCTTTCTTCATCCGAGTTGTTGGCATACCCCTCGCTGTACCTATAAGCGGTATTTTTGGTAAGCAAACGTTTTGCACACGCGAAATTCAACCTTGTTCGTACTCTTTTTGGCCCTGCCTGCCCGCGCCGTAGAGGTCCGCAAAGTCGGTGGCGGTGAACGTGGCGGACGACGTGCTGAATTGGATGCTCTTCGTGTGGAACACCTCCACTTGCGCCTCCACCGCCTTGCGATTGGTGCAAATGTCGCAACGGTTCTTGCACTTGGGCGGCGGCTCGCCGAAATGGTTCGAGAAGAGCCGATGGCGACACTCGCTACAATTAGGAAATTTGATTGATTCATTTAAGCTGGCAATTGCGTTATCTGTACCCTCACTACTAGATTAAGTGAAACAATATGTTTCACATCTTCTACTTAAGACCTCATACTCTCAGCTTAAGAGATACAACTAATTTTAAGACTAGGAATTCAGATTCCACGCCAAAAAAATGCTGCAACCATCTTAAATAAATTATATTGGCGCAGTCGGGTAGGATTCTGCTATATCTTCAATTTTCATAATATATTGAATTTTAATTAGATTAGGAACGCTGATTTAATTTGGATAATCCGAAATTATCGTCTTAAAGACTAGTCATGAATGATGGAGACTAATATTTTTTATAGATAAATTAAAATTTTATAAATCTAGATCTTAATTTTAACTAGGAATTCAGATTCCACACCAAAAAATGCTTCAACACAATCTCCATCTTAAATAAATTATATTGGCGCAGTCGGGTAGGATTCTGTTATATCTTCAATTTTCATAACATATTAAATTTTAATTAAATTAGGAACGCTGATTTAATTTAGATAATCCGAAATTATCATCTTAAAGACTAGTCAAGAATGATGGAGACTAATATTTTTGATAGATAAATTAAAATTTTATAAATATTGATCTTAATTTTAACTAGGAATTCAGATTCCACACCAAACAATGCTTCAACACAATCTCCTTCTTAAATAAATTATATTGGCGCAGTCGGGTAGGATTCTGCTATATCTTTAATTTTCATAACATATTTAATTTTAATTAGATTAACTCACTTAGCTGTTTCGCAGTACTCAACCACCTTCGTGAACCCCTTCATGGCCAACTTAGCCTTTTGTTTCCGCCCTTCTCGGTCCTTGGCTTTACCTAGGTCCTGTGTCAAATGAAATTCAATCGCCTTCCGATCCGCTTTGTTGTAGTAAATCCTGCACTTGGAGGGTTTACCATCGCGTCCTGCTCTACCCGACTCCTGGTAGAATGAGGCTGGGTCCTTGGGCACACCCCAATGGATGACAAATCTTCAAATAAATAGCTCAATTTTGATTGTTATTTCAGGTTGTTTATGACTTACCTGACTGTTGCCTTGTCCACACCCATTCCGAAACTGACGGTGGCACATATCACGGGGTAGTCACCGCCGGTCCACTGGTCCTGGTAGTCGAGACGCTCTTTGTTTTTGAGCCCCGCGTGGTAGCACTGCGAGCGGACCCCCATCGAATTCAGTTTGTTGCTCAGGACTTCGGTTTGTTCGCGGGTTCGACAGTAGATTATGCCGCAGGATTTGTTTTCCTGAGAAGAAAACAATTGAATTCATAAAAACAAATTCTAAAAACTACAAGCCGTACAAGACTTGAAATTTTGGATCATCAGAAATTATCATTTCGGATTATTTAAATTAAATCAGAGTTTCTAATCTAATTAAAATTCAATATGTTATGAAAATTGAAGATATAGCGGAATCCTACCCGACTGCGCCAACATAATCTATTTGAGGTGGAGATTGTGTTGAAGATTATTTTGGTGTGTAATCTGAATTACTAGTCTTAAAATCAAGATCCAGATTTATAAAATTGTAATTTATCTATAAAATGTATGTCTCCATCATTCATGGCCAGTCTTTAATGGTCATGAATGATGGAGACATACTTTTTATAGATATATTACAATTTTATAAATCTAGATCTTAATTTTAAGACTAGTAATTTAAGATTTCACGCCAAAAATGCTTCAACAGAATCTCCACCTTAAATAGATTATGTTGGCGCAGTCGGGTAGGATTTCGATATATCTTCAATTTTCATAACATATTGAATTTTAATTAGATTAGGAACCCTGATTTAATTTGGATAATCCGAAATTATCATCTTAAAGACTAGTTATGAATGATGGAGACATCTGTCGAAGACTAAAACTTTTTATAGATAAATTACAATTTTATAAATATAGATCTTAATTTTAACTAGGAATTCAGATTCCACGCCAAAAATGCTTCAACACAATCTCCATCTTAAATAGATTATGTTGGCGCAGTCGGTTAGGATTCCCCTATATCTTATTATATTTTATTATTTTATATTATAATTTCCATAAAATATTGAAATTTAATAGTGAAATTAAAGGTGAATCAAAGTAAAACAAATTATCTTCTATTGGAGCTTTGGGTCTCATTCGTAAGTGTAGACATTTTTAGGTTAACAATTTCTACACTTACGAATGAGACCCAAAGCCTCACTAGAAGATTTTATTCTAAAACATTCGAGACTTGTAACCTATTTTGACCTTAAATCAGGGTTCCTAATCTAGGAACCTAAATTCGTAGCTTGCTTTACCGTGAGACCTAAAACTCCGAACAATTAATGGGCCTTTAAAGAACTGAAGTCTCATCCTACCCGACTGCGCCAACAACACTGTTGTAAATACTTTATTGTTGAAGTTCAATATATTATGAAAATTGGAAATATTGCCTAATCCTACCCGACTGCGCCAACAAAAATTTTTTCAGGTGGAAGATTTGTTTAACATGGAATCTGAATTCCTAACTCTAAGACTTATTTAAGTCTTGATTTTCGACTGAAGTCTCGCATGTTTCATCACTAGTCTTTAGATTCTAATTTCGTGTAACTGGAGTTAAGTCGTATGCTTCAAATGTCAATTTGAAGGCTAACTCCAGTTACACGAAATTAGAATCTAAAGACTAGTGATGAAACATGAAGACTTCAGTGGAAGATCAAGACTCAAATTATAATTCCCATTCCATAATTCTTCTTAGGAATACCAATTCAGATTCTGTGTTAAACAAATCTTCTACCTCAAATAAATTTTGTTGGCGCAGTCGGATAGAATTAGACTATATTTCCAATTTTCATAACATATTGAACTTTAACAATAAAGTATCTACAAGAGTGTTTCCCAAAGTGGGTGATTGACCCTCAAATTGCAAAATCAGGACATTAGTTGGGTGTAAGGTCTCCAAATTTAAAGTTTTTTTTTAAATTTATGATCTTTGGTATTTCGGTTGGTATCCCTTAAAAATCATAACCTAGAAATGTTGACCTTAGATTAGGCTTCCCATGAGCCATTAAGACAAATATATTTGTTAGCCTGTTTGCAACCAACATTCCGTTAATCTAGGTGTTAGTATGGTTGCATATTACTTCTGGATTCGATTACGATAGCTGTTTTGCATGGGCGGTTTCAACTTGGGCGGTAATCGCGTAATTAACAACCCCCCATACTTGATTATACTCTTTTCTCTGACACCAGTTATATTTAGTTGGCGCAGTCGGTAGGATTCCGAATTAATTGTTACATCTGTAACCGGTTTTTTTTTTCTTGACCCAAGCTCCACACCAGTTAGATTTAATTGGCGCAGTCGATAGGATTCCGAATTAACTGTTACATCTGTAAGCATTTTTTTTCTTGACCCAAGCCCCACACCAGTAAGATTTAGTTGGCGCAGTCGGGTAGGATTCTGAATTAACTGTTATATCTGTAATCGAGTTTATTTTTCTGACCCTATCTCCACACCAGTTAGATTTAGTTGGCGCAGTCGGATAGGATTCCGAATTAACTGTTATATCTGTAATCGGTTTTTTTCTTGACCAAAGCTCCACACCAGTTAGATTTAATTGGCGCAGTCGGGTAGGATTCCGAATTAACTGTTATATTTGTAATCGAGTTTTTTTCCCAACCCAAACTCTACATAAGTTAGATTTAGTTGGCGCAGTCGGATAGGATTCCGAATTAACTGTTACATCTGTAAGCATTTTTTTTCTTGACCCAAGCCCCACACCAGTAAGATTTAGTTGGCGCAGTCGGGTAGGATTCTGAATTAACTGTTATATCTGTAATCGAGTTTATTTTTCTGACCCTATCTCCACACCAGTTAGATTTAGTTGGCGCAGTCGGATAGGATTCCGAATTAACTGTTATATCTGTAATCGGTTTTTTTCTTGACCAAAGCTCCACACCAGTTAGATTTAATTGGCGCAGTCGGGTAGGATTCCGAATTAACTGTTATATTT
The DNA here is from genome assembly GCA_963942505.1 of Lordithon lunulatus. Taxonomy (NCBI): domain Eukaryota; kingdom Metazoa; phylum Arthropoda; class Insecta; order Coleoptera; family Staphylinidae; genus Lordithon; species Lordithon lunulatus. Next base: position 33,486,958 of record OZ012675.1, read on the forward strand.
GTAATCGAGTTTTTTTCCCAACCCAAACTCTACATAAGTTAGATTTAGTTGGCGCAGTCGGATAGGATTCCGAATTAACTGTTATATCTGTAATCGAGTTTTTTTTCTGACCCAAGCTCCACAGCAGTTAAATTTAGTTGGCGCAGTCAGAGGATTTCGTATTAACTATTATATCTGTAATCGTTTTTTTTTCCTAACCCACACCAGATAGATTTAGCTGGCGCAGTCGTAGGATTCCAAATTAACTGTTATATCTGTAATCAAGTATTTTTTTCTGACACCAGTTATATTTAGTTGGCGCAGTCGGTAGGATTCCGAATTAACAGTTACATCTGTAACCGGTTTTTTTTCTTGACCCAAGTTCCACACCAGTAAGATTTAGTTGGCGCAGTCGGGTAGGATTCCGAATTAACTGTTATATCTGTAATCGTTTTTTTTCCTAACCCAAACTCCACACCAGTTAGGTTTAGTTGGCGCAGTCACGTAGGATTCCGAATTAACTGTTATATCTGTAATCGAGTTTTTTTTTCCTAGCCCAAGCTCCACACCAGTTAGATTTAGTTGGCGCAGTCGGGTAGAATTTCGAATTAACTGTTACATCTGTAATCGGTTTTTTTTTATTACCCAAACTCGACACCAGTTAAATTTAGTTGGCGCAGTCGGTAGAATTCCGAATTAACTATTATATTTGTAATCGGATAATTAGACCCTGCACCCCTGCACCCCCTGGCCATCCCCTGTCCTAACGTAGGTAATTTTTAAATTCTTAGGAACACTAAGAATTTAAAAATTACCTAAATTCCATATTCCAAACAAATAAAGATAACATTTCTTTTCATCTTCCCCCTAGACCAGTTAACTGAGAACGCCCTAGGCTATTTATAAGCAAATTACTAAATTACTAAGTAACCCCTAGATATACGGGATGTTGGTGAAATCCAACAGTACTACCACACCAAAAAAAAATTGTCACGCCGGTTTCCCTAAACTCCGCCCACCATGCACATTAAACACCGTTTTTATGTCAGGTAAATCAACGTTTATTAATCTAAACTGGAGTAAAGCTACAAAAATATTTACTTTGGCCACCGCCTTCTCCCCCTCCTCATCCAGGCATGTCCGAATGAAGTCCCGCAGGTGCGTGTATACGTCCTCCAGTGTATTCTGGTAGAAAACATCATAAAAGAGGTTCTTGCGGAAGCATGACGTTTTGAATTTCTTGTGGTCCTTGGCCAACTTTAGGCTTGAGATGATATCTTTGGTGACCTAACAAACAAAATCACATTATGTTTAACTTAAGACTTAGGGCTGCCATTAGTATTCTTACTTCGGCACCTGCAGTTGCTGTTAGAGCTACTACTGGGATTTTGTTGCAATCCCGCAACTCGCCCAGTTTTAGGTAGTCTGGACGAAAGTCGTGTCCCCATTGGCTGACACAATGTGCTTCGTCCACTACAATGTAGGCCACCTTATTAAATCTGATCAGGTTGCTGAAGAGGCCCTGCAAACAAAGTCACATTAAAGTTATAAAGTTATAAAGTTATAAAGTTATAAAGTTATAAAGTTATAAAGTTATAAAGTTATAAAGTTATAAAGTTATAAAGTTATAAAGTTATAAAGTTATAAAGTTATAAAGTTATAAAGTTATAAAGTTATAAAGTTATAAAGTTAAACTGATATCTCACTACCTCTAACTTATACCCCACCCCTCTCCCATTTGATTAGAATCTATATTGGACAAAACTTTTTGAACATCCTGTATATATGAATTGTCTACAATTTATTTTCAATCCAATTTCACAATATAACAGTTAATTCGGAATCCTACCCGACTGCGCCAAACAAAATCTGGTGTTTTTGTTGGCGCAGTCGGGTAGGATTCCGAATTAACTGTTATGTAAACAGCTAGAGTTGCAATGTTCAGACTACTTGTACTTTAGTTTCATTATTAAAATAAAATATGTTATGAAAATTACAAAAATAACAGTTTATTCGGAATCCTACCCGACTGCGCCAACAAAAACATTAGATTTTGTTGGCGCAGTCGGGTAGGATTCCGAATTAACTGTTATGTGAACAGTTATAGTTGCAATGTTAAGACCACTTCTACTTTAGTTTCATTATTAAAGTAAAATATGTTATGAAAATTACAAATATAACTGTTAATTCGGAATCCTACCCGACTGCGCCAACAAAAACATTAGACTTTATTGGCGCAGTCAGGTAGGATTTTATTGGCGCAGTCGGGTAGGATAATGAAACAAGCTATATACATTAGTCTGATATAAAGACACAAATATATACCTTGAATGTATTAGTCGCTGCTTGTTCAGGGGTAATATACAACAACCTAGTATTTGGTGTAGCTGTTTTCAAGTCCATTAACAACGTCTCACGTTCTGCCTTAAGTGTTTTCGAGTTCAAGGAGGCTGCTCGAATTTTCAATGCCAACATATGATCGATTTGATCCTAAAAATCACAACACAGCTTTGAAAACAGAAAACAAATGAATGAAAACAATGCCTACCTTAATGAGGGCTAGCAGTGGGGAGAAAACTATTGTTATTTTATCAGGGTGTAGTACGGCTGGCAGCTGGTAGCATAGAGATTTGCCAGATCCAGTCGGCATTGAGACCAATACATCATGTTTGCCTGTAAAAAATAGAATGAACATATTAAATCCAGTACAAATTGTTAACTTAGTATTTTCATTGTAAATCGGCCATAAGTAAGTTGATCTCAATTTTAACAGCACCCTTATTGTACAGAGCATTATCCAAAACATTATAACAAAACAAAACAGCAATTTTAAAACAAGATGTTTTTGTAAAACAAAACAAGATGTCCTCGTAAAACAAAACAAGATGTCCTTGTAAAACAAAATGATATGTCTTTGTAAAACAAAACAAGATGTCATTATAAAACAAAACAAGATGTCCTTGTAAAACAAAACAAGATGTCCTTGTAAAACTAAACAAGATGTCCTTGTAAAACTAAACAACATGTCCTTGCAAAACAAAACAAGAGACATGCAATTTACAAAACAAATGACATTAAAAACTAAATGATATCAATTTAAACAAATGCCAACAAATGACAATTAGAGAAAAACAAAATATATAATTTGCAAATCAAAGGGGTAGTTATTTTATATTATTTTCTACTATATTCTAATAAATTAAGATTAATTAATTAGTGAATTAGATTGAATCATGGATGTTTATGAAAAACAATGTAATGTAGAGTTCAAGTTATTGAAGCAGCTTTTGTTTATCAATTGGGAGTTGTTTGAGGCTATTCTAAGCCAGCCATGACCAGCCCAGAACAACTCCCAAACCATAAATAAACAGCAGCTTTAGCAATAGCTCACTTTTGAGGCCTAAGTGTCTGTGGCTATGCTACCCTCGAGCCAACGATCCAGAACTATCCAGAATAGCTCACTAAACACGAAATTTGTTTGTAATTTTAATAGCAACATTTAAATAAATCTATATTAAATCAAGTGGTATACATAATAAAACAATTGAAACTCACTACATTAGTACAATAACTATCATTTCTAAATAAAATTCTCTGTTCGCTAAGTACCTCTAACAATTTCCAAGATAGCCTCTCGCTGCAGCTCTGACTTAAAAGCAGTGAACTTGAAATGTTTGTGCAGTGCATCCAGCACGTGGCTCTCGTCCATGGCTGGACGCCCTGGGTGCTGTCCCCTAGTCTAAATTGCACGTTTTGGGGGGCAAATTGAACCTTTAAATTGACAGCCCCCTTGCACTTTTTAGGTTATATCACAATAACAAATCATTTAGTTTTGTAGAGTTGGCATTTTAAAACAGAATTTAGTATAGAATTAAACCGTAAATTGTACGATTACTAATTTTAATTAATTTGATTATTTTATTTAGTTTAAAATTAGTTTTTTAAACATTTTTATATCTGTAGCTGTTTCGGTGTATGTTATTTGAGTTGGCAGCAGTGACGTTCCTTTCAGTAGCTGTCATAGTTGTCTTCGAGGAGGCGGTTTTTATTATTTTCACGAGTAAAACTATCCGTTTTTTAAATTACTAGTAAGTCCGCAAATGAAGTAACGATTTATATGATTTAGTTGGTAATTTCGGTGGCCGGACGAATCGCGCGCGCGTCGCCCACTTTCATGGACAGTGACTTGTTGAAATAACATTACGAATCAACATGGCAGCTACCAGACGATTGCAAAAGGTAACGTTGAAAATTTGCGGGGATCGTTGAGAGCCACCACCCCCCTACGATGCTCGACCGTGCACCGCACCGCCACCCACCACCCCCTGTCAAAATCTAATTTTGTAACGCCGCATTTTTATGTAATGGCTATTTTTAACGCACGCCATTCAGGGGCCCCCCTCTATATGGGGAGCACGGACAGATTTGCTGCCATGTGATTGCTTTTGTTTTGTAGGAACTTGGGGACATCAAGAATTCTGGTCTCAAGTCATTCAGGGACATACATGTTGATGATACCAACATTCTCACCTGGCAGGGGTTAATAGTGCCTGTAAGTAGGGTTTATATACTTAGCGAACTGTTAAAAACACTGTTATATATAGTTATATATGATTTAGAATCAACTATAATATGAACTTATAAAGACTATAAAATATTATTGGTTCGATACACTAACGCATAGTGATGCTGACTAGTCAGTTATGGAATTGTAATAAATACAGTAACTACTACTACTATTATCAGTAGTAGTAGTTCTGGATAGTTGGCTGGAGGGTAGCATAGCTACAGACACTTAGGCCTCAAAATGGGCCCATTGTGAAACCTTGTTTTAAGGCTACTCACTTGTCCCACCAGTTTATTTTGTGTGTGAGCTGCAAAACTGGTGGGTGAGGAGTTACCAGTTGGCAACTCCTATCAGTAGTAGTAGAGGCTACCTACCCACCTCACTAGGAGCTACCCATCCACCCCACTAGGGGCTTCCCACCCACCTCACTAGAGGCTACCTACCCACCTCACTAGAGGCTACCTACCCACCTCACTAGGAGCTACCCATCCACCCCACTAGGGGCTACCCACCCACCCCACTAGAAGCTACTCACCCACCCCACTAGAAGCTACCCATCCACCCCAATAGGGGCTACCCACCCACCCCACTAGGGGCTACCCACCCACCCCACTAGGAGCTACGCATCCACCCCAATAGGGGCTACCCACCCACCCCACTAGAGGCTACTTGCCCATCCACCCCAATAGGGGCTAGCTACCCACCCCACTAGGGGCTACCCACCCAAACTACCTTTGCTTGCATGTTTTTTTCATGAGATAACACACATTTTCAAGTGGTTTAACCAACATAATATAATATTCATTGAAAGAAAAACATTTTTTCAATGGATAGAGCTAGAGTTACATGTACCATTATTAGGAAATTGCAGAAAATAATGTAAAAAGGCCGACTTTGATTTGCAAATATTAAAATATTAATATTATATAATTCTCTTTTATTTCTCTCTCATTGTCATTTGTTGGCATTTGTTTTAATTAACATAAAATTTTGTTTTTAATATCATTTGTTTTGTAAATTAATTGTGTAACATAATTTTGGTTTAAATGTCATTTGTTATGTAAATTGACTCATCTCTTGTTTTTGTTTTTGTTTTACAAGGACATTTTGTTTTGAAATCGATGTTTTGTTTTGTTCAGGATAATGCGCCCTACAATAAGGGCGCTTTTAAAATCGAGATCAACTTCCCGGCCGAGTACCCCTTCAAACCGCCAAAGATCAGTTTCAAAACGAAAATCTACCACCCGAACATTGATGAGAAGGGGCAGGTGTGTCTGCCGATCATCAGTGCAGAGAACTGGAAGCCTGCCACAAAAACTGATCAGGGTAAATTAATGGGGGAAAAAATATTGATTATAATTTTGAATAACAAAACGTAAATTCATAAATTCCGAGAAAACTACTGTAAGATTTTTGAACTATCTAGTGTTGCAAGTTCAAAATTACTTGAATTAAAGTTTTTTTGAAATAACTAGAGGTGTAAAAACTATCTACTGTTGGAAGTTCGAAATTACTTGAATTGAACTTTTTTTTGAAATAACTAGAGGCGTAAATTGATAAATTCCAAGAAAACTACTTGGTGAATTTTCTTCAAATTTTCAGTAAATATAGCTAATAAATCAAGCTAATAGATTTCATTATGATTATAATCGTAAACATTATAATTTTTGAACTATCTATTGTTAGAAGTTCGAAATGACTTTAATTAAACTTTTTTTGAAATAACTAGAGGCGTAAATTGATAAATTCCAAGAAAACTACTTGGTGAATTTTCTTCAAATTTTCAGAAAATATAGCTAATAAATCAAGCTAATAGATTTTGTTATGATTATAATCTTAAGCATTATGATTTTTTAACTATCAACTGTTGAAAGTTCGAAATAACTTGAATTAAACTTTTTTTGAAATAACTAGAGGTGTAAATTGAAAAATTTCAAGAAAACTACTCGGTGAATTTTCTTCAAATTTTCAGTAAATATAGCTAATATATCTAGCTAATAGATTTTGTTATGATTATAATCGTAAACATTAAGATTTTTTAACTATCTACTGTTGGGAAGTTCGAAATGACTTGAATTTAACTTTTTTTGACATAACTAGAGGCGTAAATAGATAAATTCCAAGAAAACTACTGGGTGAATTTTCTTCAAATTTTCAGTAAATATAGCTAATAAATCTAGCTAATAGATTTTGTTATGATTATAATCGTAAACATTATGATTTTTGAACTATACTGTTGGAAGTTCGAAATGATTTGAATTGAACTATTTTTTGAAATAACTAGAGGCGTAAATTGATAAATTCCAAGAAAACTACTTGGTGAATTTTCTTCAATTTTTCAGTAAATATAGCTAATATATCTAGCTAATAGATTTTGTTATGATTATAATCGTAAACATTATGATTTTTTAACTATCTACTGTTGGAAGTTCGAAATAACTTGAATTAAACTTTATTTGAAATAACTAGAGGTGTAAATTGATAAATTCCAAGAAAACTACTCGTTGAATTTTCTTCTAATTTTCAGTAAATATAGCTAATAAATCTAGCTGATAGATTTTGTTATGATTATAATCATAAGCATTGTGATTTTTGAACTATCTAGTGTTGGAAGTTCGAAATGACTTGAATTGAACTTTTTTTGAAATAACTAGAGGCGTAAATTGATAAATTCCAAGAAAACTACTCGTTGAATTTTCTTCTAATTTTCAGTAAATATAGCTAATAAATCTAGCTAATAGACTTTGTTATGATTATAATCGTGACCATTATAATTTTCAAACATTCTAGTGTTGAAGTTTGAAATGACACGAATTAAACTTTTAACTATGTTTCTAGTTACTTTATTGGCTATGTTTTTTGGGAAACATTGTTGTAATCAGTGTCATCATTAATTTTCAAAAGGGATATTTTGATGTGATTTTTTTTTAGTGATTCAAGCGTTAGTAGCGCTGGTGAACGAGCCGGAGCCGGAGCACCCGTTGCGCGCGGACCTAGCCGAGGAGTTCCTCAAGGACAAGAAGAAGTTTTCGAAAAACGCCGAGGAGTACACGAAAAAGCACAGCGAAAAGCGACCCGCGGACTAGTTGCCACCCCCCTGTCGCCGCAGTCACCCTCGCTTCCCGTTATTATTATTATTTTTTTAAAGAATCCGCCCTCACAACGACCCACCAAACCCCCTCCCCTAAACCCTACAAAAAGTAAACGCGCTCCGGGTCTCTCAATTTCCAATTTTTAATTTTGATAAAGCCTAAATAAAAACACGCAAAACAAACCGAACTACCCCCTCTATATATATATATCTCTTCCTGTTCTGAGCCAGATGTAAGAAACGTATATATTTTTCTAAGCAGTCGTCAGTTGTTTGTCCGCTGGGTGGACGCATCCTGTTTCCGTTTTCTTTTTCTACTGTTTCTTTTTTATATATACCTTGTTTCTTTTTTTAAATATCGTGAAAATTTGAAAATCGCGCCTATCAAATACTTGTATTAATACGCCACTTTAAAGAATGATTATGTCATATAGAAAATTGATTATAACTCTTGCACTATACTGTTTTTTTTTTCTTTGATTCATTCAAAAATAAAAATAAAAACAGTTCAGTGAAAAGTTTAACTTGCTCTATAGTGATAATAGGTGAAAACTGCCTGTATTGAGTAATGTAGTGACTTTAGATTCTCTCTATTGGAAACATTGAATAATTAAACTAAACAAAAGCACTATTCAAAGTGTTTGACATTTGTTTTTCCAATTTATGTCACAACGCTGTTTTCAATTTTTTCATTCAATAGTTAATGGGATGAACTATAGAATGAACAAATTGAAAACATCGTTGTGACATAAATTGGCGAAACAAATGTCAAACACTTTGAATAGTGCTTTTGTTTAGTTTAATTATTCAATGTTTCCAATAGAGAGAATCTAAAGTCACTACATTTCTCATGATGTATTTAAAGTTGGTATAACTACCAATATTTATGTGTTCAATAGCTATTGATACATTTATCGAACATTGGTGAATACTAGGGATATGCCTGTATTCACCAACATCCCATAAATGTTATAAGTCCCATAAGTTATTGAATGAAAAAATTGGAAATGTCATTGCGACAGAAATTGGCAAAACAAATGTCAAACATCTTGAATAGTGTTTTAGTTTTGTTTAATTATTCAGTGTTTCCAATAGAGAGAATCTAAAGTAACTACATTTCTCATGATAATGTAGTTATTGTTGCTATAACTACCAATACTTACTGGGTTCAATAGCTATTGGTACATTTATGGAATATTGGTGAATATGGGGAAACATCTATTATAAGCTATAAGTGTGGATGTTGCTCAACCCACTTATTAATACCTCAATAATAATTTAAAAACAAAAAACTAGTTTCATGTTATATCTATAACGTGTACGCGTACATTTAGAACAATTGTGATTAGCCAAGCGAAAATAATTACAGACATTTTGTGTGTGTGCGCGGAATTTGAATTTTTAGGATTAATACCTTCATGAAAAGAACAAGGTGTGTAGTATCAAGGATGTTAAATAAATAGAGGATAGGTAATGCTCTATAGAATAATAGCGGACCTTTTGCTCGGTTATTATTGATAATAAATAGAAATTTATTATCAATAATAACTGAGCAAAAGAATGGTCGGCGTTTGACAAAATTTTGCATCCAATATTTTTTATTTATCAAAAAAATAATATAATTTCTAAGCAAAATAATAAATCGATATTATTTCCATTTATTACTAATTTTAAAATTAACTTTGATTATGAACTATCCTCTTAAATTGAGTATTCTTGATGTAGTGTAAGCAAGATTAAGTATTGAGTTTTCAAGCGTTTAGGTGTTTATATCCGTTGACGGGCGTCCGAACACTCGTGTGTGTGCAGGCAATTTGTAAAAAAAATAAAATTATAATAAAACTTTATATAAATGAAAATACTTGCATATAAACTAATTAAATAAAATAGGTGAATTCGTAAGCTGTACACATTTACTTATATACTTGAGAATAAATCAGTCGAGAATTTTCTAGTAATATGTGTATGATTTTGAACTCAGACTAATAAATAAATTTTTATTAGTCTAAGATTTTAATGAATGAATGGTAGGCTTTCTCAGCTTTATTACAAGAAACATTGCATCCCTATAATATAAAAACGAATAACCAACTTGTGGTAAAGTACAAACAAAACACTCTTTTAATATAAAACAACATCTAAATAAGGCATCTTACTCGATCAATATTTTAGAATGACAGTATTACTCTACGATAACATGTTTAAAATGTTCATTATTCTAACTAGTCTATGATTCTAACATATTGACCGTATTACTGATTGTGTAAGATATAATAATTATGTAATGAAGAAAATACTGATGTTTATCCAGATAATTGATTTCTTGATAAATATTAAAGAAGGATTCAAGCAAATAGCTGATAGTACTAGGACTGACAGTATTATTGTCTGTGTAAGGTGTCTTTATAGATGAACTAATATAATAAATATATATATAATAATAAAACAATTAAAAAGTATCTAGCTCCCTTACAAAAAATCAAATTTACTTTGGATTTTAAAATACAAAATGGCTGTTGCAGTTTGCTACAATAGACTGATTTATTGCCAGAGCGTTTTGCATTAAAACACACCCCAAAACATATCACTAGGGCAACTAGCACTGTAACAACCCTTCAATCACCAACAACCCCAATCATACACAATAATTAAGCCTTAAAAATATCAATAAACTCACCCGTTTGCAGTTTTAAAATAAACAATTTCACGCCTACTTCAATTTTTCCAGACGACTTTGATAATTATTGTGCCTCGAATTTAATTTGTACCGTCGTAATTAATAAACTAAACACACTTCTAATTAGTTTAAATAGAATCTAATAAACATTTTTAATACTTAATAAAGCAATCAAGCTTGAAACGTTTTAAATTAACGCGCTTTTCAAAGATTTCTAACAGATGACTTTTCAATGCATCAACAAGTAGTTCATTTCATGTTATTTCAAATTATTTATTTAATGATGCAGTTGGCAATGGTCGTGTAGCAAAATTATAGTTCTCTACATTTGTTTGATTAGTATCTTGTCTATTGACCTCTATCCGACTCTAAAGCGACACCTGGTGTCTGAAAATTGAGGTCCTGAAATGGTGTAAAATTCAAATTTACATTGATTTTGTATGGTGTTTCAGATTAGATTACAGTTCACTCGATTAATGATTCTTCACGTGTATGGTCTCGTCGTGTTTGTCTCACTTTCCGCTATCAGATTCTAGTTGGTTTCTGAATCTCACTACTCGTTACAAGCTGCAAATACTAAATTTTCATGGACACATTTTGATGTTTATTCATTACTTTATACGGTACTGCCAATCAACCTATCGCATGCGATGTTGTCACTGTTCCTACTATCGCTCTAAGAGTATTAGTATCAGTTCAGTAAAACGATATATATTCCAATTCCAAGTTTGAATCAAAATAAAAAGAGATGAAGAAATGTAAAAGTCATCATTAAACTCAGGATCGTCATATTCACTGGAATCCACAAATTTAATTTCAATGCCCATAATTATAGTAAACACTATAAACATAAAACAATTAAATACGGCAACAGTGTATATATTCTGAATGTTGGTATAGCTTCAAAATGTGTATGCAACCACACATAAAATAACCTAAAATGAGACAGATTGACAATAATTTGGCAAAAAGTGCTGTATGAATATTAATGTTTTTCTATTAGTAAAGGCAATATTGGACAAGAATTGTAGAGTCTCAGTATAGCCAAATGTGGGACGAACACGTTGGGCACCATCTGTGCAAATTCATTATTGCGAGAAAGTGTACAACGACCATTGAATAAAATTCCATGTAAAATGTGTCGGCGGCAATTACCAACGAAATAAATAAACCATCAGATTTTATGGTAGTGGATTCTTACATATTAAGACCATACTATTAGAAAACAATACTCTTACAACAAATAATCAACGGAAATTTAAATGATTCAATAACGAAAACTTGGCGCCAAAAGTATATGTCACCTTTACACCATTTCGGGCCGGCGCGGTGGCGCCCCCATCGGTCATTCTATAGGTCAATGATTAGTATATAAATTGAATCTATAACTTCGCCTTTACAATTTTCGACGTATCAATATTTCGCGGTGTTGAAATTTTTTCGCCAGCTGTCAATTAGTGCCGACCGAACTTGTTTATCATTGTGATTGTGAAAATGGCAGCCGCGATGGTACAACAACCCAATGTTGGGGACTATTTGCTGAAGAAACAGAAGGAGGGCCCCAAAGATCTAGCCACGGAATGGCAGCAGCTGGAGGAGCTGCACAACAAAAAGTACGTGGTGTATGATTCGACGTAATTTCGGCGTTATACCGAGCCGCTTTTGTTTTTTTCTTGTAGGCTATGGCACCAGCTCACGCTCAAGCTGCTGGCGTTCGTGAAAACCCCCAGTTTGCAGAAGGGGGATCAGTTGATTCAGCTGTACAACAACTTTATTACTACGTTTGAAAATAAGTAAGTCATTGTACATAACCTTAAAAAGTAGGGATAAATAATTAAAAATTACCAAAACACTTGAATTCAGAACAAAAACAACAGTCTATAAAAATTATAGACTATAAATGTTGTTTTTGTTCTGAATTCAAATGTTTTGATGATTTTAAACAGTTGCTTTATATAAAACAAAAGTTGTAGGTGGGTCATTATTGATAAGTTTAGAATAGGATGTGGCAGTCTTTCCCCCCTATTCACCGACGTTCCATAAATGAATAAGGCACCTTACACGATCAATAATACTGTCAATATTTTAGAATACTGACTATTACTATATGATAATATGTTCAAAATGTTCATTATTCTAAAATATTGTCAGTATCACATACCATGTAAGGTATCGTAATGATGGAATGAAGAGATTACTGATCTTTATTCAGATAATTAATTACTTGATAAATATTGAATGAAATACTGACGGTTCTAGAATTGACAATATTATTGACGGTGTAAGGTGCCTTAATAGCTATTGAACCCAAAAGTATTCATTGTTATAGCAATAATAAATACATTATCTAGTTAATGTAGTTACTTTAGATTGTCTCTATTGGAAACACTGAATCCTTAAACAAAAGATGTCATCAAAGCTCCAATCACAAGTGCTATTCAAGGTGTCATTGTCATTGTGTCATACATTGCCAAAACAAATGTCAAACAACTTAAATAGTGCTTGTGATTGGAGCTTTGATGACACCTTTTGTTTAATTATTCAATGTTTCCAATAGAGAGAATCTAAATTCCCTAGATAAATGATTTATTGTTGCTATAACAATGAATACTTATGGGTTCAATAGCTATTGATAGATTTATGGTTACGTTGGTGAATATGGGGGTTAAATAACTTTCTATTTTGCTCTTTTAAATTTGAATTTATTTATATATATATATATATATATATATATATATATATATATATAATTAATATATATTTATTGTTTTAAATTAGAATCAATCCATTGTCCCTGGTGGAGATTGTTGCAATTGTCATCGAGCAGTTTGAGGACAAAAAAGAGGCGATTCAGTTTCTGAATAAGATTGCCCCAAAGGTCAAAGCCAACTCTGATGCAGAGAACTTGTGCAAAGTGCTTGCTGGTCAATTGCACTTGGAAAAACTTAACGATTTGGATGCCACTAAAAAGATTATTGAGGAGGTTGAGGCCACTTTGGATAATGCTGATGGGGTGACACCTGTACATGGCAGGTTCTATCATCTTGCCTCACAATATTACAGGTGAAATAAAATTATCTACAATATAAAAATGTCCACAATATTATTGTATTAATTTGTATCTTCATATGTTCACTGTTTAAATTTTTATATGTTTATGTTTTAAAACATTTTGACATTTTTCAATTTAAAAATATAAAATTTTTGAATCTAAATATTTTACACTTGAAATTTTTGAAAAATAAAATACAGTTTCATATTTTAACAATGGCATTTTCACGAATTTTCAATTTCAAATTTCTTTAAATCAGTGTTTTTCAAAAATTAAATTCTTTAACTTGATATTTAAATAAAATCATATTAAAATTTTGATTATTTTTTGAAAATTTTGCTTATTTTTGAGAAGAAGAAATTAAATTTTTGATATTTCTGAAATTTTGACATTAAAATCTTGAAACTTGATATTTAAAAAAAAATTCATTTGTTCAAAATATCAAATTTCAAGATTTTAATGTAATTTAAAATTTCAGAAATATTACAAATTTAATTTCTTTTCTCAAAAATTTCAAAAGATTCAAAAAATAATCTAAATTTTAATAAATAATTTTTAAAAATCAAGTTAAAGAATTTAATTTTTGTAAAAACAGATTTAAAAAAATTTGAAATTGAAGATTCGTGAAAAATTAAAAATTTAATTTCTTTTCTCAAAAATTTACAAAATATTCAAAAAAATAATCTAAATTTTAATATATTATTTTAAAAAATCAAGTTAAAGAATTTAATTTAAAAAAAATTGAAATTGAAGATTCGTGAAAATGCCATTGTTAAAATATGAAACTGTATTTTATTTAAAAAACAAATTAAATGTGACATTTTCAGATTATTTTTTTGAAAATGTTGATTATTTTTGAGAAGTAATTAAATTTTTAATATTTCTGAAATTTTAAATTACATTAAAATCTTGAAACATATTTTGAAAAAAAAATTAAATTTGTTCAAAATATCAAGTTTCAAGATTTTAATGTAATTTAAAATTTCAGAAATATTACAAATTTAATTTCTTTTCTCAAAAATTTACAAAATATTCAAAAAATAATCTAAATTTTAATATATTATTTTTAAAAATCAAGTTAAAGAATTCAATTTAAAAAAAAACAGATTAAAAAAAATTTGAAATTGAAGATTTGTGAAAATGCCATTGTTAAAATATGAAACTGTATTTTATTTAAAAACAAATTAAATGTGACATTTTCAGATTATTTTTTTGAAAATTTTGATTATTTTTTTTGAAGATTTTGATTATTTTTGAGAAGTAATTAAATTTTTAATATTTCTGAAATTTTAAATTACATTAAAATCTTGAAACTTATTTTGAAAAAAAAATTAAATTTGTTCAAAATATCAAGTTTCAAGATTTTAATGTAATTTAAAATTTCAGAAATATTACAAATTTAATTTCTTTTCTAAAAAATTTACAAAAGTTTCAAAAAATAATCTAAATTTTAATATATTATTTTTTTAAATCAAGTTAAAGAATTTAATTTTTAAAAACACATTTAATTTATTTTTTTTTTAATGTCATTGCCAAAATAAATTTCAAATTCTTATGGGACCTATAAAGTTAATGGAATGTTGGTGAAGAATGACTTGGAATTTATAAGAAATAATTTTGACTTTAAATATAAATTATTGTAGGATTCAGGGTGATCATGCCCAGTATTATCGCACAGCACTACGCTACTTGGGCTGCATTGAACTAGAAACCCTTGCAACAGAAACCAAACACCAGCATGCATTTTTCCTGGGATTAGCTGCATTATTGGGCGAAGGTGTTTATAACTTGGGGGAGTTGTTGGCACATCCAATCCTAGAAACACTTAATGGTACAGACAATTCTTGGTTGGTACAACTGCTGTATGCCTTCAACTCTGGCGACATTAATAAGTTTGAGGCCATGAAAAAGCACTGGGGGGCTATTGCTGATCTTGCTGCACAGGAGCTGTTTTTGAGGCAGAAGATATCTTTGCTGTGCTTGATGGAGGTTGTAAATTCATCATATATTATTTATAATTATAATAATATTTTTGTTTTATAGATGACTTTCAAGAGGCCTTCACATGATCGCCAGTTGACTTTTGATGAGATTTCTAAGGAAACCAAGTTGCCTCTTAATGAAATTGAGTTATTGGTGATGAAGGCACTATCACAGGGGCTAGTTAAGGGGGCTATTGATCAGGTAAGACATTCAAGTTGACTGTACACAATAGTAAATGCATTGTTGCTAAAAATTATAACTACCAAGTTGGTGGTTTCAGCTAAAATATGCACAAACAAAACACAATGAACAATTATTTTGTATGATTCAATTCAATTCA
Organism: Lordithon lunulatus; assembly: GCA_963942505.1. NCBI lineage: Eukaryota > Metazoa > Arthropoda > Insecta > Coleoptera > Staphylinidae > Lordithon > Lordithon lunulatus. The sequence goes on from OZ012675.1 coordinate 33,502,647, forward strand.
ATTTATTTGTGGTAATATCTAAAAGTTTTACACATGTCGTTACAAATGGCAATACAAATAATTAAAATATACATATAAATTACTAGTTTAATTATATAATATATTAATATATTATACACTATTATTTTTCACATATTTTTTTAGTTTGTCTTAAATTAATAAATGACATTAATTTAATCATAAAAAATAACGGATAAATAGTGTAATGCATAGTTCAAGTCGTTTGAAATAGTCGATGGCTATAGTTTGGTTGGTGGGGATCGCCCGCCCACCCCACCTTTGTTCGCAAAGTTTTTACATAGGATTACACTCTTCCTGAAATGGTTTACACAATATAAAACATTTGCATCCATTGAACAAAAATATGCGAACAAGGGTGGGGTGGGCGGGTGGTCCCTACCAACCAAACTATACCCGTCCACTATTTCAAAACTTGAACTCTGAACTATACTATTATCCATTAATTTATATTGTATTAAATTAATTTCATTTGTTAATTTACACCTAATTCGTAAAAAAAAAAGTGAGAAACAATGAAGTTCATAGTTCAAGTCATTTGAAATAGTGGACAGGCATAGTTTGATTGGTGGGGAACCCCCACCCACCCCACCTTCGCTCGCATAGTTTTTTCAATGGATATAGCTGTTTCATATTGTTGAAACCATTCCAAGAATCGTGTTATCCTATGAAAAAACTTTGCGAACAAAGGAGGGGTGGGCGGGCGGTCCCTACCAATCAAACTATACCCGTCCACTATTTCAAACGACTTGAACTATGAACTACATTATTTTTCACATATATTTCTTTAATTAGTCTTAAATTAATAAATGACATTTATTTAATCATAAAAAATAACAGATATATAGTGTAGTGCATAGTTCAAGTCGTTTGAAATAGTGGACGGGCATAGTTTGGTTGGTAGGGGCCGCCCGCCCAACCCACCGACTTATATATATATATATATATATATATATATATATATATATATATATATATATATATATATATATATATATATATATATATATATATATATTGCAAAGTGTAACTGAATTGTGATAAAACACAAAGTAAAAAATCATTTTATTTATGTTTTAAAACAACAAAAATGTTATTGATTATGCTGTGTTAACCCAAGGACTGTATACTGCTGTATACAAGAGGACATCCAAATTGCATATGCACATTGTAGACTTGTGACGCGTGATTTTGCCCGTTATACAGTGTTGCCATCCACATATTTATTCGGAACAAACATTTGGATGGCAATACTGTATGTGTGAGATCTAAAATTGGATAAAATCGTGCGTATATTTTTACATGTTCATGTTATAAAACATTTTTCAATTTCAAAAAAAATTGAATTTGAATTTGAAAATTTTACATTTGAAATTTTTGGGGAAAAAAATACAGTTTCACGTTTTATCAATGATATTTTCACGAATTTTATATATATATATATATATATATATATATATATATATATATATATATATATAACTTTGTTCACCTACAAATTCAACACATTTAAATTTACCCTTAATTCCCCACCTCCACTTCTTTCTTCATCTTCATAACGATTAGAGGTTGTCATCTCTGGAGCATCATGGTTTTCATTGAATTTCTTCAATTCATCGGTAAATAATTGTGTTTTTTAGGTTGCCAGCACTGTTAATATGACATGGGTACAGCCCCGCGTGCTAGATCGCACGCAGATCTCTAATATGGTGGAGCGATTGAGTGTATGGTGCAAACATGTGTCCACTATGGAGAATTTGCTTGAGGAAAAAGCATCTGAAATATTAACCTTATAATTATTGGTCTATTAAAATGCTTTCGTTTACTAATTTATATGAAATACACTCTGAAAAAAAAAATATATATATATACTTTCAATTTTCGAGTGTGGAGTTCAAGCCATTTGAAATAGTGAATGGGCGTAGTTTGGTTGGTAGAGGCCGCCCGCCCACCCCAACCTTGTTTATATAGTTTTTCCATGGGATTACACACTTTTTTGAGTAGTTTTACCAATGTAACTCCTCTGTATTCATATAGGTCATCAATTTAATCAAAATTGAGGCTTTTGGTGGGCCAAATCCAACCTAATTATGCCTTGGAACACCTTCCCATCCTACATCTGTTTGCATAGTTTTTTTTTTATGAGAAAATGCTTTTTCAAGTTGTTTAGTCACCCTAAATGAAATTTGACAAGTTCAAACTTATTTATTATAGTTACTTTGGTATTAATAATTTTTTTAAAGAGCGCTAAAATATTTAAAATTTACACTGCGACACTAGCACTAAATTCGGCAAAAAACTGCCTTATTTTGTATATTACAGTTCCTTATATAAATATATATTCATAAATATATATATATATATATATATATATATATATATATATCACTATATATAATATAATATACTTTATTATTAGTAAATATCTAAAATGTTGTAAAAGACCTTCAAAATATTTAAAATTTACGAGGCTTGACTCGCGTCAAAATGCTAATGGTAAGCTTCACGAAATTTCCCTCAGATGTCACTAGTCACGACGCGAGCGCTCAAATAAATTGGCGGTCAAGTGCTTGAATTGTAAGCTTCACAATGGTCCGTATAGATGACAGCTTGGTGTGAAATCAGTGCCATCTGCATTAGATAGCTTGAATTATAAGCTTTGATGAACTGCAGATAGATGACGCTAGTGGCAATTGCTGTGATGTAAGTTTGTGATTCAAACCTTTTAAGGTAGATGGTGTTGATTTGACTATTGCCAACTGCATCAATGACAGCTTCGCTTCTCATACTTGATGCTTGAACTATGTACTACATAGTTTCTCACTTTTTTATTACAAATTAGACGTATATTAACACATGGAATTAATTGAATAGAATATAAACTAATGGATAACAGTATAGTGCAGAGTTCAAGTTATTTGAAATAGTGGACGGGCATAGTTTGGTTGGTAGGGGCCACCCGCCCACCCCACCCTCGCTCGCATAGTTTTTTCAATGGATACAGATGTTTTATATTGTTTAAACTATTCTAAGAAGAGTGTTATCCTATGGAACAACTATGCGAACAAAGGTGGGGTAGGCGGGCGGCCCCCACCAACCAAACTATGCCCGTCCACTATTTCAAACGACTTGAACTATGCATTACATTATTTTTCATATATATTTCTTTAATTAGTATTAAATTAATAAATGATATTAATTAAATCATAAAATGTTATGGATAATAGTGTAGTGCAGAGTTCAAGTCAAATAGTGGATGGGCATAGTTTGGTTGGTGGGGGACGCCCACCCACCCCACCTTTGTTCGCATAGTTTTTTCATAGGATAACACTCTTCTTGGAATGGTTTAAACAATATAAAACATCTATATCCATTGAAAAAAACTATGCTAGCAAAGGTGGGGTGGACGGGTGTCCCATACCAACCTGACTATGCCCGTCCATTATTTCAAACGACTTGAACTATGAAATACATTGTTTTTCACATTAAATTTTAAAATTAGGCATACATTAATTGTTGAAATTGTTTTAATCATAGAAAGTAACATGATTTGGCTCATTAATAATATTACTATCAAGCTGCCATCTATACGGAATTTCGTGAACCCTGCAGTTCGAGCACTGAACGCTGCTGCCGTCGATTTAGTGACATCTGATAGGAATTTCGTGAAGCTTATAGTTTAATCATTATCGCGCTAATGTCGTTCTCCGTAAATTCATTGCCATCTGCATCAATGACAGCTTTTATAAGAGCGAAGCTGTCATTAATGCAGTTGGCAATGGTATAAGAGCGAAACTGTCATTTATGCAGTTGGCAATGGTATAAGAGCGAAACTGGCATTAATGCAGTTGGCAATGGTATAAGAGCGAAACTGTCATTATTGCAGTTGGTAATGGTATAAGAGCGAAGCTGTCATTAATACAGTTGGCAATAGTAAAAAAGCGAAGCTGTCATTAATGCAGTTGGCAATGGTATAAGAGCGAAGCTGTCATTAATGCAGTTGGCAATGGTATAAGAGCGAAGCTGTCATTATTGCAGTTGGCAATGGTATAAGAGCGAAGCTGTCATTAATGCAGTTGGCAATGGTATAAGAGCGAAACTGGCATTAATTCAGTTGGCAATGGTATAAGAGGGAAACTGTCATTAATGCAGTTGGCAATGGTATAAGAGCGAAACTGGCATTAATGCAGTTGGCAATGGTATAAGAGCGAAGCTGTCATTAATACAGTTGACAATGGTAAAAGAGCGAAGCTGTCATTAATACAGTTTTTTTTTTTTTTTTTTCGTCTGAGGTGGAATCTTCAAAAGACACCCGCACCCCCCTATCCACCGCTTGTTGTTAGAGGCGCGGGTAGTGCCGGATTCACCCCGCATTCTGTCCGGGGCGCCTACCGGCTAAACCAAAAACTCAGGTTCTGTAGCGAGGGGCTTGTCCGCCTCAGAGGCACGCTAAGCCCCCCGTACCGTCACTCGTCAGTCCGTAGGTCAGTCTCTCGCTCTGTTTATCGTCGTCTCTCATGGCACTGCCGCGTAGGCACTCGCACTGACGCGCTGTTTCTGATTTTCTCGCACCCTTTCTGCTGCTCGGTGCGTGATGGTTTTGGTCTGCTCGATTGTCTCGGTCTCGTGTATGTCTTGTCAGTTGTCCTGGTCGCGTCAGTCATCTGTTTAGGTCGTCACTGTACTTCTGTCTCATAACATTGCCGGCAAACCTGGTGACGGCTTTCCACATTCTTTCGTCATCGATCATACATTGGCCTATTTCTCTAGGGGTGGCTTCACCTCCAAGTTCAGTCCATAGTACGGTTCTTTCCGCATGCCATCTCGGACAGTGGTAAAGTGTGTGGAGTGGATCGTCAACGTCCACGCAGTACCGACATCTAGCCACTGCGGCCTTGCCTATCCGGAAGAGGTAGGACTGGAAGGTGCCGTGTCCCGACAAGAGCTGCGTAGACCAATGGTCCAGCTCCCCATGTCTTCTTGTTGCCCAAGGCTTAATTTCGGGGATGAATTTCTTTGTCCAGCTTCCCTTCGCAGTCCCTTCCCATCTGCATTGCCAGGTGGTTAGAGTGGTTTCGCTGCACTCCTGCTTGGCCGCCTTCAGATCCACTCCGCTCCTTGTGGCCGCAAAGGTCTGGGCCCTTTCCACCACCATGAGGTCACCAGGGGGTGTTCCCGCGAGCACCTCCGCCACATCCATTGAAATAGTGCGGTACGCCCGAATGATACGAAGAGTGCTGGTGCGCAGAGCCCTTCGTAGCCTGCCCTTGTTTCTCTGGGTTCTGATTGCGCCAACCCAGGCCGGGGCTGCGTAAAGGAGCTGGGCCCGCGACACCATAGCAAGCAACCTCCGCTTCTTATCACTCGGGCCGTCCACGTTTGGGAGCAACCTCGATAGGGCCGCCTCTGTCCGCGCAGCCTTCTGGGATGCTGAAATCACTTGTGCCGTACAGTTCACATTGGCCTCCGCTATTGTGCCTAGGTATGTGAGCTTGCGCTCGATGTTGTGTGTGGAGCCTAACAGGTCAATTGTGTCCTGGGCTGCTCTGATGGTGCCTGCCCTCTTCGTTGATAGCAGGGCTACCTGAGTCTTGCCGACAGCAATCTTCAGGCCCCTACTCCCCATCCATGCTGCCAAGGTGTCAGTGGCGTCTGCCAGTTTGGTTTTGGCGTCCTGTAGGCTTCTTGCCCTCGCTACGACCGCCAGGTCGTCAGCGAAGGCTATCGAGGTAACTCCTTCTGGGAGTGGTAGCCTCAGCGCGTCATCAAACGCGACGTTCCATAGGAGGGGGCCCAGCACGGATCCTTGGGGAACCCCCCCTTTACCTCGTGCGATACTACACCTAACGGGCTCTCAAAGGTTACTTCCCGGTTGTTCAGGTAGTTATCCACTAGCCTTACCAGCTGCTCGTCTATGCCCCTTGCACGCAACGCTGCCGTGATGACCACCCATGGTAGCGTGTTGAAGGCGTTGGTCACGTCCAGGGTGGCCATCAGACAGTGCTCCCTAGTTCTCCATGTTCCTGCGTTCGCCTGGCCAACCACTTCACGTACCGCCAGTATGGCATCGCTGGTGGATCTTCCTTTGCGGAGTCCGTACTGGTGGTCGTGCAGTCCTCCTGCGCAGTCTAGCGCGTCTTGGAGCCTATTTGAGATTAGCCTTTCCATCGTTTTCGCAACCCCGTCCAGTAGGCACAGCGGGCGGTATGCATTTGGTTGACTTGGGTCCTTCCCTGGTTTGGGGAGGAGGACCAGTCTGGCAGTCTTCCAGCGTCTGGGAAAGGTGCCCGTGGTCGCGCATCTGTTTGCTACCCTGTGCATTGCTGCTGCCAGTGTTGGTGCGGCAGCCCTTAGCACCTCATTGGGCACCCCATCTGGCCCTGGAGCTTTATTGATCGGAAGGCTTTGGAGGGCCGTGGTCACCTCATCCTCTTCCCAGACCAGTTCCTCATTGTTGTCATTCGCCCGGGGTCCCGTCGTATCCAGGTGTGTGGGGTGTGGGTGGGGGAAGAGCAGCTGTACAACTGCCCTGACCCCGCCGGGTACCGTAGCCTCCGGGCCCATTTGACGGGCTGTCAGCTTCTTGGTTACGATCTTGTATGCGAGCCCCCACGGGTCATCCTCCACCTCCTGACAGAGTTTCTTCCAGGAGCGTCTCTGACTGCGCTCGATCTCAAGCCTGTAGGTCCTGCGAGCTTCCCTGTATTGCTCCTCCAGGTGATCCGTGGGTGCTCCGCTGGCCCTTGCTCTCTGGGCCTTGCGTCTGGCCTTGTTTGCTATGGTTCTAGCTGCCGCCACTTCGGTGCACCACCAGTAGACCGCCTTGCGTTGGCCCCTGGCATGTTTCACTGGAACCGCCGCTTCGCAGGCCTCCTGGAGGATGGTGTTTATTGTTTCTGCCATCTGGTCGGTTGTCTCCTCTGTGTCGATTGTCCGTAGTAGCTCGGCTAAAGTCTCGTTCAGCCTGTCTGGGTCAAGCTTGTCGGTTGCCCAGCGCTTGGGTGACATGGTATCTTGTGTTGAGTGGGATCGGGGGGGTGCGGCCCCGGCACACGGTTCGATGTTGAACTGTATGTACCGGTGGTCGCTCAGGGTTTCCTCGTCCAGCACCTGCCACCCTCTTACTCTTCCCAGGAGCCTAGTTGTTGCAAGAGTCACGTCGATATGGGAAGACGAGTTTCTTCTGACGAAGGTTGGTTCTCTGCCCGAGTTGCAGGCCACCAGATCTAGTGCGGCCGCCATTTCGGTGATTTCCTCGCCCCTGGTGTCCGTGGTTGGGGACCCCCAGTGCGCAGACTTAGCATTTAGATCCCCTGCCAGGATTACGTGGTCGCCCGAGTTCCTGATTATGTTCTCAAGTTCGCTGAGCCATTCCTGAGCTCGCTGTCTGCTCGCGTTTGGTGATAAGTAGGCAGCCACCAAGGTTATTCCCTCTGCTTTTATCCATGCAATTCCCCTCGCGGGTGTGCCGTGGGACGTGACGCGCCCTTGGAGTCCTCCCAGGATCTTGAGTGCTACATCCCCCATGGGCCCGTCTGACACCCACGAGGAGTCCACCCTGGCGTTGTTTGGCTCACTTATTAGTGCTACTTGCGCGCCTCTTGCCATTGCCGTGGACAGGCACAGCTGATGTGCCGCTCTGCCCCTGCCCACGTTGGCCTGTAGCACCCTGATGTTTTCCGTCATTGGGGGTTGCTTTGCCTTCCTCCGTCAGGCGCTCGTGTTCTAGCCTCCTCAGCCTCCCTGGTCTTTATAGGGCACCGCATTCCCCCTGCCGAATGCCCTTCGGATTGGCAGAGTGCGCAGTATGGGGTCTCCTTTTTACAGGCCCGAGATTGGTGGCCTTCCTCGCCGCATCGGAGGCATAATTTCCTCCTGTCGGGCCCTTTGCAGTTTTCTGGCCTGTGTCCAGCGAGCCAGCACCTGCTGCACGCGTAAGGCATCTCCTCTCTCCGGGTGGCTCGACAGTATACCAGCCCAATCCGGATTTTGCCCGAAGTGAGCTGATCCGCTCCTTTACCCGATGTGATGACCGTGACCACCATGGAGCCGTTTCTCGCTGGTCTGGGCTCCCCCACTCTGAAGCTTTCCCTTGGTTCCGGAAAGTTCTTTGCCAGTGCTTCCTCCACTTCCTCCTTTGTGGTGAGGCAGTCCAGCCCTCTTACGTGCACCGTAACCCCTGGCCTCCTCACCCTGGCCTCTGACCCGGGCGCCTTCAGTTCGATGGCGCTGCAGAGGGTGTCGGCCTTGTTTCCTCCTCCCCTGACTCGGATGCGGAGTTGGCCGTTGTCAGTCCTGTCTACGCGGGTGATCTTGCCCCCACCCTGGTCTACGTCTCGTACGCTCCTTACAAGTTCAGCGTAGGTCTGACCTTCTGGCGGCCTGACGAGGATCGTCTCCTCCTTGTTGCCCTTTGGTGCTCTTAGTCTGGTCGTCAATAGTGTGCCCTCAGGCTGCTTGGCCGTTGGTTCGCCATTGTCTCTAACTAGTATGCTGGCCCTTACGTCTGCGAAGAGGAGTTCTAGTATTTTCCTCCCCTCGGTTGGTTTGATGTTTGCCAGTTCCGCCCTTAGCTGTAGATCCTCGCAGTCTCCCAGCAGTCGCCTCAACTTTCTTGCAGCATGGAAGAAGGACTTTTCCATCTGCTCGGGCGTGTTTCCCTCACACACCAGGAAGTGGGTAGTCCAGGTTGCAGATGATGTTGTTCCCTGGTAGCAATCCACCTCCATTTTCCTTCTGATTGTGGCCATGTCGCCTTCTTGGAGCTCTAGACCGGCCAGGTCGTGCTGGATCCTCCCGATCTTGGTCCCGTTTGTGTGGGCTCTGAGGTCCTTGCGCACCAGTCGCAGAACGTGCGTGTTTGAGCACGGTTTGACCTCCCCTCCCTTGATGATTTTCGTTTTAGAGAAGGTCTCCTCTGGCCATTCTTCACCGAGTATCCCTTCCGATTCCGAGTATCCCGCGTCCGGTTTGAAGTGGCTCCTAATTCTAGCCACCTTGTCGTCCTGGGATTCCGGTGTCACTCTGGTGGGGGCGGTTTCGAGTCTCTCTATCTGGCTTCTCATGATCTCCATGCTCGACCTTATTTCCGCCAGTTCCCTCTCCGTTTCCTTCTTTTCCTCGCTCAGCTTGTTTAGCTGAACTCTCAAGGCCTCCTCCTCTGTGCTGTGGGGAATGTTAAGGGGTGTCCCTGCTCTGCCGAGGAGTCTTGTGTAGAGGGCCCTGAGGGCTTCGGCGTCGGCCTTAGCCTCTTTTGGGATATTTCTGGTTGCAGCGGTTGTGTCCGTGAGGCGTAGTACCATGTCCCTAGCCTCTGCCAATTCTGTTAGTGCGTCTCTTTCCGTCACATGTCTCAGCGCGTTGGGGCGCGCCTTGGCTTTTCGTTTATCCGACGTGTCTCTAGCAGCAATCTGCACCTCAAGTGGTGAGGAAGCCTTCCTTTTGATGTTGGTCCTTGCATTAGTGGGGGTATCCTCTTCAGAGGTGTCTGTGTATATTTGCCTAGGTGGGGTGCGGGGTGTGAACCCAGACGCACCAAAAATTCTGTCTGGGTCTTCTGCGTAACTGTGTTCAGTGCTCCGCGAGATTCTCGTCAGTCTTCTCTCCCCGTCGCTCGAATCGCTCAGTTGGTAACTATGGTGTTTGCGGTGGTCGCTGGTTGACGATCGGGAGGCGCCCACTCCGACGCCTGTCCCGACCGGCACTGGGGTATCCCCCCCCCCCCCCCTGTGCGGTAAACTTTTTTGTTTCCTTGTCGTCCATCATATAGAATTTGTTGGTTTGTTTTGTGGGTCAAACGCCAACCCCATCCGTTTTTTCGCGAGTCGTCATGTTGAAAATCGATGGGCCGGGATGATTTTTTTTTGTTTGTTTGTTTTTTTGTTTGTTTTTTTTTTTGTTTTTTTTTTTTTGTTTTTTTTTTGTTTTTTTTTGTTTTTTTTTTTTTAAGCTGTAGAAGGTGGTTGACCTCGTCATCGAAAAACCGAGAGTGGCTGAAGAGGTGGCCAAGAGAGGCCGATAGGTCAAAGGGGGAAGTGACTCTAGAAGAGAGGCTCAGTCACGCAAGGAGTTGTGATGAGCCCCGAACATCTTAGCAACGCGACGCCATCCTGATCCCAGCTGTGTGTTTCCTCACAGTTGGGCGGTGTACGGATGTCGTCGCGTTGGGCCCCCACACCACGACAAGGTGCGTTCTGTTCGTGGGGGCATTAATACAGTTGGCAATGGTAAAAGAGCGAAACTGTCATTAATGCAGTTGGTAATGGTATAAGAGCGAAGCTGTCATTAATGCAGTTGGCAATGGTATAAGAGCGAAACTGGCATTAATTCAGTTGGCAATAGTAAAAAAGCGAAGCTGTCATTAATGCAGTTGGCAATGGTATAAAAGCGAAGCTGTCATTAATGCAGTTGGCAATGGTATAAGAGCGAAGCTGTCATTATTGCAGTTGGTAATGGTATAAGAGCGAAGCTGTCATTATTGCAGTTGGCAATGGTATAAGAGCGAAGCTGTCATTAATGCAGTTGGCAATGGTATAAGAGCGAAGCTGTCATTAATACAGTTGGCAATGGTAAAAGAGCGAAGCTGTCATTAATGCAGTTGGTAATGGTATAAGAGCGAAGCTGTCATTAATACAGTTGGCAATGGTAAAAGAGCGAAGCTGTCATTAATGCAGTTGGTAATGGTATAAGAGCGAAGCTGTTATTAATGCAGTTGGCAATGGTATATTTTAAAATATTTTGGCGCTCTTTAATATACAAATAACTATAATAGATACTTTTTTGGACTTATCATATTTCATTTGGGGTGTTTGTACAACAATTCTAAATATTTTTGGGTAGTCAAATTTTAAACTAATTTATCTCTAATACATAGAAATTAAATTATTGTTTTTTTTTGTTTGTTAATTATCTTTGTTATATTCTCTTCCGAATATAGCGAACGCGTATATATCATCACGCGGTGTGAGCAGTTTGTGTGAACGCCACGTCGCAGATTCGTTGATCAATTGTTTCGATTTCCATTCAAATTGCTCGGCGGGAATTGGAATGTAGTCGGATGTTAATGAGTTGGGGTACTGTGCGGTCCTACCCATTGGAAATAATCCAGAAACCACCAGTCTCTCAAAGGTTACTGGGTAAGCGTTTTTCGCTTTACTTGATATTCTAGAACCAATTATAACATTTTACAGTTACAGTCGTATTCACCAATATTCCATAAATGTATCAATAGCTATTGAACTCATAAGTATTCAATAAAGGAGATGAATAAAATTACTATATTTTTGCCACTTGTTTAATTGTTTAAAACAACTAGTTTCGCTCTAGCTCTAGGCATTATAAAGTTTTTCCCAATGACTCATAAGTATTCATTGTTATAGAAACAATAAATACATTATTTAGTTAATGTAGTTACTTTAGATTCTCTCTATTGGAAACACTGAATAATTAAACAAAAGGTGTCATCAATCACCAGCACTATTCAAGGTGTTTGACATTTGTTTTATTCTGTCACAATGACATATCTAATTTGTAAATTTGTAATCAATAGTATATGGGACCTATAAAGTTTATGGGATGTTGGTGAATACCCCTCGTATTCACCAATGTTCCATAAATGTATCAATAGCTATTGAACCTATAAATATTAATTGTTATAGTTAAAATAAATATATCATCTAGATAATGTACTTATTTTAGATTCTCTCTATTGGGAGCACTGATTAATTAAACAAAAGGCGTCATCAAAGTTTCAATCATAAGCGCTAGTAAGTGTTCGACATTTGTTTTGAAAATTTCTGTCACTGTCACTGTGAATGGATAAAATTCAATAACTTATGGAATCTATAAAGTTTATGGGATGTTGGTGAATATAGGCATTAAACTTATTACACTTTTTTACTTTCCGAATACATCACTGATGTAAAGGAAGGTATTGTTTTACCGAAAACGTGTTCACGATTTCAAACTAAGATTGTTGAAATATGCGATAACTTTCCGGGAAAAAAATTACACCAGAAGGAAGGTATTGTTGCCGTGTACAATTTAGCAAAAAAAAAATATTCAATTTTCGTTACGTTTTATGCCCATAATAGTCGAAATAAACCCGATTTTTGCGATGTCTGTGTGTGGTATGTATGTCGTCCGTCTGTCTGTCTGTCTGTGAACAAAATTCCGGGAAAACGACACAACAGATGGCGACCAAATTTGGCAAATATCTGCGGACACTATTCAGGACGATCCAGTGAAAATTTGAGCTCAATCGGTTTACTAACAGCGAAGGAATCACAATCAACACCACGCGCGGAGCATAATTAGGCGCTGTGCCGGACCATTTAACGCTCACGGTGGGAAAACGGCACAACAGATCGCGCCCAAATTTGGAAATCGGGTAAGAGCCCGCGCTTCGGCGAACCTGTGAAAATTTGAGCAATATCGGTTCACTAAAACAGAAGATTTCTCAATAATAGCGATTTCCTATTGCGCATATCACAAATAATATACGTGACGTCAGCGTGACGTCAGCGGGCGTGGCGTAAATCAAGCGCGGAATTTAGCGAAAATTGTCGCATCTTAAATGTAGTTAGGTATTGAAAATATACATTAATAATTACATTAAACTTTCATGTCAAACTGTGAACATTTGAAAATGTGAAATATGAAAATGCCTAAATGTAAATATGTCATAATTTCAAAATGTTAAAATGTCAGAATGCCAAAAATATAAAAAGTCAAAATGTCAAAATGTAAAAACGTCAAAATCTCACGTGTCAAAAATTTCAAAGAAAGTTAAAAAATATCAAAAATGTCAAAAAAAGTCGAAAATGTCAAAAATGTCGAAAATGTAAAAAAAAGTCAAAAATGCCAAAAAATTGAAATTTGTCAAAAAAGTCAAAAATGTCGAAAAATAAAGAAAAGTCAAAAATATCAAAAAAAAAGCTAAATAAAATAACAAAAGAATATCAAAAATGTCAAAAAATATCAAAAATATTAAAAATGTCAAAAAAAGTCAAAAATGTCAAGAAAAGTAAAAAATCTCATAAAAGTCAAAATGACAAAACAAATTAAAAAGTCCAAAAGTTGAAAATGTCGCAAATGTTATATAAAATTAAATAGGTCATTTAATTCGGAAAGTCGTGTGGTGCCCACACCAGATATTTTATACTGGAAACTAAATTATGACCGTGAGAGAATTAATTCGTATCACCCCGTTTCAACACAAAACTTATTCAATTCGTTTCAAACCCTGTCTTTACTGATAGGAATTCAGGGTCACAATTTTGGAGGACCGTGAGAGTAACGACAGGTTTTAAAACAGATTGAACAAGTTGTTCAGTCAGTTCCAAATCCTGTTTTTGTTTTGTTATTATATTTGGCGCCATTATAATTACCTGACCCCGCAATGATTTTCGTCGCAATTTAAAAGTGCGCAGAATTGTAAACCCGCTTTTCTTGTGACGCCAAGAGCCCGCACCCTGTTGTAGGCCACTAGGTGGTAATGTTGGGTGACCGCATTGGTGATTGCCACAAACGTGAAGTCGCAACAAAAGTTGTTTTCGGTACACACTCTTTGGTGGGATTGATTTAAGTCGAGCGGTACTAAGACAGCACCTGGAATTCAAAAATTGCTTGCTCATAATTCTATAGTTGGTGCAAACGAAGGATTTGAGTAATGATTACGCGGGATTTTTTTGGAAAGCAAGTCAAAATACCTTCCTTTACATCAGTTATGTATTCGGAAAGTAATATAAAATCTCTGAAGGACCGCATTACTTTTGTTGAAGGGCCTTTCGCATTGCTCATCCCTGCCCTATTCCGAATTTATTAATTCTTTGATGCGCGTTTGTACCTTTCATGTCTGCTAGCAGAAAAGGATAGTCATCCATTGATGATTCAATCTCGTTATTTAATAAAGCTGGTGGGGTATCCAATGTGTTCCAATTTTTTTGCACTTTATGCACTAAAATTTTAGTTTCTTGATGATTCACAAAATGAGCGGCGAGAGAACCATGTTTTCCTTTAAAAAAATATATATATATAAATTAAGGCTAGGTTGTATACAATTAATTGTAAGTTGTTTGACGAATCCAGTACGATGTAATTCACGCTTAATGGTGGAATCATATCTTTATTGACTTACTATCAGTATACAAAGTGATTAAATTGGTAATAAAATAATTCATACCATTATGTAGTATAAAATCTTTATTACATATGAAAAATATAACATATATAAGTGTAAATCCACCTCTTAGCAATCTAGATATCTAGATTTGGTTTTATTAGATCTCGTCAGTGTAGCTCAGCTAGTGAGGATGAATTCACACAATATCTCGAGTGGTTATATACAAATATGATACAACTAACCCCCTAGGAAGAAAGTTAAGCGCCATCTGGCGGCACCACATCAATTAGCAATGCACACCCAATATGGTAATAACATTACCAACTGCATCAATGATAGCTTCGTTCTCATGAGAGCGAAGCTGTCATTGATGCAGTTGGCAATGTTATTACCATATTGGGTGTGCATTGCTAATTGATGTGATGCCGTCAGATGGCGCTTAACTTTCCTCCTAGTGGGTTAGTTGTCTAATATTTGAAAAATATATTCTATTTCAATTATATTAGTCGCCATTGTTTCTAGGCTATAACTATACCGGATTGATCGACGACTTTCTCTTATATGCCGCCCTTGACCACGTGTCACTGTGACTTAAATTTAAAATTCTGAATAATTGTGTTACCTTGATATATTCCGGAACCACCGGTTGCAGTGGCGGGGATGTTTGCACCCGCTGCCAACAACACCACATCGTTCTCATATGACCACATTTGCTGTGTTTGTATAGCTATAAAAATAATAATAGTATATATATATATATATATATATATATATATATATATATATATATATATATATATATATATATATATATATATATATATATATATTATATTAGTTTAACAGTGCAACGGCCAAGCCGAGGTGCATTGATGTAAACACAATTCAGTCCCTTTTGATCTTTATTGTATTTAAACTTAGGAGAAACAAATGTAAGAGGCCTATAACACTGACTACACGCGTCAACTGTTTCCATCAATTCAAACAACGCACCTCAGTTGTTATTTTTATTAGAAACAATGTTTTAAGCATACTTTGATCTAAATTTGTCAGTTGTAATGCAATAATGCGCGACAACTGTCAAACCTCGATCAAAGTATGCTACTACTAGAAACAATTGTGATCTGCGACGTTTGTTTGGCGAAGTCTTCAATTGTTTCTATAAGGCACCTTACACTGTCAATACTGGCATTCCTAATACTGTCAGAATTTGCTTGAATCCTCTTTCAATATTTATCAATTGTATGGATAAACATCAGTATTCTCTTCAGGGTGGCCCCTACCAACCACACTATATCCGTTCACTATTTCAAACGACTTGAACTATGCATTACATTATTTTTCACATATATTTCTTTAATTAGTCTTAAATTAATAAATGACATTGATTTAATTATAGAAAATAACAAATAATAGTGTAGTGCAGAGTTCAAGTCGTTTGAAATAGTGGACGGGAATAGTTTGGTTAGTAGGGGCCGCCCGCCCACCCCACCTTCGCCCGTATAGTTTTTTCAATGGATACAGACGTTTGATATTGTTTTATCTATTGCAAGAAGAGTGTTATCTTATGAAAAAACTATGCAAGCGAAGGTGGGGTGAGCGGCCGGTCCCAAACCAAACTATGCCCATCCACTATTTCAAACGGCTTGAACTATGCACTACACTATTATCCGTTATTTTCTATGATTAAATTAATGTTATTTCTTAATTTAAGACTAATTAAAAATATATATATATAAAAAATAATGTAATGCATAGTTCAAGTCGTTTGAAATAGTGGACGGTCATAGTTCAAGCCATTTGAGATAGTGGACGGGCATAGTTTGGTTGGTAGGCGACACCCGCCCACCCCACCTTTGTTAGCATAGTTTTTTCAATGGATATAGATGTTTTATATTGTTTAAACAACTCCAGGAAGAATTGTATCCTATGGAAAAACTATGCGAGCAGAGGTGGGGTGGGCGGAGGGTCCATATCAATCAAACTATGCCCGTACACAATTTCAAACGGCTTGAACTCTGCACAATACTGTTATCATTAACTTTATATGATTTAATTAATTTCATTGATTAATGTAATGTTAATTCATAGAATATTGTGGGAAACAATGTACTGCAGAGTTCAAGCTGTTTGAAAGAGTGGACGGGTATAGTCAGGTTGGTAGGGGCCGCCCGCCCACCCCACCTGTCCTGGCATAGTTTATTCATGGGATAAACTTCTTCCTAGAGTTGTTTAAACAATATAAAACTTCTGTATCTATAAAGCACCTTATACAGTCAATAATACTGTCATTCCTAGTACTGTTAGAATTTGCTTGAATCCTCCTCCAATATTTATCAATTTCCTGGATAAACATTAGTATTCTCTTCATTCCATCATTACTATAGTTTACACGATAAGTAATACTGTCAATATTTTAGAATAATGATAGTATTACTGTACGATAACATGTTTAAACTTTCATTATTCTAAAAACATGAAATTATTGCTAATCGTGTAAGGTACAGTTATTATGGAATGAAAAGAATACTGATATTTATCCAAACAATTGATAAATATTGAAGCAGGATTCAAGCAAATTTTGACAGTACTAGGAATGACAATATTATTGACCATGTAAGGTGCCCTTATAAAAACAATTGAAGACTTCGCCAAACAAACTTTACCGATCACAATTGTTTCTATTAATAGCATACGTCGCGAGTTATTGCATTACAACTGACAGCCTATAACACTGATTACACCCGTCAACTGTTTCCATCAATTCAAATAACGAACCTCAACTGTTATTCTTATCAGAAACAATGTTTTAAGCTTGCTTTGATCTACATTTTTCAGTTGCAATACAATAATGCGCGACAACTGGCTAACTTCTACCAAAGTATGCTATTTGATAGAAACAATTGAAGACTTTGCCAAAACAAATGTCGCAAATCACAATTGTTTTTATTAGTAGAATACTTTGATCGAAGTTTGCCAGTTGTAGCTCATTATTGCATTGCAACTAAGAAGTTTAGATCAAAGTATGCTTAAAACATTGTTTCTGATAAGAATAACAGTTGATATGCGTTATTTGAATTGATGGAAACAGTTGACGCGTGTAATCAGTGTTTAGAACAAAGTATGCTTACAACATTGTTTCTGATAAATATAACATTTGAGGTGTTTTGTTTGAATTGATGGAAACAGTTGACGGGTGTATTCAGTGTTATAGGCATCTTACATTTGTTTCACTCAAGTTTATATATATATATATATATATATATATATATATAATACAATAAAGATCAAAAGGGATTGAATTGTGTTTACATAAATGCACCTCGGCTGAAGTCTACGTCATAATGCGATTATCTCTGTTTGAGTTTAGTCCCTTGCACTGTTAAACTAATAACTTGATATATTTGATAGATGACACGTTGGCCAACCTAAATATACATAGAAAAATCCATGCTTCAATTGTTGTAATACAATTGAAGCATGAATGTTTCTATGTATATTTAGGTTGGCCAACGTGTAAACGTTTGAAATTGTTTCTACTTACAAGTAAATAATGGCAGCTCAGAAAACCACATTGTGGGATAAATAAAATGTTTGACGCCGTCCTCCAATAATATACGAGTTGGCTTATCAAACATAATGTCGAAACAAATGAAAACACCGAATTTCACCCCAAAGTCCGTCTCAAATGGCACCGCCTCGGGTTCGACAGTTGTGTTTTTTGTATGTTCTTCAAACAAATTGAATTTCCTGTATCTAGAATGCGAAATTAAAAAAAATAGTAATCAAAATGGACTACTGTTGTAGTTTTAATAGTTTCAAACAGAATATCACGATTTTACAAAACAAATAATATTAAATTAGAATTTAACAAAATCATTAATTCTTATAAAAAAAAAAACTAAGAACGAATGTTTTGAAAATTAACAGTTATGACTTGTGCTTGTATGACATGTCCAATTGAAGACTGCGTCCAAATCAAAGTATGAGTGCAGATCAAAGTATGTTATTGATAGAAACAATTGAATACTGCGTTAAAAAACAAACGTCCCAGATCACAATTGTTTCTATCAATACCATACTTTGATCAAAGTTTAACTGTTGTCGCGCATTATTGCATTGCAACTGACAACCTATAACCCTGACTATACCCGTCAATTGTTTCCATCAGTTCAAACAACACTCTTCAACTGTTATTCTTATCAGAAACAATGTTTTAAGCATACTTTGATCTAAATTTCTCAGTTGCAACGCAATAATACGCAATATCTGTCAAACTTTGACCAAAGTATGTTATTGATAGAAACAATTGTGATTTGCGACGTTTGTTTTTAACGCAATCTTCAATTGTTTCTATCAATAGCATTCTTTGATCAAAGTTTGACAGTTGTCGCGCATTATTGCGTTGCAACTGACAAATTTAGATCAAAGTATGCACATAGACATTTTTGACATTTTTTGCATTTCTTGATATTTCTTTGTTGATATTTTTGAAATTTTTTATTTTTAACATTTTTGTTGGCATTTTTGACATTTATTTTGACTTTTTTTTCCATTGTTTGACATTAATTTGTTGACATTTTTGACATTTTTTTAAACTTTTTTGACATTTTTAACATTTTTTACTTTTTCTACTATTTTAATATTTTTGATATTTCTATAAACTCTGTAACGTACCTGGATACAACCTTGCCATTTCTATCAAACACCACATTTGTGTTATAAATATCGTAGCCATCAGGAGCGCATTTGGGATTGAATTTCCTGTCACACACTGATTTTTCCACCATATTAGCTGAAAGATAGACTCGATTTTTCATCGCAGCACACGAAAGCATCACTAGGGAGGGTTCGTACTGGCCACTATTATCGTTACAAGGCCTCTTTGATCCATTTGGTTCCGGCACTGTAGTCGCATACGATAAAAATCCTTTGCGGGACGACAAACATCGATGTGAAAGGGTCATTTCCGGAAAAACTATAATGTCTAAAGGCTGCCATAAAGTCAGAAATTTGTATATTTGAATTTTATTTCATTCCGCTCTCTTACAACAAGCTTTAAAAATCACTACTTAAGACTTGGTTTCCTAGGAAGTACTCGCTTAAAAGCGAAAAGCGATAGAATTATATTACATACTATACACTATTTCAAACGACTTGAACTATGAACTAAATTGTTTCCCACTTCTTTTTATGAATAAGGCGTAAATTAACAATTGGAATTAATTGAATATAATATAAATTAATGGATAACAGAATAGTGCAGAGTTCAAGTCGTTTGAAATAGTGGACGGGCATAGTTTGGTTGGTGGGGGCCGCCCGCCCACCCCGCCTTCGCTCGCATAGTTTTTTCATTGGATATTGATGTTTTATATTGTTTAAACTATTCCAAAAAGAGTGTTATCCTATGGAAAAACTATGCCAACAAAGGTGGGGTGGGCGGGCGCCCCCTACCAACCAAACTATACCCGTCCAGTATTTCAAACGACTTGAACTATGCACTACACTATTATCCGTTATTTTCTATGATTAAATTAATGTCCTTTATTAATTTAAGGCTAATTAAAAAATATATATGAAAAATAATGTAATGCATAGTTCAAGTCGTTTGGAATAGTGGACGGGTATAGTTTGGTTGGTATGGGCCACCCACCCACTCCACCTTTGTTGGCATAGTTTTTCCATAGGATAACACTCTTTTTGGAATAGTTTAAACAATATAAAACATCAATATCCAATGAAAAAAACTATGCGAGCGAAGGT
Organism: Lordithon lunulatus; assembly: GCA_963942505.1. Lineage (NCBI taxonomy): Eukaryota > Metazoa > Arthropoda > Insecta > Coleoptera > Staphylinidae > Lordithon > Lordithon lunulatus. The sequence continues at coordinate 33,522,550 of OZ012675.1, forward strand.
GGGGTGGGCGGGCGGCCCCCACCAACCAAACTATGCCCGTCCACTATTTCAAACGACTTGAACTCTGTACTATTCTGTTATCCATTAATTTATATTATATTCAATTAATTCCATTTGTTAATTTACGCCTTTTTTATAAAAAAAGTGAGAAACAATTTAGTTCATAGTTCAAGTAGTTTGAAATAGTAGACAGACATAGTTTAGTTAACAACTTGAACTATACACTACATTGTTTCTTACATATTTTTATGAATTAAGCGAAAATAAATAAATGAAAATTTTTGGATCATAGAAAGTAATGGATAACAGTGTAGTGCAAAGTTTAAGTCATTTGAAATAATGGACGAGCATAGTTTGGTTGGTGGGGGCCCTCCGCCCACCCCACCTTCGCTCGCATAGTTTTTTTCATTGGGTATTGATGTTTTATATTGTTTAAACTATTCCAAGGAGAGTGTTATCCTATGGAAAAACTATGCGAACAAAGGTGGGGTGGGCGGTCGGCCCCTACCAACCAAACTACACCCGTCCAATATTTCAAACGACTTGAACTATGCACTACACTATTATCCGTTATTTTCTCCAACCAAACTATGCCCGTTCATTATTTCAAATGACTTGAACTCTGCACTACACTGTTATCCATTACTTTCTATGATCCAATTATTTTCATTTTTTTTTTTTTTGCTTAATTTATAAAAATATGTAAGAAACAACGTAGTGCATAGTTCAAGTCGTTAACGTTAACTATGGTAAAAACGATGCGAACAAAAGTGGGGTGGGCGGGCGGTCCCTACCAATCAAACTATACCCGTTCACTATTTCAAGTGGCTTGAACTCTGCACTATTCTGTTATCTGTAACTTTCTATTATTCAATTAATTTTATTTGTATGTTTTTATTTATCCTTTATTTATGATTTTTTTAATAATTAGCCTACACCGAAAGGTAAAAGGCAATTAATAATATATATATATATATATATATATATATATTAATAATGGGTGAGTATAGAGAGGGAATAATGCAAATTATTTCATTACTCCCTCTCTACACTCACCAATTAGGTTATATTTCAAGTTGTATTGGATATTATTTTGAGTTACCATATGGGTGTGCATTGTTAATTGATGTGGTGCCACCAGATGGCGTTTAACTTTCCTCCTAGGGGGTTAATTGTATTATTTTAATGTATGTTTTTTTATTGTTAATATTGCATTACTTTGCATACATTATCAATTAATCCTCAAATTTACAACATACAATTTTTATTTTGTTGAAAATATGTTTACTTACCTCTTTTATACTCTCCAACAACTTCACATACTTCCTAGTGTTGCTCATTACATTTTCGCGATCTGATAACTCCGTGTCGTGCATGGGATAATAATCAACAACCGCCGCATTATAATAATCATCCCCTAAACCCCCTGCGATTGTTGTAATCGTCACAAAAAGCAACAGAGTGTTCACAACTTGCACTTTCATAATTGTAATGATGAACAAATTTGATTTGAAACAGTTTATAATATTTTAAACAACATTAAATGATAATTGTATCAACTTAATTGACTACTAGACTTGTTTGTTTTGTATTGAATGCAATTTTTAATCAGACAATTGATATACGGTACGATTACAAAGTCGAAGGTGGGCTCGGGGTCAGTTACTGAATTACATCAAGTCAAAGTGCAATTGAATGGGATTATAAATAAACACATGAAATTATATTGCTTTATACTCTTATCCTATGATCTGATTTATTAAGTTTCGTTCAATTTATAATAATAATAATAATAATATGGATTTATTTTCCGTAAATATATACAAAGTAAAATTACAATAATATATATATATATATATATATATATATATATATATATAATTTGAGGTGAAGATTATTGCCTATGGGAGGCTCCTGAATTCTAATTAATAAGATTACTCTAACAATTTCACCCTCCGGTGGGAATCCGTGGGTTCGATTCCCATATATATATATATATATATATATATTATATTTATTTTGTTATAAACTAATTTCTAAAATTTTAAAACCCGCCAAAATATTTAATATTTACGCGGGTGCAACACTAGCGCTACAATACTTGAACTATAAGCTTCACCCAATTCCTGTTAGATGGCGCCTAAACCGACGCCAGCGCTCAAAAAAGTCGGCGTTCAAATACTTGAACTATAAGCCTCGCGACCTTTATTCATAGATAGCACTGGCGTCAAATACAGCGACGTTAGCGCCATCTGCCAGCAGTTTCGCGATGCTTGTAGTTCAAGCATTCGAGCGCTGGCGTCAGTTTAAATGTCATGTGACAGGAATTTAGTGAAGTTTATTCAAACATTGTAGTGCTAGTTTTGCAACAGGTAAATATTAAATGTACAATTTAGATATTTATTAATAACAAAATAAATATGTATAGTATAATATGCAATAGATTTTTTTTCATTTGATTACACAATTTTTCGAGTAGTTTGCCCAATGTAATACTTTTGTTTTCACATAAGAAATTAATGCAATCAAAAGTGGAGAAACAAAACCAACCAAACTATATATATAGTATATATATATATATATATATATATATATATATATATATATATATATATGTATATATATATATATATATATATATATATATATATATATATATGTATATATATATATATATATATATATAAATATAAATATATATATATATATATATATATATATATATATATATATATATATATATATATATATCTGAATCCAGAGCATCATCAGGATTTACTAAAAAACCAAACTGTTAACAATAATCTTCGTACAAAATATATAAAAAGTTTATGAATTTAAAGCTAAATATAGTGAATGAATAGTTAGGATAATAATATAAAGTAAAAAGTTTAATAAAAGTTCAAAAGTTAAATATTAAAAATGTGAGAAATATTGTACAGTAAGCCGATACTTACAAGCTTGAGATTGCGGAAACTAGCAAGAACCTTCGACCTCAGTGGAACACATACCACGTGGGTCATACAAAAGTTATATATATATATATATATATATATATATATATATATGTATATATATATATGTATATATAGTTTGGTTGATCTTGTTCCTCCACTTTTGATTGCATTTATTTGTTATATGAATACAAAGGTATAACTTTGAATAAACCACTAATGAAATTAATTGAATCATAAAAGATTATGGATAATTTTGTAGTGCAGAGTTCAAGCCATTTGAAATAGTGAATGGGCATAGTCTGGTAGGTAGGGGCTACTCACCTTTCCTTGCATAATTTTTTTCATTAGATACAGAGGTTTTCTATTGTTGAAACCTTTCCAGGGAGAGTGTTATACCATGCACATATAATGTTCAGCAAGATTAAATTGTTTAAACTATTTGAAAGTGTTATATCCTATGAAAAAAACTATGCAAGCAAAGGTGGGGTGGGTGGGTGTTCCCTACCAATCAAACTATACCCATCAACTATTTCAAATGGCTTGAACTCTGTACTACACTATTTAAACATAACTTTTTATGATTCAATCAATTTCATTTATTAATTTAGACTTAATTTTAAAAATATATAGGGAACAATGTAGTGTAGAGTTCAAGCCATTTGAAAAAGTCGATGGGTATAGTTTGGTTGGTAGGGGTCACCCACCCACCCCACCTTTGATCGAATAGTTTTTTCATTACATACAATTGTTTTATATTGTTTAAATAATTCCAGCAAGAGTGTTATCTCATGGAAATATAATGCACATTAAAGTTAAATTAGTTAAACTACTCGGAAAGTGTGTGATCCTATGAAAAAAGTATGGAAGCAAAGGTGGGGTGGGCGGGTGGCCCCTACCAACCAACTATGCACATTCACTGTTTCAAATGACTTGAACTCTACACTACATTATTCCTTACTTTCCTTTTTAAATTAAATCTAAATTAATAAATGAAATTAATTGAGTCATATAAAGATATGAATAAATAGTGTAGTGCAGAGTTCAAGCCATTTGAAACAGTCAATGACCATAGTTTGATTGGTAGGGGACCCCCACCCACCCCACCTTTGCTCACATACCTTTTTCATGGGATTACACACTTTCCAAGTAGTTTAATCTTTTTAGCCTTGATGCGCATTATATTTTCATGGGATAACACTCTTGCTGAAATTGTTTTAACGTTACAAAACATCTGTATCCAATGAAAAAAGCTATTCGATCAAAGAGTGTTATATCATGGAAATACAATGCACATCAAGGTTAAATTGGTTAAACTACTTGAAAAGTGTGTAATCCCATGAAAAAGGTATGTGAGCAAAGGTGGGGTGAGTGGGGGGCCCCTACCAATCAAACTATGCTCATCGACTGTTTTAAATGGCTTGAACTCTACACTACATTGTTCCCTATATATTTTTTTTAATTAAATCTTAAGTAATAAATGAAATTAATTAAATCATAAAAGGTTATGAATAATTTTGTAGTGCATAGTTCAAGCCATTTGAAATAGTGAATAGGCATAGTTTGGTTGGTAGGGACCACCCACCCACCCCACCTTTATTTGCATAGTCTTTTTCATAGGATAACATACTTTTTCAAAAAGTTTAAACAATTTAATCTTGATGAACATTATATGTCTATGATATAACTCTCCTTGGAATGGTTTTAATAATATAAAACGTTTGTATCTAATGAAATAAACTATGCTAGCAAAGGTGGGGTGGCCGGTTGCCCCCTGCCAACCAAACTATGCCCATTCACTATTTCAAATGGCTTGAACACAAAATTATTCATAACTTTTTATGATTTAATTAATTTCATTTATTAATTTAGATTTAATTTAAAAAATATAGGAAATAATGTAATATAGAGTTCAAGTCACTTGGGATAGTGAATGAGCATAGTTTGGTTGGCAGGGGACACCCGCCCACCCCACCTTTGCTTGCATAGTTTTTTCCATGGGATAACACACTTTTTCGAGTAGTTTAACCAATTCAACCTTGATGTGCATTATATTTCCATAAAACAACACTTGAGGGAATTGTTTAAACATTGTAAAACGTCTGTATCAAATGAAAAAACTATGCGAGCGAAGGTGGGGTGGGAGTGTGTTCCCTATCAACCAGACTATGCCCATTCATTATTACAAATGACTTGAACTCTACATTGCATTATTCCCTATATATTTTTAAAATTAAGTCTAAATTATCAAATGAAATTAATTGAACCATACAAAGTTATAGACAAGAGTGTAGTGAAGAGTTCAAGCCATCTGAAATAGTAAAAGACCATCGACTATTCTAAATGACTTAAACTCAGCACTACAAAATTATCCATAACTTTTTATGATTCAATTAATTTCATTTATTAATTTTAATTTAATTTTAAAAATATTTAGGGAACAATGTAATGTAGAGTTCAAATTATTTGAAATAATGAATGTAAACATTGCACTAGACAATTATTCATAATTTCCAATGACTCAATTAATTATATTTGTTTTATTCATCATCATTAATATTTGTATGTCCATCCCAATAACACTTCGAGTAACATCTTCCTATTCTCCTCAAATCTGCTACCGACTTCAAAGAAATCTGCAAGGATTTCAATATTATCAAACGGCCCATATTTGTTTTCCACAAACATATTCGTGTAGATCTGTTGGTTGATAACAGCTAGGCTCGCAAACTCATTCATTAAGCATGCCAGAAGTTTGGGAACTAGAATAATTCGATCTTCAATTGTCCACTCATTAGGTATATCCATATCTGAGTCGATATTATACATGTAGCGGTGGTAAAACGGTTTATGGATACTCTAAAAAATATAAACTCTTGAGTGTTGTTGCTCTGTTAGGTAAATAAAGCTTATTATTATCTAGCCTACACCGAAAGGTAAAAGGTAATAGGCAAATAGATAATAAATAAATATATATATATATATATATATATATATATATATATACATATATATATTTAAGAGAAATAAATATTAAGAAAATATCCTCAAACACATTAGATAGTTTTTAATAAATAATTACTGTTTACCTGTAGGAGTAGAATAGATAAAGACACCACGAGCGAGTAAACCCAATTATAAAATCTCATCTTACCAATGAATGCATTAAAAAAATATTATCAAGCAATATTGCTTATATGTTGTGAATAATAATAATTGTATGCGCAATTATTATTATTCACAATGGGTAATAAAATCTGCTTGGGCAGCTCCCATAAAAAATGTCAGTGGTGTACCGTTTTACTTTTTTTCAGTTTTCTACATATATTTTAGCCCCCTTAATTACCCCCATAAAGAATTTCATAAATAAACCTTATAGTTCTCGTAAAATAACATTTTGAAATTTTAATTGTGTAGTGCAAAGTTTACATTCACTATTTCAAATGATTTGAACTCTACATTACATTGTTACCTATATATTTTTTAAATTAAATCTAAATTACTAAATGAAATTGATTGAATCATAAAAAGTTATGGATAAATAGTCTAATGCAGAGTTTAAGTCATTTGAAACAGTCAATGGGCATTGTTTGGTTGGTGGGTACCACCCACCTTTGCTTGCATAGTTTTTTTCATTAGATACAGACGTTTCATATTGTTGAAACCATTCCAGGGAGAGTGTTATACCATGGACATATAATGTGCATCAAGGTTACATTGGTTAAACTATTCGGAAAGTGTGTTATCCTACGTAAAAAACTATGCAAGCAATGGTGGGGTGGCCGGTTGGCCCCTACCAACCAAACTATGCACATTCACTATCCCAAGTGACTTGAACTCTGCACTATATTCTTTCTAATAGATATTTTTTAAATAAAGTCAAAATTATTAAATGAAATTAATTGAATCATAAAAAGTTGTTTGAAATAGTGGACGGGTATAGTCAAGTTGGTAGGGGACACCCGCCCACCCCACCACCCGCCCACCCCACCTTCGTTCGCATACTTTTTTCAATTGATACAGACGTTTTATATTGTTACTACTATTCCAAGAAGAGTGTTATCCTATGGAAACACTATGCGAGCGAAGGTAGGGTGGGTGGGTGGCCCCACCAACCAAACTATGCCCGTTCACTATTTCAAACGGCTTGAACTGCATTACATATTTTTTCACATGTATTTTTTTAATTAGTCTTAAATTAATAAATGGCATTAATTTAATCATAGAAAATAACGTATAATAGTGTAGTGCATAGTTCAAGTCGTTTGAAATAGTGGACTGGCGTAGTTTGGTTGGTGGGGGACGCCCGCCCACCCCACCTTTGTGTGCATACCTTTTTCATAGGATTACACTCTTTCCAAGAAGTTTAATCAATTAAACATTTGATGCGCATTATATTTCTATGGGATGACACTCTTTCTGGAATTGTTCAAACATTGTAAAACGTCTGTATCCAATTAAAAAAATTATTCGATCAGAGTTATCTCATGGAAATATAATGTGTATCAAGGTTAAATTGATTAAACTACTTGGAAAGAGTGTAATCCTATGAAAAATGTATGCAAGCGAAGGTGGGGTGGGCGGGTGGTCCCTACCAACCAAACTATACCCATCACTATTTGAAATGGTTTGAACTCTGCACTACACTATTTATCCATAACTTTTTATGATTCAATTAATTTCATTTAGTAATTTAGATTTAATTTAAAAAATATATAGGAAATAATGTAATGTAGAGTTCAAGCCATTTGAGATAGTGAATGTGTATAGTTTGGTTAGTAGGGGCCACCCACACACCCCACCTTTGCTTGCATAGTTTTTTTTATTGGATGCAGATGTTTTACAACATTTAAAAAATCCCAAAAAGAGTGTTATACCATGGAAATATAATGCATAGTAAGATTAAATTGGTTAAACTACTCAAAAAAGTGTGTTATCTTATGTAAATAACTATGCAAGCAAAGGTGGGGTGGTCGGGTGGCCCCTACCAATCAAACTATACACATTCACTATCTCAAATGGCTTGAACTCTACATTACATTATTTCCTATATATTTTTTAAATTAAATCTAAATTACTAAATGAAATTAATTGAATCATAAAATGTTATGGATAAATAGTGTAGTGCAGAGTTCAAGCCATTTGAAATAGTTGATGGGCATAGTTTGGTTGGTAGGGACCACCCGCCCACCCCACCTTTGCTTGCCTAGTTTTTTCATGGGATTACACACTTTCCAAGTAGTTTAATCAATGTAACCTTGGTGGTCATTATATTTCCATAAGATAACTCTGATCGAATAGTTTTTTTCATTAGATACAGACGTTTTACAATGTTTAATCAATTCCAGCAAGAGTGTTATTTCATGGAAATATAAATTTAATTTAATATTTTTCTAAACAAAATTAATTAATTTTTTTCTAAAGAATTTAATTTAATTTTTTTCAAAAAAAAAATAATTTAATTTGTTTCAAATTTAATTTAATTTTTTGCAAAAAAAAATTAATTTAATTTTTTTTAAACAAATTTAATTTAATTTTTTTCAAATTTAATTTAATTTTTTCAAAGAAATTTAATTTAATTATTTTCAAACAAATTTAATTTAATTCAATTTATTGCAAAATAATTAAATTAATTTTTTTGCAATAAATTGAATTAAATAATTAAATTTGTTTGAAAATAATTAAATTAAAATTCTTTGAAAAAATTAAATTAAATTTGAAAAAAATTAAATTAAATTTGTTTAAAAAAAATTAAATTAAATTTGAAAAAAATTAAATTAAATTTGTTTAAAAAAAATTAAATTAAATTTTTTTGCAATAAATTGAATCAAATTTGAAAAAAATTAATTTAAATTTGTTTAAAAAAAAAATAATTTTTTTTTTTTGCAGTAATAAAATTAAATTTGAAACAAATTATATTATATTTGTTTGAAAAAATTAAATTAAATTTGAAAAAAATTAAATTAATTTGTTTTGCAATAAATTGAATTAAATTTGAAATAAATTAAATTATTTTTTTTGCAGTAAATAAAATTAAATTTGAAACAAATTATATTATATTTGTTTGAAAAAATTAAATTAAATTTGTTTGAAAAAAATTAAATTAATTTTTTTGCAATAAATTGAATTACATTTGAAAAAAATTAAATTAAATTTGTTTAAAAAAAATTAAATTATTTTTTTTTGCAGTAAATAAAATTAAATTTGAAACTAATTAAATTATATTTGTTTGAAAAAATTAAATTAAATTTCTTTGAAAAAAATTAAATTAAATTTGTTTAAAAAAATTAAATTAAATTTGTTTAAAAAAATTAAATTAAATTTGTTTAAAAATAATTAAATTAAATTTGTATGAAAAAATTAAATTAATTTTTTTTGCAATAAATTGAATTAAATTTGAAAAAATTAAATTAAATTTGAAACAAATTAAATTAATTTTTTTTTTTTTAAATTAAATTAAATTCTTTAGAAAAAAATTAATTAATTTTTTTTGAAAAAAAATTAAATTTATATTTCCATGAAAGAACACTCTTGCTGGAATTGATTAAACATTGTAAAACGTCTGTATCTAATGAAAAAAAACTATTCCATCAAAGTTATCTCATGGAAATATAATGAGCATCAAGGTTACATTGATTAAACTACTTGGAAAGTGTGTAATCCCATGAAAAAACTAGGCAAGCAAAGGCGGGGTGGGCGGGTGGTCCCTACCAACCAAACTATGCCCATCAACTATTTCAAATGGCTTGAACTCTGCACTACACTATTTATTCATAACTTTTTATGATTCAATTAATTTCATTTAGTAATTTAGATTTAATTAAAAAAATATATAGTAAATAATGTAATGTAGAGTTCAAGCTATTTGAGATAGTGAATGTGTATAGTTTGATTGGTAGGGGCCACCCACCCAACCCACATTTGCTTGCATAGTTATTTTTATAACACACTTTTTCGAGTAGTTTAACCAATTTAACCTTACTATGCATTCTATTTCCATGTTTAACACTCTTTCTGGGATTTTTTAAATGTTGTAAAATATCTTCATCCAATGAAAAAAATTATGCAAGCAAAGGTGGGGTGGGCGGGCGGTCCCTACAAATCAAACTATACACATTCACTAACTCAAATAGCTTGAAATCTACATTACATTATTTCCTATATATTTTTTTAATTAAATCTAAATTACTAAATGAAATTAATTGAACCATAAAAAGTTAACAAATTTAATTTAATTTTTTTCAAATTTAATTCAATTTATTGCAAAAAAATTAATTTAAAATTTAATTTTTTTCAAACATTTAATTTAATTTTTTTCAAATTTAATTTTGTTTACTGCAAAAAAAAATAATTTAATTTTTTTCAAACAAATTTAATTTAATTTGTTTCAAATTTAATTTAATTTACTGCAAAAAAAATTAATTTAATTATTTTCAAACAAATTTAATTTAATTTTTTTAGTTTTCCACTTATAATTAGGCCTAAAATACTATTTTTTTATCAAAAAAAATTCGTTTTCAATTTGTTTAGTTTTTTTTCCACATATAATTTGGCCTCCTCAGCCACCCCCAAAAAGAATTTCATAGATAAACCTTTGAATTTTCACAAAATAGCAATTTCATTTCCATAAACCTTTTCATTTTCATGAAATTCAATTTTGAAAACATCTTATGATAGCAAATTGTTGTTGTATAGGGATATTAAAATAAACCAAATATTTTTCCGTCTATGATACCAATTTATTGGGTAATACATCAGACTGTTGTAGGAATTGGTGGGGGGGCTACTAACAATTCCAGCTGGGGGCACTTACAAAATACAATACAAAAACAAATCTGCTTCTCCTCTTTTTTAGTACTCCCGTCTGTTGTCCCTGCGTTGCCTATTCCATTCTTGATTGTTGCCCCGGTAATTGTTTTGCCTATCCCCACGGAAATTACCCTGGTTGCCACCACGCATGAAGAAGTTGCCCTGTTTAGTCTCCAAAATACGCTCATTTGAATCGACAAAGTTATTAATCTTGTCGGCCAGCTGCATGGCAAGACTTTGTAGACGCGAGGGCTCACTGCGGTGCATCACAACTGTTTGAGTTGGATCATCCAATGAAGCCTGTATAAACAAGTATAATATTAATATGAGGTACCAAACAAACAAGTTATTTGATTCTTTGATCAATATTTTATTTAAGGTCGTTTTAGACAAGACAATTTCTTAGCTCAAAAGTTGAACAAGATCTGAATTTATATATCCTCCTTCCATACAATTTGTCCTTGACAAATAGAACGCGTTATATTATTCCATTCAATTCTACCATCCAATTCAATATTTCAATTTCAAATTTGCTGTATGATACGAGACAATTTAGATTATGTCGCATCTTGAGTAACTTTTGAGTCAAGAAATTGTCTTGAACCCTTAAGTATTGATTGTTATAGTAACAATAAATAATATATTATCTAAGGAATGTAGTTACTTAATATTCTCTCTATTGAAAACACTGAATAATAAAACAAAAGGTCTCCAATGTCAAGCATTATTCAAGTTGTTTGACATTTGTGTTGGTAATTTCTGTCACAATGACGTTTTCAATTTGTCTATTCAAACTATTGAATAGACAAATTAAAAACGTCATTGTGACAGCAGTTGCTAAAACAAATGTCAAACAACTTGAATAATGCTCGAGATTTGAGACCTTTTGTTTTACTATTCAGTGTTTCCAATAGAGAGAATTTTAAGGAACTACATTTCTTAGATAATGTATTGTTTATTTTTGCTATAATAAACAATACTTAAGGGTTCAATAGCTATTGATATATTAATGGAACGTTAGTGAATACAGGGGTTGTTAAAAAAAAAGACCTTTATTGGCATTTCCCTCACTGCCCCTCCACATCGCGTCTTTTTTTTTACAGGAGTTGTTAATTTAGACTATCACACCAGATATTTATGTTTATCAAAATATTTATTATGGAATATTGGTACTTGAACACAGGCACTAGTATATAATATAGATATATCAATTGTAGTACTCACCATCAATTCCTCATTAATAATCATTTTGGAGATAATCGAATGCACATTCGGTTTGTCCATTTCAAACATCTCAGCCAGAGTGGCCATAGAAATGGAGTCATAAACGTGCGAGTAGGTGAAGAGGTATGTCCGCAGGGACTCTTCTTTGATGAGTTTTGAAAGCATTCCACGCACAGTGTCGGCTTGATAGAACAAATCCCATACCTGTAAGAGTTTATTAATTATTAGATTAGAATAATTTCTAACAGCTACCTATACCACGCAAAAAAATATGCTTGTTATTCGCGATTCAAACGTTAATCATTTTCTTTAAAGTAGTAGGTAAACAGCCGATTGTTTGATCAGCTGATTGCATTAAAATCATATGATTTCAGTCACTTCTACAATAATCCGCGATTGTTAATGTACTTTTAAGGTATAAATAGTATAACCCTGGGACTATAGTCATGTATAAAATAAAAAACAAATGTTATGCTAACAAATTCCCTACTAAATGTAGTTCATTTCGTGCCACTAGATGGAGTATCAATCGGCTTGAATTGCCAATGGGTTAATTCTACATAATTGAGTATTAAATTACCTTAGCATTCATCTTCTCATTAATGATGTACCCGTTGCACAGCGCCCAGTGTCCATTCCGCATGGCTTTGGCTGCAGCAACGACGTGTTCTCGCATACTCTCCGGTGGTCCAACAAGACTCTGACGTTCAGAACTGCGCAGTTGTTGGTAGAAGGTCTTCGAAATCATACGACGTCTCGCGTCGAACTCGTGCGCTGCCATGTAGGGGATCTCAATGAGCATGGCGGACACCAAGTAGACGCACTCCAGCAGCTCCAGGTTGATGTGCATGTGGAATGGCATCTGACGTTGCTTCTCAATCTTCTCCTGCTCCTTACTCCGCTCGTGCTGGCGCTGAAAGTTACGCTTTTTGAATTTTTAGAAAAAAACTTACGAAAATTCGAGTTTTTGCCACTAACTACTTCCTAATAGAAATTTTGGATGTACTATAGGATACTATTGGTGGGTGAAGGATGAATGTGGTGACTAGTTTGCCTACACAATGTATTTTGATATGGGGATTAGTAGATTTACCCCTGTATTCACCAACGTTCCATAAATTTATCAATAGCTATTGAATCTATAAGTATTTGCTGTTATAGCAACAATAAATACATTATCTATTTAATGTAGTTACTTTAGATTCTCTCTATTGCAAACACTGAATAATTAAACAAAAGGTGTCATCAATCACCAGCACTATTCAAGGTGTGACATTTGTTTTGGCATATTCTGTCACAATGATGTATCTAACTTTTCCATTCAATTATTTATGAGACCTATAAAGTTCATGGGATGTTGGTGAATACCCCTCATATTCACCAATGTTCCATAAATGTATCAATAGCTATTGAACCTATAAATATTTATTGTTATAAAAGCAATAAATACATTCAACTAGATAATGTAGTTATTTTAGATTCTCTCGATTGCAAACACTGATTAATTAAACAAAAGGTGTCATCAAAGTTTCAATCACAAGTGTTTGACATTTGTTTGACAAATTCTGTCACTGTCACTGTGAATGGACAAAATTCAATTCAACTTATGGAACCTATAAAGTTTATGAGATGTTGGTGAATACGGGCAATAATAACAGTTAACAGACCAAAATCCCATTACAAAACAAATAAACAATACAAAAAGTACATACATAAAAGATATAGAGGAAATTAAATGTTGGTTCCATACAGTACATTCTAAAGGTTAAAGTCATAAGAAGTTGAACATCAAATTAGGATTTACTACTGAATTCTGTATAAATAAATCTGTTAGATAATTACCTGTGGTAACAATCCTTGAGCGAGCAGCTCCTTCGGTTTGCCAGTCATCATTAAATCCACTAAACAGTTGTGGGCGTCCTTGATGTTAGCATGTCTGAATGCGCACAAACCTAAATGTGCCATTGTCCTGTTGTATAAAATCTGAAAATTTATTTAAAAAAAAACAATAATAATAATAATCATAATTCATTCATTCATAATTCTTTCATTCATAATTCATTCATTCATAATTCATAATTTATTGGTGCTAAACAATTGTGATTTACACAATTTCAATCAAGCTCCTCACTGCTGAATTAATTAATTAATTTATTACCTGTGTGCTAGGATCGGAATGTTGGATGGTCTCCTGCAGATGCGACATGAGCACCAAGTCTCTGGCTTGGAACCAGTTGTCATGTAAGGCGTGATGGTAGATGTGGGAGAGGATGGCACGTGTACGCAGACGATCAGTGCCGTCTTTGGCGTAGATGAACTTGCAGAGCTTCTCCATTTCCTGCACTGAGGTCACGATGGCCGAATCGATTTCACCCTGCAACCATAAAATTGGTAAATAATTGCATTTTTTATTAAGAACTTGAGAAAAACATCTAATTTTGAGTTGACTTATGATAGTCGTAGTAGCTATAAAGCTACAACAGTGATTTATAACCTTTTTGAAGTTAGGGAACACTTTTGATCATCAAAAAAAACTCGCCAAACACCAAAATCACAAATAGAAGATAAGCCAAGCTGCAAATTGGGCTTTCATAATTTCTCTTTGGTTGGTGGTTAACCCACCCAAACCTAAACTTTTGATTGCATTGATTTCTTATCTCAATACAGAAGTTTCACATTGGTTAAACTATTCGAAAAAGTGTGTAATCCCATGAAAAAAACTATGCAAGCAAAGGTGGGGTGGGTGGGGGGCCCCTACCAACCAAACTATACACATTCACTATCCTAAGTGACTTGAACTCTACACTACATTGTTCCCTACTTTTTTTTTAATTAAGTCTAAATTAATAAATAAAATGAATTGAATCATAAAATGTTATGGATAATTACGTAGAGCGGAGTTCACGCCATTTGAAATAGTGGATGGGTATAGTTTGGTTGGTGGGGGCCGCCCACCAACCCCACCTTTGCTTGCACAGTTTTTTCATTAAATACAAACATTTTATATTGTTGAAACCATTCCAGAAAGAGTGTTATACCGTGGACATATATGCTCGTCAAGACTAATTGGTTAAACTACTCGAAAAAGGGTGTAATCCCATGAAAAAAACTATGCAAGCAAAGGTACGGTGGGCGGGCGGCCCCCACCAATCAAACTATGCACGTCCACTATTTCAAACGACTTGAACTATGCACTACACTATTATCCGTTATTTTTATGATTAAATTAATGTCATTTATTAATTTAAGACTAATTAAAAAATATATGTGAAAAATAATGTAATGTATAGTTCAAGCCATTTGAAATAGTGAATGGGCATAGTTTGGTTGGTAGGGGCCGCCCGCCCACCCCACCTTTGTTCGCATAGTTTTTTCCATAGGATAACACTCTTCTTGGAATAGTTTAAACAATATAAAACATCTATATCCATTGAAAAAACTATGCGAGCGAAGGTGGGGTGGGCGGGCTGCCCCTACCAACCAAACTATGCCCATTCACTATTTCAAATGGCTTGAACTATGAACTACATTGTTTCTCACTTTTTTTTGTGAATTAGGCATAAATTAACTAATGGAATTAATTGAATAGAATAAAAATTAATGGATAACAGTATAATGCAGAGTTCAAGCCATTTGAAATAGTGAATGGGCATAGTTTGGTTGGTAGGGGCAGCCCGCCCACCCCACCTTCGCTTGCATAGTTTTTTTCATAGGTTTACACACTTTTTCGAATAGTTTAACCAATTTAACCTTGATGAGCATTATATGTCCATGGTATAATACTCTCCCTGGAATGGTTTCAACAATATAAAACGTTTGTATCTAATGAAAAAAAGTATGCAAGCAAAGGTGGGGTGGGCGGGGGGCCCCTACTAATCAAACTATGCCTGTCCACTATTTCAAATGGTGTGAACTCTGCACTACACTATTTATCCATAACTTTCTATGATTCAATTAATTTCATTTAGTAATTTAGATTTAATTAAAAATATATATAGGGAACAATGTAGTGTAGAGTTCAAGTCATTTGGGATAGTGAATGTGTATAGTTTGGTTGGTAGGGGCCCGCCACCCACCCCACCTGTGCTTGCATCCTTTTTTCATGGTATAACACACTTTCCAAGAAGTTTAATCAATTCAATCTTGATACACATTATATTTCCATAAGATAACACTCTTACTGAAATTGTTTAAACATTATAAAACGTCTGTATCCAATGGAAAAAATTATTCGATCAAAGAGTGTTATCTCATGGAAATATAATGTGTATCAAGGTTGAGATGGTTAAACTTCTTGGAAAGTGTGTTATCCCATGAAAAAAGGATGCAAGCACAGGTGGGGTGGGTAGGGGGCCCCACCAACCAAACTATACCCATTCAGTGTTTCTAAAAGTCTGAACTATCCCCTTCAATTGTTTTAATCAACCAAACTATACCCATTAACTACTTCAAATGACTTGAATTCTGCACTACATTGTTCCCTATATATTTTTAAAATTAAATCTAAATTAATAAATGAAATTCAATCATAAAATGTTATGGATAAATTGTGTAGTGCAGAGTTCACGCCATTTGTAATAGTGAATGGGCATAGTTCAGTTGGTAGGGAGCACCCACCCACCCCACCTTCGCTCGCATAGTTTTTTCAATGGGTATAGATGTTTTATATTGTTTAAACTATTACAAGAAGAGTGTTATCCTATGGAAAAACTATGCGAACAAAGGTGGGGTGGGCGGGCGGCCCCTACCAACCTATGCCCGTCTACTATTTCAAATGACTTGAACTATGAACTACATTGTTTCTCACTTTTCTTTTGTGAATTAAGCATAAATTAACAAATGGAATTAATTGAATAGAATAAAAATTAATGGATAATAGTGTAGTGCAGAGTTCAAGCCATTTGAAATAGTGGACGGGCATAGTTTGGTTGGTGGGGACCAACTGCCCACATTCACTTGCATAGTTGTTTTCATAGGTTTACACACTTTTCGAATAGTTTAACCAATTAACCTTGATTTGCATTATATTTCCATCCGATAACGCTCTCCTTGGAATGATTTTAACAATATAAAACATCTGTATCTAATGAAAAAAACTATGCAAGCAAAAGTGGGGTGGGTGGGTGGTCCCTACCAACCAAACTATACCCATGCACAGTTTTTTTTTCATGGGATTTCACACTTTTTCGAATGGTTTAACCAATGTGAAACCTTTGTATTCAGATAAGAAATCAATGCAATTAAAAGTTGAGGTTTGGGTGGGTCAAGATCAACCAATTTATAATTATAATTCAATTTAATTTTAAATTATATTTTATATATTTTATATTATATATTTTATATTTTATATTTTATATTTTATATTTTATATTTTATATTTTATATTTTATATTTTATATTTTATATTTTATATTTTATATTTTATATTTTATATTTTATATTTTATATTTTATATTTTATATTTTATATTTTATATTTTATATTTTATATTTTATATTTTATATTTTATATTTTATATTTTATATTTTATATTTTATATTTTATATTTTATATTTTATATTTTATAATTTATGTCCCACCCAAATCTCAACTTTTAATTGCATTGATTTCTTATATAATATATATTCTTCATTTTTTACTTGATGTTACTATTACTATCTTTATTAGATTTTACTTAAACCAAATCTGTATAAAAAAAATTAAAGCAGGTGATGCATTTATACATTAATGGCCGTAAATGAGTTAATCAATAGAAAATGTCTATATCTAATATATAATATATTGAACAAATCTACGCAAAGATGGTTTACTTGAAATTCTCTATAACTTACATTCTTCTTCTGTAGCACTCGTGGATCAAACTTGTAATACAAATGCTCAATCTTCCTCAGATAAATTCTGCACAGCTCGGTCTGGATGTTGTGACGTTCTAAGTAGATCTGCACTTTGTCAATAATGCCAGCCACCTTGCATTCATCCTTGAGCCTTTATAGAAGCAAACAAAAAAAAGGATGTAGCTGATTTGAATCTGAACTGCACAAATTCCACTAACCGTTCAACATATTCATTGCTATGAGGATCACACTCCTTCAACAACTTGGTGAACTCATCATCCAACCGCTCGACGGACGTCAGGACACAACCACGGACCTGATATGGGGACGTTTCGAAGTTCTCCGTCTCCTCCGTCACGGTCTCATTAATGCTGACATCGGGGTGCTTCAGGAGGGTGTCCAACAACTCCGCCATGCGATCCAGCAACCTAAAATTATTACAATGGTGAGTATCTAGATAATAATAATATTAAATATAATATAGTATATATAATATTAAATATTAATTTGTATGTAGGTTTCATGCCTGTATTCATCAACATCCCATAAACTTTATAAGTCTCACAAGCTATTGAATGAACAAATTTAAAACGTCATTGTGACAGATGTTGCTAAAACAAATGTCATAACAACTTGAATAATTGCTTGTGATTAGAGATCTTTTGTTTAATAATTCAGTGTTTCCAATAGAAACAATCTAAAGTATCTACACTATCTAGATAATGTATTTATTGTTGCTATAAAAATTAATACTTATGAGTTCAATAGATATTGATACATATATTGAACATTAGTGAATACAAGGGTAATTATTTTAAAAAAATTAGGGTACAATGTATGTATTGTAGATCAAATCATTTGAGATAGTGAATAATTTTGATTTCTTATATGAATACATAAGGTTTACATTGATTAAAGTACTCAAAAAAGACTTTTTTGAGTACTTTAAACAATGTCTGTGTCATGACAAAACTATGCAAACAAAGGAGGGGGTAGGCTGGGTGGCTCCTACTAATCAAACTATGCACATTCACTGTTTCAAAAAAAACAGTGAATGTGCATAGTTTGATTAGTAGGAGCCACCTTTCTTTTGTTTGCATAGTTTTTTCATGGGATTACAGACTTTTTTTAGTACTTTAATCAATATAGCTTGACTTGAACTCTGCACAAGGTGAATAGAGGGGTCAGGGTATCCACTTGTGCTTTATGTATAAAGCACGACTTGGTATCCTGACCCTCTATTTACCTTCAACATATTTAGACTAGGTTGTAATCAAGCCTAAATATGTTGATTAAGATTATAAATCTAATAATATATAGTTTGTAAATGTATAACTTACTTAGTCCAATAGTCCGGTTTCATGGCATCAGACACCTTCGGGTTATAATCAAAAATCCCGGAAATAATCGCAAACTTAATCTTGATATTAACAGCCGGCCCCAACTGATGTTGTTCAGCAACATTCTGCAACTCATGCAACAACTCAATTTGCTCCCTACGATCAGTCCTCTTCTTGCCACGCGCCGCCATAATTTCCGACAGCTTTTTCACCACCAAACTCAAATCAATTTCAGCGTCTTTGGCGAACATTTTGGGTTTCTCACTGGGTATAGCAACGCCCCCTTTAACAGTCTCCCACTCGCCTTCACCATCCTCATCATCTTCTCGTTTAGCCTTACGCACAGCGCGTTCCTTATCCTTGCGATCCTTTCTACGCTCCTCCCGACGCCGCTCCTTCTCCTCATCATCTTCTGCTGTACCACCACCCGCGCCTGGTTTCTTCAAAAACCTCTCCCGCATACTCGTAAACTTCTCATCATCAGACGAACTCCCCGATGAAGACTCTGAATCAGATGGCCAGTCATCCGAGTCCGAATCATCATCATCATCCGGTGACACCTTCGAACGTTCCACCGGCAATTTCGCACTGCTAACCGGCTTGGACGGCATATCGCTATCAGAGTCCGGCTCTGGATCACGCTTATCCTCCTCTTCCTCATCATCCGGTTGATCAGGATTCTCCCGGAACTTAGCAATATCATCCTCAAAGTCCTTCAAGTACTTCCGCAACTTCTGGCGCATCGACCCCAGTGACTTGCTGTTGTTTTTATTCAAATTCTTACGACCCTCACGGTCCTCCCACATCTCGTTTATGAAATCCTCCATTTCAACCAAACAGCGTGTGTAGAAACGTGGGGTCTGGCCGTTCTCTTCCTTCATTATAACCGGCGTTGCTTTCGTGTAGGCTTTCTGAAGGTCTTCAAAACCTATGCAACAAATACAAATAATCTCAAAAATTGATGGGACTAATTAAACAATTTTCTAACATTTCTGATCTTGCCATATCAGACTCTATTATTATAACTTTAGTATTTTCCCCAAAAATGATTTGTAAACTAAAATTAATCAATTTTTAGAATAATAAATTAGAAATATATAAAAGTTTTCATTGAAAAATCTGCACAATACCAATATTTCAGGTAAAGTGACATTCAAATTAGAAATATAGTAAAATTTTATTAAAACAAAAAAATCAGAATGAAATTTTTAGGGCCTATGAAAATATTCAGGTGTTCAAATGCAAAGTTTGATTGGTCTTAACCCACCCAAACAACTATTTTTGATATTTATATGAATACAGAGTTAGAACTTCGATTAAACTACTTGAAAAAGTGTGTAATCCCATGAAAAAACTATGCAAACAAGGGTGGGGTGGGCGGGTGTCCCCTACCAAACAAACTATGCCCACCGACTATTTCAAATGACTTGAACTCTACACTATATTGTTTCCAATAAATATTTTTTAAATTAAATCAAAATTAATAAATGAAATTAATTGAATCATAAAAAGTTATGCATAAATAGTGTAGTACAGAGTTCAAGCCATTTGTAATAGTAAATGGGCATAGTTCAGTTGGTAGGGAGCACCCACCCACCCCACCTATGCTTGCATAGTTTTTTCATTAGATACAGATGTTTCATATTGTTGAAACCAATCCAGGAAAAGTGATATACCATGGACATATAATGATCATCAAGGTTAAATTGGTTAAACTACACGAAAACGTGTGTTATCCTATGAAAAAAACTATGCAAGCAAGGTGGGGTGGATGGGTGGTCCCCACCAACCAAACTATGCCCATTCACTATTCCAAATGGCTTGAACTCTGCACTACACAATTATCCATAACTTTTTATGATTCAATTAATATCATTTATTAATTTTGATTTAATTTAAAAAATATTTATTGGAAACAATATAGTGTAGAGTTCAAGTCACTTGGGATAGTGAATGTGCATAGTTTGGTTGGTAGGGGCCACCCACCCACCCCACCTGTGCTTGCATAGTTTTCTTCAGAAGATAACACACTTTTTCGAGTTGTTTAACCAATTTAATCTTACTGTGCAATATATTTCCATGGTATATTACTCTTGCTCGAATTGTTTAAACAATATAAAACGTCTGTAACTAATGAAAAAAATTATGCAAGCAAAGGGAGGGTGGACGGGCGGTCCCTACCAACCAAACTATGCACATTCACTATCCCAAGTGACTTGAACTCTACACTATATTGTTTCCAATAAATATTTTTTAAATTAAGTCAAAATTAATAAAAGAAATTAATTGAATTATAAAAATTTATGAATAAATAGTGTAGTGAGAGCCATTTTATATATTTGATGGGCATAGTTTGGTTGGTGGGGACCTCCCACCCACCCCACCTTCGCTTGCATACTTTTTTCATGGGATTACACACTTTCCAAGTAGTTTAACCAATTTAACCTTGATGCACATTATATGTCCATGGTATAATACTCTCCCTGAAATGGTTTAAACAATATAAAACATCTGTATCTAATGAAAAAACTATTCAAACAAAGGTGGGGTGGGTGGGAGTTCCCTACCAACCAAACTATGCCCATTAAGTGTTTCTAAAGGTTTGAACTATCTCCTTGAAGTGTTATAACCAATTAAACTATATATATATTGCCTATTCACTATTTCAAATGGCTTGAACTCTGCACTACACTATTTATTGATTTGACATGATTCAATTAATTTCATTTATTAATTTTGAGTTAATTTAAAAAATATTTATTAGAAACAATATAGTGCAGAGTTCAAGTCACTTGGGATAGTGAATGTGCATAGTTTGGTTGGTAGGGGCCACCCACCCACCCCACCTTTGCTTGCATAGTTTTCTTCATAGGATAACACACTTTTTGATTAGTTTAACCAATTTAATCCTACTACACATTATATTTCCATGATATAACACTCTTGCTTGAATTGTTTAAACAATATAAAATGTCTGTAACCAATGAAAAAAACTATGCAAGCAAAGGTGGGGTGGGTGGGTGTCCCCTACCAACCAAACTATGCACATTCACTATCCCAAGTGACTTGAACTCTACACTATATTGTTTCTAATAAATATTTTTTAAATTAACTCAAAATTAATAAATTAAATTAATTGAATCATAGAAAGTTATGGATAATTGTGTAGTGCAGAGTTCAAGCCATTTGAAATAGTGAATAGGCAATATATATAGTTTAATTGGTTATAACACTTCAAGGAGATAGTTCAAACCTTTAGAAACACTGAATGGGCATAGTTTGGTTGGTAGGGGCCACCCACCCACCCCACCTTTGCTTGCATAGTTTTTTTCATAGGATACAAAAATGTTTTCGAGTAGTTTGACCAATGTTATACTTTTGTATTCATATAAGAAATCAATACAATCAAAAGTGGTTGTTTGGATAACCAAATTTCAATTTAATATAAATGAAAACTGCTTACTAGTCAACATGCTGCTCATATCCTTGATCTTCTTGAAGTTTCTGAGTTGTTTAATGATGTTTGTAAGCTCCTCATAACGCTTCTCCTTGGTGGACCTCACGACACGTTTCACTTCCTCCTCATCTTCACTAAACTGTAAAACCATGAAATATGTATTAGAATCAATATCTATTTATTTTAATTTGGTGTTGCATTACCGTGTATGTCGCTACTGGCGCGCGTTGCACTGGCTCCTCATCAGATGAGCTATCTGACTCTGAGTCAGACCCGGCGAAGAATCGTGACATGTTGAATGTAGTTTAATCTGTTACAAAACAAAATAATTCAATTAAAATACAGTTTTTTGATATAAATATATTATAGCATACTTTTAAAAACACCTCAACATTTAACTATTGAACCCATAAGTAATCGTAATTATAGCAACAATTATTACATTATCCAAGAAATGTAGTTACTTTAGATTATCTCTATTGGAAACACTGAATAATTAAACAAAAGATCTCTAATCACAAGCACTATTCAAGGCAGTTTGTCATTTGTTTTGGCATGTTCTGCCACGATGACATTGTCAATTTATCCATTCAATAGCTTACGGGACCTATAAAGTTTATGGGATGTTGGTGTACAGGCATGAACCTTTTACTGTTTTACCTAACTGTTGATATAATTGATATAATTGGGTGCATTCTGCAGAAAAAACAAATCCACCTAATATTAAAGTTGAGAAAACAAATTTATATAAAAATTTATACTTAAGAATAATCTTATATATAAATATATTTTATATAAATTAAAAATTATCTATTCATCTCAGATTACTTTTGGACATTTAGGGCTGGTTCTACAATTGACATTTAACTAGAGAATAAGGTTATTCATGCAATAAGTTTGACATATTGGCATTAAAATCTCAAACTTATTCCACGAATAGCCTTATTCTCCAGTTAAATGTCAATTGTAGAACCGGCCCTTAGAGCTTTGAAGCTATTTTTATTTATTTTGTTTACCTCAAATATAATGGTATAAAAAAGAAACAAACATATTTTGTGGGTTGGTTCCTATCTGCAGAAAGCCGTTCAATTGTAATATTTGAAATATAACCTTCAATTAAAAAAAAAAGACAACTAACATCCTTTTTAAATGATTCATATTATAATTTATAATATAAACCACCCAAAAGCTTTTAAAAATTCAATCAAACCATTGTATTATATAAAAATCCATTAAATACTCATATAGCAACATAACCTCAAACAGTAAACGTCACTACAAATGAACTTAAACACTTTAAACATACAAAATACACCCCAACTAAACCATTTTCAGTATTCAATTGTTATTATGACACTGTTTTAGTAATTTTGCAAGTATCTACGACTTTAATAGAGCTGTAACATGTGACACATACTCTTTTTTGTTTGGGGTTGATTTATAAGCCGGTTCAACACTGTAGGGCCGTCACGCAAGCTAGTAGTCCGAATATAGGGCTCAAATCACTCACCTGCGGTTGGTTTTAAATAATATTTTCGTAGCAGATTGCAAACTAACCTCCCACACTATGGCGGAAAATCGAAAGGACTGAAGTTGGTTAATTAACATTCGTGTCAAACAAAAAACATTTCGGGTTTGTTGATCCATTGCCAACTGTACCTATTAATATCTCTGTTCAATCTAAATCTGTTACTGCATCAAAACTCAACAGTTATACAGTTTTCAAGTGAGAACAGCTGTTGTAAAACCTGGTCAGTGACGTACAGTAATTCAAATGGTTGTAGCTCAAATAAGACATTTAATGTATACCTTCATTATAACAGTAGTTCAAATGATCATAAATAATCAGTGACAGTGACAGTTGCATAACCTCACTTTTTTGTTGTATCGAGTGATTTGTAAGATATTCTCTTCTAAGTTACTGTGTTTATTATAATTTGTAAGTTACTGTAGACAGATGATGACTGCCAGGAAGAAAGTTCAAGAGTGACTACACACATTGGATAGTTGGCTGGAGAGTAGCATAGCTACAGACACTGAGGCCTCAAAACGGGCTCATTATGAAACCTCCCTTTAAGACAGCTCACTTGTCCCACCAGTCAATTTTGTGTGCGAGCTGCAAAACTCTGGCGGGTAAAAAGTTGCCAATGCTGGTCATACTAGGCCAGCACTCCCCTAGTACTATACTATATACACTACATATAACCTGATTTAAAGAGAAAACAAATCAAATGCAATATGTGATGATAACATTTCTCATTACAGCCTTTAATTGTACTCGTATTCAGTTGAACTAATATAGTTTTTTATTACAGTGACAGTGCCAGTGCTATTATAATGAAGAACAACAGTGGACTGCAGGTTGTAAGCCATTCCAGTCTGCAACGGCTTAATCAATTGGACCCAGCACCACCAAAAATCAACATATGTGTTAAACATATAATAGATGTTTATGCATTTCAAACTTATGTACATTGGAAGTCTATCCCCCATATTCACCACCATTCCGTAAACATATGAATAGCAATTGAAACCATAAGTATTAGTTGTTGCAACAATAAATACATTGTCTACAGAATATAGTTACTTTAGATTCTCTCTATTGCAAACACTGAATAATTAAACAAAAGGTGCCATCAAAGCGTTTGGAGCTTTGATGGCACCTTTTGTTTAATAAGTGTTTCCAATAGAAAGAATATAAAGTAACTGCTATTCAAGGTGTTTGACATGTGTTTTAGCATATTCTGTCACAATGACATATTCAATTTGTCCATTCAATAGCTTATGGGACATATAAGTTTACGACATGTTGGTGAATAGAGGCATTATGTTTTATATATTAGATGTATTTTACATATGAGCCTGTGAGAATGAAGGTTACATGTGTGTATTTTTACTTTAGCTGACGATTAGTATTGTAATGGATGATTAGTAATTTATCTGACGATTTGCACTGTAATCTACAATTAGTAACTGTAAACTTCTGTTTTATGTATATCGATGTCTATCATACCTATATTACACATTTATTTTATCTATATTAAATGTATGTACATATATTTTACGTATAATTAACGTACAGAAAATACAATAAATTTAGATTTGTTTAGATTTAAAATACTCTTAAATAATCTCGATACCCGAAATGGTGTAAAGAGATTTTAAAAGATTATCCCGTCCGTCCAATGGTGGTCTTGGTTTTTCTAAATTCCCAGCCATAAGGGTGCTATAAGCATTTTAAGTTGGGGTTAAAGGCCATACATAGACGTAGCGGTAGGCAAAAAAAAAAATTGCCACCCCCAACCACCACGACATAACCAATCGATAGGATTTTTCCCCTCTATCGAATGGTGGTCTTGGTTTTTCCAAATTCCCAACCATACGGGCGCTATAAGCATTTTAAATTAGGGGTAAAAACCAAAATTTCCAAAAAAATTGCAACCCCCAACCCCCGCGATACCACCAATCTATTGGATTTTTTCCCGTCTTTCTAATGATGGTCTTGGTTTTTCTTAATTCCAAGCCATAAGGGCGCTAGACCACTTTAAAGTTGGGGGTAAACAGCGAAATTATGGTGAAAGTGCGTTTTTAGGCGATCCGAATCTGTCGGACCAGGAGAGCAGGAGTCAGAGTCGGTCAACGCAACATAAAATTTCAAACAATTATAACGCAATAACTAGAGCGCTTTGAACGGTGTAATATATATCAATCGTTAGAGAATTACATAATCTACGCGTCAGTATTAATAATTAAACATATTAATGCGTAATTAAGTCATAATTAGCATAAATAGATACCATAAGGAACATATGAGTGCGAGTGAGAACGATAAGTTCGCAGATATAAGAATTATGTTGGCAACCTGGAATTTATCGATCAATTCACAGTGTTACCAACATTAGTTTTATATCTCTATCATAACGCTCTCACTCGCACTCATATGTTCCGTATGGCATCTATTTATGCTAATTATGACTTAATTACGCATTAATATGTTTAATTATTTATACTGACGCGTAGATTATGTAATTCCCTAACGATTGAAATATATTAAACCTTTCAAAGCGCTCTAGTTATTGCGGTATAATTGTTTGAAATTGTGTGTTGCGTCGACCGACTCTGACTCCTGCTCTCCTGGTCCGACAGATTCGGATCGCCTAAAACGCGCTTTCACCATAATTTCGCTGTTTACCCCCAACTTTAAAGTGGTCTAGCGCCCTTATGGCTTGGAACTAAGAAAAACCAATACCATCATTAGAAAGACGGGAAATCCAATAGATTGGTGGTGTCGCGGGGGTTGGGGGTTGCAATTTTTTTGGAAATTTTAGTTTTTACCCCTAACTTAAAATGCTTATAGCGCCCTTATGGCTGGGAATTTAGAAAAACCAAGACCACCATTGGACGGACGGGTAAAATCCCTATCGATTGGTTACGGTCTGGTGGCTGGAAGTGACAAATTTTTGATCACTACTCTGTAAATGTTGGCGTTTTTGTTACGAGAGAGCTGAAAGCAAGCACATCTCTCTATCCTTCCCACGAGCTATTTATTATACTTTCTATCCCGGGTTACTGGTGTTGAGGAGGGCTTCAATGTAGATTTGTTGTTGATTTTCTGTAATTAATAAATTACTAAAATGTTGTAAGAGCGTCAAAATATTTAAAATATACGCGGTGCGACACTAAACGTTTGAACTATAGTACACGCAAACAAAAGTACCCCCAATCAGGGCGTAACCAATCGACAGATTTTTTTCCCGTCCGTCTAATGGTGGTTTTAGTTTTTCTAAATTCCCACCCATAAGCGAGCTATAAGCATTTTAAGTTAGGGGTAAACACTAAAATTTCCAAAAAAATTCAACCCCCAACCCCCGCGCCACAACCAATCGATTGGATTTTTCCCCGTCTTTCTAATGATGGTCTTGGTTTTTCTTAATTCCAAGCGATAAGGGTGCTACACCACTTTAAAGTTGGGGGTAAACCGCGAAATTATGGCGAAAGCGCGTTTTTGGCGCTCCGAGACTGTCGGATTAGGAGAGCAGGAGTAGGAGTCGGTCGACGCAACTTCAGACGGCTATAGCACAGTAATTAGAGCGTTTTGAAAGGTGTAATTTATACCGATCGTTAAAGAATTAGATAAGTTATGCGCCAGTAGTAATAGTTAAATCAATTAACACGTAATTAAGTCATAATTAACATAAACAGATGCCATAAGAACACATGAGTGCGAGTGAGAGCGATACGGTGCAGATATAGAAATAATGTTGGCAACCTGGAATTTATCGATTGATTCACAGTGTTGCCAACATTAGTTTTATATTTCTGTCGTAACGCTCTCACTCGCCCTCATACAATTGCTTATAATGCACTAACATGAATGTAGTTGCATTGTGTGAATAACAGAATAAATTTACAAACAATTTATTCGTAGCACCTTCAAGTTACTACAACAATATATCGGTTAGTTAAGTGTTCTCTAATACTAATTGTATGTAAATTTAACTCCAAAGTATCTTTGTTAGAACTCTGATTACTGGTGCTCATTTTGCAAGTGATAATTAATACAGGTGAGCTTGTATTGTAGAACTTTAGTGCAATTTAATAGTGTGATATCCTAATAAAATGTGTGATGGAAAAACTGGTTGAATTTAGGTAGTATATATTAAAAATTTGATTCAAAGCCAACCATATTTCAAACACATAAACAGTTTATACCATCAATAAGTCTTTAGTGAACTACATTTCAGGCATACGATGCTAATTTATTGATGAATAGTCCTGCAAGAAAGAAAAATGACACAATTACTACAACCAGCAATATTACGATTTATTTATTACTATTTTATTCATTAAACTATTATAATCAATAGAGAGTGCTTCTGTGTGATGTTATCTTCATTTTAGTGCCATCACAATTCCTATGCAGTGATAAGTTATTATGGAAAAATCACCACAGACACAAAAATGATATGGATACGCCCTGCCAATGACACCAATGTTGAGTATAACCACTGCTGGATACCAACTCTTGGAACATCATCGGGAGGAAATCAAAGCATACTGCCATCACCTCATGAACTAAGGACTAAAATTAATGTTATTAGGTGTGTGAAAACTGTGATGTGTCTTGGTTGCTCCATCACAACAGCAGATTTTGGAAAACGTAATGTGTAGAAGAGACTCTACGATTTTGGAATTGTAGTATCAGAAGTATCATCAAGTACAGATTCCAGCTACTCTTTTCACCATTGTAACATCTAATTTTAACATAGGGCTTGTGCATGTTCTCTCACATTACCTTATGTTGTATCAACTCACTTGAATGTTGTCTTTCCTGTGTTTTAAACTGGGCGAGCAATAATTCAGGTGTATTGAAAGACTGAAATCAAAACACACACACACATAATCATTTTTCAATCCACTTTAAAATTTTATATGTACATTATATACAATCAGATGAACACATTTAGAGAGCTTCAGAAAAAAATTACAGCTGGTTTTTATTATAATGGCTTAAAAACCGAAAACATGCCATTGGCTTTGTATTTAGTCAATATTTCAACAACGGCAAAATACTAGTGGTATTTTTTTACATTATTATCTAGTAGATTAGTCAGGCTATCCAAAAATGTATCACACATAGCATTTTTCTTATGATTTTTAATTAATACTGAAAAAGATTGATTTCTGATTTGAACGTGAACTTATTGGTATGCAAAAAAACGCAAGGGCGTCTTTTTGGAAGTTTTTCAGCCATTACCAAAAAACCAGCTGTAATTGTTTTCTGAAATTTTCTAAATATGTTCAACTGGATGTATATAATGTAAATATAAAATTTGAAGAGGATTAAAATTTCATGAAAATTTAATATTTTCACTAGTTTTCAACAAGCTCTAATTTTTTTTCCATACCAGTTGGAAACAAATACTAAACGGGTTTGGGTAGCCTGATTCATCTATTTTAAAACAATAAAAAATAGTGGTCTAAGATGTATTTTTCTTTGAGATATTGTGCGAAAACCAAGAGGTTGATTTTTGAAGTTTTTCAGTTTTGGCTGAATTTTATTTTCAGTCCTATTGATTTCAAATTTTGCACAACTATTTTATATGTTATGATGAATAACTGATGCAATTTTTAGCCATTTTCATTCCCAGGTTTTTCAGTTATAGCCAAAATTCATTCACCTGAAAGTAAATTCTTACTGTTTTTCAGTGGACCTGTAAGATTTGTTTCTCAGCAGATAAAATTAAGTGCTATGCATTTCTGAACAGCCTGATTAATCTAGTTTAAGATAATACCAAAAATAATATATGTTGATAGTGCATTTTTTTGAGATATTGACTGAAAACGACCACCATGTTTTTCGAAGTTTTTCAGATATTATAAAAAAAAATTACTCAAATTACATTCATTTAGATATATAGAACATAAACGTAAAATTTGAAGTTGATTGAAAAAAGTTGAAATTTCATGAAAATGTCATTTTTTCAGTAGTTTTCAACAAGCCATAACTTTTTTTTCATACTAGTTAGAAACAAATTCTAAACAGTTTTGGATCGCCTGATTCATCTATTTTCACATAATTACAAAAAATAACTATCTTAGTTGTTTATTTTTCGAGAAATTTAAAAGCGCGTGACTTGCTCATTTTTTATAATTGTTTACATTGTTGCAATTGTTATAACATTTATAGGTTGAAATTTCAAATGACATCTAACATTATATAATTTCCTACATTTATATGTGTGTGTGTGTATTGATTTCAGTCTTTCAATACACCTGAATCATTGCTCGCCTAGTTTAAAACACAGGAAAGACAGCATTCAAGTGAGTTGATACAACATGAGGTAAAGTGAGAGAACATGCACAAGCCCTATGTTAAAATTAGATGTGACAATGGTAAAAGAAGGAGTAGCTGGAGCTGGGACCTGCTGATACCTGCAATTCCAAAATCATAAAGTCTCTTCTACACCACAAGTTTTCCAAAATCTGCTGTTGTGATGGAGCAACCAAGACAGATCACAGTTTTCACACCCACTTTAGGTGGTAGCAGCGATGCTTTCATTTCCTCCCAATGATGTTCCAAGAGGAACAGTTGGTATCCAGCAATGGTTATTCTCAACATTGGTGTAATTGGTAGGGAGTATCCACATCATTTTGGTGCCAGTAGTGATTTTTCCATAATAACTTATCACTGCATAGGAATTGTGATGGCACTAAAAAGAAGATAATATCACATAGAAGCACTCTCTATTGATTACAATAGATAATATTTAATAATAATAATATTTAATGAATAAAATAGTAATAAATAAATCGTAATATTGCTGGTTATAGTAATTGTCTCTTTTCTCTGTCTTGCAGGTCTATTCATCAAGAAATTAGTATCATATGCCGTCTATGTAATTAACTAAACACTTATTGATGGTATAAACTGTTTACGAGTTTCAAATATGGTGGACTTTGCAGCAAATTTTTAATATTACACTACTTAAATGCAACCAGTATTTCCATCACACATTTTGTTAGGATATCATCTATTAAATGACCCTAAAGCTGTACAATACAAGCTCACCTGTAAAAAATGTAATTATCACTTGCAGACTGAGCACCAGTAATCAGAGTTCTAACAAAGATACTTTGGAGTTAAATTTACATACAATTAGTATTAGAGAACACTTAAATAATCCATATATTGTTGTAGTAACTTGAACGTACTACGGATAAATTGTTTGTAAATTCATTCAAAGTATTCATTCATGAACTTCATTCATAACTGAGCATTATAAGAAACACATGAGTGCGAGTGAGAGCCGTAAGACAGATATAAATCTAATGTTGGCTACACTGATCCGTGCTTCGTTTGAACTACTTTTAATACGTAGCAAGTAAACTATTTTTGATACATATAATATTGAAATTAATAAACAAAACATACAATTAATACCTTTAACAAGTTATTACAGTAATTGTAGGGACGATTCAATGATTCTAGTAACATTTAAGGGTGGTTTCAAACTTGTGAAAAATCTATTCTATGTATTGGAAATAGTTCAAAATACTCTTTTAATTGGTAAACATAACCTCAAATTACAAAAGAGTTTTGAAACATTTAATTAAATGGCTAATAGATGAACTTTTAGTTAATTTGGAAAAGAATGAACATGGGGAGGATGATGAGTTTAAGAAGACAGTCGACAAAGTTGAGGAGTGGGATGGGAAGCAGGACATAGCACAAAGCATTTTATGGAGGTGCAGCACATCAATACTATATGGTGCTTTATACTTGGCTTGTACCTGCTGTAGCTTAAGCTAAGGTAGCAAACTCTTTAATGTTTTTTAATCTTAGCACACAATTTTAACCAAATTTGTAACTTTTTGATTATGCCCTCACATTGTTTGCCTCCAGCCTTGCAATGGCAGCCAGACATATCTTGAGTACGGAAGTGGGAGGACTGGGACACACAGGCCCAATTCTACATCCAGACAGGAAGGGTTGATCTCCATTGACTTTCGATAAGGAGATTGGCTAGAGACACCATATCAACCTAAGCAGCCCGCACAAGGACCCATGTGAACAATTGATTTTTCTAGAGAAACATTGTTATAGTTTTAGCAACTAAGTAGTTTTATATGAGTAACAAGCACAAATATTTTATAAGAGTTGTATCAGAAGGGATTAATTAGAATTGTATATCAAATTTTTATGATAGTTTGTACCGATCAATTGATCTGTTTGTACCTTTAAAAAGGATTTATAATAGTAACTACCCAAAATGGTTCACTAAAGAACTTATAGATCTAATTAGAATGAAAAAGAAATTACATCGTAGATATAAACAATCAAACAATCATGGTGATTACGTTGAATTTAACAATTTACGTTCTCAATGTAAAACTCTAAGGGACTTTTTATATAGATTGTACATAGATCGAATTAAAAGCGATATACACAGAAATGCAAAGTCATTCTGGGGTTATGTTAATCAATTTAAAGTAAACAAAGACCTTCCGTTAAGCATGTTTTTGAATAGTAAGCATAGCTCTAACTTAGACGGTTCTGTGAATCTGTTTGCTGAATATTTTTCCACTGTTTATAATAA
The DNA here is from genome assembly GCA_963942505.1 of Lordithon lunulatus. Lineage (NCBI taxonomy): Eukaryota > Metazoa > Arthropoda > Insecta > Coleoptera > Staphylinidae > Lordithon > Lordithon lunulatus. The sequence continues at coordinate 33,555,268 of OZ012675.1, forward strand.
TAATAATAATAATAATAATAGCAAGGTTCCTTTATATGACTTCAAAAGTTCTCATCCTGTGGATTCATGCTTTAAATTTTATATTGACTTGTTAGTTTTTAATGCCATTAGCAAACTTCAACCGAATATCTCATGTGGGCCAGATAACATTCCGAATTTATTTTTAGTTAACTGTATTTTTACTTTCCAAATACATCACTGATGTAAAGGAAGGTATTGTTTTACCGAAAACGTGTTCACGTTTTCAAACTAAGATTGTGGAAATATGCGATAACTTTCCGGGAAAAAAATTACACCAGAAGGAAGGTATTGTTGCCGTGTACAATTTAGCAAAAAAAATTCAATTTTCGTTACGTTTTATGCCCATAATAGTCGAAATAAACTCGATTTTTGCGATGTCTGTGTGTGGTATGTATGTCTGTCGTCTGTCGTCTGTCTGTCTGTCTGTGAACAAAATCATCTGTTGTGATGGAGCAACCAAGACGCCATACACACATCCAGTTTTCACACACATAACATCCACAACTTCAAATAACACCTAACAGCATTCGTTTTAGTCCTCAGTTCTTGAGGTGGTGGCAGAGTTACTTCCATTGATGATGTTCCAAGAGGAACAGTTGGTATCCAGCAATGGTTACATTAGTGTTATTAGCAGGGAATGATTCCATGATTCTACAATATGTTGCTTTCTGTGGTGATTTTTCCATCATAACTTATCACTGCATAGAAATTGTGAATGCACTAAAAAGAAAATAACATCACACAAAAGCACTCTCTATTGATTATAATAGTTTAATGAATAAAATAGTAATAAATAAATCGTAATATTGTTGGTTATAGTAATGGTGTAATTTTTCTTTCTTGCAGGACTATTCATCAATAAATTAGTATCATATGCCTTAAATGTAATTAACTAAACACTTATTGATGGTATAAACTGTTTACGAGTTTCAAATATGGTTGACTTTGAAGCAAATTTCTAATATTACACTACCTAAATGCATCCAGTTTAATTATCACACATCTTATTAGGATATCACATTATTAAATTACACTAAAGCTATACAATACAAGCTCACCAGTATTAATTATCACTCATAGAAAGAGCAGCAGTAATCAGATCCATCCGAAACACATTTGCAAGGGGGAAACTGCAGCCACAAATAAGTATTATGAAACACCTTCTTCACCACATAGTAAAGTTATTGTAATTTGAACGTACTACGTACAAATTGGTTGTAAATTCATTCTTGTATTCATTCAAATTCTACAATATTCATTGTTAACCAAGTTATTGTTTATTTGAACTGTCAGAAAGCCGGGTTGCAAACCTAAGATACGATGACAGCGCTCAAATACCCTGAACTACAGGGTTCACGATATTGCTGTCAGATGTCGCTGGCGTGCTTATTCAGCGCCATCTATCCGCAATTACGTGAACCCTATAGTTCGAGATGTCACGGATAGATGGCGCTCGCGTCTATAAACTTGCAGCTAGCGACATCTGTCCGCAATATCGTGAACCCTGTAGTTCAGGTATTTGATCGCTGTTGTTTTGAGCGCTGACATCGTATTTTAGGTTTGCAACCCGGCTTTCTGACAGTTCAAATAAATACAATCTTGGTAACAATGAATATTGTAGAATTAGAATGAATACAAGAATGAATTTACAACCAATTTACTACGTACGTACGTTCAAATTACTATAACCATATATATGTGTTGAAGAAGGTGTTTTTTAATACTTATTTGTGGCTGCAGTTTCACCCTTGCAAATGTGTTTTGGATGGATCTAATTACTGCTGCTCTTTCTACGAATGATAATTAATACTGGTGAGCTTGTGTTGTAGAGCTTTAGTGTAATTTAATAGTGTAATCCTAATAAGATGTGTCATGTTTAAACTGGTTGCATTTAGGTAGTGTAATATTAGAAATGTGATTCAAAGCCAACCATATTTCAAACTTGTAACAGTGTTCAGTTAATTATATTTAAGGCATATGATACTAATTTATTGATGAATAGTCCTGCAAGAAAGAAAAATGAAATAATTACTACAACCAACAATATTATGATTTATTTATTACTATTTTATTCAATAAACTATTATAATCAATAGAGAGTGTTTTTGTGTGATATTATCTTCTTTTTAGTGCTATCACAATTCCTATGCAGTGATAAATTATGATGGAAAAATCACCACAGACAGCAACATATTGTAGAATCATGGAAATTCCCTGCCAATGACACTATTGCTGCATACCAACTGTTCCTCTTGGAACATCATCGGGAGGAAATGGAAGTAACTCTGCCACCATGTCAAGAACTGAGGACTAAACTTAATGCTGTTAGGTATTATTTAAAGTTGTGGATGTTATGTGTGTGAAAACTGTGATGTGTGTAAGGCGTCTTGGTTGCTTCATCACAACAGCTGATTTTGGAAAACTTGCAGTGTCGAAGACTCTATGATTTTGGAATTTCACTACTGTAACATCTAATGTTACCATAGGGCTTGTACATGTTCTCTCACATCATCCCATGTCATATCAACTCACTTGAATGTTGTCTTTCCTGTGTTTTAAACTGGGTGAGCAATGATTCAGGTGTATTGAAAGACTGAAATCAATACACACACACACATATAAATGTAGGAACTTTTATAATGTTAGATGTCATTTGAAATTTCAACCTTTAAATGTTATAACAATTGCAACAATGCAACAATTTTAAAAAATGAGCAAATCACGCGCTTTTAAATTTCTTGAAAAATAAACAACTAAGATAGTTATTTTTTATAATTATCTGAAAATAGATGAATCAGGCGAGCCAAAACTGTTTAGAATTTGTTTCTAGCTGGTATGAAAAAAAAGTTATGGCTTGTTGAAAACTACTGAAAATATGACATTTTCATGAAATTTCAACTTTTTTCAATCAACTTCAAATTTTACATTTATGTTTTATATATCAAAATGAATGAAATTTGAGAAGAACTAACGGCAGTAGTTTAATTGCTACCGTATTGCAAATAGTTCAAAAGAAGCACCGAGCAGTGTTGCCAACATTAGATTTATATCTCTGTCGTAACGCTCTCACTCACACTCATGTGTTTGAAGTTGGCTTTTCAGTCGACCGATTCATACTCCTGCTCTCCTGGTCCGACAGATTCGGATCGCCCAGAAACGCGCTTTCACCATAATTTCGCTGTTTACCCCCAAATTTAAAGTGGTGTAGCGCCCTTATGGCTGGGAATTAAGAAAAACCAAGATCACCATTAGAAAGAAAGGGAAAAATCCAATCGATTGGTTGTGACGCGGGGGTTGGGGGTTGCAATTTTTTTAGAAATTTTGGTTTTTACCCCTAACTTAAAATGCTTATAGCACCCTTATGGCTGGGAATTTAGAAAAACCAAGACCACCATTAAACAGACAGAAAAAAAACCTATCGATTGATTACGGCACTGTAGTTGGGGGGTGGAATTTTTTTTTGCATAGCAATAAGTTCACGTTCAAATTAAAAGCGCGTGATTTACAACTTTACCAATTGGTCCATTTTTCTAAGGTGGTAAATGGAAAAGTTACAGAGCAAAGAAAAATTCAATGGGGTTTTCTAGGGTAACTATGGCCCTAAGGTCAAAAACCCTCATTATATTTGATGCTACAAAGATGATTCAAATTGCAAAGTTGTAGAGAATTTCAAGCCCGACAAACGGCCCATTGGAAGTTTTTCAGTATCTCTTATCGTTTTTCCGGAAAATACAAAAAACTGATCAAAAGACGTGATTTTGGTGTCAATTACAGGTTTTTCGGGCATAACTTTTTTATATTTGATGCTACAATGATAATTCAAATTGCAAAGTTGTAGAGAATTTCAAGCCCGACAAACGGCCCATTGGAAGTTTTTCACTATCTCTTATCGTTTTCCCGGAAAATACAAAAAACTGACCAAAAGACGTGATTTTGGTGTCAATTATAGGTTTTTCGGCCATAACTTTTTTATATTTGATGCTACAAAGATGATTCAAATTGCAAAGGTGTAGCGAATTTCACGCCCGACAAACGGCCCATTGGAAGTTTTTCACTATCTCTTATCGTTTTCCAGGAAAATACAAAAAACTGATAAAAATACGTGATTTTGGTGTCAATTACAGGTTTTTCGGGCATAACTTTTTTATATTTGATGCTACAAAGATGATTCAAATTGCAAAGTTGTAGAGAATTTCAACCCCGACAAACGGCCCATTGGAAGTTTTTCAGTATCTCTTATCGTTTTCCCGGAAAATACAAAAAACTGATCAAAAGACATGATTTTGGTGTCAATTACAGGTTTTTCGGGCATAACTTTTTTATATTTGATGCTACAAAGATGATTCAAACTGCAAAGTTGTAGAGAATTTCAAGCCCGACAAACAGCCCATTGGAAGTTTTTCACTATCTCTTATCGTTTTCTCGGAAAATACAAAAAACTTATCAAATGACGTGATTTTGGTGTTAAATACAGGTTTTTCGGGCATAGCTTTTTTATATTTGATGCTACAAAGATGATTCAAATTGCAAAGTTGTAGAGAATTTCACGCCCGACAAACGGCCCATTGGAATTTTTTCACTATCTCTTATCGTTTTCCCGGAAAATACAAAAAACTGACCAAAAGACGTGATTTTGGTGTCAATTATAGGTTTTTCGGCCATAACTTTTTTATATTTGATGCTACAAAGATGATTCAAATTGCAAAGGTGTAGCGAATTTCAAGCCCGACAAACGGCCCATTGGAAGTTTTTCAGTATCTCTTATCGTTTTCCCGGAAAATACAAAAAACTGATAAAAAGACGTGATTTTGGTGTCAATTACAGGTTTTTCGGGCATAACTTTTTTATATTTGATGCTACAAAGATGATTCAAATTGCAAAGTTGTAGAGAATTTCACGCCCGACAAACGGCCCATTGGAAGTTTTTCACTATCTCTTATCGTTTTCCAGGAAAATACAAAAAACTGATAAAAATACGTGATTTTGGTGTCAATTACAGGTTTTTCGGGCATAACTTTTTATATTTGATGCTACAAAGATGATTCAAATTGCAAAGTTGTAGAGAATTTCAACCCCGACAAACGGCCCATTGGAAGTTTTTCAGTATCTCTTATCGTTTTCCCGGAAAATACAAAAAACTTATCAAAAGACGTGATTTTGGTGTCAATTACAGGTTTTTCGGGCATAACTTTTTTATATTTGATGCTACAAAGATGATTCAAATTGCAAAGTTGTTGCGAATTTCACGCCCGACAAACGGCCCATTGGAAGTTTTTCACTATCTCTTATCGTTTTCCCGGAAAATACAAAAAACTGATAAAAAGACATGATTTTGGTGTCAATTACAGGTTTTTCGGGCATAACTTTTTTATATTTGATGCTACAAAGATGATTCAAATTGCAAAGTTGTAGAGAATTTCAAGCCCGACAAACAGCCCATTGGAAGTTTTTCACTATCTCTTATCGTTTTCTCGGAAAATACAAAAAACTTATCAAATGACGTGATTTTGGTGTTAAATACAGGTTTTTCGGGCATAGCTTTTTTATATTTGATGCTACAAAGATGATTCAAATTGCAAAGTTGTAGAGAATTTCACGCCCGACAAACGGCCCATTGGAATTTTTTCACTATCTCTTATCGTTTTCCCGGAAAATACAAAAAACTGATCAAAAGACGTGATTTTGGTGTCAATTACAGGTTTTTCGGGCATAACTTTTTTATATTTGATGATACAAAGATGATTCAAATTGCAAAGTTGTAGAGAATTTCACGCCCGACATACGGCCCATTGGAATTTGTTCACTATCTCTTATCATTTTCCCGGAAAATACAAAAAACTGATCAAAAGACGTGATTTTGGTGTCAATTATCGGTTTTTCGGGCATAACTTTTTTATATTTGATGCTACAAAGATGATTAAAATTGCAAAGTTGTAGAGAATTTAAAGCCCGATAAACGGCCCATTGGAAGTTTTTCACTATCTCTTATCGTTTTCCCGGAAAACCCTATTGAATTTTTCATTGCTCTGTAACTTTTCTATTACAGTTTCACCCTTACAAATGTGTTTCGTGTGGATCTGATTACTGCTGCTATTTCTAGGTGTGATAATTAATACAGGTGAGCTTGTATTGTAGAGCTTTAGTGTAATTTAATAGTGTGTTATCCTAATAAGATGTGTGATAATTAAACTGGATGCATTTAGGTAGTGTAGTATTAGAAATTTGCTTCAAAGTCAACCATATTTGAAACTCGTAAACGGTTTATATCATCAATAAGTGTACAGTAAATTACATTTAAGGCATATGATACTAATTTATTGATGAATACTCCAGCAAGAAAGAAAAATAACACAATTACTACAACTAACAATATTATGATTTATTCATTAAACTATTATAATCATTAGAGAGTGCTTTTGTGTGATATTATCTTTTTTTTAGTGCTATCACAATTGCTATGCAGTGATAAGTTATTATGGAAAAATCATCACAGACACCTAAATGATGTGGATATGCCCTGCCAATGACACCAATGTTGAGTATAACCATTGCTAGATTCCAACTGTTCCTCTTGGAACATCATTGGGAGGAAATGAAAGCAACTCTGCCACCACCTCAAGAACTGAAGACTAAAACTAATGCTGTTAGGTGTTATTTAAAGTTGTGGATGTTATGGGTGTGAAAACTGTGATGTGTGTATGGCGTCTTGGTTGCTCCATCACAACAGATGATTTTGGAAAACTTGCAGTGTAGAAGACCAGGATTTCGGAATTGCAGGTATCATCAAGTCCAGACACCAGCTACTCTTTTCACCACTGTAACATCATGTTCTCTCACATTACCTCATGTTGTATCAACTCACTTGAATGTTGTCTTTCCTGTGTTATAAACTGGGCGAGCAATGATTCAGGTGTATTGAAAGACTTAAATCAATACACACACATATACATATAAATGTAGAAACTTTTATAATGTTAGATGTCATTTGAATTTTGAACCTTTCATGTGTTAACCATTAAATGATACAACAAATGAAATTCGAATTAAAAAAATGAGCAAATCACGCGCCTTAAAATTTCTGGCAAAATAAACAACTAAGGTAGTTATTTTTTATAATTATCTGAAAGTAGATGAATCAGACGACCAAAAACTGTTTAGAATTTGTTTCTAACTGGTATGAAAAAATAGTTATGGCTTGTTGAAAACTACTGAAAATTGACATTTTCATGAAATTTCAACTTTTTTCAATCCACTTCAAATATTTTCTATTTACATTATATACATGCAGATGAACATATTTAGAAAGTTTCAGAAAAAAATTACAGCTTGTTTTTTGGTAATGACTGAAAAACAAAAAGACGCCCTTGGCTTTGTGTTATATTGTCTAATATACTAGTGGCAATTTATTTGCATTATTGTCTTAAAGTAGATTAATTAGGCTTTCCAAAAATATATCACATATAGTTTTTGTCTTATGATTTTTATTTATTACTGAAAAAGATTTATTTTTGATTTGATATACAATTTTTAGTCAAAAAATTCTAATTGATCCTGTCTGATATAAATATTTGTGCAAGTTATTCATATAAAACTACTTAGTTGCTAAAACTGTAACAATGTTATCTAGAAAAATCAATTGTTTACATGGTTGTACCTGTGTGGGCTGCTTAGATTGATATGGTGTCACTAACCAATCTCCTTATCGAAAGTCAATGGTGATCAACTCTTACTGTCTGGATGTAGAATTGGGCCTGTGTGTCCCAGTCCTCCCACTTTCTTTCTCAAGATATGACTGGCTGCCATTGCAAGGCTGGAGGCAAACAATGTGAGGGCATTATCAAGGTAAACTATAATCAAAAAGTGACAACGTTGAATACAAACAAATTTAATTAAAATTATGCAATAAAATTAAAGAGTTTGGTACCTTAGCTTAAGCTACAACAGGTACAAGCCAAGTACAAAACATCATATAGAATTGATGTGTTCTGAGGGCACCTCCATAAGAAGCTTTATGTGCAGTTTCTCATTCAGTTCCTCAACTTTCTCGTCTGCATAAGCTCATCATCACCATCCTCCTCATGTTTGTTCTCCCCCAAATCAACTGAAAGTTTATCTATTAGCAATTTAAATGTTTGAAAACGTCTTTGTAATTTGAGGTTATGATTACTTAATAAAAGAACTAACGGAAGTAGTTTAATTGGTACCGTATTGCAAATAGTTCAAAAGAAGCACCGATCAGTGTTGCCAACATTAGATTTATATCTCTGTCGTAACGCTCTCACTCGCACTCATGTGTTCTTATGGTATGTGTTTATGTTAATTATGACTTTATTATGTGTTCATATGTTTAATTTCTACTACTGACGCGTAGATTATCAAATTCCTTAACGATCGGCATATATTACACCTTTCAAAACGCTCTAGTTATTGCGTTATAACCGTTTGAAGTTTGGGTGTTGTGTCGACCGACTCTTACTCCTGCTCTCCTGATCCGACAGATTTGGAGCGCCCAAAAACGCGCTTTTGCCATAATTTCGCTGTCAACCCCCAACTTTAAAAGCATATAGCGCCCTTATGGCTGGGAATTTAGAAAAACCAAGACCACCACCAGACGGACGGGAAAAAATCCTATCGATTGGTTACGACGCGGGGGTTGAGGGTTGCAATTTTTTGGTCACCGCTCCGAAAATTTGGGCCCTTAAAATGCTTATAGCGCCCTTATGGTTGGGAATTTAGAAAAACCAAGACCACCATTGGACTGACAGGAAAAAAATCTATTGATTGATTATGGTGAACTGGTTGGGGGTGGCAATTTTTTTTTGCCTATCACCACAGCTGATGTAGGTTTATATTAATAAATACATTATTTAGGGAATGTAGTTAACTATATAGAACCTATGTTCTGACCAGCATTGGCAACTCCTCACCCGCCAAAGTTTTGGAGCTCGCACACAAAATTGGTGGGACAAGTGAGTGGCCTTAAAGGGAGGCTTCACAATGGGCCCATTTTGAGGCCTGTAGAGTTTTGCAGCTTGCACACAAAATTGACTAGTGGGACAAGTGAGTAGCATTAAAGGGAGGTTTCATAATGGGCCCATTTTGAGGCCTAAGTGTCTGTAGCTATGCTACCCTCCAGCCAACTATCCAGAACTATATGGTTCTCACTATTGGAAACACTGAATAATGAAACAAAGGTGTCAAATATAATTCATTGTAGAAAAGAACTATTTTTTATTTATGGAAAATTTATAAATAATTATATTCACAACTAATATAGTTTTTAGATGATTTTAGCATAACCTACAGAAAGTGAATACTCCAGTTTTAGCCATTTTTGTTTATAAGTCTATTGAGCTAGTGTTAGTTGGCTTAGAACAGCTCCCAAACAAGAAACAAAAGCAACTTTTGTTATATTATAGAAATGTTACAATATATTTTCATCGTCCACGTCCACCCGGAGCTTGTCCTTGTTGTGCTGCTGCACCACCTTGCCAAGAGCCTCCACGTCCACCCCTTGCTGCAGGATTATTACCTCTACCTCGACCCCTTGCAGCTGTAATGACAATGAAAATATATTTAATAGATAACATAACAAATAATCCATATATGATTTTTAACTTACCTTGTGCTCGTAGTATGGCACTTTTACCCCGGCCTGCCGAGCCGGCTTTGGTTTGTTTTTTAAACATCGGAGCATTTTTTAACATATCAGGCAGTATAAGGAATCTAATCTTTGAACCCCTGATGTAAACATTCTCCAACTGAGTCACTCTACCATCTCTGTATGTTACCGTGATTTGAGTCATCTGGCAATTCATATTATCTTCTGCCTCTATCAATTTACCCCTGTACACTTCACCGGTAACCGTTTCGCAGGTCACTATGTGCCCTTCGGCTTCATGAAGCACCTTAATTGGCACACCGATAGACATGTTTAATGTTTATTTATCACTCTGCCTGAAGAAACGCTTTAGATGTGCACTGATTAATTAGATTTTTCTAGATTTAAACTTTGTTTTGATCTAAATCTAGGTTATGTTCGTGATGTTTACGTTTGTAAACGAATAAATCGACATAGGCAACTGTACTTACTTGCGTGTTGTTCAGTATGGTAGCGAACAGTAGCAACACAGACGTATGTAAAGTTGCCTATCTTAGTGGCGGTAAAGCCGATTTTCTAGTATTAGCAGTTTTTCGATTGGTTTAAATTTTATATTTGTATTCTATTTATCGAAATGAACTTAATTTGAGAATTTCAGAAATTAATTTTAGCAACATACCTTAAAAACTTTCAAAATTATGCTCTCATGTTTTACAGTTGATATCTCTAAAAAATATATTACTGACATACCTTTTTTTAGTTAGTATCTCAAAATATATTAATCAAGCTATCCAGAACTATATTACAAATAATTTATTTCTCACGAGAAAATAGTTTTATAGTTTACAGAAATCTATCCAAATTATATTACCCGGCGCATCCACCATAATTTGATATCGATGCCCGCGCCGTCTAATAAGAGTTTAATTAAGCTTACAGTTCAAGCATTTTGGTGCTAATATCGCACACTTGAAAATTCAAATGTATTGGCGTTGTTTAAATTGATGTAGAAACATATTAAAAGCCAACACAACTATAATAGGTATCTAAATAGTTTCATACCTCTATTCACCAACATCTCATAAACTTTATAGGTCCCATAGGTTACGGATTGGACAAATTGCAAACATCATTGTGACAGAAATTGCCAAAACAAATGTCAAACATGCTGAATATTGCTTGAGATTGGAGACCTTTTGTTTTATTATTCAGTGATTCCAATAGAATGAATCTAAAGTGACTATATTAACTAGATAATGTATTTATTGTTGCTATAACAACAAATATTCAAGGGTTCAATAGTTATTGATACATTTATTGAATGTCGTTGATTAGAACAACAATTACTATTCAAAACAAATATTGAATAATGTTATAGGTATTCCAATAAATTTCCTTTCATTTAGCTGTGGAGTGGTAAATTTAATGTTTACTAATCAAAATTTCATGTAGTGGTTTATGCTTCACTTAGAAAGGTTACTTTATTATAAAAAAAAAGAATCGTATTGGCACTTAAAAAAGGTATTCTAATCACTCTCGGGCTCCTTCAGTTGTTCCAAAAGAAGCGCGCGTTGCTTCTCCAATTCCGACTCGCTCAACTCGCCACTCTTTGCGTCGCAATCAGATGGTCGACGTGTGGACTTTTTGCTGCGCTCATCTGGTGGACTCATCTGAAGTGAATAAACAAAACAAAAACGAAAAGAAGCGACGCGGCACAACAGTGAAAAGGGGCATATTTATTCAATCTCAACTACAACACATGCAACAGTTTAATAACTTACTGATGGCGTCTTTTTCTTGTGTTTCTTTTTCGACTTTTTCTTCTTGTATTCGTCACCGCTTTCCTCGGACTGGGCCTGGACTGGACAAGGACTGGGCGTTCTATGCTTTTTCTTTTCCTTTTTCGCGTCTACCTCAGAATCACTGTTGCTCGAGGACTTGTATTTTTTGGACTTTTTAGATTTCTTAGATTTTTTTGAGCGTGAGTGGTGGTGGCTGCATGATTCTTCCATTTCATGTTGGAAACTCTATTAAATAAATTTAGTGGTAATAATTACATACTTATATCCATATTTACTAACATCCCATAAACTTTATAGGTCCCATAAACTATTGAACGGACTAATTGTAAATGTCATTGTGACCGAAACTGACAAAACAAATGTCACAACACCTTCTATAGCATGTGATTTGAGTTTTGGTGACACCTTTTGTTTTATTATGCAGTGTTTGCAATAGAGAGAATCTAAGGTCACTAAATCTTCTCGATAATGTATTTAATTATTGATATAACAAGCAATTAAATTGAATTTTATTTTGTTGATAATTAATATTTATAAGGCACCTTACACGGTCAATAATACTGTCAATCCTAGTACTGTCAATATTTGCTTTAATGCTCTTTTTATATTTATCAAGTAATCAATTATCCGGATAAGGATCAGTATTCTCTTCATTACATCATTACTATACCTATTTTAGAATAATGAACATATTAAATATGTTATCGATCAGTAATACTGTCATTATTCTAAAATATTGACAGTAATATTGATCGTGTAAGGTGCCTTTATAAGGCACCTTACACAATCAATAATACTGTCAATATTTGCTTCAATCCTCCTTTTATTTTATCAAGTAATCAATTATCTGGATAAACATCAGTATTCTCTTCATTTCATCATTACTAACCTTACACGATGAGTAATACAGGCAATATTTTAGAATAATAAACATTTTAAACATACTATCGTACTGTCATTATACTAAAATATTGATCATGTAAGGTGCCTTTATGGGTTCAATAGCTATAGATACATTTATGGAATGTTAGGGAATATATTATAATTTCTACTAACTTTATAAACTTTACTTCTCTCACTATCTGAAGCAAAGGCAGTATACTCCTCTTCATTTTCTAACTTTAATTTAGCTGCATCCCATGTCAACTCGTAATTAAAATTCAACTCTCGTAGTCGATTCTTGAAACTTGCCTCCAACTTTTTAAGTTTCTTTGATTCCTCCTTGAGTCTCTCCTTTTCTTTAGCCTCTGCCTGAAAAATTGTATACAATAATGAAAAATTGTAGAGAATTTTATTGTATCCTACAACTGCCATTTTATTTAAAACGATTTATGTTAATCCACCTTAATTATCGGATGTACAAAGAATTTTCGTTAAAAAGCATGAAATTTAGCATAAGCTCATATTTTTTAATTCTACATAACTTATTTTAATAACGTTTGTTTGTATTTATCTTGCAAATATTATTTAACCTGAAGTGATTTTATTTCAAAAATTTAAATTTTCATTAAATTTTTTTTGAAATTTAATATAAGCCTATAATTTTTAATTCTAAACAACTAATTTTAATAACTTTTATTTGTATCTACCCTGCAACAGCCATTTTAGCTTAAACAATTTGTGTTAATTGATCGCAATTATCTAATGTGCAACAAACAGGTAATGTTGCAGTTCTGCAACAATATGAGAGTTAATATTTACCTTTTCCAGTAATGAATTATATGTCAATTTAACATTCCCTGCATCCAATGTAGCACTCTTTTTATCCTCACAAACAACAGTCGCAAACGCCTCGAATGATGTATTAGCTCTAACTTCAAAATCCTTGTCCTTTAGAATCTCTTTAATAATCTTTTTCTCGTCATGAAAGCGTGCCTTCAAGTCTTCCACATAGAACTTGAAGAGATCTAGTGGGGTTGAGCCACTCTGACCTAAAACTGCGAGCTCTAATAAAGGCTGATTGTAATCATTTGCATTCTACCTAGCATTGCAGAGAATCGAATGTCCGCTGATATGATGGGGTACAATTCCACCCACAGCGACATGGATGTTAATTTGCCCTCTTCATGCAGCATGTCGAGTAGTACGAGAAACTGGTCGCGATTTTTACGCGCTTGCCGTTTGAGTCGCTTCTTTTGCCGTTCCTTTTCTTCCACCTCTTCCTTTTCAAGCTCCCTGATGTGATCCTCAAATACAACCAGAGCATCCTCCTTGTCCATAGCTACATTTTTAAAATAAATTAGAATTACAACTCTTATGTTGCTTACACCGAAAGGTAAAAGGCAAATAGATAATATATATATAATATGTGTGTATTCAATAACATCACATACCCCCCATATTCATCAATATTCCATAAATGTATCAATAACTATTGAACACATAAATTGTTATAGCAACAATATATGCATTTTTTTATGGAATGTATTTACTTTAAATTTTCTCTATTGGAAACACTGAATAATAAAACAAAAGATCTCCAATAACAAGCACTATTCAAAGTGTTTGGCATTTATTTTAGCAAATTTCTGTCACAATGACATGTGACAGAAATTGCTAAAACAAATGCCAAACACTTTGAATAGTGCTTGTAATTTGAGATCTTTTGTTTAATATTCAGTGTTTCCAATAGAGATAATTTAAAGTAACTACATTCTATAAAAAAAATGCATATATTATTGGTATAACAATTAATATTTATACGTTCAATAGTAATTGATACATTTATGGAATATTGATGAATAACGAGGGTTATTGCAATGTATATACTTACCCAATAAATTCACATCATTTTTAAATGCACTGTTACCCAATAGCATTGTCTGTGCCTCACTCCATGTTGTGTCATAATTAATTTCTGCCATATTATTCATCACCTCAGCCAATTTTTTCATGTTTCTCTTTTTGAGCACCTTTGCCTCCTCTTTTTCCCTCTTGGCCAGGGAAAACACAACGTCTTCATAAATATCCCGTCTGTCCGAGTCACTCACACAGTTCCACACCTGAATAATAATGATAAATATAATTTTCACCCAAAAATAAAGTCTGCAGGAAGGTTTTTAGTGTAGTTTTAAAAGTGTATATAACTTGATAATAATAACTAATTATTTCATTTTATTTATTTACCTCCAATCCTGTAAAAATCTCATCACACTTATAATACTTGGTTGTTGATGTAATACGATCGGATGCTAATAAAAATTCCTCCAAACTCTCCTTGGACTTTTTAGCCCTTAATCGACTCTCCTCTTTCTCATCCTTCTGCTTCTGCGTCTTGTATGCATTAAACACCTGTTTACGTTCATTCAATCTTTTCAATGACTCATACCTGGGGTCATTCTGTATAGCCTTAACACATTGGTCCCAGGTCGCATTTGAAGACACATTATTGTCCCTAAGCATTTCTTTAAATGCCTCCATGGCTTCCTTTTTGTCTTTAAAAATTCTCGGCTCTGGGGTAGAGTTACGCGATTCTTTTGGTTCACTGTGTGTAGATAAATTTGAATCTTCATCTAGAATAAAAACCAAGATATTAAATTAATAGCTCAAAAATTCAATCTCAAATATCAATATTACTATTTACTCTATAATTAATTGATATATCTGGCGATTCTTCATTTAGACAGTAAATTTATTATTTATATATTATTTAATCAAATACCTATCTATCAAACTATGCCCGTCCATTATTTCTAATGACTTGAACTCTGCACTATACAATTATCCATTAATTTATATTCTATTCAATTAATTTCATTTGTTAATTTACGTGTAATTCGTTGAAAAATGTGAAAAACAATGTAGTTCATAGTTCAAGTCGTTTGAAATAAAAGACAGGCATAGTTAAGTTAACAACTTGAACTATGTACAACATTGTTTCTCACATATTTTTATAAATTAAGCGAAAATAAATAAATGAAAATAATTGAATCATAGAAAGTAATGGATAACAGTGTAGTGCAGAGTTCAAATCATTTGAAATAGTGGACGGGCATAGTTTGGTTGGTGGGGGCCGCCCACCCACCCCACCATCGCTCGCATAGTTTTTTCAATGGATTCAGATGTTTTATATTGTTTAAACTATTCCAAGAAGATTGTTATCCTATGGAAAAACTATGCGAATAAAGGTGGGGTGGGCGGGCGTCCACCACCAACCTGACAATGCCCGTCTACTATTTCCAACGACTTGAACTATGCAATACACCATTATCCGTTATTTTATATGATTAAATTAATGTCATTTATTAATTGAAGACTAATTAAAAATATATATGTGAAAAATAATGTTATGCATAGTTCAAGTCGTTTGAAATAGTAGACGGGCATTGTCAGGTTGGTGGGGGACGCCCGCCCACCCCACCTTTGTTCGCATAGTTCTTTCCATAGGATAATACTCTTCTTGGAATAGTTTAAACAATATAAAACATCTGAATCCATTGAAAAAACTATGCGAGCGAAGGTGGGGTGGTAGGGTGCCCCCCCCCCCAACCAAACTATGCCCGTCCACTATTCCAAGTGACTTGAACTATGCACTACATTATTTATCCATAATTTTTTATGATTAAATTAATATTATTTATTAATTTTGACTTAATTTAATAATTTTCTATTGGAAACAATATAGTGTAGAGTTCAAGTCACTTGGAATAGTGAATGGCCATAGTTTGGTTGGTAGGGAACACCCGCCCACCCCACCTTTGTTCGCATAGTTTTTGTCGAATGTCGAAAATGTAAAAAAAAGTAAAAAATGCCAAAAAATTGAAATTTGTCAAAAAAGTCAAAAATGTCGAAAAATAAAAAAAGTCAAAAATATCAAAAAAAAATAAATAAAATAACAACAAAATATCAAAAATGTCAAAAAATATTAAAAATATTAAAAATGTCAAAAAAAGTCAAAAATGTCAAGAAAAGTAAAAAATCTCATAAAAGTCAAAATGACAAAATTAAATAGGTCATTTAATTCGGAAAGTCGTGTGGTGCCCACACCAGATATTTTTAGTTACTCTTAAATTAATAAACGACATTAATTTAATCATAAAAAATAACGGATAATAGTGTTAGTGAATAGTTCAAGTCATTTTAAATAGTGGACGGGCATAGTTCAAGTCATTTCAAATAGTGGACGGGCATAGTTCAAGTCGTTTGAAATAGTTGATGGGCATAGTTTGGTTGGTGGGGACCGCCCGCCCACCGCACCTTTGTTCGGATAGTTCTTTCCATAGGATAATAACTTCTTGGAATAGTTATACAATATAAAACATCTGAATCCATTAAAAAAACTATGCGAGCGAAGGTGGGGTGGGCGGGTGGCCCCCACCAACCAAACTATACCCGTCCACTATTCCAAGTGACTTGAACTATGCACTACATTATTTATCCATAATTTTTATGATTAAATTAATATTATTTATTAATTTTGACTTAATTGAATAATTTTCTATTGGAAACAATATAGTGTAGAGTTCAAGTCACTTGGAATAGTGAATGGCCATAGTTTGGTTGGTAGGGAACACCCGCCCACCCCACCTTCGTTCGCATAGTTTTTTTCAATGGATATAGAAGTTTTATATTGTTTCAACAATGCTAGAAAGAGTGTTATCAGATGGAAAATATAATACGAACAAAGGTGGGGTGTTCGGGCGGCCCCCACCAACCAAACTATGCCCATCGACTATTTCAAATGACTTGAACTATGCACTACACTATTATCCGTTATTTTTTATGAGAAAAATTAGATTACACATACAGAACAGACATCAGAGTTAAGAGAAACTTAATAACAAAGTAATAACAGATAACTGAGACTTCAGAGTTAGAAGATACCACGAATATAGACAATTATATTATAAAAAACAAATATAGCAATTGTAATATATATAGTTTTTGATTTAATTTACCTGCTTTTGGGGGTGGTGTTGGTATAGCAATGGCCGCTAAAGTAGCAGCCATTGCTGCTTCTAAAGCACTCTTTCCACCAGGACTATCAGCTAAAAAAAATCTGTTTAAATATCATAAATCTAGAAAATATTGACATTAACATTACTTGAATTTGGTGAATTAACATCGGAAACAGGGACTGGTGTTTGAATTGCTATTGCTGGTGTTGCAGGACTAGCAATATCAGTGGGTGTTCCCCCTTCAGACTTTATTTTTTTACTAAAACATAGATACAATTATTATAAATCAAATTCTGTTTTAAAGTAACTTACTCCTCTGCTGCAATTTTGGATTTTATTTCTTCCAATTCCGTTGGAATAATCCATCGGGACTCTTTTGTGTTTATGTTGTGATAATAAATCTTTCCATTGTCTGCTGTGTATTCTTTCCAAGGCGATTGTGAGAGTAATAACTGAAGAACAAATATTTCATCATCAAACATTTTGTTTCTCTATAAATTTTTAAATAGATGGTACAATTTGAAGAATTATATTGTGACAACAGTTCAAATAAATCAGGAATATATTCATCAACATGTATCAATAGCTATTGAACCCATAAATATTTATTGTTATAGCAACAATAAATAAATTATACAAGCAATGTAGTTATTTTAGATTCACTCTATTGGAAACACTGAATAATAAAACAAAAGGTCTACAATCACAAATACTATTCAAGGTGTTTGACATTTGTTTTAGCAATTTCTATGACCATTATGATTTCAATTTGTCCATTCAATAGCTTATGAAATGTTGGTGAATGTGAGTGTATTTGCAAGTGCATTTATATGTGTAATCGATCCATACATACCTCTGATGGTGATTTGAGTGTATCTGGTTTTTGCCAACAACTTTGCTTAGTAACTGAATTGTAATAGTAAGTTCTGCCATCAGGAGACTTGTGCTCAGTCCATTGTTCATTGGGATTGGGTGCTGGGGCAGCAAATGAACCAAATCCTGGAGGTGGCACACTAAAGGGTGGTATTATAGGTGGAAACGCTGTCATAGGAGGCATTAATGGTGGCGTACCAATAGTGCCTGGTGGAGCTGCAAAACCTGGTGGTTGTATGTTTGGATCCTATGAAATAAATAACATAGTACACTTTTGAATGAAAATATTTATTTATTTATTTAGACTCTACAATTGACATTTAACTGGAGAATAAGGATATTCGTGGAATAAGTTTGCGATTTGAACACCAATATCTCAAACTTATTCCACAAATAGCCTTATTTGCCAGTTAAATTTCAATTGTAGAACCGGCCCTTCATTGAATGTTTATCTACCATATTACTGGGTAAGGCTGCATGAGAAATTACATATAAAATTACTCACCATTATGATGGATGGATATTTCAGGGAGACACTTGTTTAATTAGAACTGCCTCGATGGCAACTGTTGGAAAGAACGCGACCGCACTTAACTTTTGTTACAGTAACATGTTTTATTCACCCGCGTCGCATTCTAACCTAAAAACACCACAAACAAATTGTAAGCGTTTCGAGCTGTCAAATTACATTAATCGATATTGAGAATTCAAAAACGGATTTAAATAACACAATCACAACCCTCGATATCTTTTAGTTATCAAAATACACTACAAAATAGTCGTTTACAAAACGAGACATCGAAATATACTACCAAAAAAATTACTGTTAGGGCATGGTGGTGGATAACATTTTCCTTTAACCATGCATGTTTAATCCGGATTATATTTTCTTTGGTTTTATTGGAGAAATTTTATTTTTTCTTCTTTCACTTTTCCAAGAGTACACCCGCACCGGATAGACATTTTCTAATATTGTTTTCCCGCCGATTTTTCTTTGCGATTTTAGCATAGACAAGGATGGATTTTAGCGCGTATAAATTGAAAGTTGATTTTTGTCTGTACATTTAGTGCTTTCCACATCTCTACAGATTTTCCCTATTAAATACAATCTAATAATTTTCTTTTACTGAATGCAAAGTATTCTAATTCTAAATTAATTTATTTGTAGGCCTATGTAACCGGCAGGTGTGAACAAAGTTGCTTATACAGCATTTAACATACAAATAACTATTGATTTATTTAATGGTAATAACAAAGTTTCATCTGTATATTATACATATATAATATATAAATATCAACTTGCAAACTCTTTAAACTTTAAACTCAAATAGTTTGATATTTACCACGCTACTTATATACAATTATGCTTATTAGTTCCGCTATTGTCCGATAGGTCACGCGTTGGCACGTCGGCGTCTGTTACCGGCAGCGTCCCTTGTATTGTAGTGACGTGGCTGGCTAGTGCAACAATCAACCCTTTGTTTAAACAATTAGGTATGACTTGTTTTACATTAATTAATGCGCTGTATAATTACTGGTTGCTAGTTTAACGCATGCATTATTATCACACGCTGTGTTACAACCGCAGCGCTCTGTAATTGGTATCGTTTCTGTTTACAGGCCGGCGGGAACATATGACGACCGTGGGTGGATGTGTGGATGATGCTTCCGACGCAATCATGGAATTTGTTGCTTTTTATGCCCAGCGGTGAGTTTATTTGATTATTTTATATCATTTCCCCAACTGTGCATGTTAATGTTCGTGTGGTATGTAGTATTCAGTACTAATACACCACATAACGCTACCCATTACAAATAAGTTTCACATGTTGTAATCATATTTACGCAGTCTTATGTATATTATTATATAATTGAACCGGCATAACGATGTAGATAGATTAAAACCGACAAAATATAACGATATATAGTGTCGGCTATCTATATTTCTAACCTCTATTTTTTTTGGCGCTATTACTATTGCCAACTGCATCAATGACAACTTTGCTCTCATATGGGAGCGATTGAGCACTGATGCAGTTGGCAATACTATTATCGATAACCGCCTAAAACAAATGACTAAAAGTTATAACCTAGAAAAAAAGTTGAGACGGGTTGTAAAAAGACGCTATTATTAATTACTCTGTGGCCTCTAATTTTAGCGTGAATAGTTGGATTGTATTCAAATTAACTAATGGAATGATTTCTGTAAGTCCATTTATCATAACAAAACAAATACACACATCATTCAACAATTAGCCACCCTCAATGTTAAATTAAATTGCTACCTTTCAATATGAATAATCTGTGTCATAACATGGCGCCCCCAGAATATACGTTTACAATATTGAGAAGTAGCAATATTTAATAATGGAGGCAGGGTTGTAGAATTTGCCGTCTTTCATTATGAATTTGTATTATTAATGTTATTATTATTATTATTAGTGTCCCCCACATTTAAATATAGCATTTAAATGTGGGGGACACTAATAATAATAATAATAATAATAATAATAATAATAATAACATTAATAATACAAATTATTTTATTTAATCATCACGTGACATGTGCAGTTTTCTGTAAACAGTTCTGACGTCACTTGTTTTGATGCATGTACCTGGCATGGGACGCGCGTGAATTCGCATTCAAAACGGCCGCCCCGCGCAAATTTTCAACGCGTTGCATGTAAAAATAGTTATATTTGTGTTAAAAAAAGTGCCCCAATGCTGTATGTTATGTTAAAAGATGCGGGATTTTATGGCGATTCTGGTGATGTATAGCTTGTACCCATTCGGGGAGATGCAAAACATAATTTGCAGGTTGGAATTCTGGACGATATTGAAATTATATATGTTGCTCAGTGGCCGAGTGGTTAGAGGCGTCGTCCGTCTCGTACTGAGCATTGGGGAGCTTGAGTTCAATCCCCAGCGGGAAGCGAATTAGTGCGAATCATCTTTCATAATTTTTCAGAGGTTTTCTGTGAAGTTAAGGTAATACTAGCTTATTAAACTCCTCTGAGATTCTCCCTTTACCGGTGGAAAAGCCTCACGGCTGATAGCCCTATAAAGATAGAAGTTTATTTTATTTTTTATATTAAGTTGGTGTTGGCAATTGTGCTCTATTGAACAACACAGCAGTTGTACCAAGGCTAGCCCGGAACAACTCCCGAATTATAAACAAAAGCAGTTTTTATTAATGTTTGTAATGCAACTCGCTGATTGGTTGTTTAAATGACATGACGCTTGATAATTGTCAAATGATAATTATATATCGTCCTTACCAACCAAACTATTCCCCTAAACTATTTCAATCCACTTGAACTTTTCACTCTACAATATTTTCCACTATATCTTTATGAACCAAGTTTAATTTTATTAAAAAAATTGATTGAACAACAAACATTTATGGGAAATAGTGTAGTGCAGAGTTCAAGTCATTTGAAATAGTGAATGGGCATAGTTTGGTTGGTAGGGGTCACCCGCCCACCCCACCCTTGTTTGCATAGTTTTGTTCAATGGATGAAAACGTTTAGCTTAAACCTAAGACGTTCAAGGCCAGTGTGGTTGATTATATTGGGGATGGCTTGAGTATGTTTGATGTCGGTGTAAAAGGTTCTTTTATGTACATTCTTATTCAACCAAACCAAACACTTGCGGTATTTGTAGTTAATGTTTCAGTTGAAGCTATAACTAAATTATATGTGTACACTCCTATTTTTATTTGCAGGCACAATAAATTACTTACGATTATAAGTTAATGGTTCATTTGAAGAATTAACAGGTATAGAATATTATTTATGAACACTCCTATTTGTATTTGGAGATCCAATAAAATAACTCATGATTTTAGTTAAATGCTTTTTTTGAGAAGCTTTAACGACTATAGAATTCTTTTATACACTCTCTATTTTAAATGAAAATTCAATTCATAACTCATGTTTATAGTTAAATGCTTTATGTAAAGCTTTAACGAGCAATAAAAAACAATCCTTTCATTCCACACTCTCCAGCTTTTTTTGCAGGTTTTCTTAAACACACTCGAACCTTTCTAACCCATCCCTCCTGCTCGATGAATTAGTACCTTGACGTTGGTGAGCAGGCTTAAAAACATATGCATTCATAATATCGTACGCCTTTAATAATATATTCATTTATATTTATAGTTAGTTTATAAAAGTTCGTACATTCATCTCTCGAGTTAAAATAATAAACGTTATCTAGTATGAATTGCAGAATTAATAATGCATCCTCATTTACGGTAAAATCTTTCAGTATTGATTCTTAAAACAAAAGACTTATTGGTAGTTGAATATACCATTTGTTGAGTAAACGAATTTTAGTAATGCTATTTATAACATAATTTTAAAGACTAGATTCATGGTAGTAATAGTGAACAGTAGTGTACTATTACTGTCAGGAATGTAGGCTTTAATATTATGTTATAAGTTGCATTACTAAAATTCGAAATGTTTACCAATTACCTAATTTATATATTTTTGTTGTGGTTGGTGATGTTAAAGATCAGTTTTTTTGTGAGGAAAATGTCAATAAAGTTCTTTTTTTATCAATTACCTAATACATGCCCGTATTCACCAACATCCCATTAACTTTATAGGTCCCATAAACTATTGAATGAATAAATTTAAAATGTCATTGTGACAGAATATATCAAAACAAATGTCAAACACCTTCAATAGCGCTTGCGATTGGAGTTTTGATGACACCTTTTGTTTAATTATTCAGTGTTTCCAATAGAGAGAATCTAAAGTAACTACATTCCTTAGATAATGTATTTATTGTTGCTATAACAATGAATACTTATAGGTTCAATAACTATTGATATATTTATGGAATGTAGGTGAATACGGGGGATAAGGTGGTTAAATCTACCGAGCATAGATATTTAGATTTTAAAATATGATTTACATGGTATCGTCGAGTAACTTGAACAAGATACTAATTTGTTTATATTCAGGTTGTACTATGACCAGTACTGCGCATGTTTTCAATCAAATACATGTTTTGTCATTGTACTAAGCTAGTACTATGAATAATTGAAACATTTAATGAGCATAGTTTGGTTGGCCTGTGACCACCAACCCAATCCTCTTTGTGTGCATAGTCTTTTTCATAAGATACACTTTTGACAATATTATAAAATAATTTAATATATAATTATCCTATGACAAAAACTATGCGAAAGAGAGGGGTGGGTGGGTGTACACTGACCAACCAAACTATGCCCATTCAATGTTTCAAAAAGTATGAACTATACCCTTCAACTGTTTTAACCAATGAAACTATGCACATTCATGATATCAAATGACTTGAACTAAATCAATTCTCATTTTAAAATGATAGTAAACTAGCATTTGTTTTCATTCATAAAAGTTATAGAAAAATAAAGAAACAAAAGGATAAAACAATAATAAAACGTAATATTTAGATTAATATTTTTGAAGGACATAGTTCAAGTCGTTTGAAATAATGTATGGGTATTGTTCAAGTCATTTGATATCATGAATGTGCATAGTTTCATTGGTTAAAACAGTTGAAGGGTATAGTTCATACTTTTTGAAACATTGAATGGGCATAGTTTGGTTGGTCAGTGCCCACCCACCCACCTCTCTCTTTCGCATAGTTTTTTTCATGGGATAATAATATATTAAATTCTCTTATAACATTGTCAAAAGTGTATCTTATGAAAAAGATTATGCACACAAAGAGGGGCGGGTGGGTGTTCACAAGCCAACTAAACTATGCCCATTCAGTGTTTCAATTATTCATAATACTAGCTTAGTACAATGACCACACATGACTTGAACTATGCCCATTCACTGTTTAAAATGAATCTGTATTTTGTTTCGATTCATAGTCATACAAAAACAATAAAAATTGCACCCAGAGTCCCATTTAGTCCTGTAGTTAGGGTTACCCTGCAGATAAGTAATACATAATTATGCATTATTATTATTACTACTATGATTTAAACATTTTTTTACGAATTATGAATGTACATGTGTTGACCAAAACTAATTCTGTTCGGTTTTAGAATCGCGATTTGTTGCTATAAAATGCAAGTAAATTATATATCATTATTTGATTCGAATTTTCTAAATTTATTTCCTTGTTGAATCCTGAAAAAATCCTAAAAAATTCAATATTTTATAATTTATATTTTTGACTAAAGCTACATTTATATATGTGTGTTACTAACAAACATAGCTAAAATTGAAAAATTTCATCATCCCTTACTCGAGTTATAGCAATATTTTGAAGTACATAATTATTTTATATATTAAACAATCATAAAAAATTAAATTTTTCGAAATTTATATTTTTGATTATAGCTACATTAATATATGTGTGTTACTAACAAACATAGCTAAAATTGAGAAATTTCATCATCCCTTACGCGAGTTATAGCAACATTTTGAAGTACGTAATTATTTTATATGTATATTAAAAAATCATAAAAAATTTATTTTTTCGAAATTTATATTTTTGACTATAGCTACATTAATATATGTGTGTTACTAACAAGCATCGCTAAAATTGAGAAATTTCATCATCCCTTACTCGAGTTATAGCAATATTTTGAAGTACATAATTATTTTATATATTAAAAAATCATAAAAAATTCAATTTTTCGAAATTTATATTTTTGACTATGGCTACATTTATATATGTGTGTTACTAACAAACATAGCTAAAATTGAGAAATTTCATCATCCCTTACTCGAGTTATAGCAATATTTTGAAGTACGTAATTATTTTATATATTAAAAAATCATAAAAAATTCAATTTTTTTAAAATTTATATTTTTGACTATAGCTACATTAATATATGTGTGTTACTAACAAACGTAGCTAAAAATGAGAAATTTCATCATCCCTTACTCGAGTTATAGCAATATTTTGAAGTACGTAATTATTTTATATATTAAAAAAACATAAAAAAATCAATTTTTCGAAATTTATATTTTTGATTATAGTTACATTAATATATGTATGTTACTAACAAACATAGCTAAAATTGAGAAATTTCATCATCCCTTACTCGAGTTATAGCAATTTTTTGAAGTTAATTATTTTTTATATTAAAAAATCATAAAAAATTTAATTTTTTTAAATTTATATTTTTGACCATAGCTACATTAATATATGTGTGTTACTAATAAACATAGCTAAAATTGAGAAATTTCATCATCCCTTACTCGAGTTATAGCAATATTTTGAAGTACGTAATTATTTTATATATTAAAAAATCATAAAAAATTCTATTTTTCGATATTTATATTTTTGATTATAGCTACATTATTATATGTATGTTACTAACAAACATAGCTAAAATTAAGAAATTTCATGATCCGTTACTCGAGTTATAGCAATATTTTGAAATACGTAATTATTTTATATATTAAAAAATCATAAAAAATTAAATTTTTCGAAATTTATATTTTTGATTATAGCTACATTTATATATGTGTGTTACTAACAAACATGGCTAAAATTGAGAAATTTCATCATCCCTTACTCGAGTTATAGCAATATTTTGAAGTACGTAATTATTTTCAAAATGTATATCTTGTTACCTCATCCTCTAACTCAGTGTTTTTATTAAATAGAATATTGTACATATTAAGGAACAGCCGAAGGAGACTAAAAATATTGTTTAAATAATTTATTTCTTTAAACTTATCTAAAATACATTATTTATGACTAGTGCATATGGATAAAATTGTACGATATAAGCCTATATTCTTGTCTTGCGTTGTTACATCAGTGTCTATATGTTATTTATTTAATTGAAAGCCTTTATAACTTATTACTGGTGGTTTTATAAGACGTGGGTTCGAGTCCTGCCAAAGAGTTTATTTTTGAGCAATAATTAATTATATATCAGTCAGAGCGAAATATCGAAGTGAAGAGAAGAGGTTTCTTTCAGCCCTAATCGCCGCACTCCCAATAATCACTCCCTATATATATATATATATATATATATATATATATATATATATATATATATATATATATATATATATATATAATTAACTTTTCTATTTTGTTTTTTCTTTTGCGACCTTCCTGTCTTCTTATTCTGTTGTAATTATTCTCTTCTTTTATCTTCTACTGATATGTTTTTTTAATAAGACTAAGATATAGTAATATATACAAATGTAATATAGATTTTCGGTTTCTTTCTCAGTGTTTGAGATGAACGCTGATGTAGCAACAGAAAACAGTAATATAAACTTGAAGATGTATTTGTTATTTTCATAATCAGCACAGTGTGGTGACTATAGTGGCCACCAATGTGATGGAAATGTAACGTTTACCACTATCATCGGCGCTGTTTCGGTTGTACGATAAGCCTTGTTGGTTGGGTTCGTCCACTTCATTGCTTAACTGATTGCCGGCGGCCGGGTACCATGTTTCCGTGCCTGGAACCGCCGGCGAGCTCCTGCTGGCACCCTCAGACGATCCTTCAAAACCTGCTGGAGATATAATACGAAATAAATCATAAATATAATTATAAAATACACGGGATGATTCCCACAAAATCAAGATCAAGAAACAAACGGCTGAAGCCTCCCGGGGCTGTGATGCCAACTGAAGAAGGAGAATAAAATATAAAACGTACTGGATTGTGAATTGTGCCCTCCTACAACGTTCCATGTTGACATTGTAGCCCATTCCGGTCTAACGGATGTGGAGGGCGGAGTTTGGCCAATACCTGCACCATTTTGAGGGCTTTGAGAGCTGGGGATGTCCGACCAGCTGCTTGATCTTCCATAAGACGCTGGTCGGGTACGCGAACCTAGCATTTGTGTAGAGGAGTCCTATAAATAATGTTTATATAGATATGTAGATTGCTCAGGGGTGGATTCACACATATATGTTTAATAGACTTACTGTTTGATAACTGGTTTCTGGTTGTGATGCTGCACTGGAGGCGGCAGGGGATGAGGGCATCCATGAGGCGGACGGTTTGGGCGGTGAGAGTCTCAGTGGAGGCACCGGCGCCTCTTTAGCAATCGCGTTATTGTCGTGCTGTATGGTGCTCCAGGGGAATACCTCGCTGGGGGCGGTTGAAATCAACGAGGGGTCGGCGAATGTAGAGGCGTCGGTCGCCAAAGACGTACAGTCTCCAGAATTTGGACTATACAAGCAATAAAATCATATGATAAATAGATGGTGATATGATTTTAATTAAATTATCTGATAGTTTGGTAGTTGCAAGACGTATTCATCCTTTATTTATCAATAAATATAGTTCTGGATAGTTGGCTGGACGGTAGCATAGCTATAGGCCTCAAAATGGGCCCATTGTGAAACCTCTTTTAAAGGCGACTCACTTGTCCCACCAGTCAATTCTGCGTGCAAGGTGCAGGACCTTGGTGGATGAGGAGTTACCAGAATCTCTTAAGTCACATATACACTATATACACTGGATAGTTAGTTTTGGATAGTTGGCTGGTGGGTAGCATAGCTACAAACAATTAGGCTTCGAAATGGGCCCATTTTGAAACCTTCCTTTAAGACTACTCACTCGTCCCACCAGTCAATTTTGCGTGCGAGCTGAAGGAGGCCTATGTTGGCCATACTAGGCCATCAATAAATATAACTTGAAATTATTTTTTTAAATAAATTGTCTTACATATAGTTGAAGCATTGCTCCTGCAAAAAGCTTAAAGCCTTGTCGAGTGTTTGTGACGCGAATGTGGCTGCGGGTCCATCCTGCACTCCCCTGTCGCAAAGTCGTCGAGTTTCACGTTGTACACACAGTTTAAAACGACTATGAGAGCTGAAACATGCACATTTAGCAAACAATTCAGTGTTAAATTGCAGTGTTTTTTAATGTACCAACAAAGAGTTGCTTTAGAGATGATTTCTCCTTGCGCCACTTGCTCCACCAGAAGGCTGTAGTGAGGTCCACAGTGAATTCGTTCGGTAATCGTGTTTTTAATACAAGGAGCGTATTGGAGATATTCTAAAACAGATGAAATTTGCGTATTCGCGATATCTAGCGAGCTATTTTGGAGAATCACTAAGCAATATACGCGTGAATTTACCTCTTAGCAATCTAGATTTCGATTGTATTAGATCTCATCAGTTGAGCTCAGATATTAAGGATTAATTCACAAAATCCCAAGTGGTTTATATACAAAATAACAAATTTTATCTCTAATGGAGAAAGTTTAACGCCATCTGGTGGTAACTACTCTATTTAACAATTGTCTATAGTCATTGCCAACTGCATCAATGACAGCTTCGCTCTCATACCATTGCCAACTGCATCAATGACAGCCTCACTCTCATATGTCAATTATTTGATGTAGGCATTGCCAACTGCATCAATAACGGCTTCGCTCTCATATGAGAATGAAGCTGTCATTGATGCAGTTGGCAATGCTCATACAGCCTGCAAACATGTTACCGGGCGTATACGGTCGGTAGCTCCCTCTGTTGTGTATTCAAGGTAATATACAGATAGTAATTTACAATAATACCGACACTTATATCATATAATTGACATATTTGTCAGTATTTGTCAGTCATCAAACAATACGGGGTGAACATGACGGCCGCTAATATATTTTTTTTGGTAACTGAGCAGGCTGTATGGGAGCGAAGCTGTCATAGATGCAGTTGGCAATGGTGAATACGGGTATATGACATTTACCACGTTGTTAATTAATGCGGTTGCCGCTAGATGACGTTTAACTCTCTACTACAAGATAAAATTGCATTTCAGTACCATAATTAATCATAGGAAAAATATTACTATATATTGATAATGTATAATTTAAAATAGACAAGTTATTCTAATTTATGCATCCTACAAGTTGTTGCTTACCTTTCTGATACTGCGGTTGCATGCACATCTGATGCACAGACTCTATGGGGTTTTCCACGGCCTTATTGAACTGTCTGCGTTGTTGGTCGGTGAAACAACGGTCGGTGTAACTCTTCAAGCAGTCCACAAATTTGTTCCACGTCCGACAAACCAAATCAATATCATCCCGGTTATCGGGAAACACTAAATGCGCCTCTTTGACTAGTGGGTCAGCTATCTGGACGCACGTGTCGTACTCCAAGCGCGAGCAATAGTGTTGTGACTGGGCGTAAGTCACGCCGAAGAGGAGTAGAGTCCATAGAAAGAACATCATGATAATCTGAAATGATTGAAAAGTGCTGTAGGGAATTTAAGTCTCTATAAATGTTTATATAATAATCTCGACACCCGATATCTTTAATCACACCCCACAAAGACTAGTTTCTTCTACATAACGATAAGCCGCAACAACGAACGACGTCGTTCCAATTCGTAATAAATAAAACCGTCACCGGAAGTGCGAGCGGCCGGTGGAGGTTGTTAATAATCTACGACTTGATTCGCGCACGCTACATAAAGATTTCGCGATACCCATTGTGGCATTATTCACCCCCCTGTATGACCCGCATTGAGCTCGCGGCGTACAAGAAAATTTCCTTAGCTGACCCAATTGCATCAGCAACACCAACCCCCCTCATGCAATCAACAATTACACTGCGGCACTAATGTTTTAATAATAACAGCAGGGGGGCCCTAAATAGAATTATTCGTTGTGGATGTTAATTTCATTTTTAGCACACTCCATTAACCTTATTTGTATAACGAATTATTCGTATACCTCTGTGGTAAGTGCTATTAAAAATATATAATTTGAATGTTCATTATATATCTTTGTGTTATGTTTTTTCTTTCTTTTATTTGTTATGTTGTTATTATATAATCTGTAGTTTCTGTTAAACTGTAGATATCTATATTAAATAAATAAATAAATAATATGATTACATTTTATTAAAACAGCTATAACTCGATTTGTAGCTGTTGAATATTGCTATAAACTGTCAGCTATAATGGAAACATGTTCATGAAGCACCAAATACAAAATGAAATTATTAAACAAAAAATTGAATTTTTGGCGATTTTTTAAAATGTCTATCACATTAATTTACAAAGATATTTTATAAAAACAGCTGTAACTTGATTTGTAGCTAATGATTATTGCTACAAATTGCCAGTTATATTGAAAACATGTTTGTGAAGCACCAACTACAAGTTGAAATTATTAAATCAAAAACTGAATTTTTGGCGAATTTTTAAAATTTCAATCACATTTATTTACAAACATATTATATTTAAACAGCTATAACTTGATTTGTAGCTATTGAATATTGCTACAAATTGCCAGTTATATTGAAAACATGTTTATAAAGCACCAACTACAAGTTGAAATTATTAAATCAAAAACTGATTTTTTGGTGAATTTTTAAAATTTCAATCACATTTATTTACAAACATATTTTATTAAAACAGCTATAACTTGATTTGTAGCTATTGAACATTGCTACAAATTGCCAGTTATATTGAAAAAAACATGTTTATGAAGCATCAACTACAAGTTGAAATTATTAAATCAAAAACTGAATTTTTGACGAATTTTTAAAATTTCAATTACATTTATTTACAAACATATTCTATTAAAACAGCTATAACTTGATTTGTAGCTATTGAATATTGTTACAAATTGCCAGTTATATTGAAAACATGTTAATGAAACATCAACTACAAGTTGAAATTATTAAATCAAAAACTGAATTTTTGGCGAATTTTTAAAATTTCAATTACATTTATTTACAAACATATTCTATTAAAACAGCTTTAACTTGATTTGTAGCTATTGAATATTGCTACAAATTGCCAGATATATTAAAAACATGTTTATGAAACACTAACTAGAAGTTGAAATTATTAAAACAAAAACTGATTTTTTGGCGAATTTTTAAAATTTCAATCACAATTATTTACAAACATATTATATTTAAACAGCTATAATTTGATTTGTAGCTATTGAATATTGCTACAAATTGCCTGCTATATTGAAAACATGTTTATAAAGCACCAACTACAAGTTGAAATTATTAAATCAAAAACTGAATTTTTGGCGAATTTTTAAAATTTAAATTACATTTATTTACAAACATATTTTATTAAAACAGCTATAACTTGATTTGTAACTATTGAATATTGCTACAAATTGCTAGTTATATTGAAAACATGTTTATGAAGCTCCAACTACAAGTTGAAATTATTAAATCAAAAACTGAATTTTTGGCGAATTTTTAAAATTTCAATTACATTTATTTACAAACATATTTTATTAAAACAGCTATAACTTGATTTGTAGCTATTGAATATTGCTACAAATTTCCAGTTATATTGAAAACATATTTATGAAGCACCAGCTATAAGTTGAAATTATTAAATCAAAAACTGATTTTTTGGCGAATTTTTAAAGTTTCAATCACATTTATTTACAAACATATTTTATTAAAACAGCTATAACTTGATTTGCAGCTATTGAATATTGCTATAAATTGCCAGTTATATTGAAAACATGTTTATGAAGCTCCAACTACAAGTTGAAATTATTAAATCAAAAACTGAATTTTTGGCGAATTTTTAAAGTTTTAATCACATTTATTTACAAACATATTTTATTAAAACAGCTATAACTTGATTTATAGCTATTGAATATTGTTACAAATTACCAGTTATATTGAAAACATGTTTATGAAACACCAACTAGAAGTTGAAATTATTAAATCAAAAACTGAATTTTTGGCGAATTTTAAAAATTTCAATTACATTTATTTATAAACATATTTGATTAAAACAGCTATAACTTGATTTGTAGTTATTGAATATTGCTACAAATTACCAGTTCTATTGAAAACATGTTTATGAAGCACCAATTACAAGTTGAAATTATTAAATCAAAAACTGATTTTTTGGCGAATTTTTAAAATTTCAATCACAATTATTTACAAACATATTATATTTAAACAGCTATAATTCGATTTATAGCTATTGAATATTGCTACAAATTGCCAGTTATATTGAAAACACGTTTATGAAGCACCAACTAGAAGTTGAAATTATTAAAACAAAAACTGAAATTGGGGCGAATTTTAAAAATTTCAATTACATTTATTTACAAACATATTTTATTAAAACAGCTATAACTTGATTTGCAGCTATTGAATATTGTTACAAATTTCCGGTTATATTGAAAACATGTTTATGAAGCACCAACTACAGGTTGTAATTATTAAACTAAAAACTGTTTTTTTGGCGAATTTTTAAAATTTCAATCACATTTATTTACAAACACATTTTATTACAACAGCTATAACTTGATTTGTAGCTATTGAATATTGCTACAAATATATATTGGAAGGAGCCCTAAACCCGTTTCTAATTATCATTTTTCTAACTGAAACTGAACTCTCCAATACACTGTTATCCAGAAGTTTCTTTTATTTAATCAATTTCATTATTAAGTAATTCTGGCTTCATTTATAGAAACTTGCAAAAAATATATAGTAGTATTTTTGCAAATTTCTATAAATAAAGTCAGAATTAATTAATAAAATTGATGAAATAATAAAAAGTTGCAAATAATAGTGTAGTTCAGAGTTCAAGTCATATGAGATAGTGGACGGGTATAGTTTGGTTGGAAGGGGCCGCCCGTCCACCCCACCTTTATTCGCATAGTTTTTCCATAAGATAACAATCTTCTTGGAATAGTTTAAACAATATAAAACATCTATATCCAATGAAAAAAAACATGAGAACAAAGGTGGGGTGGGCAGGCGGCCCCTACCAACCGAACTATGCCCGTCCACTATTTCAAACGACTTGAACTATGCATTACATTATTTTTCACATTTTATTTTTTAGTTACTCTTAAATTAATAAATGACATTAATTTAATCATAGAAAATAACGGATAATAGTGTAGTGCATAGTTCAAGTCATTTGAAATAGTGGACGGGCATAGTTTGGTGGGTAGGGGACGCCCGCCCACCCCACCGTTGTTCGCATAGTTCATCCATAGGATAACACTCTTCTTGGAATAGTTTAAACAATATAAAACATCTATATCCATTGAAAAAAACTATGCGAACAAAGGTGGGGCGGGCGGGCGGCCCCTACCAACCAAACTATGCCCATCCACTATTTCAAACGACTTGAACTATGCATTACATTATTTTTCAAATATATTTTTTTAATTAGTCTTAAATTAATAAACGGAATTAATTTAATAGAATATAAATTAATAGATAACAGTATAGTGCATAGTTCAAGTCGATTGAAATACTGGACGGGTATAGTTTGGTTGGTAGGGGACACCCGCCCACCCCACCTTCGCTCGCATAGTTTTTTCAATGGATACAGATGTTTTATATTGTTTAAACTATTCCAAGAAGAGTGTTATCCTATGGAAAAACTATGCGAACAAAGGAGGGGTGGGCGGGTGTCCCCTACCAACCAAACTATGCCCATCCACTATTTCAAACGACTTGAACTCTGCACTACACTGTTATTTGCAACTTTTTATTAGTTCATCAATTTTATTAATATATTCTGACTTTATTTATAGAAATTTGTAAAAAAAAATCTAAATGAAATCAGAATTACTTAATAATGAAATTGATTAAATAATAAAAAGTTGCAGATAACAGTGTAGTGCAGAGTTCAAGTCATATGAAATAGTTGATGGGCATAAATTGTTAATCAAAAAATTGAATTTTTGGCAAATTAATAAAACAATTCAGAATGATGATAGTACTTTCAAACACGAATTGCGATGCTTGTCTGAAGAAGAGATGAACATTAGTGTTATTATCTGATATGAATTGAAATTGTGCTACCAATTAAAGTATAATTAGAGGTGAAATAATTTTTACACAAAAAAAAAACGTACATCCGACATAATAAAACGCGACGTTCCATCGAGTGACCCCAACAGCGCGAGTCGGTGTCGCATTGTTGTTGCTGAATTTAGTTCTAAGGGACATTCAACTTGAAATTTATTTTAAACATAATATTCGCGAATATAAATTGCAAAATGTTAATTTATATTAAAGCTAGATACGGGTATTGTTTATACAATATATACCTACTCTACATTTATCATAAGGCCCGTAGTGAAAAAAATGTTTGCATAAAAAACTATGCGAGGTTTTTTATGCAAACAATTTTTTCACTACGGGCCTTATGATAAATATAGAGTATTCCTAACCCCACCGATTGATGATAGACTTTTTCCTCTAGCTCCTACTTTTTTCGCGCTATGGCGCTGAAGAAGAAGAAGATATATTTATTGTAACATACATGCATACAAGATATACATACATGTACGAGAGTGGTCTTTCAGCCTAAGGCAAACATGAAGGCGCATTATACAAATGTGGCACCGTAAAAATATGAATTTTATGAAATTTCATGTTTTTTCATGTTTGTCATATTTTTTCTTTCTTAAAAAGCGCTTATTTATGTTTGTCCAAATCACGGGTTTTCCCTATAGTTCACTTGCGGGTGCTTAATATGCATCAAATCGGGGTTAAAGCACGCCAAGATAGGGAGAGAGAGAGAGAGAGAGAGAGAGAGAGAGAGAGAGAGAGTGAGAAAGACTTTTAATAGCCGTCTTGGCCGAAACATCGATATTCCCACAAGCTCGGGGCAAAAAATAAGAAGGAGCTCGGACACACGCAAAGGCAAATAATAAAGGCGAAAATTACACGGGGGAAATTAAAGATATTGATTTCATTTCAAGCATTGCGGTTTTATTTTCTTGGTTCGCACTTTTTTTCGTTTCAACACTTGTTATTTTAAACAGAGTCATTCAATAATGATAATTGGTTGTACATTTATTTTTATTTCATTAAAATCTATTGAATAGCTTTTGCGTAGAGGTTTGTCGCAGATATAAACGTCAAAACCCTTAAGCCACAGAGTAAGATGTATGTAAGAGTATATGAAATTGTGTTACTGCGCCGTGTTTTACTGCTGGCGCGATTTTAGAACCGGATATAAGCATCGCTTTCTCTGTTTCCGGTAGGGCCGCACTCAATGCCACTATTGTCCGCGAATCCCACTAAATACAGTTACCTTGCGCACCGCTAAACTTTTATCTGCCCATCAGGAGGGGCTGTTTGTATCAAACAATCAACTCCCGTTGAAATATAATTGACATCAAGTAATGATGATGGTTTTACAAAGATAAATTAGTGGTGATAATGCACACGCACAGCACAGTATTGTTATAATAATTAAATCTGCAGAGTGGACTCTTCTTGTATGATATCTCTCCATCTCTCTATACTTCTATCCCTCTATTTCGTTTAATATTACTAACCGCCCCGTGACGTGTGCTATCGCTCCAAGTTTTCTGGTCGTGCGTCGGTTGTAATAGAATTTTTGAAGTGTTTCCAATAGAGCAAACCGAAAGTCCCTAAATAATGCATTTATTGTAGCTATAACAACGAAAACTTATACAATAAATGCATTATTTAGGGACATTCGGTTCTCTCTATTGGAAACACTGAATAATAAAACAAAAGGTCTCTACTCATAAGCACTATTCAAGGTGTTTGACATTTGTTTTGGCAATATCTGTCACAATGACATTTTCAATTTTCCATTGAATATCTTATGGGATCTATAAAGTTTATGTGGGATGTTGGTGAATACGAAACAGTTGGGCAGATATAAACAGTGTTAAATAAGTAATTTATGCATGTCGGTTATTGCATTAAAATTTCACTTTCGATATTCTCCGCGCTGCGCTCTGATTCGCACAGAAATCTTCTTGTTTTCTAGCTTTCGGTTTTGTGCATTGGTATCGAGATGCGTGCAATTTTATAAAAAAAAAAATAAATCGTCGCTGAAAATTAATGTTATTAAGATTCGTAATACTGACGATAGTGAACCTTGTGTGGTCTTAAATTTAACTCGTGATGGCCTCTGATACGCAGCACGAAGGGGATGGATTTGCATTAGGTGGCCTTAAGTTATTTCCATTGGAATAATACGAAATGGTTTGAACACATTTACAACATACAATTTTTATAGCAATGCCTTAACAAGTTATAGCAATATGCATAAACCTGTTTTAGTTACATGTCTCAAATTTACCACATGGTTAACTGAAATGTATTTATACATTTACTGAAAATTTCATACTTTTATAGCAATGCATTAGCAAGTTATAGCAAAATGTATGTATCTTAAGCCAGTTTGCAACTATTTCTGCATAAAAGTGTTGCAACTGATTTAGCTACATGTCTCAAATTTACCGCATGGCTAACTCAAATTTATTTATACATTAACTGAAAATTTCATACTTTTATAGCAATGCCTTAGCAAGTTATAGCGAAATGTATGTATGTTAAGCCAGTTTGCAACTATTTCTACGTAAAAGTGCTGTAACTAATTTAGCTACATGTCTCAAATTTACCACACGGCTAACTCAAATGTATTCATACATTAACTGAAAATTTCATACTTTTATAGCAACGCCTTAGCAAGTTATAGCAAAATGTATGTATGTTAAGCCAGTTTACAACTATTTCTACGTAAAAGTGCTGTAACTGATTTAGCTACATGTCTCAAATTTACCGCATGGCTAACTCAAATTTATTTATACATTAACTGACAATTTCATACTTTTATAGCAATATCTTAGCAAGATATAGTAAAATGTATGCATGTTAAGCCAGTTTGCAACTATTTCTGCATAAAAGTGCTGCAACTGTTTTAGCTACATTTCTCAAATTTACCACATAGCTAACTCAAATGTATTTATATATTTACTGAAAATTTCATACTTTTATAGCAAGTTATAGCAAAATGTATGTATGTTAAGTCAGTTTGCAACTATTTCTACGGAAAAGTGCTGTAACTGATTTAGCTACATGTCTCAAATTTACCACACGGCTAACTCAAATGTATTTATACATTAACTGAAAATTTCATACTTTTATAGCAACGCCTTAGCAAGTTATAGCACAATGTATGCATGTTAAGCTAATTTGCAACTATTTCTGCCTAAATGTGCTGTAACTGATTTAGCTACATGTCTCAAATTTACCACATGGCTAACTCAAATATATTTATACATTAACTGAAAATTTCATACTTTTATAGCAACGCCTTAGCAAGTTAAAGCAAAATGTATGCATGTTAAGCTAATTTGCAACTATTTCTGCCTAAATGTGCTGTAACTGATTTAGCTACATGTCTCAAATTTACCACATGGCTAACTCAAATATATTTATACATTAACTGAAAATTTCATACTTTTATAGCAACGCCTTAGCAAGTTATAGCAAAATGTATGCATGTTAAGCTAATTTGCAACTATTTCTGCCTAAATGTGCTGTAACTGATTTAGCTACATGTCTAAAATTTACCACACGGCTAACTCAAATGTATTTATACATTAACTGAAAATTTCATACTTTTATAGCAACGCCTTAGCAAGTTAAAGCAAAATGTATGCATGTTAAGCTAATTTGCAACTATTTCTGCCTAAATGTGCTGTAACTGATTTAGCTACATGTCTCAATTTTACCACATGGCTAACTCAAATATATTTATACATTAACTGAAAATTTCATACTTTTATAGCAACGCCTTAGCAAGTTATAGCAAAATGTATGCATGTTAAGCTAATTTGCAACTATTTCTGCCTAAATGTGCTGTAACTGATTTAGCTACATGTCTCAAATTTACCACACGGCTAACTCAAATGTATTTATACATTAACTGAAAATTTCATACTTTTATAGCAACGCCTTAGCAAGTTATAGCACAATGTATGCATGTTAAGCTAATTTGCAACTATTTCTGCCTAAATGTGCTGTAACTGATTTAGCTACATGTCTCAAATTTGACACATGGCTAACTCAAATATATTTATACATTAACTGAAAATTTCATACTTTTATAGCAACGCCTTAGCAAGTTATAGCAAAATGTATGCATGTTAAGCTAGTTTGCAACTATTTCTGCCTAAATGTGCTGTAACTGATTTAGCTACATGTCTCAAATTTACCACACGGCTAACTCAACTGTATTCATACATTAACTGAAAATTTCATACTTTTATAGCAATGCCTTAGCAAGTTATAGCAAAATGTATGCATGTTAAGCTAGTTTGCAACTATTTCTACGGAAAAGTGCTGTAACTGATTTAGCTACATGTCTCAAAATTACCACACGGCTAACTCAAATGTATTTATACATTCACTGAACATTTCATACTTTTATAGCAATGCCTTAGCAAGTTATAGCCAAATG
Organism: Lordithon lunulatus; assembly: GCA_963942505.1. NCBI lineage: Eukaryota > Metazoa > Arthropoda > Insecta > Coleoptera > Staphylinidae > Lordithon > Lordithon lunulatus. Next base: position 33,593,659 of record OZ012675.1, read on the forward strand.
TATGCATGTTAAGCTAGTTTGCAACTATTTCTGCCTAAATGTGCTGTAACTGATTTAGCTACAAGTTTCAAATTTACCACATGGCTAACTCAAATGTATATATACATTAACTGAAAAGTTCATACTTTTATAGCAATGCCTTAGCGAATTATAGCAATATTAATATAATTTTTGAAGATAAAACCTTAATTAATGTACAAATTATTTACATTTCGATTTGTAATGAATATTTTGATATTTTTACGGACTTAACCGCAACCCTCTAGTTCCACCGCAACCCTCTAGTTCCCTTAATGTTCAAGAGGGCCCTCTCGCAAATCGCATTAGTGAGTATACTCTAATTGTTTGATTTCAATAGATGTTGGGGTGGATAAACGATGTCACATGACTATTTAATGAGTATTATCGAACCGATCACGCGAAGAACCCTTCAGCAAGTGTCGTCTCTGAGTTAACTATGCATACTTTGTCCACCAAAAAAAGAAAACGAGTCATAATTATCTTACATAATTAAACAAGACTAAAGTATATATTACGTGTACAAATTTGATCATAAAGTCACTTTTAATTAGTCTCTTAAAGTAAATAAGAATTGAAATCTGTTTATTTACTTTTATTATCGGTAAAACTACAAAAAAACGTAGTTTTGTAAATTAATTTTATAATTAATAAGTCACAGATATTGTGATTTATATAAAAAAAAACATGTGTAGCTCTTTAAAGCTATATAACTTGCTAACTAATTAACTTTGGCTGTTGCTAGTTATAAATTCTATTGAATCATTAAGTTTTATATAAGAAACTTGGTTTTGTAAATTAATTTCACAATTAGGAAGTTACAGCCATTGTGATTTATATATAAAAAACATGTGTAGCATTTTAAAACCATATAACTTACTAACTAGTTAACTTGGGCCGTTGAAAGCTATAAATTCTGTTGAATCATTCAATTTTATATTAGAAACATTGTTTTCTAAATTAATTTCATAATTACTAAGTCACAGCCATTGTGATTTACATACAAAAACATGTGTAGCAATTTAAAGCTATATAACTTACTAACTGGTTAACTTGGGGTGTTGCTAGACATAAATTCTATTGAATCATTCAAATTATCATTTAAGTTAAAATAGTAGTTTTATTAATTATTTTTACAATTAATTACAGTCACAACCGCTGTGATTCAAATGAAAATATGAAAGCACTTAAAGCTGTTTAACTTACTAACTAGTTGAAATAGAATATTTGCAACATACAAAATATAGCTCGGACTAATTTCTAAACCTAATTTTCTATTCATAAAAAAATCCTTTTAAACACTCACCGACTTAACTCGTGTCGTAACAAACCGGGCGCACGCTGTCCCTCGTTCACTCGTCACGCTCTAGTGAGCCATGTCAATTTTTCGGTCGTCGCGTGCTGCCGCCTCCGCACACTCCTTCTAGTCGAGGGGGTCAAACTGCACTGACCACTCAGCTCTGTCGCCGCCGCCGCCGCCACCACCACCACCAACTCTCGCGACACGCTTGAGATGTCCGGAACAAAACCATCGATTTTTGTTTTGTAATGATAATTTCAGACCACTCATCAAAGCAACACCAACTGATGAATAAATTAGTCCGGGAAACAGAACACACCGAGTGCAACAATCAATTATTTACTGAAATATACATAACTATTACGTTATGGTAATTGAAATGTATGATAATCGAATCATATCTAGTTGTATTTGTCACTTGTTAGCTGTTTTTTTACTTGTTACTTGTTACTTGTTACTTGTTACTTGTTACTTGTTACTTGTTACTTGTTACTTGTTACTTGTTACTTGTTACTTGTTACTTGTTACTTGTTACTTGTTACTTGTTACTTGTTACTTGTTACTTGTTACTTGTTACTTGTTACTTGTTACTTGTTACTTGTTACTTGTTACTTGTTACTTGTTACTTGTTACTTGTTACTTGTTACTTGTTACTTGTTACTTGTTACTTGTTACTTGTTACTTGTTACTTGTTACTTGTTACTTGTTACTTGTTACTTGTTACTTGTTACTTGTTACTTGTTACTTGTTACTTGTTACTTGTTACTTGTTACTTGTTACTTGTTACTTGTTACTTGTTACTTGTTACTTGTTACTTGTTACTTGTTACTTGTTACTTGTTACTTGTTACTTGTTACTTGTTACTTGTTACTTGTTACTTGTTACTTGTTACTTGTTACTTGTTACTTGTTACTTGTTACTTGTTACTTGTTACTTGTTACTTGTTACTTGTCTATTATCATTTGATACCAAACTCGACCTTATTTGCAATAGGTAACTTTACAAATTTACACATATCATGGGTACCATAAGGTCCTTATACACATTCTATCCTCAAATTCATGTTGCTCACGTCGAGAGCTTTCATTTGAGTACAAACATGCCATCCATTTGAACGATTCGAAGTTGATATATCTTGAAATCTGAAATTGTTGGTTTCGAACGGAAGGAACCATTTTGGATAGTATAAAGCATCGGCCATTTTGGATTTTTATGTTTGGCGACGGCCATCTTTAATTTCCCGAACGTTGGACGAATATATGCAACCACACGTACACTATTTGAATTTTTCTTTACTATTAACTGACTTTGTCTCGTTATAACACAAAAATCAGCTAGATTTTTTGAAATATATTTTCATATTATTATATAATGATAAAGTCTATACCATAATTATCCATAAATTTAATTATTTAGATGTAGATTAGAGTATTAGAGCTATATTAAACAAATAACCAACATAACTTTTCTAATAACTGACTTTGATTCGTTATAACTCAAAAATCAGCTAGATTTTTGAAATCTGTTTTCATATTATTATATAATGATAAAGTCTATACCATAATTATCCATCAATTTGATTATATAGATGTAGATTAGAGTATTAGAGCTATATTAAACAAATAACCAACATAACTTTTCTAATAACCGACTTTGATTCGTTATAACTCAAAAATCAGCTAGATTTTTGAAATCTGTTTTCATATTATTATATAATGATAAAGTCTATACCATAATTATCCATTAATTTGATTATTTAGATGTAGATTAGAGTATTAGAGCTATATTAAACAAATAACCAACAAAACTTTATTAATAACCGAGTTTGATTGGTTATAACTCAAAAATCAGCTAGATTTTTTGAAATCTGTTTTCATATTATTATATAATGATAAATTCTATACCATAATTATCCAATAATTTTATTATTTAGATGTTGATTAGAGTATTAGAGCTATATTAAACAAATAACCAATATAACTTTTCTAATAACCGACTTTGATTCGTTATAACTCAAAAATCAGCTAGATTTTTTGAAATCTGTTTTCATATTATTATATAATGATAAATTCTATACCATAATTATCCAATAATTTTATTATTTAGATGCAGATTAGAGTATTAGAGCTATATTAAACAAATAACCAACATAACTTTTCTAATAACCGACTTTGATTCGTTATAACTCAAAAATCAGCTAGATTTTTTGAAATATGTTTTTATATTAATATATAATAATAAATTCTATACCATAATTATCCATTAATTTGATTATTTAGATGTAGATTAGAGTATTAGAGCTATATTAAACAAATAACCAACATAACTTTTCTAATAACCGACTTTGATTCGTTATAACTCAAAAATCAGCTAGATTTTTTGAAATCTGTTTTTATATTATTATATAATGATAAAATCTATACCATAATTATCCATTAATTTGATTATTTAGATGTAGATTATAGTGTTAGAGCTATATTAAACAAATAACCAACATATCTTTTCTAATAACCGACTTTGATTCGTTATAACTCAAAAATCAGCTAGATTTTTTGAAATCTGTTTTCATATTATTATATAATGATAAATTCTATACCATAATTATCCAATAATTTTATTATTTAGATCTTGATTAGAGTATTAGAGCTATATTAAACAAATAACCAACATAACTTTTCTAATAACCGACTTTGATTCGTTATAACTCAAAAATCAGCTAGATTTTTTGAAATCTGTTTTTATATTATTATATAATGATAAAATCTATACCATAATTATCCATTAATTTGATTATTTAGATGTAGATTATAGTGTTAGAGCTATATTAAACAAATAACCAACATATCTTTTCTAATAACCGACTTTGATTCGTTATAACTCAAAAATCAGCTAGATTTTTTGAAATCTGTTTTCATATTATTATATAATGATAAAATCTATACCATAATTATACATTAATTTGATTATTTAGATGTAGATTATAGTGTTAGAGCTATATTAAACAAATAACCAACATACCTTTTCTAATAACCGACTTTGATTCGTTATAACTCAAAAATCAGCTAGATTTTTTGAAATCTGTTTTCATATTATTATATAATGATAAATTCTATACCATAATTATCCATAAATTTGATTATTTAGATGCAGATTAGAGTATTAGAGCTATATTAAACAAATAACCAACATAACTTTTCTAATAACCGACTTTGATTCGTTATAACTCAAAAATCAGCTAGATTTTTTGAAATATGTTTTTATATTATTATATAATAATAAATTCTATACCATAATTATCCATTAATTTGATTATTTAGATGTAGATTAGAGTATTAGAGCTATATTAAACAAATAACCAACAAAACTTTATTAATAACCGAGTTTGATTGGTTATAACTCAAAAATCAGCTAGATTTTTTGAAATCTGTTTTCATATTATTATATAATGATAAATTCTATACCATAATTATCCAATAATTTTATTATTTAGATCTTGATTAGAGTATTAGAGCTATATTAAACAAATAACCAACATAACTTTTCTAATAACCGACTTTGATTCGTTATAACTCAAAAATCAGCTAGATTTTTTGAAATCTGTTTTATATTATTATATAATGATAAAATCTATACCATAATTATCCATTAATTTGATTATTTAGATATAGATTATAGTGTTAGAGCTATATTAAACAAATAACCAACATACCTTTTCTAATAACCGACTTTGATTCGTTATAACTCAAAAATCAGCTAGATTTTTTGAAATCTGTTTTCATATTATTATATAATGATAAATTCTATACCATAATTATCCATAAAGTTGATTATTTAGATGCAGATTAGAGTATTAGAGCTATATTAAACAAATAACCAACATAACTTTTCTAATAACCGACTTTGATTCGTTATAACTCAAAAATCAGCTAGATTTTTGAAATCTGTTTTCATATTATCATATAATGATAAAGTCTATACCATAATTATCCATCAATTTGATTATATAGATGTAGATTAGAGTATTAGAGCTATATTAAACAAATAACCAACATAACTTTTCTAATAACCGACTTTGATTCGTTATAACTCAAAAATCAGCTAGATTTTTTGAAATATGTTTTCATATTATTATATAATGATAAATTCTATACCATAATTATCCATTAATTTGATTATTTAGATGTAGATTAGAGTATTAGAGCTATATTAAACAAATAACCAACATAACTTTTTTAATAACCGACTTTGATTCGTTATAACTCAAAAATCAGCTAGATTTTTTGAAATCTGTTTTCATGTTATTATATAATGATAAAGTCTGTATCATAATTATCCATTAATTTGATTATTTAGATGTAGATTAGAGTATTAAAAAATGTGATTGTGATTGTGTATCGAATCGCTCGTAAGAAGAAGTCCATACATAATCAGTTTCAGAATCTAATTAAACCCATCTTTGGTGTTAGTTTCAAGTGGAATTACTTCTCATTGGTTTGTTATAATAAGCTGTACGTATTATATTTGATTAATGTTACAATTGCTTTGGTAGTTTATATGGTTTATAACCTCAACGGTAAATCGCTTGTTGTTATTTTTGGAATTTAAAGTACAGAAGTTGCGAAATATTGGTTGCATACAGTTTAAAATAAGACGTTAACAACTAATCCTCAACTAACTTATTCGTCCGTGGTCATCCAACAAATTTGTCCTAGTCACCACAACAGACCCTGTGGTGTGAAGAGTCTTTTTTGTAAACCCCCTTATCTCCCTATTTACAATGTCAGTTTCATGTAATCATTGCAAGTCGATAATTCCGCCAAAAAGTATAGCACAGGCTATTAAATGTAATGGTCCTTGCATTGGGTGGTACCACGCCAAATGCACAAATCTTTCAGATACAAGTGCTCAATTCTATCGTAGCGAGGAGAGGAAGAAGGATGGAAGAAATTGGTTTTGCGAGTCATGCGATAAGCCGACTACATCTACCTTTCAGACTTTGCTCAAGAATGAACTACTGGAGTTTAAATCGGAAATACAAACGACATTCACCTTATTACGCGATGAACTAGTGGCTTTAAGGTGTAAATTGGATAAAATTGAAGATGAGAATAATCATTTACGCATGGAGATAGTTGGGTTGAAATCCAAGGAACCAAAAGATAACCTAAATACCCTTGACGTAATAAAGGAGATTGATGAACAAGCAAGGCGCAATAAAAATATCATCGTATATAACGTCCCTGAATCAAAGAGTCCGATTATAAACAGTCGCATCGAGCATGATACCAAACAAGTGCATGACATTATAGACTCTATCACGGAAAATGTACCGGCGCCCAGTCATGTTTTTAGAATTGGTAAAAGCTCAACTAAAAATCGCCCGTTAAAAGTAATTTTTGATAACGCAAACATCGTTCAAAGCATTATGAAGAACAAGTATAAATTAAAAGAGACTGCATTTACAGAAGTTCAAATTAAAAATGATTTCACTGAATTACAAAGGGCGCATTTAAAACAACTTTACATGGATTTAGAGAATCGTAAATTAAAAGGAGAGAACAACTTGTTCATTAAATATATGAATGGTAAGCCTATGATTGCCGATTCCCTGGGACAAAACAAACGCAATAAAAGTAATGATTCGCAATCAAAAAACTAAATGTAGCCACTGATAGTAAATGCAAAAACAAAATGTCTTTATATTTTCAGAACGTAGGCGGTTTGCGTAGTAAATTACATGATTTTATGTTATCGATTTCCTCGAACGATTATGATTGTTTAGTTATTTGTGAAACGTGGCTTTTTGATGATATTCCCGATAGTATGCTCCAACTCTCCAATTATAATATTTTTAGAACAAATAGGACACGTGATGGTAGAATTCGCGGAGGGGGACTGTTAATTGCGATCAAGAAGTGTTACAATTCTACATTTCTTTCTTCAAGTAATACAATTGAACACATTTTTGTAGTTGTTAAATTGAATAAAGTTGCCTTGGTTATCGGTGGTGTTTATCTAGCTTATGGATCTTCAATCTCAGTCTATCAGGAACATTGCACAATAATTGAAACTTTGTTTGATGATAATTGTGACAAAAAATTTATTGTGTGTGGGGATTATAACCTCCCATCATTAAAGTGGAATGAAGAGGGACTGATTGTAGACACATTGTCCCAATTTGATACTAAAAGTGAAAATGTGTATACCACTTATTCTCTACTTAACTTGAAGCAAATTAATTTCATACCAAATTCAAGAGGTATGGATTTATGCTTTACTAATATCGATTATGCTAATTGTAACGAAGCTGACCCGTTGCTAGGAACATCGGTGCACCATGATGCTTATCAGATTGAATTCAAGATGTCAAAGTCTGATATGATTCAATCGTCTGAGACAAGGTTTGATTTCAAAAACTCTAATTTTATTGATTTAAATCTTTATTTTTCTTCGGTTGATTGAAGTTTTATTTCTCAGGATAGTGACCTAAATAATGCTGTTGAGAGGTTTTATGAAATCGTTTACTCCGGTTTTGATATATTTGTTCCAAAAATAAATACATATAAAAGATATTCCAATTTTCCTAAGTGGATGAACAGAGAGTGTATAAATCTCATATATAAAAAGAAAATCGCTCATAAAAAATTTAAAGAAAATCCAAGTAGGATGAATTATTTAGAATTTCCTTCTCTCCGCTCAGAGTGTAAAGAACTAACTAATAGTTTACATGGGGATTATATCTCTAATGTTGAATCACATGTTATTAAAAACCCGAAATATTTTTGGAACTACATTAAAGACTTAAATAAAACCAATGGTGTTCCTAAGTTAATGTGTCATAACGATATAAATATAGATAACGGCCAAGATATTGTCGATGCTTTTGGTGATTTTTTTGCATCGGTTTACGATACATCTGATGTTTTAAACGTCTCACCTAATCAGGGATCAATGATCTCGGGGGATATTAACATTTACATATCACGGGAATTGACATATGATAATATTATGGGTCTTAAATATTCTAATTTATATGGCCCAGATTTGATTCCTAGCTCAATTCTAATAAATTGTGTATGTAATGTTCCTTGGTTAACACTATATTCACCTTATTTTCAAGATCTCTAAAAGAAGGAAATGTTCCGCTTCGTTGGAAAAATAGCTTCGTGACCCCTATATTCAAGTCTGGCAGACGCGATCAGATCAATAATTACAGAGGTGTTTCGTGTCAATCTACGATTCCAAAATTACTAGATAAAATAGTGTCCCAGCAGGTTATATGGCATACTAAAAATATTATTATTCCTGAGCAACATGGATTTATGCCGGGTAAATCCACCTTGACCAACTTATTAATTTTTAACCAGTTTTTATCAGGTGCTTTAGAGGATAATTTGCAAATTGATGCAGTATATATGGACTTTTCAAAAGCGTTTGACAGGGTTAATCATTCAGTTATTTTAAATAAGCTTGCAAATTTTGGATTTCGTGACAACATCTTAAAATGGTTCACGTCTTTTCTAAGCAACCGCACACAATCGGTGAAGTTGGATGGTTGGTACTCGCAAGTGTTTAAAGCGAGTTCTGGTGTGCCCCAAGGATCACATTGTGGCCCCATTTTATTTCTTCTGTTTATAAATGATATAGGCCGAGTTTTTAAAAAGTGTAAATTTCTCTTATATGCAGATGATTTAAAAATTTTCTCGGTAATCGAATCTTTAAATGATTGCGTTTTAATTCAGAATGATCTGAATAAACTAGTTGAATGGTGTGATGCTAATAAGTTAGCGCTGAATCCTGACAAATGTGCCTCCATTTCCTTCGCCCGGAAAAAGAACATTTTAAATTTTGGGTACATGATTTCAAACAATTATGTCATGCGTGTTTCAACGATTGGAGATTTAGGCATAACGTTCGATAATAAACTATCTTTTAGAGATCATGTCTTACACGTTAAGGAAAGGGCATTGCGTGCTTGGGGCTTGATTAAATTTTCCTGCAGGGATCTTAATTTTCAATGTCATAAAATCTTATACTGCTCGCTGGTTAGATGTCACCTAGAGTACCTAACTCCAGTCTGGTTCCCATATTTATGTATTGACATAACCCATTTAGAGGGTGTGCAGAAACGATTTTTAAGATTCATGGAACATAAGGCAGGTCTACAACATACAAGAGGCGACTACACTCAAATTATGGCCACTCTTGGTATTAAATCTTTACACTGTCGCCGTATAGAGTCTGATCTATGTGTTTTGCATAAAATCTTTAATAACAAAATGGATAGTGAAGATTTGTTAAAACATTTAAAGTTTTATGTTCCCACGTGCGGCCGATACACACGCCATGCTCCTCTTTTTCGTGTTGATAACCATACCACCAATTATGGCAATAACAGCCCTATAGATCGAATTATGCGAACATGTAATAGATATTATCGCATGGACGGGTTTCATATTTTCGATATTAATTGGTTTCGTTTCAAGAAAACGTTAAGATACTACATTAATGAATAAGTTACATCTTTAGAGGTTATATACTTATAAATTGTCATTTCTATTATATAATTTGGTTAGTTTATGTCTTTTTACTCTTTTAAAAAATGTATTTTTTGCTGTATTGCCAAAATGAGCTCTTGCGCGTTTAGTTATATATGTATGTGCGAGTGTGTACATGTGTATGTATGTGTATATATATATTTTTTTCCTGCTTAATATGTATTTTTAAATTTTATATTTAGTTTGTTATATGTATATGTATATATTTGGGTCTCTTGTAAAATCACATTTTTAGTTTTAGTTTTAAAATTTGTTTGTAATTGATTTTGAAATGGAGTTTTCCGTTAATAAAGCATTATTATTATTATTATTATTATTATTATTATTATTATTAGAGCTATATTAAACAAATAACCAACATAACTTTTCTAATAACCGACTTTGATTAGTTATAACTTAAAAATCAGCTAGATTTTTTGAAATCTGTTTTCATATTATTATATAATGATAAATTCTATTCCATAATTACCAATTAATTTGATTATTTAGATGTAGATTAGAGTATTAGAGCTATATTAAATAAATAACCAACATTACTTTTTTAATAAGCGACTTTGATTCGTTATAACTCAAAAATCAGCTAGATTTTTTGAAATATGTTTTCATATTATTATATAATGATAAATTCTATACCATAATTATCCATTAATTTGATTATTTAGATGTAGATTAGAGTATTAGAGCTATATTAAACAAATAACCAACATAACTTTTCTAATAACTGACTTTGATTCGTTATAACTCAAAAATCAGCTAGATTTTTTGAAATATGTTTTCATATTATTATAAAATGATAAATTCTATTCCATAATTACCAATTAATTTGATTATTTAGATGTAGATTAGAGTATTAGAGCTATATTAAATAAATAACCAACATTACTTTTTTAATAAGCGACTTTGATTCGTTATAACTCAAAAATCAGCTAGATTTTTTGAAATATGTTTTCATATTATTATATAATGATAAATTCTATACCATAATTATCCATTAATTTGATTATTTAGATGTAGATTAGAGTATTAGAGCTATATTAAACAAATAACCAACATAACTTTTCTAATAACTGACTTTGATTCGTTATAACTCAAAAATCAGCTAGATTTTTTGAAATATGTTTTCATATTATTATAAAATGATAAATTCTATTCCATAATTACCAATTAATTTGATTATTTAGATGTAGATTAGAGTATTAGAGCTATATTAAATAAATAACCAACATTACTTTTTTAATAAGCGACTTTGATTCGTTATAACTCAAAAATCAGCTAGATTTTTTGAAATATGTTTTCATATTATTATATAATGATAAATTCTATACCATAATTATCCATTAATTTGATTATTTAGATGTAGATTAGAGTATTAGAGCTATATTAAACAAATAACCAACATAACTTTTCTAATAACTGACTTTGATTCGTTATAACTCAAAAATCAGCTAGATTTTTTGAAATATGTTTTCATATTATTATAAAATGATAAATTCTATTCCATAATTACCAATTAATTTGATTATTTAGATGTAGATTAGAGTATTAGAGCTATATTAAATAAATAACCAACATTACTTTTTTAATAAGCGACTTTGATTCGTTATAACTCAAAAATCAGCTAGATTTTTTGAAATCTGTTTTCATATTATTATATAATGATAAATTCTATTCCATAATTACCAATTAATTTGATTATTTAGATGTAGATTAGAGTATTAGAGCTATATTAAATAAATAACCAACATTACTTTTTTAATAAGCGACTTTGATTCGTTATAACTCAAAAATCAGCTAGATTTTTTGAAATATGTTTTCATATTATTATATAATGATAAATTCTATACCATAATTATCCATTAATTTGATTATTTAGATGTAGATTAGAGTATTAGAGCTATATTAAACAAATAACCAACATAACTTTTCTAATAACTGACTTTGATTCGTTATAACTCAAAAATCAGCTAGATTTTTTGAAATATGTTTTCATATTATTATAAAATGATAAATTCTATTCCATAATTACCAATTAATTTGATTATTTAGATGTAGATTAGAGTATTAGAGCTATATTAAATAAATAACCAACATTACTTTTTTAATAAGCGACTTTGATTCGTTATAACTCAAAAATCAGCTAGATTTTTTGAAATCTGTTTTCATATTATTATATAATGATAAATTCTATTCCATAATTACCAATTAATTTGATTATTTAGATGTAGATTAGAGTATTAGAGCTATATTAAATAAATAACCAACATTACTTTTTTAATAAGCGACTTTGATTCGTTATAACTCAAAAATCAGCTAGATTTTTTGAAATATGTTTTCATATTATTATATAATGATAAATTCTATACCATAATTATCCATTAATTTGATTATTTAGATGTAGATTAGAGTATTAGAGCTATATTAAACAAATAACCAACATAACTTTTCTAATAACTGACTTTGATTCGTTATAACTCAAAAATCAGCTAGATTTTTTGAAATATGTTTTCATATTATTATAAAATGATAAATTCTATTCCATAATTACCAATTAATTTGATTATTTAGATGTAGATTAGAGTATTAGAGCTATATTAAATAAATAACCAACATTACTTTTTTAATAAGCGACTTTGATTCGTTATAACTCAAAAATCAGCTAGATTTTTTTAAATATGTTTTAATATTATTTTATAATGATAAAGTCTATATCATAATTATCCATCAATTAGATTATTTAGATGTAGATTAGAGTATTAGAGCTATATTAAATAAATAACCAACATAACTTTTCTAATAACCGACTTTGATTCGTTATAACTCAAAAATCAGCTAGATTTTTTGAAATATGTTTTCATATTATTATAAAATGATAAATTCTATTCCATAATTACCAATTAATTTGATTATTTAGATGTAGATTAGAGTATTAGAGCTATATTAAACAAATAACCGATATAACTTTTTTTTATTTACATAAGTATTAATAGTAATCTCATTTTTTTCTTCGTTCATCAAACAGTTTATCATTACATCTATCACTACTGCACGTCACACAAACATGCTGTTCTATACCGCGATTCAGATGATCACAGTACCGTTCACAACTTGAACCATTTAAAGCAACACATTTTCGCTGCACATGGTCTCTGGAAATCGAATGCGAAGCAACGCAACAGTCGGTATCACAGTCGGTTTGAATGTCTGTAGTTGCCTGCACCGAGTAGCATCCCTCGCAGTTATAACACTGGATGGTGTGTGATGGATTATAGATGTTGTTATTACATCTTCCGCCTGCTGTTTCCTCGCATGTGTGACAAAATACTGTGGACCTTTTTTTAACCGCCGTACACGTTTGGTCGCAAGGCAATTTAGTGGAGCAACCTCTAACAACAGAAATACTGCCCACTTTCAGGAACTGCACGTAGCAACAAAGAGGTGAACTACACGCGACTGTAGGTGTTGCAGCAGTAACCCAGCTACAATTCGTGCAATTGTAACAATCAATCGTGTGTTGCTCAATAAATGATTGACCTATATACTCATTATCATTACAACGATCTGTAGCGCATACAATGCAGTAACCTAGCGAGCCAGTTGAGTGTTGTAGTCGTTGGTTTTGTTTCAAGAAGTAGCATGTCTGATTGGCGATGGGTTTGCCACAACCTCGCACCGCAAAGTCGGGTTGAGTTACTTTATCACTTACAAGAGCTACGTAACAGGATTTGGGTTCGCCGCATTGGACTGTAGGGGTTGTTGCGGTTACAGTGTTGCAGTTACGGCATCTGTAGCATTTCCAAAATTCAACACGATGTCGGGTGTGATTGTACTCTGCAGGCAGTTCGATGGCATTATTATTGCACTCGTCCAGATCGTAGCTGTCACATGTTGAACAGTTAAGGACCTTTGCCTTGGGATTCGCCCATAAATAGTCGCGTTGGACATCTTCGCACGTATCAGTGCAATCTGCATGAGACGAACAGCCGCGGTTCACATAGAAATAATTACGATTCTCCATGGTGGCTGTATAACAACACTCGGGTGATGAGCATTCAATTGTTCGTGTGGTGTTATCAATTTGTAAACAGTCGTGACATTGGTAGCATGAGATTTGTGTATAGATATGCTTGGGTCTTGCGGTAGCTTTAGGGAAGTAGAATGGATGTGAGTTACATCTATCTGTATCATTCTCTCCGCACGTTTTGCATTTGTTAACGTTTCCGTTCGGATGGTCCCATTTAAAATCGTCCGTAATATCTTTGCAACTATGAACACAAGTGCGACCTGGACGGTACCTAGCGCAACCCCTCAAGACATACAATTTGGCACTTGCTGTTTCCTTCAAGTAGGCTGTGTAACAACAACCAGGCGCCCTGCATTCAATTGTCATTGTAGCCGCGGTAACAGTTGCACAGTTCTTGCAATCGTAACATTGGATATAAGTTTCGTCCTCTTCCATTTCAATTGGTGTATCAGGTGGATAAAACGGGCGGTTGTTGCAATAATTTAGATCATCATGTTTACACTGCGTACAGACATGCATCAAACCTGCTCTGTTTGTGGTGTGGTATTCGAGTTGAAAATATTTGCATGTCTTCTCACAAGTCTGCTCTGGTTTCAGCTTAACACATCCCCGGACCACATACAACATGTCATCCTTATTGGTGTTTACAAGAGCACTGTAACAACATCGACTTTTCGCACATTCAACAACCCCGGTTAAACTACCTATAACATTGCAACGCTTACATTGGTAACATAAAATACTTTTCGGTTTCACCTTTGCTGCAGGCGTTGTAAAAACTTGAATATCATAATGTTTTTTGTTGCACTCATGGTGATCATGAGCATGACACGTGCTACAAGTATTGTTTACAACAGGGTATTTCCTTGCAACCTCCTCACATGTTACTCGACAAGGAAGAGCAGTATTCCATTCAGCACAACCACGCTCCCCAAACAGTCCATCCTCATGCTGAACCAGCGCGGTGAAACAGCACTGCGGATGCCGACACCGCACATTTGCGGTCGTACTATTAACCGCATTACACCTACTACATTTAAAACACCGAATAATATTCTCTTCTTTAACACGCTTATATTCCGGTATCGTAAACATCGGATAATTACAATTATCATTGTCATTCATCCTGCATCGTATACAAACATGCACGAAACCATCAGGATATTCCGCGACGTGACTCCTATTAAAAGTTCCACAACTGTTCTCGCACGACCCAATTCGCATACAACCCCTCACCACAAAGAACGGCTGATAATCATAATTCTTAACTACAGCCCGATAACAACACATCTCATTCGCGCAGGGCACCGTCTTCGTGGTGCTCACAATCACATTACACCCACGACACTCGTAACACATAATGGGACTATACCGTTTGTTAAGCGACTTATCATTGCAGCCACTTGATGCGTTCGCACTGCACGTCTTACAATTCTCAACCATACCAGTGCCACCTCTGTCTTCTTTAACGCTAGCCAGCAAATTTTCACAAGTGTTTTCGCAGTCCGATTGTGCGCAGCCTCTATTTACATAACTGGGGCTATTATGGCTGTCCTTTATCTGGGCTGTGTAACAACAACTGGGCGAGCTGCAGATCACTGCAGGGGTGTCATGCAGGATTACATTGCATTTGCGGCAATGGAAACATTTAAATTCTATCTTCTGTTGTTGGAAGACACCTGGATTTAGACTCAAATCACATACTAGCAATCAATTGAATTTATAGAGTTACTTACCGATAATCAATAAAGCTGTTAGCAAGACAAACAGATAGAATTTGCTGTACATGTTAAGTGACACGTGTCATGTGTTAAACGTCATTTAAAAAGAGTTGTGGGTAAAGTCACCCACTACTATACAAATCTGAAAAAAAAAATACAACAATAAGTAACACATAATTTTACTAATTCGTTTTCATTCGATACTTATTTATGACAAAAATTTGCAATTAATTGATTTTTTGCATTTTATATGTTGGTTCATGTCAAGAGGACATATAAATTGCATATGCACAATGTGGACATGATGACGCGCCGTATTTACCGTCGGATGTTGTAGGATATCACATATATATCTATATGTTAGTTTCTATATAGGCAACAAAGGTTCTCACTATTAAAACAAATGTTACTATGGGCATTCAAGCCAATAAAAACTAAGTTTATTTTTAATATATGTTTTTTAAATTTGGTATGAATTGAACTTGAGTATTTTAGAAAATATATTGAAAATTTCATATGATTCTAGCAACCATCAAGCGATCTATGCCCATTTTTATTTATTAAAAACAATTCCCATTACGAATAGCCATCAAAAAGTAGATTTATTTTTGAGATATCTTCGTCAGATTTAGTATGAGTTGAAAATGGCTATTTTAGAAAGTATTTTGAAAATTTCATATGTTTCTAACAACTATCAAGCGAGATATGGCTATTTTATTAAAACAAATGCCATTATGGGTATTGAAGCCATCAAAATGTACGTTTATCTTTCAGATATCTTCTTCATATTTGGTATGAGTTGAACATGATTAATTTCCAAAATGTTTTGAAAATTTCATATATTTCTAGCAACTATTAAGCGATCTATGGCCATTTTTATTAAAAACAAATACTATTATGGGTATTCAAACCATCAAAAAGTACGTTTATCTTTGAGACATCTACTTCAGATTTAGTATGAGTTAAGCATGACTATTTTAGAAGATATTTTGAAAATTTGATATGATTCTAACAACTATAGCGATTTTATTAAAGCAAATGCCATTATGGGTATTCAAACTATAAAAAGTACGTTTATCTTTGAGATATCTTCTTAAAATTTGGTGTGCGTAGAACATGGCTATTTTAAAAAATATTTTGAAAATTTCATATGATTCTAGTAACAATCAAGCGATCTATGACTATTTTTATGAATACAACTGCTACTATGGGTATTTAAGCCATCAAAAAATAGGTTTATCTTTGAGATATCTTCTTTAAATTTGGTATGAGTTGAATATGACTATTTTAGAAAATATTTTGAAAATTTCATATGATTATAGCTACTATCAAGCGATCTAAGACTATTTTTATTAAAACAAATGCTACTATGCGTATTGAAGCCATCAAAAGTAGATTTATCTTTGAGATATATCCTTCAGATTTAGTATGAATTTAATTTGACTACTTTAGAAAATATTTTGAAAATTTCATATTTTTCTAGCAAGTATCAAGTGATCTATGGCTATTTTTATTCAAACAAATGCCACTATGGGTATTCAAGCTATCAAAAAGTAGGTTAATCTTTGAGATATCTTCTTAAAATTTGGTATGAGTTGAATATGACTATTTTAGAAAATATTTTGAAAATTTCATATGTTTATAGCGACTATCAAGCGATCTATGACCATTTTAATTCAAAACAAATGCCATTATGGGTATTCAAACCATTAAAGAGTAGATTTATTTTTGAGATATCTTCTTCAAATTTGGTATGCATTGAACATGAATATTTTAGAAAATATTTAGAAAATTTCATATGTTTCTAGCCACTATCAAGGGATCTATGGCAATTTTTATTAAAAACAAATGCTATTATGGGTATTCAAACCATTAAAACGTAGGTTTATTTTTGAGATATATTCTTCAAATTTGGTATGAGTTGAACATAATTATTTTAGAAAATATTTTGAAAATTTCATGTGATTCTAGCGAGTGTCAAGCGGTCTATGGCTATTTTATTAAAACAAATGCTACTATAGGTATTCAAACCATCAAAAAGTAGGTTTATTTTTGAGATATCTTCTTCAGATTTAGCGTAAGTTTAACTTGACTATTTTAGAAAATATTTTGAAAATTTAATATACTTCTAGCGATTATTAAGCGATCTATAGCTAATTTTATTAAAACCAATAATACTAAGGGTATTCTAGCCAACAAAAAGTAGGTTTATCTTTGAGACATCTTCTTCAGATTTAGTCTGAGTTGAATATGACTATTTAGGAATATATTCTGAAAATTTCATATGATTCTAGCGACTATCAAGCTATGTATGACTATTTTTATAAAAACAAATGTCATTATGGGTATTCAAGCCATCAAAAAGTAGGTTTATCTTTAAGATATCTTCTTAAAATTTGGTATAGATTGAACATGATTAATTTAGAAAATATTTTGAAAATTTCATATGTTACTAGCAAGGATCAAGCGATCGGTGGCTATTTTTGCTAAAACAAATATTACTTTGGGTATTCAAGCCATCAAAAAGTAGGTTTATCTTTGAGATATATTTTTAAAATTTGGTATGAGTTGAACATGACTATTTTAAAAAATATTTTGAAAATTTCATATGATTATAGCCAATATCAAGCGATGTATGACTATTTTTATTTAAACAAATGCTACTATGGGTATACAAGCAATCAAAAGTAGATTAATCTTTGAGATATCTCCTTCAGATTTAGTATGAGTTTAACTTGACTACTTTAGAAAATAGTTAGAAAATTTCATATGATTGTAGCGACTATCAAGCGATCTATGGCTATTTTAATTAAAAACAAATGCTATTATAGGTATTGAAGCCACCAAAAAGTAAATTTATCTTTGAGATATCTTCTTCAAATTTGGTATGAGTTGAACATGACTATTTTAGAAAATAGTTTGAAAATTTCATATGATTATAGCCACTATCTAGCGATTTATGACTATTTTTATTAAAACAAATGCTACTATGGGTATTCAAGTCATCAAAAGTAGATTTATCTATGAGATATCTCCTTCAGATTTAGTATGAGTTTAGTTTGACTACTTTAGAAAATATATTGAAAATTTCATATCTTTCTAGCAACTATCAAGCGATATATGGCTATTTATATTCAAACAAATGCCACTATGGGTATTCAAGCTATCAAAAAGTAGGTTTATCTTTGAGATATCTTCTTCAAATTTGGTATGAGTTAAACATGACTATTTTAGAAAATATTTTGAAAATTTCGTATGATTCTAGCAACTATCAAGCGATCTATGGCCATTTTAATTAAATCAAATGCTGTTATAGGTATTCAAACCATTAAAAAATAGGTTTATCTTTAAGATATCTTCTTTAAATTTGGTATGAGTTGAACATTACTATTTTAGAAAATATTTTGAAAATTTCGTATGATTCTAGCAACTATCAAGCGATCTATGGCCATTTTAATTAAAAACAAATGCTATTATGGGTATTGAAACCATCAAAAAGTAGATTTATCTTTGAGATATCTTCTTTAAATTTGGTATGAGTTGAACATTACTATTTTAGAAAATATTTTGAAAATTTCATATACTTCTAGCAACTATTAAGCGATATATAGCTATTTTTATTAAAACAAATACTACTAAGGGTATTCAAGCCATCAAAAAGTAGGTTTATCTTTGAGATATATGTTTTAAATTTAATATGAGTTAAACATGACTATTTTAGAAAGTATTTTGAAATGTTCATATGGTTCTAACAACTATCAAGCGATCTATGATCTATTTATAAAAACAACTGTCACTATGGGTATTCAAGCCATCAAAAAGTAGGTTTGTCTTTGAGATATCTTCTTCAAATTTGGTATCAGTTGAACATGACTATTTTATAAAATATTTTGAAAATTTCATATGATTCCAGTAACTATCAAGCGATCAATGACCATTTTTATTAAAAACAAATGTTATTATGGGTATTCAAACCATCAAAAAGTAGGTTTATCTTTGGGATATATTCTTTAAATTTGGTACGAGTTGAACATGACTATTTTAGTAAACATTTTGAAAATTTCATATAGTTGTAGCAACTATCTAGCGATTTATGGCTATTTTATTTAAACAAATGCTACTATGGGCATTCATGTCATCAAAAAGTAGGTTTATCTTTGAGATATCTTTTTCAAATTTGGTGTGAGTTGAACGTGACTATTTTAGAAAATATTTTGAAAATTTTATATATTTCTAGCAACTATCAAGCGATTTATAGCTATTTTTATTAGAAACAAATGCCATTATGGGTATTCAAGCCATGAATATGTTTGTTTATCATTCGGTCCGCACGTTTTATATATGTGAACCTTTCTATATGGGTGGCTCCATATAAAATCGTGCTCAATATCTGTGCAATTATCAATACATGTACGCCTTGGACGATACCTAGAGGAATCCCTCAAGACATGTAATTTGTTATTTGGTATTTCCTGCAATTAGGCTGTGTAATAGCAACAACCATGAGACCTGCATTCAGTTGTTAGTATAGCCATAGTAACAGTAGCACAGTTCTTGCGATTATATTGGATATGAGTTTCATCCTCTTCTATTTCAATCCGTGTATCGGGTGGATAAAACGGGTGTTTGTTACAATAATTTAGATCATCATGTTTACACTGCGTACAGACATGCATTAAACTTTGCTTTGTGAGTAGTTTTGTGTTTAAATATGTACATGTCTTCTTACAAGTCTGCCCTGGTTTCAGCTTACAACATATCCTCGTACAAAATACAACATTCATTCTCATTGGTGTTTATAAGAGCACTGTAACAACAACGACTTCTCGCACATGCAACAACCCCGGTGTTAATCTACCTATAACATTGCAATAGTTAGATTGGTAACACAAAATACTGTTCGGTTTCACCTTTGGGGCAGCTGTTGTAAAATCTGGAGTTCCATAATGTTCTTTATTGCACTCATGGTGATCATTAGCATGGCACGTGCTACAATTTCTATTTACAACAGTGTATTTCGTTTCAACCTCCTCACATGTTTCTCGACAGGGAAGTTTAGTATTCCATTCAGCACAACCACGCTCCCCAAACTGTCCATCCTCGTGCTGAACCAGCGCGGAGAAACAGCACTGCGGATGCCGACACCGCACATTCGCGGTCGTACTATTAACCGCATTACACCTACTACATTTAAAACACCGAATAATATTGTCTTTTTTAACAATCTTATATTCCGGTATCGCAAACATCGGATAATTACAATTATCATTGTCATTCATCCTGCATCGTATACAAACATGCACGAAACCATCAGGATATTGCGCGACGTGAGTGCTATTAAAAGTTTCACAACTGTTCTCGCACGCCCCAATTCGCATACAACCCCTCACCGCAAACAACGGCTGATAGTCATGATACTTAACAAGAGCCCGATAACAACACATCTCATTCGTGCAGGGGACCGTCTTCGTGGTACTCACAATCTTATTACACCCACGACACTCGTAACACAGAATGGTATCATAACGTTTCATAAGCGACTTATCATTGCAGCCACTTGATGCGTTTGCACTGCACGCCATACAATTCTCAACCACACCATTGCCGCCTGTTTGGCTTTTAAAATCATCCTGCAAAAGCTGACAAGTGTTTTCGCAGTCCGCAGGCCAACAATCTCTACTTATATAACTGGTGGCATCTCGGCTTCTTTTCATCTGGGCTGTGTAACAACACTTGGGCGAGTTGCATGGCTTTACACGGGTGTCGTGCAGGATTACACTGCAGTTGTTGCAATAGAAACATTGAAATTCTTTCTTCTCTTGTTGGAAGACACCTGGATTTAGACTCAAATCACATACTAGCAATCAATTGAATTTATAGAATTACTTACCGATAATCAATAAAGCTGTTAGCGAGACAAACAGATAGAATTTGCTGTACATGTTACGTGACACGTGTCATGTGTTAGATGTCATTTCAAAAAGAGTTGTGGGTAAAGTCACCCACTACTATACAAATCTAAAAAATACAACCAATTACTATGTAAGTTTGTTGATGCCAAATAAAGGTAAAGAGACCAAAGAAAGGTCGAGTTATTGACGAACTCGACGGCCAGATGATCTGCCTCCGGAAGGTTCTCCCGCAGATGGACCGCGCAATTTCCTTCGTCGTTTTAATGATGACCGCTTGAGTGCCATCATATGTCGTCCCACATTAATGTCTTTGGCTGCCCTCTCAGTCTCTTTCATTAGGACCGCTATGACTTGCTCATTCGTTATGGCGAATTTCAACACATTTTATTAAAACTGCTATAAATCGGTTTGTAGCTATAGAATATTGCTACAAATTGTCAGCTATAGCCAAAACATGATGACAAAGCATCAAATAAAAGTTGAAATTGTTAAACAATAAATTGTATTTTTGGCGAATTTTTAAAATCACAATCACATTTATGTACAAACATATTCTATTAAAAAGCTATAACTCGGTTTGTAGCTATAGAATATTGCTACAAATTGTAAGCTATAGTGAAAATATGTTAATGAAGCATCAAATATAAGTTGAAATTATTAAACAAGAAAATGTAATTTTGGCGATTTTTTTAAATTTCAATCATATATTTACATAACACATTTTATTAAAACAGCTATAATTCGGTTTGTAGCTATTGAATATTGTTAAAAAAAAATTAGTTATATTGAAGACATGTTGATGAAGCACTAAATATTAGTTAAAACTATTAAACAATAAAATTGTATTTTTGAAAATTCAATCACATTTATTTACCTACACATTTCATTAAAACAGCTATAATTCGGTTTGTAGCCATTGAATATTGCTACAAATTGTTAGTTATAGTGAACACATGTTGACGAAGCACTAAATAAAAGAAGTTTCCGCCACTGCTTCCCAATTGGTTCTCACAAGAAAATTCAAAATGAATAATAACACTTACACGAATTAATGATTGGCCCTGCAAAATTGTGTGTAACTTACTTAAAAATCAACTGTTTTTGTTGAGTTTAGATTTTTCACGAAGAACATTTAATGGATAATATGAAATTTTGGAACCAAAATTGTAGCTAGTTTTATAATTACATATATTTATAGCTAGTTACAATAATTTTTGTTGTTACAAAAAATTGTATTTTTTGACGATTTAAAAAAATATCAATTACATTTATTTACAAATACATTTTATAAGGTGTAGTCCTAAACCGGTAGGTACCAATCTGATGGGCGAGAGCCGTGAAGAGTGCTGACTCGAATTGGTTTTCTTGATCGGCGATAATTGTAAATTGACATCCCCATTGCTTGTAGAATCCCACTGTGTCAGCCAGCATATTAGTAATGGGTATGTGGCCATCTTCTGCTGGTTACATTTTAATTCTGTAACTAATAAGATTCATTTAATTAGTTATAGTCGTTTTAATCAATGGAATTTGAACTCTAAAATATGAAATTGAATCATAACTAATTTGCCTGATTTAGATTACAAATCCCCTAAAAAATAGTAGTTACAAAAATTAAAAGTTGTGGAGCATTAAATATAACTATTCAGCTACATATGATATCAATTTGAATATTTTCTAGCTATTAATAAAACTAGTTATAGCACTTTTTATAAGTTAAAAAGTACCTGATTTACCTTATTTTGATTTTAAAGTCTCTAAAAAAATAGTTACACAGTAGTTACAAGAGTTAAAAGTTATGTAGCATTAAATATAACTATTCAGCTATATATGTATTCAATATGAACATTTTCTAGCTATTAGAAAACTAGTTATAGTACTTTTTATAAGTTGAACAACAACTGATTTAGCTTATTTCGATTTTAAGGCCCCTAAAAATAGTTGCACAATAGTTACAACAATTAAAAGCTGTGGAGCATTAAATATAACTATTTAGCTACATATTTAGTCATTTTGAATATTTTTTTAGTAATTAGTAAACTAGTTATGGCACTTTTGATAAGTTGATGAATAGCTGATTTACCTTATTTCGATTTTAAAGCCTCTAAAAAAATAGTTACAAAGTAGTTACAAAAATTAAAGTTGTTCTACATTAAATATAACTATTCAGCTACATATGTAATTAATTTCAACATTTTCTAGCTATTAGAAAACTAGTTATAGTACTTTTTATAAGTTGAACAACAACTGATTTAGCTTATTTCGATTTTAAGGCCCCTAAAAATAGTTGCACAATAGTTACAACAATTAAAAGCTGTGGAGCATTAAATATAACTATTTAGCTACATATGTAGTCATTTTGAATATTTTTTTAGCAATTATTAAACTAGCCATAACTTTTGATAAGTTGATGAATAGCTGATTTACCTTATTTCGATTTTAAAGCCTCTAGAAAGATAGTTACAAAGTAGTTACAAAAATTAAAGTTGTTCTACATTAAATATAACTTTTCAGCTACATATGTAATTAATTTGAACATTTTCTAGCTATTAGAAAACTAGTTATAGCACTTTTTATAAGTTGAATAATAACTGATTTACCATATTTTGACTTTAAAGCCCCTAAAAAAATAGTTACACAATAGTTATAAAAATTAAAAGTTGTGTAGTATTAAATATAACTATTTAGCTACATATGTAGTTATTTTCACTATTTTTTTAGTAATTATTAATTTAGTTATAAGACTATTTATAAGGTGAAAAATAGCTGATTTACCTCATTTCGATTTGAAAGCCAATAAAAAACGAGTTACACAGTAGTTACAAAAATTAAAAGTTGTGGAGTATTAAATATAACTATTGAGCTACATATGTAGTCAATTTGAACATTTTATAACTATTAGAAAACTAGTTCTGGCACTTTTTATAAGTTGAACAATAACTTATTTGTTTCATTTCAATTTCAAAGCCCCTAAAAAAATAGTTACACAGTAGTTACGAAAATTAAAAATTATGGAGCATTAAACATAATAATTTAGCTATATATGTAATCAATTTAAACATTTTCTAGCTATTAGAAAACTAGTTTTGGCACTTTTTATAAGTTGAGCAATAACTTATTTGCTTCATTTCGATTTCAAAGTCCCTAAAAAAATAGCTACACAGTAGTTACGAAAATTAAAAATTATGGAGCATTAAACATAATAATTTAGCCATATATGTAATCAATTTAAACATTTTCTAGCTATTAGAAAACTAGTTATGGCACTTTTAATAAGTTGAACAATAACTGATTAACCTTATCTTTATTTCAAAGCCCTTAAAAAATAGTTACACAGTATTTCCATAAATTATAAGTTATGAAGCATTAAACATAACTATTCAGCTACATATATAATCAATTTGAATATTTTCTAGCAATTATTAAACTAGTTATGGCACTTTTTATAAGTTGAACAGTAACTGATTTATCTTATTTCGATGTTAAAGCTCCTAAAAAAAATTGTTACAGAATAGTTACAAAAATTAGAAGTTATGGAGTATTATATATAACTATTGAGCTATGTAGTCATTTTTACTATTTTTTTAGCAATTATTAAACCAGTTATACCATTTTTTCTAAACTTGAACATTAAGTGATTTACTTTATTTCGATTTCAAGACCCTTAAAAAATTAGTTACACAGTAGTTACAAATATTAAAAGTTGTTTAGCATTAGAAATAACTATTCACCTACATATGTAATCAATTTTAACATTTTCTAACTATTATAAAACTAGTTATAGCACTTTTTATAAGTTGAACAATAACTGATTTACCATATTTTGATTTTAAAGCCCCTAAAAAAATAGTTACACAATAGTTACGAAAATTAAAAGTTGTGGAATATTAAATATAACTATTTTGCTACATATGTAGTCATTTTGAATATTTTGTTAGCAATTATTAAACTAGTTATAGCATTTTATACAAGTTGAATAACAACTGATTTACCTCATGTCGATGATGGTGAGGCAGTACGGCTGGTTTCGAATATTGCGGCTCGATGAGATCCAGAAGGATATGGTCGAAGCGGTTGTTGGGCACATCCATGTGATGTGGGTTGGGGTATGTTGGTTGTGACGATGCAGCGTAGTCATCACCTAGCCAAGAGGAGTGTTAGGCCACACGAACATTTGTCTCAACTGCCTGATGATTGCTCCTCCACTGGTATACGCAAGGCAATTGATGGTATCGAACGCTTCCCGCCTGATGTTAGTAGGGCTGTATGTTCTCACGCAACCGGTAGAAATGTCACAGAAAATTGAGTGATTACCAATCCCTGCAGATTGAATGAGGAGTGTTGGTAGAGAATAAGCCGATTCTAGAACCTCCGTATGACCTTGAGGAATCTCCTTCTTCTTGTCCGGCCTGTAGGTCAGAGATGGATAAGGTTCCAGAATAGCATTACATGGTTATGAGACCTCTCCCCGTCCATGAAATACAATTCTGGAACCTCATCCAATAGAATGACCTATTAAAGATCGAAGAAGATTTCGTTCTACTTAGGTTATTCGTTGACAATAGTCTCAACTACCAAGTGAAGTCAGCCATTTTCCACTCTCTTCGTGTGGACAGTCTCAGTGGTGAACTGTGAGATGTAATTCAAGTTGACGATGCGATGCATGTATTCAAGCCATTAAAAAGTGGATTTACCTTTGAAATATCTTCTTCAGATTAAGTATGAGTTGAATATGACTACTTAAGAATATATTCTGAAAATTTTATATGATTCTAGCAACTATCAAGCGATCTACGACTGTTTTTAATAAAACAAATGCCAGTTTGGGTGTTCAAGCCATTAAAAAGTGGATTTACTCTTGAAATATCTTCTTCAGATTTAGTATGAGTTGAATATGACTATCTAAGAATATATTCTGAAAATTTCATATGATTCTAGCAACTATCAAGCGATCTACCACTGTTTTTATTCAAACAAATGCCATTTTGGGTATTCAAGCCATAAAAAGTGAATTTACCTTTGAGATATCTTCTTCAGATTTAGTGTGAGGTGAATATGACTATTTAGGAATATATTCTGAAAATTTCATATGATTCTAGCAACTATCAAGCGATCTACGTCTGTTTTTATTAAAACAAATGCCAGTTCTGTTTTTAAGCCATTAAAAAGTGGATTTACCTTTGAAATTTTTACTTCATATTTAGTATGATTTGAATATGATTATTTCGGAATATATTCTGAAAATTTCATATGATTCTAGCAACTATCAAGCGATCTACGACTGTTCTTATTAAAACAAATGCCATTTTGGGTATTCAAGCCATTAAAAAGTGGATTTACCTTTGAGATATCTTCTTCATATTTAGTATGAGTAGAATATGACTATTTAAGAATATATTCTGAAAATTTCATATGATTCTAGCAACTATCAAGCGATCTACGACTGTTGTTATTAAAACAAATGCCATTTTGGGTATTCAAGCCATTAAAAAGTGGATTTACCTTTGATATATCTTCTTCATATTTAGTGTGATTTGAATATGACTATTTAAGAATATATTCTGAAAATTTCATATGATTCTAGCAACTATCAAGCGATCTACGACTGTTTTTATTCAAACAAATGCCATTTTGGGTATTCAAGCCATTAAAAAGTGGATTTACCTTTGAGATATCTTCTTCATATTTAGTATGAGTAGAATATGACTATTTAAGAATATATTCTGAAAATTTCATATGATTCTAGCAACTATCAAGCGATCTACGACTGTTGTTATTAAAACAAATGCCATTTTGGGTATTCAAGCCATTAAAAAGTGGATTTACCTTTGATATATCTTCTTCATATTTAGTGTGATTTGAATATGACTATTTAAGAATATATTCTGAAAATTTCATATGATTCTAGCAACTATCAAGCGATCTACGACTGTTTTTATTCAAACAAATGCCATTTTGGGTATTCAAGCCATTAAAAAGTGGATTTACCTTTGAGATATCTTCTTCATATTTAGTATGAGTAGAATATGACTATTTAAGAATATATTCTGAAAATTTCATATGATTCTAGCAACTATCAAGCGATCTACGACTGTTGTTATTAAAACAAATGCCATTTTGGGTATTCAAGCCATTAAAAAGTGGATTTACCTTTGATATATCTTCTTCATATTTAGTGTGATTTGAATATGACTATTTAAGAATATATTCTGAAAATTTCATATGATTCTAGCAACTATCAAGCGATCTACGACTGTTTTTATTCAAACAAATGCCATTTTGGGTATTCAAGCCATTAAAAAGTGGATTTACCTTTGAGATATCTTCTTCATATTTAGTATGAGTAGAATATGACTATTTAAGAATATATTCTGAAAATTTCATATGATTCTAGCAACTATCAAGCGATCTACGACTGTTGTTATTAAAACAAATGCCATTTTGGGTATTCAAGCCATTAAAAAGTGGATTTACCTTTGATATATCTTCTTCATATTTAGTGTGATTTGAATATGACTATTTAAGAATATATTCTGAAAATTTCATATGATTCTAGCAACTATCAAGCGATCTACGACTGTTTTTATTCAAACAAATGCCATTTTGGGTATTCAAGCCATTAAAAAGTGGATTTACCTTTGAGATATCTTCTTCATATTTAGTATGAGTAGAATATGACTATTTAAGAATATATTCTGAAAATTTCATATGATTCTAGCAACTATCAAGCGATCTACGACTGTTGTTATTAAAACAAATGCCATTTTGGGTATTCAAGCCATTAAAAAGTGGATTTACCTTTGATATATCTTCTTCATATTTAGTGTGATTTGAATATGACTATTTAAGAATATATTCTGAAAATTTCATATGATTCTAGCAACTATCAAGCGATCTACGACTGTTTTTATTCAAACAAATGCCATTTTGGGTATTCAAGCCATTAAAAAGTGGATTTACCTTTGAGATATCTTCTTCATATTTAGTATGAGTAGAATATGACTATTTAAGAATATATTCTGAAAATTTCATATGATTCTAGCAACTATCAAGCGATCTACGACTGTTGTTATTAAAACAAATGCCAGTTTTGTTTTTAAGCCATTAAAAAGTGGATTTACCTTTGAAATTTTTACTTCATATTTAGTATGATTTGAATATGATTATTTCGGAATATATTCTGAAAATTTCATATGATTCTAGCAACTATCAAGCGATCTACGACTGTTCTTATTAAAACAAATGCCATTTTGGGTATTCAAGCCATTAAAAAGTGGATTTACCTTTGAGATATCTTCTTCATATTTAGTATGAGTAGAATATGACTATTTAAGAATATATTCTGAAAATTTCATATGATTCTAGCAACTATCAAGCGATCTACGACTGTTGTTATTAAAACAAATGCCATTTTGGGTATTCAAGCCATTAAAAAGTGGATTTACCTTTGATATATCTTCTTCATATTTAGTGTGATTTGAATATGACTATTTAAGAATATATTCTGAAAATTTCATATGATTCTAGCAACTATCAAGCGATCTACGACTGTTGTTATTAAAACAAATGCCATTTTGGGTATTCAAGCCATTAAAAAGTGGATTTACCTTTGATATATCTTCTTCATATTTAGTGTGATTTGAATATGACTATTTAAGAATATATTCTGAAAATTTCATATGATTCTAGCAACTATCAAGCGATCTACGACTGTTTTTATTCAAACAAATGCCATTTTGGGTATTCAAGCCATTAAAAAGTGGATTTACCTTTGAGATATCTTCTTCATATTTAGTATGAGTAGAATATGACTATTTAAGAATATATTCTGAAAATTTCATATGATTCTAGCAACTATCAAGCGATCTACGACTGTTGTTATTAAAACAAATGCCATTTTGGGTATTCAAGCCATTAAAAAGTGGATTTACCTTTGATATATCTTCTTCATATTTAGTGTGATTTGAATATGACTATTTAAGAATATATTCTGAAAATTTCATATGATTCTAGCAACTATCAAGCGATCTACGACTGTTGTTATTAAAACAAATGCCAGTTTTGTTTTTAAGCCATTAAAAAGTGGATTTACCTTTGAAATTTTTACTTCATATTTAGTATGATTTGAATATGATTATTTCGGAATATATTCTGAAAATTTCATATGATTCTAGCAACTATCAAGCGATCTACGACTGTTCTTATTAAAACAAATGCCATTTTGGGTATTCAAGCCATTAAAAAGTGGATTTACCTTTGAGATATCTTCTTCATATTTAGTATGAGTAGAATATGACTATTTAAGAATATATTCTGAAAATTTCATATGATTCTAGCAACTATCAAGCGATCTACGACTGTTGTTATTAAAACAAATGCCATTTTGGGTATTCAAGCCATTAAAAAGTGGATTTACCTTTGATATATCTTCTTCATATTTAGTGTGATTTGAATATGACTATTTAAGAATATATTCTGAAAATTTCATATGATTCTAGCAACTATCAAGCGATCTACGACTGTTGTTATTAAAACAAATGCCATTTTGGGTATTCAAGCCATTAAAAAGTGGATTTACCTTTGATATATCTTCTTCATATTTAGTGTGATTTGAATATGACTATTTAAGAATATATTCTGAAAATTTCATATGATTCTAGCAACTATCAAGCGATCTACGACTGTTTTTATTCAAACAAATGCCATTTTGGGTATTCAAGCCATTAAAAAGTGGATTTACCTTTGAGATATCTTCTTCATATTTAGTATGAGTAGAATATGACTATTTAAGAATATATTCTGAAAATTTCATATGATTCTAGCAACTATCAAGCGATCTACGACTGTTGTTATTAAAACAAATGCCATTTTGGGTATTCAAGCCATTAAAAAGTGGATTTACCTTTGATATATCTTCTTCATATTTAGTGTGATTTGAATATGACTATTTAAGAATATATTCTGAAAATTTCATATGATTCTAGCAACTATCAAGCGATCTACGACTGTTTTTATTCAAACAAATGCCATTTTGGGTATTCAAGCCATTAAAAAGTGGATTTACCTTTGAGATATCTTCTTCATATTTAGTATGAGTAGAATATGACTATTTAAGAATATATTCTGAAAATTTCATATGATTCTAGCAACTATCAAGCGATCTACGACTGTTGTTATTAAAACAAATGCCATTTTGGGTATTCAAGCCATTAAAAAGTGGATTTACATTTGATATATCTTCTTCATATTTAGTGTGATTTGAATATGACTATTTAAGAATATATTCTGAAAATTTCATATGATTCTAGCAACTATCAAGCGATCTACGACTGTTTTTATTCAAACAAATGCCATTTTGGGTATTCAAGCCATTAAAAAGTGGATTTACCTTTGAGATATCTTCTTCATATTTAGTATGAGTAGAATATGACTATTTAAGAATATATTCTGAAAATTTCATATGATTCTAGCAACTATCAAGCGATCTACGACTGTTGTTATTAAAACAAATGCCATTTTGGGTATTCAAGTCATTAAAAAGTGGATTTACCTTTGAAATATCTTCTTCAGATTTCGTACGAGTTGAATATGACTATCTAAGAATATATTCTGAAAATTTCATATGATTCTAGCAACTATCAAGAGATCTACGGCTGTTTTTATTAAAACAAATGCCATTTTGGGTATTCAAGTCATTAAAAAGTGGATTTAACTTTGAGATATCTTCTTCATATTTAGTATGATTTAAATATGACTATTTAGGAATATATTCTGAAAATTTCATATGATTCTAGCAACTATCAAGCGATCTACGACTGTTTTTATTAAAACAAATGCCATTTTGGGTATTCAAGCCGTTAAAAAATGGATTTACCTTTGAGATATCTTCTTCATATTTAGTATGATTTAAATATGACTATTTAGGAATATATTCTGAAAATTTCATATGATTCTAGCAACTATCAAGCGATCTACGACTGTTGTTATTAAAACAAATGCCATTTTGGGTATTCAAGCCATTAAAAAGTGGATTTACCTTTGATATATCTTCTTCATATTTAGTGTGATTTGAATATGACTATTTAAGAATATATTCTGAAAATTTCATATGATTCTAGCAACTATCAAGAGATCTACGGCTGTTTTTATTAAAACAAATGCCATTTTGGGTATTCAAGTCATTAAAAAGTGGATTTAACTTTGAGATATCTTCTTCATATTTAGTATGATTTAAATATGACTATTTAGGAATATATTCTGAAAATTTCATATGATTCTAGCAACTATCAAGCGATCTACGACTGTTTTTATTAAAACAAATGCCATTTTGGGTATTCAAGCCGTTAAAAAATGGATTTACCTTTGAGATATCTTCTTCATATTTAGTATGATTTAAATATGACTATTTAGGAATATATTCTGAAAATTTCATATGATTCTAGCAACTATCAAGCGATCTACGACTGTTGTTATTAAAACAAATGCCATTTTGGGTATTCAAGCCATTAAAAAGTGGATTTACCTTTGATATATCTTCTTCATATTTAGTGTGATTTGAATATGACTATTTAAGAATATATTCTGAAAATTTCATATGATTCTAGCAACTATCAAGCGATCTACGACTGTTTTTATTCAAACAAATGCCATTTTGGGTATTCAAGCCATTAAAAAGTGGATTTACCTTTGAGATATCTTCTTCATATTTAGTATGAGTAGAATATGACTATTTAAGAATATATTCTGAAAATTTCATATGATTCTAGCAACTATCAAGCGATCTACGACTGTTGTTATTAAAACAAATGCCATTTTGGGTATTCAAGCCATTAAAAAGTGGATTTACCTTTGATATATCTTCTTCATATTTAGTGTGATTTGAATATGACTATTTAAGAATATATTCTGAAAATTTCATATGATTCTAGCAACTATCAAGCGATCTACGACTGTTTTTATTCAAACAAATGCCATTTTGGGTATTCAAGCCATTAAAAAGTGGATTTACCTTTGAGATATCTTCTTCATATTTAGTATGAGTAGAATATGACTATTTAAGAATATATTCTGAAAATTTCATATGATTCTAGCAACTATCAAGCGATCTACGACTGTTGTTATTAAAACAAATGCCATTTTGGGTATTCAAGTCATTAAAAAGTGGATTTACCTTTGAAATATCTTCTTCAGATTTCGTACGAGTTGAATATGACTATCTAAGAATATATTCTGAAAATTTCATATGATTCTAGCAACTATCAAGAGATCTACGGCTGTTTTTATTAAAACAAATGCCATTTTGGGTATTCAAGTCATTAAAAAGTGGATTTAACTTTGAGATATCTTCTTCATATTTAGTATGATTTAAATATGATTATTTAGGAATATATTCTGAAAATTTCATATGATTCTAGCAACTATCAAGCGATCTACGACTGTTTTTATTAAAACAAATGCCATTTTGGGTATTCAAGCCGTTAAAAAATGGATTTACCTTTGAGATATCTTCTTCATATTTAGTATGATTTAAATATGACTATTTAGGAATATATTCTGAAAATTTCATATGATTCTAGCAACTATCAAGCGATCTACGACTGTTTTTATTAAAACAAATGCCATTTTGGGTATTCAAGCCATTAAAAAGTGGATTTCATTTTGAGATATCTTCTTCAGATTTAGTGTGAGGTGAATATGACTGTTTAGGAATATATTCTGAATATTTCATATGATTCTAGCAACTATCAAGCGATCTACGACTGTTTTTATTTAAACTAATGCCATTTTGGGTATTCAAGCTTTTAGACAGTGGATTTACCTTTTAAATATCTTAATAGAATATGACCACATAAGAATATTTTCTGAAAATTTCATATGATTCTAGCAACATATAGGGAGGGAAAATGATAGATGGGGAGTTTCGTGTTAAGGGCGATAGAGCAAAAAGAGGTCGAGTTATTGACAAACTCGACGTCCAGATGATCTGCCTCTGGAAGGTATGGGTATAGGTTGCAGTTCAGCTTGCAACTACGGCTCCAGTAGAATAAAATAAAATAGATAGTTCTTAGAATCTAATTATGATTTATTTAAAAAAATCGTATTTAACTTGAAACAAAACATTTAACATTTATTAATAACAATTAACATATAACAAAACAATCATACAAATAGTAACAATTAAAACAATCCAAGTAATTCGCAGCGTTAGGAAAATAGACAATATGAAACACCCGATCATTACACCTATCATTAGGTCAGTCCTCAATTACCCTATTACCTATTAGGATATAGTTTCAACATCTGCCGGCTCAGCCAGTTCACACACATTGGCCCTGTCTGTTTCGGTACTACTAGTGACTAGTAGTGACACATGCTGACGTCACGCTGTACTACTAACTAACTAACCAAACTATCCCCATTCACTATTTCAAATGACTTGAACTATACACTACACTATTATCCCTCATTTTCTATGATTAAATTAATGTCATTTATTAATTTAAGACTAATTAAGAAAATACATGTGAAAAATAATGTAATGTAAAGTTCAAGTCGTTTGGAATAGTGGACGGGGATAGTTTGGTTGGTGGGGGCCGACCGCTCACCCCACCCTCGTTCGCATAGTTTTTTCAATGGATATAGATGTTTTATATTCTTTAAACTATTCCAAGAAGAGTGTTGTCCTATGGAAAAACTATGCGAGCAAAGGTGGGGTGGGCGGGCGGCCCCTACCAACCAAACTATGTCCGGTCACTATTTCAAACGACTTGAACTCTACACTAAACTATTATCCATTACTTTCTATAATTCAATTATTTTCATTTATTTATTTTCGCTTAATTCATAAAAATATGTAAGAAGTAATGTAGTTCAAGTCGTTAATTTAACTATGCCTGTCTACTATTTCAAATGACTTGAACTATATACTACATTGTTTCTCACATTTTTGTTACGAATTAGGCGTAAATTAACAAATGGGATTAATGTAATAGAATATAAATTAATGGATAACCGTATTGTGCAGAGTTCAAGTTATTTGAAATAGTGGACGGGCATAGTTTGGTTGGTAGGGGACACCCGCCCACCCCACCTTCGCTCGCATAGTTTTTTCAATAGATACAAACGTTTTATATTGTTTAAACCATTTCAGGAAGAGTGTTATCCTGTGAAGAAAACAATGCGAGCAAAGGTGGGATGGGCGGGTGGTCCCTACCACCAAACCATACCCGTCCACTATCTCAAACGACTTGAACTTTACATTACATTATTTTTCACATGTTTTTTTAAAAATTATTCTTAAATTTATAAATGACATTAATTTAATCATAGAAAATAACGTATACTAGTGGAGTGCATAGTTCAAGTAGATCGTTGTAATACAAATGTTATTGATATTCCTAACAAGAATGCTGATGTTTCATGTTACGATTGTTTTGATTGTAAAGCGCAACCCACTAACTATACGAATGTTATACCATGTCCTAGCAAATGTTGTTAGTAGTAGTGACCGTATGGTCTTCAAGAAATGTTGGCTTTAGTGGGCGTTTTTGTGCTGATTTAGGCGGTGTTACATGTGGGGATTATTGTAAGAGCCTTGAAAAAGGTGGTGATGATTCAATTCATTATTGTGAAAAATGTGAGACGGATAGGTGTAATAATGACATCATGAGCCAGAGAAAAGGTTTGGGTAATGAATTTGAGTGCTATAACTGTACAAACTGTAATATTATTGATATAAGCACTGCCACAGTTCAGTGTAAATCCAATTGTTGCTACAGTGGTGTCTTCCATGCGGATAACGGTTCAAATATTTCTGAAAGATTATGTGCATCGTTGCCACCTGATAAAACGTGCCTAAGTTACTGCAGTGTAACAGAAGAGGAATACCTAAAACTACTTCCAAGAGGCATCATGAAGTACTGTGAGACCTGTTCGAGTGATTGTTGTAATAAACATAAACCTAGTTTTGTTATTAATTGTTACCACTGTTACGACTGTTATTCAAAACCTAATAGTGCTATCAAAAAAGAGCCATGCGAAACCAACTGTTGTTACTCAGCGTCATGGAATGAAAATAATAACACCGTAAGCGGTCGTTTGTGTGCACTTAAAACTGATTTACATGATAAACCATGTGTAGACGTATGTAGTGAGATTCTTGTATTAGCTAGTGTTGATCTTTATGACTGTGATTCATGTACTGATGACTTGTGCAACAATAAACCTATTCTACAACAACATAAACAAAAAATCGTAAGTTGTTATGATTGCAAAAATTGCCCTAAAACTGATAAAGCAACAAACACCTTAAATTGTGCATCTAATTGTTGCTATACAGCTACAAATAAAGCTAAAACTATTGAACGTTCTTGTTCCAAATTACGACCTGGCAAGACATGTCAAAATTTCTGTACGGTAACTAGTGATGATTTAAAAAACTGTACGACTTGTACGAAAGATCTATGTAATGAATCAGAGCTAACTAAATCAGCTTCTGTTATAAGAACTGAATTTATGAATTGTTATGAATGTTTCGGCTGTTATTCGGAACCAACTGTTTACACTAATGTAGCTAAATGTACTACAAATTGTTGCTATGTAGCTCAATGGATTGATGGTAATGAAACGCCCAGTACACGACAATGTGCAACTAAATATCTTTTAAAGGGTCTCAAATGTAACGAATTATGTACATCGTTGCAAAAACATTATGATGTTTGTTTTGTGAGGCGTGTGATAGGTAGAAGTGCAACAATCATGCTATTCCACGAGTTGATACAGATATACGAAGAAAAAGTTTTTTAAACTGCTATGATTGTAAGGGGTGTGATAAGGTGGAAGAAAAGAAAACTAATACTATCATATGTAAGACAGATTGTTGCTACTCAGGCGCGAAGAAATCTGGAGAAATTGAGCGGTCATGTGCCAAGTTACAACCTGACATAACTTGCGATAACTTCTGCCAAGTTTCAAAAAGCGAAATGAGTATAGTAAAGAATTGCCACACTTGTACAACCGAACTTTGTAATGCAAACACATCGACAATAATTGAATGTTATTATTGTTTAGAGTGTTATATAAAACCAACAAGTTATTCCGAAAGTTGCCCATCAGGATGCTGTAGCTCCATGGTATGGACGGATGGTAATAGAACGCGTTGCGGACGTGGTTGTCTGAAGTTAGACAATCCCACACAAACATGTGATAACTTTTGTGACAATAAAGAACATCAGTATTGTAAAACGTGTGAAGCGTCGAAATGTAACAATGAAATCATTCCGGGACATTACAAAGATAGTCCTAACAAGCATTTGAACTGCTACAATTGTGACGACTGTAATATTGAAAAAAACACAGCTACCATCGAATGTCAATCAGATTGTTGTTACTCAAGTTTGAATACAGGTGGAGTAAGAACACGCTCGTGTGGTAAATTACGACCGGGCACAACCTGCGACAACTTCTGTCAAGTTTTAAAATCCGAGAAGACATTAGGAGACAACTGTACGACATTCACAACAAATCTTTGCAATATAGAAAAGTTGCAGAATGTTATCACCACTACAACTACCACACCTGTCCCTAAAAGAAAATCACAGATTAATTGTCATATATGTATGGACTGTTATTCGAATCCAATAAAAATCCAATCGTGTGAATCAAACTGCTGCTTTTCAGCTATTGGGAGGGACGGCAATATAACACGAAATCAGCGTAGATGAGTATTGCCGCTAGAGTCTAGCAGCTGTGCGACCGCATGTAAACTATTTGAAGATAATGAGGACGTTGAGTATTGCAGATCGTGTAACTCCGAAAAATGTAACAATGAAGTCCTGCCTTACAGCAAAGATTTTCTTCGAAGCATACGATGTTACGATTGTAAAGACTGCAAAGATGTTAATGACAAAACTAAAACAATTAAATCTGTAACATTGTGCTGCTATACAAGTCTATATCGAAACGGGACGATTGACCGGGGTGGTGCTAAATTAAGGCCGGGGTTAACATGTGAAAACGTTTGTAAATTAAGTCAAATCGATGGAAATGAAGCGAAAGACTGTAAGATTTGCAGGATAGCACATTGTAATAAGGTTGGGTTTGATCCATATAAACCGGTTAATTGTTACAGCTGTTACGGATGTTTCTCGAAACCAACAGCTGCTACTACTGATGTAGTACATTGTGAAACGGGCTGTTGTTATTCTGCTGTATGGTATAAAGAAAAAACAGCCATAATAAGACGCCATTGCGCTTCTGAGGACGTTTTAAGCCAGTCAAAATGTAACGCGTTATGTCAAACATGGAAAGAAAAACTTGATATGCCATAATGTAATACATGTAGTGATGTAACGTGTAACAATGAAACCATACCGAAAACAGTCAGAAAAGAAGTTGTAAGTTGTTACGATTGTATAGGTTGTGAGGTGGCTGGTGATAGTACAACTGTTATAAAATGTTTAACTGATTGTTGCTATTCCGGTTGGAATCAAGATGGGGAGATTGTACGTTCATGTGCTAACTTACGTCCAGGGATGCCGTGTGAGAACTGTTGTTATGAAGCCAAACATGATTTGAGTGTTGTAAAGGATTGTGGTGTTTGCACTAAAGATCGCTGTAATAGGAATCCGCTTCAAAAACATAAACCTAAAGAGTTTGAATGTTATAATTGTCTAGGATGTAATTCACCCCCAAATCGTTATACCCCTACAATAAACTGTTCAACAAACTGTTGCTATACAGCTGTTTGGACTGATGGGGATTCAACACTAAACGGGCGATTCTGTGCACCTCCAGAAAAATTATCACTTATTAATAAAAATTGTTACGAATTTTGCGATGAGTTTAAGGATGTACAGTTCTGTTATTGGTGCCATGAAGACAAATGTAACACACACAAAATGCCGCCTATTGATGCACTGAAGAAACAAATCAATTGTATTGATTGCAAGGGTTGCAAACAGCTCAGAAAGAATACTATCAAATGTATTTTACAGGTTGTTGTTACACCATTTTAAATGAAAAAAACAATATTACACGTTCGTGTGCTAGATTAAGACCTGGATTACACTGCGATAGATTTTGTGCAGAATTAATAGAATATGAAGATCTTAAGGAATGTTATGCATGTACAAGTGACAAGTGCAATACCTGGGATATTCCCTAAGTCTATAACATTTGCAATAGGGTTTTGAATTTCAACCGATAGATGATGAGTGGATAAGTTGCTGTTATTCGGCCCTATGGATTGAAAATAATGTTAATTTAAGTAGTCGATTATGTATCGCTAAATTTAGTTTACAAGAGTATCCTTGTAAAGACCTATGTAGGGTCTTTAGCAGCATAAAGTCTGTTGAATTGCATACTTGTTTGGATTGTGCTACTAATAAATATAATGATATAATCATGTCCAAACCTTATACAGCTCTTGAAATATTGAGAATGTTGAGCTGTTATCATTATAACAACTGTATTGTTGTTGAAAATAGTCCTGCACGTACAAAATGTATTATTGTACTAATTGTTAGTATACTGGTGTAACTATTGATGGAGTTGTTAGGTCAAGTGTTATATGACGACCAGGTAAATCATGCAATAGCTTTTTTAAAATATCAAGAATTGATTCAAATACTTAAAACAGTGTGAGGTTTGTATAAAGGATCGTTGTAATTGCAACAAATTACATCAAAAATACCGGCTATTATTAACTGTTATGACTGTTAAGAATGTTACTCGCATCCTACAACTGAAACATATGTAACAAAATGTATAAGCAAATATTGTTATACAGCTGGTTAGATTGAAAATAATGTTACACTAACTAATGATTATTGTCCTTACAAGGTCATCCTTGTAAGATCTTTAGAACCTTACAATATTGATGTATTATTGTATGTGAAACTAATCAATGTAACAATAAAGGTACTTTAAAACGTTTTAAGTTTGTTACCGAAAAAGTGTTTATTGTTACAACTGCAAAAACTGTTCGATTGCTACTGGAAGGATTAAATGTGGTACAACTTGTTGCGACTTTTTGGACTGTTAAACACAAAAATACAAATTTGACAATAGTCAATTTTAGTCCACACAAAGTTTGAAATATGTATCTCAACTACTTGCAGTTTTTTTTGGACTGTTAAACCCAAAAAATACGAATCTGAAATAAGCTAGGAAACATTATGTTCCGTAACTCTGTTTGTTGTTTTCATAGATTTATAAAATCGCCTTACAAATATTCACAGATAATCATATTGAGTCCCTACATAGTTTGAAATATGTGCCTCAATTATTTATAGACTTTTTGGACTGTTAAACCCAAAAAAATACAAATTTGACAATAGTCAGGGAACAATATGTGCGATAACTCTGTTTGTAGTTTTCAATTTTTTATATAATTACTATAAAAATGTTCGAAAATGGTCAAATTTAGTCCACACAAAGTTTCAAATATGTATTTCAACTATTTGCCGTCTTTTTGGACTGTTCAACCCAAAAAATACGAATCTGACATAAGTTAGGAAACAAAAAGTGCCATAACTCTGTTTGTTGTTTTCATAAATTTATCAACTCGCCCTAAAAATATTTACAGATATTGAGTCCCTACATAGTTTGAAATATGTACCTCAATTATTTGTAGACTTTTTGTACTGCTAAACCCCAAAAAATACAAATTTGACAATAGTCAGGGAAGAATATGTGCGATAACTCTATTTGTAGTTTTCAAATTTTTATATAATTACTACAGAAATATTCGCCAATGGTCAATATTTGTCCACACAAAGTTTGAAGTCTGTATCTCAACTACTTGCAGTTATTTTAGACTGTTATACCCAAACAACACGAATCTGACATAAATTAGGAAACAAAAAGTGCCATAACTCTGTTTGTTGTTTTCATAAATTTATAAAATCGCCCTAAAAATATTCACAGATAATCATGTTTAGTCCATACATAGTTTGAAATATGTACCTTAATTATTTGTAGACTTTTTGGACTGTTAAACGCAAAAAAATACAAATTTGACAATAGTCAGGGAACAATATATGCGATAACTCTGTTTGCAGTTTTCAAATGTTTATACAATTACTATAAAAATATTCGCAAATGGTCATATTTAGTCCACACAAAGTTTGAAATATGTATCTTAACTACTTGCAGTTTTTTTGGACTGTTAAACCCAAAAAATACGAATCTGACATAAGTTAGGAAACAAAAAGTTCCATAACTCTGTTTGTTGTTTTCATAAATTTATCAAATCACCCTAAAAATATTTACAGATAATCATATTGAGTCCCTACATAGTTTGAAATATGTACCTCAATTATTTGTAGACTTTTTGGACTGTTAAACCCAAAAAATACAAATTTGACAATAGTCAGGGTACAATATGTGCGATAACTCTGTAGTTTTCAATTTTTTATATAATTACTATGAAATTATTCGCAAATAGTCAAATTTAGTCCACACAAAGTT
Source organism: Lordithon lunulatus (assembly GCA_963942505.1). Lineage (NCBI taxonomy): Eukaryota > Metazoa > Arthropoda > Insecta > Coleoptera > Staphylinidae > Lordithon > Lordithon lunulatus. The sequence goes on from OZ012675.1 coordinate 33,634,659, forward strand.
TGAAATATGTATCTCAACTATTTGCAGTCTTTTTGGACTGCTAAACTCAAAAAATACGAATCTGACTTATGTCACGGAACAAAAAGTGCCATAACTCTGTTTGTTGTTTTCATAAATTTATAAAATCGCCCTAAAAATATTCACAGATAATCATATTGAGTCACTACATAGTTTGAAATATGTACCTTAATTATTTGTAGACTTTTTGGACTGTTAAACCCAAAAAATACAAATTTGACAATAGTCAGGGAACAATATATGCGATAACTCTGTTTTTAGTTTTCAAATTTTTATACAATTACAATAAGAATATTCGCAAATGGTCAAATTTTGTTCACACAAAGTTTGAAATATGTATCTCAACTATTTGCAGTCTTTTTGGATTGTTAAACCCAAAAAATACGAATCTGACATAAGTTAGGAAACAAAAAGTTCAATAACTTTGTTTGTTGTTTTCATAAATTTATAAAATCGACCTAAAATTATTCACAGATAATCATATTTAGTCCCTACATAGTTTGAAATATCTACCTTAATTATTTGTAGACTTTTTGGACTGTTAAACCCAAAAAGATACAAATTAGACAATAGTCTGGGAACAATATGCACGATAAGTCTGTAGTTTTCAAATTTTTATATAATTATATGTTTGAAGAAAGTTTGAAATATGTATCTCAACTATATGTAGCCTGTTTGGATGGTTAAACCCTAAAAATACAAATTGTATATTAGTCAGGGAACAAAAGGTGCGATAACTCTGTTTGTATTTTTTATAAATATATAAAATGACCCTAAATAGTTTCACAAATAGTCATATTTAGTCCACACATAGTTTGAAATGTGTATCTCTACTATTTGTAGTCTTTTTGGACTGTTGAACCCAAAAAAATACAATCCGACAATAGTCAGGGAACAAAAACTTCTATAACTCTGTTTGTACTTTTCAAATTTTTGTAAAGTTATCATGAATTACTATGAAAATATTTGCAATCAGTCATATTTAGTCCCCACACTGTTTAAATATGTATCTCGAATATTAGTAGTTTTTTTTGGAGTAGGAGTTTATTTAAAATGATGACGCAAATATCTTTATCAACAAACTCAAAGATGGTTGATCGAATATTTTGATGGTCTATTGATCACGTCCAACTTTGAATCTGATTCTATTGCGAAGAGCCTAAGAAAAAAAACTACCAAACCTATCATGTCTATAATGTCAGGACTTTGTGATTAATTTGTATTTATTAACCAATGTTAAATCTTAATGGTCTAAACACGACAACGACCCAAAAAGATATATATATATATATACGTTTACTGTTTGTATATTATGTATTTCTTTATTACTTTTTTTCACTACTTTACGTACGCCATGGATCTTGAACCCTCGCTAATGCTCAGTGCGAGGACTGTTGCACTATCAACTAGACTATATCACTAAGCGTGGATGAATCATAACATTTCTAATTTCATTTATATCCTTGATGTCAGCACAATAAATACTAGTAGACATAAAATAGTTGAACGTCACACAAGTGACAGCAATCAAAATGAATTAATTCACCGTACCGTCTGTTTGAATAATAATTCATATGTATAAGTATTTACTTTATGTAATCCTACTTACATATGTAACAGCAACTAATGGTAAGTGATATTAGTTCTATTTAATTGAAAATCTTATAGTTTTATTGCAGCTAAAAATCTTGTATGTTACCAATGTAGACGTCACTGTCGTACAATCGAATGCCCCAGCTATTCGGTAACGAAATTTGGGAATGAAAAGAGGAATCTTCGAGGATGTTATAAATCTAACACCAACTATACCAACGTTTATAAAGTGAAATTCAATGGAAACAGTGATTATTGCAATCAGGATGTACTGCAAGAGCCGTTTTATTGCTACGAGTGTAATGTGCGTAGTAGGGATGATACGAGCCCTAATAGTGAGGCGTGTCGTGCACTTGATTGTAGCTATTCTGTTTATGTGCAAATTGCTAGCAGTGAATTTCAGACTCTTGAAGGATGTGTTGAAAATTGCACGCAAACGTATCCAAATGTACGCAAACCGTTTTTATCAAAGTACCCTAAAGGGATGTTTGGGACGTGTGTAAGCTGTATATGTGGTAAGTGCAATAAAATTCAGATTAAATTGGGCTGTTATCAGTGTGAAAATTGTATGAATATTACTAGTACCACACCAACTGTTAAGTCTAAAACACTCTGTTGCTATAGTGTTGGCAATATTAAGGATACAGGCTTGAAAAGAATACGAGGTTGCTCGGAATCGTTTTGCTCTAGCAATTGTTCGCATTACAAAAAAACTATTAAAGATGTTTTACAATGTAAATCGCCAAAAAATATAAAAACTTCTCTGAAATACTCCGACGTTTTAGATAACACGTCTACTAATGTTGGTGAAAATAACATAAAAGATACTGTCTGTATGGATTGTGGGAAATCACGATCCGAATTAAAGAAAATGGATGTAGGAGCTTCAAAACCTATAACCTTTTTCTCGAGAACATTATTATCCATCGATATGGATGAAAATGATCAGCAACACATGGATAATCGCCTGATTAGAAATATTTGTACTTGGTGTGATATTGACTTCAATTACTTTTGATGATTCGATTATATCTTCATTATCCAGCATGGTAGCCTCTACCATGCTGGATAATGAAGATATAATCGAATCATCAAAAGTAATTGAAGTCAATATCACACCAAGTACAAATATTACTAATTATTTAGGTAAGGCGGATAAATTAGTTGATTTGAAAGCACAAAATACTTCAAATGATATTAAGAGTAATCATCATGACACAAAAGCCATTTGAGGAAAATAAAAATGTTCCTACTGATACTTCAAGACTGGTTAACGATGAGCAGGATCATAAATCACCGAGTTCAGATCTAAAAAGTATTTCAAATGAAAACAAAGGTTTTAATAAATACTTAAAAGATTTAAATCCTATTTCTTCTCCAAAAATAGTAACTGTTCTTCCATTAATAAGAACAACATCCTTGGATGAAGTCCCTAGAAACTCAAATAAATTTGAAACTAAAACAATGAAATCTGCAAGAATTGATATATTAAAAACAACAGTTAGTAAAGCTTCACATGATAGACATGACAGAAAAACAACTTTGATTCCAACTGATGCCGAAGATGTAACCACAGTTTTTTCAAATGCAGCTTCAAAACAAGAAGCTGCATCTTTCAGAATTGGAAATACATATGCAGATCAAGGAGAAGTGCTTGAAAACACTTATAAACATGAATCAAAAGTACCTAAAGTTTCAAATTATAGTGTAGAGAGAGGAATTGAGTCCACACCTGCGATTACAAGTAATATTGAAAGTACAGTCACAGATTCCTTAACAGGGCCTTCCAAAATGGTGGCCCTACTTTCTAGAATAGCAACAAGAAACAGGAGACCCAATAAAATTAATTCAAAACGTGCCGATGTGCCATTACTTGATCAATTTGAACAAACCCTTGATTCTGCATTACCCTTAAACGCATTCATCGAATGTTATGACTGTGCGGCATGCTCTAGTACAACTGAAACCACCCCAACAACTCAATGCGCAACAAACTGTTGTTATAGTGCTGTTTGGGTGGTTAATAATGTTGTAAACAATGCTCGACATTGTTCTGATAATGATGAAACAACCTGCAAGAACTATTGCAATGAAATAGCCGAACTGGTTAAATCGGATAACAATGGTGTGCTGCGCTATTGTAGAAGCTGTAACCAGAACAGATGTAATCAGGAAAATACTGAAGGGATTATTAGTTGTTATCAGTGTGAGGACTGTGAGACACCAACTGTAGTTGAATGTGCTGCTGGTTGTTATTATACAGCTAGAGTTAAAGGGGTTGATGGTTTAGTGAGGACTAGCAGGGATTGTGCGGATGTACAACCTGGGAGGACATGTAGGGTGTACTGTGAGTTCCTAGAGAGTGATGAGTGTAGTGTTTGCACGACTCACATGTGCAATGCTATTGCTAATTGTTACACGTGTGAAGGGTGTGATTCTATTACAAACACTACACAAAAAGTTATGTGTGGTAGCAATTATTGCTACTCAATTCGAACAAACAGCTTGACTGTTATTAGAGGATGTGCAACTAATATGAATTATTGTAATGTGATTGAAAATGTAATGGATTGTAAGGTTTGCACTGGTGATGGTTGTAATGATAATTTGTTTGGTGGAATTGAATGCTATAGTTGTTCAGGATGTAATTCTGTGGAAACTGATACAGATATAAAAGTATGTCCTAAATCAAAATGTTGTTATACATTACAGGATACTTTTAATAATGTTGAACGGGATTGCGTAACTAATAGAAAATGCGAAACATATTGTGATGTTACTACTACTAATAGTAGTATACAATTTTGTAATGTTTGTTCAGGCAACAAATGTAATTTAGACTTAATAAGTCCACTCACTATTAACTGTTATCAGTGTAATGATTGTGATGAGATCAGTGAAGATACTACTATTATTGAATGTCCTAATAGTTGTTGTTTTGTATCACAAATAATGTTTGGGAATGGAACTCATAAGTCTAAAAGGAAGTGTGCTGCTATTAAACCCGAATGGAGTTGTGGGGTGTACTGTGCACACACCAACAAATCATTACATGCAACATCTACTTTACGCTACTGTGATGTTTGTACTACCAATTATTGTAACAACATAAGATTGATTATACCCACAATGCTTCGAAAAAAAGCTTATGTTGTAAATAGCTCTATGTGTTATCAATGTTTTGGTTGCTATTCGATCACGAAGATCACTCGTAGTATGCTTTGTGGGAGCGGTTGTTGCTATACGGCTGTGTGGACCGAACATAATGCCACAAATGTTGCAAGGTTATGCGGTGCAGCAACTTGTAAGAACAATTGTAATCAAATTAATAAAACTGTGACTGAAAGTGACCCTAATGGTATAGTCCATTCTTGCTACAGTTGTTTGGGTGATCGTTGCAATAACAATGTTGTTTACAAACCAACTGAAACTATGTACACTCTACAAACAAAAACTGGTACTATTGATTGTTACAATTGTACCGGATGTGATTCTATTGTTGATGGTTTAGAAATTGTTCAATGTTCATCGACATGTTGTTATGCGATTTATTTGAAATCGGATGAAATGGCAATGGTTGAAAGGGGTTGCGCTAAGGTTGAACCGTGCCGTTCCTGTGGTCGATATTGTAACCGACGGAATACAGCTGGTGACATGTGTGAGGTTTGTCATGAAAATCGGTGTAATACTAAGGAATATGCTGCAGGGAGTAGTTTTATTAGTTGTTACGATTGTTTGGAATGCAACGTGCGACCTACGGTTTTAAAGAGATGTGTTTCCAAATGTTGTTATGCAGCTATTTGGACTGAAAAAAGTTTGACTATTAGTGGACGGTTTTGTGCGAGTTTGGATGGAGTTAAATGTGGTGGGGTTTGTAAGCATGTTAAAACGATCGTAGCTGGTAAGATGCATTATTGTAAAGAATGTGAAGGTCATCGTTGTAATAATCAGACAATGAAGAGGGTACAAACGAGAGATTTCTTGACTTATATTGAGTGTTATACGTGTAGCAACTGTAGCAAGGCTGAACAGAAGTCTCTAGCTAAATGTAAATCCCACTGTTGTTACGATGAAATATTTTATGATAATACAACTGTTGTTTTTGCAAGAGGTTGTGCTAAATTATCACCGGGTAAACCCTGCCAACGTTACTGCAGTGCGACTGAAGTTGATTATTTAAAATCGCATCCCGCACGCGTGGTGAAACACTGCAAGGTTTGTATGGAAGATCGTTGTAATACAAATGTTATTGATATTCCTAACATGAATGCTGATGTTTCATGTTACGATTGTTTTGATTGTAACGCGCAACCCACTAACTATACGAATGTTATACCATGTCCTAGCAAGTGTTGTTACTCAGCCGTATGGACTTCAAGAAATGTCAGCTTAAGTGGGCGTTCTTGTGCTGATTTAGGCGCTGTTACATGTGGGGATTATTGTAAGAGCCTTGAAAAAGGTGCTGATGAATCAATTCACTATTGCGCAAAATGTGAGACGGATAGGTGTAATAATGAGATCATGAGCCAGAGAAAAGGTTTGGATAATCAAATTGAGTGCTATAACTGTACAAACTGTAATAGTGTTGATAAAAGCACTGCCACAGTTCAATGTAAATCCAATTGTTGCTACAGTGGTGTCTTTCTTGCGGATAATGGTTTAAATATTTCTGAAAGAATATGTGCGTCGTTACGACCTGGTTTGCCGTGCCTAAGTTATTGCAGTGTAACAGAAGAGGAATACCTAAATCTGCATCCAAGAGGCATCAGGAAGCACTGTGAGACCTGTGCTGGTGATCGTTGTAATAAACATATACCTAGACTTGTTATTAAGTGTTACCACTGTTACAACTGTTATTCAAAACCTAACAATGCTATCAAACAAGAGCCATGTGAAACCAACTGCTGTTACTCGGCGGCATGGAGTGAAAATAATAACACCGTAAGCGGTCGTTTGTGTGCACTTAAAACTGATTTGCATGATAAACCATGTGTAGACGTATGTACTGAGTTTCGTGGATTAACTAGTATTGATCTCCATGACTGTGATTCATGTACTGATGACTTATGCAACAATAAACCTATTAAGGAACAACATAAACAAAAAATCGTAAGTTGTTATGATTGTAAAGATTGCTCAATAACTGATGATACTACAAATACCTTAAATTGTGGATATAATTGCTGTTATGTAGCTACAAATAAAGCTAAAAAAGTTGAACGGTCTTGTGCCAAATTACGACCTGGTACTACATGTCAAAACTTTTGTACAATAACTAGTGATGTTTTAAAAAACTGTACGACTTGTACTACAGATCTATGCAATCAATCAGGTGTAATTAAATCAGCTCCTATTATCAGAACAGAAGTAAAATGTTATGAAGATTTTGGTTGTTACTCGAAACCAATTGTTGGCACAAAGGTAGATAAATGTACTACAAATTGTTGCTTTACAGCTAAATGGATTGATGGTAATGAAACGATATGTACACGACAATGTGCAACTAAAATTCTTTTAGGGGATCTCAAATGTAACGAATTGTGTAAGTCGTTCAAGGGACATAAGGATGTGAAAACCGGGCGTTTATGTGCACCTCCAGAAAAATTAACTCTTATAAATAAAAATTGTTCCGAATTATGCGATCAGTTCAAGGATGTACAGTTTTGTTTTTGGTGTCGGGGAGACAAATGTAACAAACAGAAGATGCCGTATCCTAATGATGCGGTGAAGAAACAAATCAATTGTATTGATTGCAAGGGTTGCAAGCAGTCCAGTAAGAACACTATTAAATGTGGTACTGCTTGTTGTCAGTTTGAATAAAAAGAAAAACATTACACGTTCGTGTGCTAGATTAAGACCTGGATTACAATGTGATAGATTTTGTACGGAATTAATCGAATATGAGGAGCTTAAGGATTGTTACGCATGTACAAGTGATAGTTGCAATGTCTTGGGATTTCCCTAGGTCCATAACTGTTGAGATAGGGGTTTAGGTTTCAACCGATATAGGATACTCAGGTGGATCAGCCGTTGTTATTCGGCCGTATGGATTGAAAACATGTTATCTTTTGTTTGTCGAAATTTAGTTTACAAGGGTATGCTTGTAAGGACCTATGTGGAATCTTTAAGAGCGTAAAGTCTGTTGAATTGCATATTTGTATAGTGTGTGCTACTAATAAATGTAATAATAAAATCATGTTCAAAACTTATAAAGCTCTTGTATGATTGTTATCATTGTACAAACTGTACTGCAGTGGCAAATGGTACTGTACATTTGTTGTTAGGTCATGTTCTATATGATGACCTGTACAATCATGCAATAACTTTTGTAAAATATCAAGAATTGTTTCAAATGATTTAAAATAGTGTGAGTTTGCTATAAAGGATTATTGTAAAAGTAACGAATTGTATCCAATTAAAATAACATCTGATGTTATTAGCTGTTATAATTGTTATGAATATTACTTGCAACCAATAACTGAAATATTTGTAACTAAATGTACAAGCAACTGTTGTTATCTAACTGTTTGGATTGAAAATAGTGTCACTCTCAATGTTATTTTTATAAGGACTTTTGTAAGATCATTAGAGCGTTACAACAGGTTCAAATACGTTCTTTTGTGGTGTATGAAACTAATAAATGTAACAATAAAAGCGTTTTAAAGCCTTTTAAGTTATAATTTTTTTTTGATTTTTTACAACTGTAAGAACTGTTGGAATTGTCCAATTGATAAGCTCAATTTTTATTGAATTTCTCGTAAAACTACCCAACTAAGGTAAGTACTAATTATTATTAGCTGAAAATAGCTTAAACAAGCTATCCAAAAGTGTACACGACTTGTTTTTATTCAATGAGAAATCAATTTTTATTATTATTCAGGTTTTAGCCGGTAGGTGCCCCGAACAAAATTTCCGCGGGGTGAATCCGGTTGTACCTATACCTCTAACACCAGGAGGTGATTGTCTTTCCAAGATTTCCTCCACAAGGAGCAAAACAAAGTCTCTGACAAAAAATTAAAAATGTGTTATTAGTTGAATGAATTTAAAATTGCTCGAGTTATAGTTATTTTTATTAAATTTCTCCAAAAAATAACCTACAAAGGCAATTATTTATCATCATTAACTGAAAATAGATTAATCAGGCTATACAAAAATGTATAGCACTTCATAATATCTTATGAGAAAAATATTTGACAGGTCACTGAAAAACAGTAAAATGTTTTGAAGCCAATAAAGTAGTCGATAACTGAAACACGTGCGAATAAAAATGACTGAAAATTGCATTAGTTATACATCATACATATCGCACTTTGAGACGACAACTGTACTAAAATAAAGAAGAGGAAGAAATGAATGAAATTTGAAATTGAAAATATTTAAAAAAAATAAAAAGTAACATTTTAAATAATTATATAAAAATAATAAATAATTTTTTTTTAATTTTCAATTACCATCTGCTCATTCCGCTTCTCTTGGACTTTCCAAACTTATGCTCGTTTCCCTATAGCTCCACTGGTTTGGCCGCTACGCTATTTTTTTGCTTATCAATTTTATGTGAAGTTCAGGTAAGTGAAAACAATTTTTATTTAGAATCTAAATAAATTTCTATATAGAATAAGTGTTTCTAACATTAAATGGATTCAGTAATATATAGATTATATCACAATTTTATAAGAAACCAAAGATATTTCAAGTGCTGTCTTCCAAGTATCAGACACGGGGCAAAGATATAGAAAATTGAATGATTATTTGGATTCCAGATTAATTTCTATATTGAATAAATATTTCTAACATTAAGTATATGCAGGAATATATAGATTATAGCACAATTTCATAAGAAAACAAGGATATTTCATCTACCACTGTGTTTCATGTGCATCTATCATGCAAATGGCTTACGTTATGAAAAAATTGATTGGATATTTGGATTCTACATTCAATTCTACATAGAATAAGTGTTTCCAACATTAATTAGATTCAGAAAATATATAGATTATAGCACAATTTTATAAAAAAGCAAGGATATTTCAACTACCACTGTCTTTCAAGTGCATCTATCATGACAATGGGTAGTGTTAAATTGATTGGATATTTGGATTTTACAGTCATTTCTATATAGAATAAGTATATATAACATTTCTAGATTCAGGAACATATAGATTATATCACAATTTTATATGAAAGCAAGAATATTTCAGCTACCACTATCTTCCATGTACATATTTTTAGTTAATAATAACAAGTACTTACCTCAGTTGGATAGTTTTTCGAGAAATTTGATTAAAATTGAGCATATAATTTAGACAATTTAAGTCTTTATGGTGTTACCCCATACATTTTTAATTTACTATGCTACAGGAGTAGAGGAAGAAGGTGGTTTCTGCGCCAGGAGGTGGAGGCGCCTACAAGCATGCAACCATATATACACATATACGCACCACCTAGCGGTGAACGTTGGAACTAAGAGCGCTACCTAGCGGTGAATGGTGGAACTACAATTGTACATTTGGTTGTCTGCATCCAAGATGGCGGCGGGGAATTCAAATTTAAATATACAGGGTGATCAAAAAGTAAAAATCCAAGATGGCGGTGGTTACAATATACAGGATGATCAAAATTTAAAATCCAAGATGGCGGCTGCTTTACGTGGGCTGTCAAAAAAACCAAAATGGCCACTTCCGGTCGAAATATAAAATGTCCGAAATCGAAAAATAACGACTTTCTGTCGAGACTTCCGGTCGTCCAAATGGTGTCATGTTTGTACTCAAATGAAAGCGCTCGACGCGAGGTGCACGAATTTGAGGTTATTTTGGGTCTAAGGTCCTTGTGGCACGAGTTGGCTTCCTGCTGGGTAAATATGGGGCATGTGACGTAATAAAAGAGGCAGTAGCTGCATTTCAAACAATCCTTTATTTAAACATTAAAAAGACAAAACAAAAACATAATATTTAACAATCAGCCATGTAAGTATAATAATCATCAAATACGCTTTCAAAATTTCTATTTATACATTCAATCATATAAAAAGCATTATTCGTGTTATTTATACTATTATCACGTATTACAGTTTTTAAGCCCTCACATAAATTTTCTACAGGTAATGATAAATCCAAACCTGTAACTACAATTAATTCATAGTAATCTTTAAAATCCTCCTTAAGAAACATTTCTAATTTATAATTTATCAGCTCTTTCAACTGATTTAAATTGTTCAACGTTTCTTCTGATATCATAATTTCTGATGCAATACAATTAATCGTAATAATTTCATAGTTTTTATATTCTAAACGTCCCACCCTATTATATTTCCCGAGATTCAGACATTTTCCGTTGGGTATGGATAACACATCGATACCACAAAACTGGAACCACTCTTCTTGTGTGAATAACACTTGGTTGTATCCGCCCCAAATGTTATTATTCACCAAGTCAAGTTCTGAACAAATCTGAAGCAAATACAGATTTATCTAACTATATTAATTAATAAAGATTAAAAATATATATGAATAAAAATGTAAATGATAATTATCTAACTATTATAAAAAACTAACAATAAGAAAACATCAACAAATATATAACTATTAGAATTTCTTCATACATTAAGTTGCCATCCATAAAGAGTAAAAAATCCTACATCAACATATCACAGATATACAGTTCTCCATCTCGTTGAAAAATGTGAGTAAGTTTGATTTTTAAAAATATGAGTATTAAAATCTATGGATTGGAATAATCAATTATGAGACCGACACGTCTAAATTTGTTTTGGGGATATCCTTATGCCCCCAAGCCAGCGTATGAATTCCGTCCTTACAAATATAGCGTTTGTCATCGTGAGGTGATAAGGCCAATTTATTTTGTGTTTGCGAAAAAATGGTGTGTTTTATCCATTTAAATAAATTTTGTTTCCGAGAAATTAAATTTTGTTGAAAAAGTGATTGCTTGTAATCTGTCATATCAAGATCATTTGCAACCACATTCTTCTTAACACCCTTGGCTTTTTTCGTATAATGACCCTCAACATTATTAATTTACATTTTTGCCCGCAACCCCAAAAATTCGGTCATTATGCGACCACCGTTCTCATCTTTCATGAGTCCTAAAACAGCCTTATTTTGCAGAGGGATATGGTAGGGATTTTCAGGATCGAAATTTGATGTATCGAATTTATTTAAATTTTGTTTCATGTCTTCGTAAATGTCTTCAGTCCGAAACAGTAGCGTCAAACTGTCTGTGTCCATGTAGCACAATGTCACTTTATCCCCATATGTATGCTTAATGTGCTCATAATAAAAATCATACATCAATAATTTCGACAAATCCAAAACAGAAAAGCCAATATAAATGGGTTTGTTGTACACAACCTTTAACCGATTCAATTGTATCGCTGACAGATTTCAATCAAAGACAGCAACACAATTGAAATTAGGCTTAGCGATTAAAGATTGTGCACCTTGCCGACGCCCAATATCCTCCCAATGATTCACCAATCGGACATCGACACGTTTATCGACGTTTTCCATTGTCTTGCCGAAAACCGAATTGTTCATTAATTTAAAAAAATCCTTTTTAAAATCGTTTGCTGCCAATTGTCTATGAAATGTATTTAAATTAATACATCTTTTCAAATAGTCTGATTGTTCGAACTGAAGGACTGTGAATTTTTACAAGTTGAAGACCATTTCGCAGAGCCTGTTTTAAATTACGATAGTGAATAATATAATTGGAATTATTTGTTAAACTAGCAATTAATTTTGTAGCTCTAAATTTCGACTTGGGTGGAACAGTGTTTTCGACAAGAAATGGTAAGTCGTTGTGTTTGTGGTGTAGAGAATCAGGATATTCAATATCCACCTCCAGAAAATATCCGATTAGGGAATCATCAGGAACGGGTAATAAATCTAAATTTTCAATTTTAACATCTGATAGCCATTCAAAGCTACCGCATGGCAGATATTGCGACATTGCCCACCCGTACAAATTGTTTGCATCCCAGTACGTTAAGAAAGTTGTAGGCTTGGTAGAGTCATACTTAATGGGATCATTGTCATCATAAGCTAATGGAAAAGATCCCATTATATGTGTGCTATTTGCACGAGCATAACGTAGCGAGCACTGACTCAACCCACCTCTAATACCTTTCTTAACGAAATGGTGCATGTCTATGTCTGTAAATAATTCTAATTCAATTTTAGTTAATTTCAGCATGGCCGACCATGAAAGCCCCGGGGCTGTATAAAAGTGGGCCGGGTCTAGATTATATGTTTTATGACAAACAGCACGGAAATTTTCAAATACGTCAGCCAAAATCAGCACGTCGGTTTTCAAATACAAGTCAGAATACTCCCCTAAATTTTGACAACCAAATGTTTGCCAAACGTGCTGTGCATGGTCATACTCTTTCTGTGAAATGTCCGTATTAGTCAACGAATTGAAAAAATCCTCTTTCTTAGGCAGAGTCGTTTCAGTCAATTTTGAAAAAGAATCAATAAAATTATATGGGAGCACGCCCTTTTTGGTAACTAATGAGAACTGATCGCCATTAGGGAAAAATTTAACAACGTTTTCAAACTGTGAACCTGAACGAATCTACAAATCTTAATTTTAAATAAAATATTTTCTCACGACTCTGTTTATCTACATAACTATCTACTTGAACTAATTTAGTAAAGGAAATATATTTTTCCTTATTCTGAGGGATGACATCAATCCGCTCATTATCACAAGCCAATTCTTTTACAAATAAATGCGAGTCATAACCGCTCAAATTATGAAAAAAGACAGGAATATGTTTGGCTAATTTATAATTTAGATTACAATTTGAATGAGGGGCACCTCGAAATTTACCAGTCAAGTGGCAGTGGTCGGCTACCTTGACTGAAGGTTCTAAGGCGAGATTACATATGTGGCATGTGGTAGCCGATCTAAAGAAAGATTTTTCATCGTCTGTGATTGTCATTGGTTGAATAGGTTTTAGATAATTACTATAAATAAATTTTGAATCGTCAGTCAGTCGCTCTATAAAAACTTTCGCGCAATCTAGACCCGTATACGTTTCAAATTTCGAAAGGGAATCATCATAGGAACATTTAATATAATAACCAAAACTATAAGGTACATGTTTATGGGTCGTAGTTGTATAGGAATTAGTGGAATCTGGATGACAGGAATGTATGGGTTGAAGAATAGATTCAAAATCTGCGTAAATAACAAAAGGAACTTGCAGCTGCTTATCAAACTGATCAAATTTCAAAATATTCCCCTGGACTTGCTCACCGTTTCTATTTGTCAGTGGTAGGCAGCGTGGTATAAACATGATTGCAATCATGCTCCATGTGTCGGTTTAACTGCCACTGAAAAGAGGCTCTCTTACCACCAGTTCTCTGACTAGAAACGAGGCGAGACATATTTTTGATGAGAACATAGTGGCCTTTTAAGCCTTCCTCAATAAAAAGTAAATTTACATGAATGTTTTTTTCTAAATTTAGTGAAATAAATTGGCCGAACCACGTCATGAATTTTCGTTTCATAATTGAATTCTAATCCATAAACATTTATACTAATATTATTATTAACTTCAAATTTACTTACATTTTTCAACGACATGGGGAAATCCACATCTGTTAAATTAAGAACGGTGGTGTAATGTGGGTAGCTAGATGTGCGGTCTGGATGTTGTTTCGACTCGACTGGATGTAGAGCTGCTGTTACACACCACGCAAAACAAGCATCATCCTCGTTTTTTACATTGATGCAGGCCTTTTTACTCCTAATGGATGGCGGCAGATTAATGTATGAAGCCCCTCGAAGAGTGACATATTTGTTGAGGTTAACCTCTAAGTGGGAGATGTTCAGGAACGCCCAACCAGAATCCCGTTCCTAAAATTAAAAGCTTTTAGAATCTTGCAATTTATAGAATAAATCAAATTAATTTACCTGAAACTCCTCACTCTTAATTTTTATAGCGTCCACCTTCTCGTCATACACTACACCGAGGTCTGTCTCCTGCGAGACAACGGTGTAGCGAGAGTTGAAAGACTTCAACTCTGGTATAACATCATCTGGCTTTACATAGTTAGCAAATAGCTCCATGCTAACCTTAACGCCTGCAGAGTGAGCGATCATCACGCTCCGTATCAAGCGTAAAACCTTTTCCTTCACCTACACAATTAGTTATTATTATTTTTATTATTATTTTATATTACATTATTAAAATAAAAAATAAATAAAAATTAAATTGTTTAAAACGACTTACCTCTGCAAGGAAGCTGGGAATATCTGTCATGCGTTCCCCTGAATTGACCCGGTAGCTGACGACTCGGCCTTTGAAGCCGCTAGCCACTAAAGCTACCCCATCCTCCAGCGGACGCGCCACTTTCGCGCAATGCCGCTGGGACTTCAAGTGTCCACCATATTTCCGGGGGTATGTGAAAGATAAATCACAAGCATCACACCTCAATTCTCTAGACGATTTTACCACACACTTCTTTGAATGTTGGAGCATATTATCACGTCGCGAGAACTGACGCCCACATTTTTCGCAGGCGTGAACACTAACATATATTTAAATAATTAATATAAAATATAATTAACACTTGAAAATAAATACCTAGGGGTAGCATCAGCATTGTTTTGCTGCGGCTGTGGCTCTGCAGGAAACTGGCGACCACAATTCTCGCAGGGGAAAGCACTACAAATAGATTCAAATAATTCATCTAAAATATAATTGACTCTTGAAAATAAATACCTGTTTTCGCGAGGAAACATCCACACAAACACTAAGAGCCGAACAAACAAATAAACGAACTGCACTTGTTAAGAGACAGAATGGAACTAATTCATTTCACTGATAAATAATTATTTATACGCGGAAGTGTATATCCGCCAATTTCTTATCTCTTTCCGTTTTAATTCGCACACTGCATGTGCATGTATGATGAAATTGGCTAAATTAATATGAAATAAAACTAATGCATAAATATAATTATGTTTTATTTAAATATGAATACAAACATTTTACATTTTCGGCGCTACATATACTATAATTATTGAAATGATTTAAACATTCATTTTGTGTTTTAATTAAATTAGGACAATTAAAATAGTCATCATTATTTTCTAAATTAATCACTCTATATTTATTAGTAGGTAAAAAAGTACATAATATAGATTCTATTAACTGTTTCTTTAAATGACCTTTAACGAATATTGTAACAAAATTTTCTCCATCATTACTATCACTACTACTACAGACATAAAACTTTAAAATACTGTTAAACATCCGCAAAGGTACATTGCCAGAACTATATCTAATGCCATGGTGATGATTCTCCAACCAACGTGTTTGTCTCTTATCCTCAACACCGAGTAAATTGAATGGAGTTGCTGGTTTGAAAAGATATGTGTCCACATTCTCAACGTCATATGATGTGATGGAAAATTCTTTTGGTATAAATTTCTCCATCTCCATAAATCCCTGAATATCCATTATAAATCTGCGGTTCATGCTGATCAGATGTTTCTGATTCAGAATCGTAGTCAGTTTTCTTTCCAGCAATTTGATTCTCTGCAGTAAACGTAGTCTATTCACTGCCAACCATAACCATTCACTACCATTTCTAGACTGACACTGCTCCTCGATTATATAAATTTCAATAATATCTTCACCATTTCTGTTTGTTAAAAACGATACAGTTTTCTTTCTCGGTGACTCCATGATTAAATTAATTTTCGTACTATACCAGACAAGGGAGTGTATTCGACAACAGCATCACACAATATTAGACAATATGCATGTGTTTGTGGTGGGAATATTTGTCTTGCTTGTAGTTCAATCATTAAATCAACTGTAGACGATTTGATGCTCTCGTTTTGTTTAGACACATCGAATACGTAGAGAACATGATTTTTGAAACCTGTCATATCTAATATAGGTTCGTTGGTGCCGTTACCGTAATAACTATTTTGAAACCTGGCATACATATAGTAGAGTTGAGCATAATCACCAGCTTGTACATCAATATTTAAATTATCATACGGATACGAATCGGAATTAAGATAAATCTTAATACTTTGCAATTGAGAATTATCAAATTGTGAAGCATTTTTATTATGGAGATCTCGTCGGTTCTCTTGCAATGCAATTATAACAAATCGAGGTTTCTCAAGACTCGTTGATGTCTTCACAGACCAAATATCCTTATCAGTCTGTTTCAAAGCGGGCAACACATGGAGTTCCCATTTTCGAAAAGGCATTAATAGTGGTTTATCTTGTTTAAGTCTTTCCAACACGTTCAATCTAACTTCATCGCTAAGTTGAAGATGAGGGATTCTCCAAAGCACTTTGTCTATATTAAACGTTATTTTATCATCGCCCACATAACAATTTACATCTGTACGTGCACGCAGTAGAATTAATTCTTGTTTTACATTAATTAATATCTTTGTATAGTTCTCAGCAAATCCAAGTAAATATTTAAGCGGGATTAAAGTATAAAACTTTTTGTTATGATCGAAGTATGTAACATTTTTCGCTGTACTCGCCCAGCCAAAGAGATCAAGTACGTGTTGTTCCTTCTTCATGTTAGAGAGTAACCCCTTTATAGTGCTGGTGATTCCAACATCACGGTTCTTGTCAATTTCTACTCCATTCAACTCATACCGAATTTCATCGAAAAGAAACGCGAACGCATTCCTTACAAATTCAAAATTGCGTGCAGTTGCACCTGCAGCCAAAGCAGGAAAATTGACTGTTCCACTCACATATATGTAACTATCATGAGGACATGTATACACATCATGATGATTTATTACAATACGAATTTCATCGTTGTTTCGATAATTTTTCGCTAGAGGATGGTATGTGTGAAACTCGTCTTTTGTAATCGTTTCATCATATCGAATTTTATCAAATATGTTCAGTTTATCCATAGCGTTAGTTCTTATTTTAATTTATAACCCAGAGATAACAGTTTATTTCTCGAAATAGGTGTTAACACTTTCGGAGCAAATGAACGACTAACTGAATTATTCCTTGCAATTGATTTTATGCTGATGTCTTTAAAATTGATACCCATTGCACTAAATACTCTTCAACTCTAACCTCACTAATATTTTTTCTCCTCTGAAATTTACAGGATGACCGTCTTGATCGAGGATTGTTACTGTAATGTTATCTATTGCTCGAACATTAATAGGCAAGTAAATAATGTTGCGGGGTTCGATATTTATTGCAAATCCAGGATCGACGGTGGGTGAAAATTCGTATATGGTATGCGACAACTTGTTATCGTAATAAGCACCGTGTACAATATTGCACTCGACTCGTACACTGGAGACTTTTATAATTTCCACAGGTAAATCGGATTCGTGCAATTCTCCAGCAGCTAATATCTGTGCAGAAAAACCCAGCAGTCTTCCAATTGAATGATTAGAAGTGAAATCAATGTTGTATTTACTTTTTATTTCACATTTAAGTGTATTGTTATTCGGTTTAATCGACAGCACTTTATCTCGCTCGACCTTGTCGTGGGTGGTGCTATCGTCAAGCAGCTGGTTTTGTAAATAGAGTTCAATATCTGTTATCTCATATGAACCTGCAGGAATTATAATCTGCTTCTCGTCGCCACCGTAACAGAATAAATTATTACGGCCTTCTTCAATATTTGGAATAGTGTTATATGTATAGAATCCTATTAATCCTAGGCAATATAATTTATCGTGATTTAATTCTATAGGTGGATAATAATTCACTGACAACACATTCGTATTACTTTGCAGCGTGAAGGTCTGAGACATGACTGACACATATGTGCAGTTGTCTTTACTTTTATTACTCCAATAAGAATTGCAAACATAAATGCCCGCTGTGGTAACTGTTAAACTTTTGGTATCTATCATGATTGTATTTTATGTTGCTACCTCGAAAATATTTTAACAATTCGGTGGGCGGTTGTAAATCACCAAAACTGTCAAAATATGTAACATATTTTCCATGTTTCTTGTATGCTACCCAATGCGTACCGATCCCTTTCACAGAGTCTAAATTCACAACCGCACACTCGTTACGCAAAGGTTTGATTGGAAGCGTGTCACGCATAAACACACCACGGAAATGTTTAAGATGTTGTGTATATTTTGCAATATCAGCATCGTTGAGAGGACGTCGAGGTAGCTTACTTAGCAGTTTTTTGACTTTTTTAAATAAAGTCCCAACCCTTTTCGGTACGGTTTCAATTAAATACCACGACCACTTTTACCTAATGCGATTGCCTCCATCGTTTTATTATGTCGTTCTGATTCAGCTAATTTATTTCGTGCATCCTTTGAGGCACTAACAGCCTTCGCAATTCCTGCGGCGCCTCCAGCCAACGAGCCGAGTGCACTTAAACCAGCAAACAGTGGTATTAATGGCAAAATTCCACCCTGCTTCGGTATTGGAATTATACGTGGAGTACGAATTTTTCTACGTCCACCCACTTCCTTGTTGTTTGCAAGCGCTGTCTAGAGTGTTAATGCTGGATCACCTCTTGCTAAACGTTTTTCTAACTTTGTGCCTGGTCCACAATACTGATAACCACCTGGTACATGCAACTCGAACGGGAGCTTGTTGATGAGTGAATTGATGATTCCTCTACCGGTGTACATAACTGTATGATGTTCTTGGAAAACTAACCATTGTATTTATAAGCAAGTTTAGGGAAATTATGGTCAGTACGATGCGATTTGTTAAACAGAAACAATCTTTACCGATTATGAATCTAGACAACTGTGTAGGCGAAGGTATGTCGCTCACAAAAGAGAGACGTCATGGTATTTTGCTTCCAAACACACTCAGATGTCTAATTTGTGGTCCATCGAACTGCGGAAAATCCAACGTGATGTTGAGTCTACTGTTTGATGAAAACAGATTGAAATTTAAGAATGTCTATGTATATTCCAAATCACTATACCAGCCTAAATATCAGTTTCTCGAAAAAGTTTTAAAACCACTCAAGGGTATTGGATATTTTCCTTTTAAAGAGAACGTTGAGATCATGAAACCTAGCGATGCAAAACCTGATTCAATTTTTATATTCGACGATGTGGCTTGTGATAAACAGGATGTGATACGCGAATATTTCAGTATGGGTCGTCACAACAAGATTGATTCTTTTTACTTGTGTCAAACGTACACGCGAATTCCGAAACATCTCGTACGTGATAATGCTAATTTTATAATACTCTTCAAACAGGATGATTTAAATCTAAAGCATGTTTTCAACGATCACATTTCCAGTGACATGTCTTTTGACAAATTCAAGGATATGTGTATAGCATGCTGGAAAGAACCCTACGGTTTTATTACAGTGGATAAAGATTGTGACATAGATAAGGGAAGATATCGTAAATATTTAGATGAATATATAGTGTCGAGTAAATAGATATTTATTAGTAGATAACAGACCATCAAAGGAATAAGACCTGTTAACCTGTTCAAGCTGTTTTTGAAGTTGTTTAAGCTGTTCATATACCTGTTGAAGCTGTTCAAAACCTGATCATTAGCTGTTCATACATGTTCAAATATGTTCAAACCTGTCAAAAGCTGATCATCAGCTGTTCAAACCTGTCCAAAATCTGTTCGTTAGCTGTTTGTTAGCTGTTAAAACCTGTTCAACCCTGTTTAAAGATGGGTCGAAATGTTCAACGGAAGTTGATTGATACTCAGAAAGCAATTCGCAAAAAGTTGTTGGCTATGAAGCTGAATCGAAGCGAGGAAGATGAATTACTGAATAAAACTTACAAACCACTAATCGAACCCATTAAAAATTTAATACTTACACAACAACAACAACAACAACAAACACCTACAAAGAAAATTAAATAATCCACAAGTCCTATTAAATCATTTAAGCAATCTAGTCCTTCTAAAATTCCAATTAAATCATTTAAACAAAAACATCAAAGTTCAAGTTCGGACATGGATGATGATGATGATGATGATGATATGGTTAGGAGTTATAAACGCAAAGCAAGTAATTATATACAGAAAACTCAGCCAAAGCGACCCACAGCACAGTTTTTACCAATGGAACATGAGGATACTTTTGAGAATGCTGCTGCTATAACTGACACAATACGCTCCAATAATGATAATGCTGATGATGAAGATGATGATGAAATTTTTCAAAGTGATCGAAACATGTATCAAACGTTTGTTGAAGAGACTAGATCCGAAGCTTTGTGGTCCTATTTGGAACAGTATGCTCCACTGGCAAGACAATACTTGGAGCAGTTAATCAGCGATGGAGATGATGCATTTGATTTAAAATATGGTATAACTTTTAATCCACACACCGAGAAATGGATGATTGCTAAATCAGAAGTTGCATTGAATGGTAATGATTTAATTATAAAAGGAATTCACTATAAGGGTACTCCCGGTTTGTATGAGTTGCTTTTTAAAAAACTTCCCATTGGATTTAACGAAAACGACAGACGAAATTATAAAGATATATTGGAGAGAACAAATGCATTGAAGAGAAATTATGAACCTACTGGTCAGAAACAGGGGAATAAATCACGCAAATATACAAGTATAATAAAACCCCTTTTCGATAAACCAGCTATTCATAGAACGCATTCCTGGTCAGGTCCATCAGCATCCGGCAGGGGTCTTTTTGATTCTTCTTTAGACATCAACTCTAATAATAATTCGAATATTGCAAAAGTACTATACCGCTATTGGGACAATCTAGAGGAATTAGTGGATCGTTTGTGTCTTTTGCATGCTTCACGTCAAGCTGGAAATACTTCTCATCAGAATGAAATCGTTGCCATTGAAGAGGAATTACGCGAAGCTAATATAATAGAGTGAGAGAATAATTTGTGATCAGAAGTACAATGAGTATTGACAAATTCGGACGTCATTCAAACCGTAAAAGTGGCATAACTCGCGGTCCTCCTGGGCCTGGGTTTCTTTTTACACGCGATGGAGATTTTAATGTAGACAATAAAATAATCTGCAATATAAATGAACCGCTTGGCAAATCAGATGCTGCCACTAAAGATTTTGTTGATAAAAATATTTCAAATGTTAATCATTACTTGAATAAGGTTAATGATAAGACTGATATAATTAATAAAGACTTGCTAAATGTCAGTGATGTACTCGGTCAGGAAGTGTTGGATTTAAAAGAATTTGCAAATGAGTTAAAAGGATACAAAACTGAAATTGATTTAGAAGTAAAAGAATGTAATATGAAAATAGATACTGTACTTAAAACGTTAACAGAAAATATAAATATGAAACATAGTATCTATGAAGCCTTTAATGCACTAATGGAAAATAATTTAAAAATATTAAATGTTAAAACTTTGGAATGTGATAGCAAAATATGTAATGTTCTATTAACATTGACAACGAATATAAAAACGAAACATGATAAATATACAACATTTAAAAACAAAGCTGAAAAGGAGTTGCAGACGTTGGCCTCTGATATTAAAAAAATTCAAGATACATTATCACATCAACCACAGAGTAAACCAAAAGTGCTTGCACCCGCAAGCGTAGTGGATTTTAAAGATATTCCTCATGGGCCCCCTAAAATCGGGATCCATCAAGCAGGACGTAGTGAATGAGTTACATAAACCAGCTCGTAAAAATTTCAAGAGACGTCGAGTTATATTAAAAGGATTGGATGATTTGTGGCAGGCGGATTTAGCTGAATTTGGTCCGTATGCTCGTGAAAATAAAGGCTATAAATTCATACTGGTGGTGATTGACTGTTTCTCGAAATTTTTATGGACTATGCCGCTAAAAGACAAATCTGCAGCAAGTTTAACGGAAGCATTCAGGAAAATCTTTCAAACTTCTGGTGGACGTGTTCCTCGAAACTTGCTAACAGATCTGGGCAAAGAGTTTTACAATCAACAATTTAATAAGTTAATGAAAAAGCATAATGTGAATAATTATTCTACGTATACCATTATGAAAGCATGTATGGCGGAGCGAGTAATTAGAACGTTAAAAGATAAATTGTATCGAGCATTCAGCTTGAATGGTAAATATAATTGGTACTCTATTTTGAACGGGATAACAATGGAATACAATTCTACAAAGCACAGTACCACATGCATGAAGCCAAAAGATGTGGATGCTAAGAAAGAGAAACAACTCCTCAACACTGTGTATTCACATATAAAGATTGCTGGAAGAGGACAATTTCGTGTGGGCGATGTTGTGCGTATAAGCAAGCAAAAAGCATTATTTGATAAAGATTATACGCCAAATTGGTCTACGGAATTATTTCGAATTCAAAAGGTTAAGATTAGCACTCCCATAACATATTTATTGAATGATATGCAGGGCAGTCCAATTCAAGGAGCGTTCTACGAGTATGAACTGCAAAAAGCGAAACATGAAGATGTCTACTTGGTTGAAAAGGTGCTGCGACGCAAAGGAGCCAAGGTGTACGTACAATGGCTTGGACTCGATAAATCCCAGAATAGTTGGATTCATAAATCGAATGCTTTATAAATTTAAATCATTTTAGTGTGTCTGCTAACAGTGTAAACATGTTCGGTCCACATCCACAATTGTGTTATTGCAAGTCTTGTAATGTCACCGAAATAACGACGGTTAAATACAAATCTAGTTATAAAACACATTTATTTGTATTATTATGTTGTATTTGTATATGCTCCCCATGTATTCCCTATTGTATACACTCTCTCAAGAATAGCAAACATTATTGTACTAATTGTAATTCGTATTTAGGAACTTATAAATGTTGAATAAAATGTATAGATTTTTTTTAAATTTAAAATAAATATTTTACTTACCTTAAATATATTGTTTTATTTATTTATTCTGTTACTGCTGCTGAGAAAGAAAAATATATGAAAAACCAGACAAGATTATTTAATATATTTTTTTATTTATTAATAGCATTGACTAAAAAGTCACCTAGACGTTTAACCTTATGGAGCATTTCGACGGCAAAAAAGGCGTCGAACAACAGATGTCTCTGCCGGTCAGCATCTGTCGGTCGAAACCCGAACTATTATCTACATGCTTAGTTGCCATATGTAGCATATTTTGTGGCCGTCACAAATATTTTCTGATACAGTGAAAGCATGAGCGAGGTTACGTCATGTGATAAATTAGATAAATTGCTTGATGTACATTTTTAAATGCCAAGTGTCAAAGTCGCACATTTGTGTTTGCTTATTTTTTAAATACACATTGATTACTCTTTACATGTGTTTGTTTAGCAAAAATGGTTATTATATATTGTGTCTGCTTGTAATAATATACGTAAAGATTTAA
This sequence comes from Lordithon lunulatus, assembly GCA_963942505.1. Classification (NCBI taxonomy): domain Eukaryota; kingdom Metazoa; phylum Arthropoda; class Insecta; order Coleoptera; family Staphylinidae; genus Lordithon; species Lordithon lunulatus. The sequence continues at coordinate 33,658,582 of OZ012675.1, forward strand.
GTATACGAAAGAGTCAAGGTACATTATTATATGTTTAATAATGTTAAATTAGTTTTTCATGCAATAAATGAAAGTTAAATGACCTTATTTTAGAGTAGTAATTTGTGGATCAGTTATTTACTATAGTTGCTGATTATGTGCTTTGTTTACATCTTTTTGTTATTTTACTATCTGAAGTAGCTTATGCACATTTTTGATATGCTATAACATCGAATACTTGTGAATTATCAATTTTTAATTGCATTTTATATAAAGCAATGATAGATTGTTTACTTTCAATTTCAATTTCACATTGACAGCCTAAGCTAGAATGAATCAAATATGCTCACTTTTTTCAGGCCAAATTATGATATTACAATATCAATTATAATGATGTTTATTTACATATAGCCAAATACATTTGGATGTAAACGTCAACAAGTTTGAAAAATAATCAATTAACAGAGTAACAAATAAAAATGTACATAAAATTAAAAGTTAAAATTCAAACATTACCTATTCTTTAGAAATGTAATGGCTTTAGGGCAGGTGACCTAGGTGGCCAATGTACTTCTTTACCAATTCACATACCAGGATAGTAGAACTGTTTGGTGTATAACACACATAACATCGTTAACTGGATACTTTTCGATTCAAGTGAATAACTCACTTAAGCCCGTATGATATTATGTAGTTTCTTATATCGTCTTCTATATAAGAATTGATATAAGAAACTGTATAACAATTTCTACATGGAAAACTATATAGGAATTAATATTGTGTATGACATTATGTTGTTTCTTATATCAAAAAATGGATGAGGCACGAGTTGTGATTGGTTGAATTATTTGAAATTATTGGCAGGATTTCGAGAGTGTTTATTTTTATATTGCCACGATTTAACGTCGTACAAACTATATTCCAACACTGGGTATTGTTCCACTGGCGCCAAAACATGCTCTCTTCTCCAAGACATCATAAAAATTGAAACTTGCACGTATAAAGGTGAACCTTCGTCGCCAATGTACATAGGACTAAAGAATATATATTATTATTAAGAAAACGATCGCCCAGTCGACGCCATTGTCGACGGTTATGTGCCTAATTTAGACTTCTGCGCATCCGACGCACAGAAACGATGTAAAAAATAATCGTTTTTCTACATCGTTTCCCAAATCGTTTTCTACATGTAGAAACAATATGTAGTTTGTGTCTGTAACGAAAGCGATATAAAAAACTACAACATGATGTCAAACGAACTTTAAGAAGGCCAATCCAAATTTTTGTTACTATTCTCCAATTTATTTTACTTCAGTGAATAATAGCTTTTTTAAAATAATATCGTCTTGTTAACATTACCAATATTATTGCAACACAATTTGCTGTAAATGATAAAGCATATTTCGGTTCTACAATTACGTTTAACCAGAGAATAAGGCTATTCGTGAAATAAGTTTAAGATATTGACGTGAATAACTCAAATTTATTCCACGAATAGCCTTATTCTCCTGTTAAATGTCAATTGTAGAACCGGCCCTAAGAGAATCAATAGATCTTTTAAAGCAGTTTATGATAATAAAACAAAATCATACTATTATAACTTGCTGATTATCATAAAATAATTGTAATACATAAATATATGTACTTTATTGTAATAATTGCAGCATAATGAATAATATTAGTTTAAACAGTTTCAAGAAAATAAAATCTTTTCCTATTGTTGGGATGCTCTTCCTTGTGTTCTTCTGTTGCCCATTTTATTTGCCTATAAATTTTAATTTTTACCAACAAATGAATCATGAATGTTAGATGTTCCAAACATTCATTAGTTGTTGTAATTAACTTCATGGCATCAGACAGTAAAATTTTCTGTAAATGTTTCATTATACCTGTCTGTAATGTGTGCTTCTCCAATAAATGACCAATGCTAAGTTGAGAAGAAAATTCTGAGGGACACTGAAGATATTGAAGATTATACTTCACACCATAATTTCTATTGAAAATTAGTAGATCATTTGGCGTTAAATCGGAATATTTATCTTGTAAAAATTTAGATGTACACAACTCACAAGAAAATTTTTTGAATAGCTTAAAAAGTAAGTAACCTGAAACATATGTATTTGAGCATGACTCCAAAGTTACTTCATGTACCGAATCCTCATGCGGTGTATCCATAATTTCCATAATTTTCCTTTGTTCATTTCATTCATATCTATTACGGCGGATGTATTCTCAACATTGCTTGTAATTGTGCAACTTGATGATTCCTCTTGTGTAAATAAGAGGGTGTCATCGTCAGGTTTGCAATTTGAACTTTCAATAGGGCACTGTAGTCTTACAAAAATATTATGTTGGAGTGAAATACGAAAATTTCAGGGTGTTGGGCTAGGATTATCCACCTCTGTTTCTAATAACAGAAAATAAATTTTCAAGAGGATCTTGATTTATTCGATTAACTAACAATTATTTGATGTTTTCATTTTTTTCAAGTTCCTTCCATAGTTCCAAAATACTACAAATGGTTAGCTTAACACCATCAATACAATAAATATTGCTGCGCTTCCGATTTTCTTCAAATATTTCAATGTTATTAAACAAATCAATAGCATTTTAAATGTTTCTTCTGGAAGAGAATTTGTTAAAGACATAGCACATTTGAATGGATTCGCATCATTTGTAGCTCTGGAATTTAGAGAATCAAATATATCATTAATCCTTTTTAAGAAATCTGCTGTTGCCATTGCAGTATCAGATTTCAACTGACCGGTTGAAGATGCAGTCGAAACAGAGTTGCTAAATACTTGTGTAGGATATTTAACACACATTTTTTGGAAAGAATTAGGGTTTATATGTATATCTGTTATTTTAATCATTGCTTTAGTTGTGTTACTTTGTTTATCTAAATAATATGTTGTTGCTAAATTCTTCCAAAAAATTAGTTGACCATTTACAATGAATCTCAATTTATAATTTGAAACGTTGTTTCTTAGTGACTTGATTAAATGAGGTGGATCGTAAGCAGCATAAATTCGATTAGCGTTAGTCATAAAATAGGGTGTGCTTATGGTAACTCCTAATAATTCTAGTGCTTTTCTATTGTTTGCCCTTGATCACATACAAACAGTCGAGGTTGTAATTTAATGTCAATAATTTGTTGCAAACCACCTTAACTAAGGAATTTAAAATATGCCCCTCGATGCAATTGTTAGACAAATAATAGCAGATAGGCATTTTACAAGGGTAGAGCAAACCCCTTGCATAAAAAGCGGTGCATGATCTGCTAATAATTTTTTTTTGCCAAGTGTTCAAATCTACATAGCCTTCTAAACAATCTCTGTATTCATTATAATTTATACATTTTTCTAATTTAATTTCATCCACCAACAATACACATTTTCATTCAAAATCATCCATTGTTCCTACCTTCTCTGAAAAAAATTGTAACATATGAGTGTTAACACATGTTGTAGGTTATTTATTCGTATCCATGAAAGAATTGTCGAAATTGCGGGTAATCTTACTTTCATATAATTACGCATAAATTTGTAAGCTTTCTAATTAGGCTAAGGGAAAATTTCTTTTCCTTGGTAATCCAAGGCATTCTGTTTCTATAAAATAATTGCATTTTTATTAATGTTTTAACATAATCTGAGGCTCCACACAGCATTTTCTCAAGTTGACATTTAAAACTATTAACAAGTTGTCTCCTCCTAAGCATATTTAATAAACACGACTTCTTGTTAACTAACATTTTTAAAGATTCTACTTTTTTCTTCCAAAATATCTTTTTCGGTTTATAGGAAATACCTTCTATGATCCGGTCATCAACAATGATTTCTTCAATTTTATCTCTAGCCAAGTCACAATCGGAGTTGCCAAGAATGGGTACTGAATGGTTGTTGAAGTATGTTTGTAATTGATTATTCAAATGTGTATTTCGATTTTTTAATCATTTGCCGAAAAATGAGGATTCGGTACAGCATTCCAATTTAATAAAATCCTTGCTGCGTTTAAATCCCGAAAGCATGTGTCCGCAAAATGATTATGACAGACCAGTTTGTATTTTAATTCGCCACGTACCAAATCTTCCAAACCAAGATTACCGGAGTTAAATATCCATTCTTTGCATCGTTATTCGTCTTCAATTGGAAATTTGTAAAATCGCACATGTGTGTCGGTGGTTTTATTCGCTTTTATGCCGTCGGTGTGCAGCTTTATAAACTAAAGCTTGTAATATAGACTAATAGCACCTTTTTTTTATCAATATTTTCATAAAATCCACGTTAGTATTTTATCAAAGCGATTTAAAATTTTGAAAATTATCCTCCTAAACCCGGAGTTGAGGAAGTCATCCTGATAACTAACTTTTTTAAAGATTCTACTCTTTTCCTCCAAAAGATCTTTTTCAGTTTATAGGTAATACATTCTATGTTTTGATCATCAACAATATTTTCTTCAATTTCATCACAAAAGATATTAGGAATAGGAACTGAATGGTTGTTGGTATAAGTCTTTAATTGAGTATCGCAATTAGTATATTCCATTTTTTTATCATTGGCTAAAAATTAGGATTCGGAACTGTATTTTAATTTAATAAAATCCTTGCTGCAATTAAATCCCGTAACTATGATAACTTATTTGAATATATAAATGCCTAGCGACAGCGACAACAAAAACTCAGCTGACGGAGGAGAGCAATTTAATGCAACGACATAAAATCCATCTGAAAATTACCCTGTCTCAAAGTATTAATTAATAGGCGATAAATGGCAACATTCAATATAGTAATAATATAATCGTCGACCGGGAGAGGCAGCACCATACGGCCTTCATAAAAATAGACAAGGGGTGTAGGGGGGTAGAGAGGGAGTACCAACCCCTCTCCCCGCGGACCGGATCACCAACAAACTAGCGCTGTCACAATTTTACATGTGCATTATACGTCTTGGTAGGTTATTAGTCAATGTTAATAGTATTGGTGATATCAATTAAAGACATGAGACATGATACTATCACTGCAATAATGGCAATAATTTCGAGTAAACTATAACAATTGGGGTGTTCAATTAAAGTCATAGAGCATATTACTATCAATAAAAACATAAGTATAATGAGTTGTAGTAAGTCATAATAATTGAGGAACTTCTTTACTGGGGAACATTGAGCTGATGATGATACATATTCTCTAGATTCTTCTTCTTCCTCTTCAAAGAATGCTGTGCTATGGGAGTAGACTTCTTCTTGCTCTTCGAATAATTCTGTGCTGGGAATGTATTCGACTACTTGCATTACTGGTTGTAACTCAATGCCATCTTCTTCTCTTGGGATTGTGGGTAATTTCATCACATGATGCAACCATTGCTCGGTTTTGTAATATGATCGGTTTGGAAATACGTACATTAATTTAAAACTGATAACACCATCCTCGATGTGACTTCCATCAATTTGTGTAACACATGTTGGTGGTAGGGTGGCAGGTAGCAGAATCATTCTCTTCCATACAAAAGGCCACGTATCATTTTTACCATCGTCCATGATGATATGACATTTCTCAATTTCGGCGTCCGAAATAGAAGAATAGAACGTCTTATTAAATACTCCAACCATGAACACAAAATTACCAATGTTCATGAACATTTTTTAAAATGTTTGTTTTAACAACTTGTTGCTTGCATGTAAAATATCGACTACTATTCCTGCTTGATGTTTATACATTTATAGCATCTGTAGCGAGGTGGTGGGGGTCCATCGATATGATCCCTTTCCCCTGGTAAATTATAATGTTCAAAGCATGGAAGACAAGCAGCAATATCTTCATCTTCTTGAAAATGTGATGGTAAAGAATCCCACATAGAATGTAATTCCAATGCTGTTATGTGGCTGATTAAATGTAGTTTATATTGTCCTCGGCAATGACATGCACAACATTTATTTACTGATGCAAAGTTTAGATAAAAGCTGGTGACACTCTTTAACATCTTGATAGTTTTTAATAGCTAATTTTAAATCGTGTATTTTTTTAATATGTCGTTCCAATCGGGCTTTTCTTTGCACTTGGTGCTGCTGCTGCTGCTGCTGTTCAATTGTAGCGTCTCTGATGACTTTAGACATTACATTGACGCATCGTTTCTACGTCTTTCATTAATTTTAATTTGTTGTATGCCAATATTTCATACATACATTCTATGCTCTCATAGTAATACTTGGATGATGATTGTTGTAGCATACTTTCCAGCTTCGATATAACGTTACAGTCCTCTGGTAAATTTACAAAATGTTGTAGACATTTGTTGTAGTAATCGACAAAGTTTAATGTTTTCAAACGCTCCAAACGATAATCAATTGTTTTAAATAAGTCTTCAAACTTGCATACAGTCTGCTGATCTAAACTGAACTGAACCCCTCTGCTTTGTAACGTAATATATCGTGCTTTCTTCGACGAATGGAAACTAATGGTGCAGCTATCGCAAACCGATACAATTTCTGAATATGATATTTTTTCCTTTTGGTCATCTAGCGGACACATGCAGTTAGAACACTTCCTTTTAGTTCCTCTTTGCGGTTTTGGCGTTGAAAAGAATTGTTTCACCTTTTCCCAATGATTCTTTAATGCATTCCACTCAATTGGAATTAGTGTGATGGTACTTTTTGAATCGAATATTCGTACACATTGGTAATATCCTCGAACTGTGCTGAACCCTGTTGAAATTGTTAATGTCTTTGAAACGTTGTAATGCACTTCATTTATGAGACGACGTTCACTTTTAATTTCCGCATCGAAGTCTTGGAGTAGGGTGTCCAAGAAAGTAGTTGGTGAACTTTGGCCCGAATCATACTGATCTTCGGGTATGTGTATTGTAGACTAATTAATTTAATAGAATTCGGTGGTATTTATATCTTTCTCGTCATACCAATAAGCCAATCAGAAATAAGAAATATTTTATCAGCGGAAATACTTCCCGTTTATCAGCGGAAATGTTTTATCACATAGGAAATATATCCTGTTCATTTCAGTGGAAATACCTTATCACACAGGAAATATATCCTGTTTATTTAGCGAAGATGTATGAAACTTGTACAGACGTAATTCGCTTATCAGCCAAAATGTCTTATCGCGCAGGAAATACTTCCTGTTTGTTTCAAAGAAAATATATAAGGCGCTCTGGGTGTTCAATAGTCAGTCAGTTAGTCACATCTACTTGTTCTATCAACATGTTCGAGCCTAAATCAAAGAAACTCGGCTGTGAAATATTTACGAATACAGCTCAAAAGAAAGATGTAGCAGCAGCAAAAAGCATCAACCAAAAAACAATGTTAGAACATAGCAATCCGCGGGTTTTAATTGAACAACTTGGACAAAATGGATATGTGGAGTACACCAATCGTCGGGAATTGAACGATGCATTCAGAAGACATGGTTGTCTACTGGGTGAAACTACCTACCAATTAAACAAAAGCAACATGAAGCATATTTCAGTGGGGCTCAGTCCACATCACGACTTCAAACCTATCATTAACATTTGGGGCGGATACAACCAAGTGTTATTCACACAAGAAGAGTGGTTCCAGTTTTGTGGTATCGATGTGTTATCCATACCCAACGGAAAATGTCTGAATCTCGGGAAATATCATAGGGTGGGACGTTTAGAATATAAAAACTATGAAGTTATTACGATTAATTGTATTGCATCAGCAATTATAATATCAGAAGAAACGTTCAACAATTTAAATCAGTTGAAAGAGCTGATAAATTATAAATTAGAAATGTTTCTTAAGGAGGATTTTAAAGATTACTATGAATGAATTGTAGTTACAGGTTTGGATTTATCATTACCTGTAGAAAATTTATGTGAGGGCTTAAAAACTGTAATACGTGATAATAGTATAAATAACACGAATAATGCTTTTTATATGATTGATTGTATAAATAGAAATTTTGAAAGGGTATTTGATGATTATTATACTTACATGGCTGATTGTTAAATATTATGTTTTTGTTTTGTCTTTTTAATGTTTTAATAAACGATTGTTTAAAATGCAACTACTACTACTACTACCTCTTTTATTCACAATTTACCATTTTTATAATGTCAGATTCACGCTCCCAATGTCAATACCTTTAATTTGATACGTCACATGCCCCATATTTACCCAGCAGGAAGCCAACTCGTGCCACGAGGGCCTTAGATACTAACTAACCTTAAATTCGTGCTCCTTGCATCGAGCGCTTTCATTTGAGTACAAACATGACGTCATTTGGACGACCGGAAGTCGTTATTTTTCGATTTCGGACCTTTTATATTTCGACCGGAAGTTTTGGATTTTTTGACAGCCCACGTAAAGCTTGGATATTAAATTTTGATCACCCTGTATATTTCGACGGCCGCCATCTTGGAATTTTTAAAAATTTAATCACTCTGTATATTCAGATAGCATTAAAGTATGGTTGCATACGCATGATACATGTAGTTCCACTATTCACCGCTAGATGGCGCCAAAAGTTCCAACGTTCAGCGCTAGGTGGTGTGTATATGTGTATATATGGTTGCATGCTTGTTGGCGCCTCGACGCCACAACGCCACCACCTGAGCCAGAATCGGCCTTCTTTCCCTACTACTCTGATGCTGATACTGTGGATATTGGTGACGTTTTGTGCATGAACCCAACTCCACCTTCTTTTACGTTTTGGCCTCCTCTATAGTGTAACAAATGGCCTGAATGGAGTGTTAGTTGTTCCTCTTTTGTTCATTTATGCTCACTTATTCCTAGTGTATATCCCAGTTGATATGTTATAATGTTGTGGTATTAAGAGTGGCGATGGTCAGTATTCGGTTTTGGTAGCCTGGCCTATCCCGGTGATTGATTTTTCGCACCCTCTGCCCGCTTCCTTGTCCTTCCGCTACCTTCCCGGGGGTTCGCGAGGTGCCGGGGACTGAGGGCCATGTGTTTTGATGTGTTTTAGCCGTTTACCCCACCACGCTGGCCAGTGCGGGTTGGCATGGTTTGAGAATTCATTTCCTTGGTTCTCAGTTTTTAACAGTTATACCGCCGTGTTTCGGTCGTCAGTGCCTCTTTAGTTTTCTAGCAGGAGGCACCAACGTGCAGGCGAGCTTGACATTTACGTCGGGCTTGTTGTACCGATACCTCTTACCCCCACCTTACAAAACATATGTTGAGAATACCAAAAGCAGAATTGCATTTTTGGGAAATGTTTATAATAGTACGCCATTGGTAGAAAAAGAGGGAGGGCAAAATCTATTATAGATTTTCCACCCTCGAGGTAAAAACCAATGGAGGAGAGGAAACCTATGGGCTAGCAGACTCTGTCGAATCTACAGCTGAGACAGGCAATGCTAACCCGGATACAGATCCATTTCCTCCATTGCTAAAACAATAAAATAGGCATTCTAAGGTGGCAGCTGCTAATTTAAGTTGTCAAAACAGGGTGTGCGGACAGGACATGTATCTTAACCTCTTCTAAAGTTACAGGTACACTCCTACACCAATTCAGCTCTGCAGGCCTCACAGTTGTCAGACTGAAAACAGACGACGTCGCAGAGATCTACATTGCCTCTGCATATCTGCCGTACGACGCAGCCCAACCACCTCCCAGCCCAGAACTGGCAAACCTGGTGGAACACTGCGAAAAACTAAAGATTGACCTCATCATCGGATGTGATGCCAATGCTCACCATGTGGTGTGGGACAGCAGTAACATTACCAGTAGAGGAAAGGCTCTAATTGAGTACACAACCAGTGCAAAAATAGAGATATTAAACAGAGGGTGCGAACCAACGTTCGTAACACAAAAACGAGTCGAGGTGATAGACTTCAGTCTAACACTGGGCAATATATCAAGCAAAATAAAAAACTGGCACGTATCAAGTCAGAAATCCATGTCTGATACGGTACGACCTAGATTTCGTACCACGTGAACTACCGTCCTAGGATGGAGTATCAAGCTGCAGACGAAATTCCAGAATCAGTGGACGATTTGGAGGTCTGTGTGAAACACCTTCAAAAATTACTGATTTAATCATATGAGGACTCCTGTCCCATGAGAAAGGCGGGCATGAGAGCCTCTGCACCCCCTTGGTGGAGTGCAGGGATCAGCTGTCTTTGATCCAAGGCCAGGAAAACAGTAATGATATAGCTCTATGGGAAACTTTTAGAAAAGCCCGTGGACAATTCAAAAGTGAAGTGAGGAAGCGACAAAGAAATACATGGAGAGCCTACTGCAATGGCATTGAATCCATAGCAGCAGCTGCTCGTCTGAAGAGAGTAATCTCAAAATACCCTTTTCAACAACTTAACTCGCTAAAACGGGAGGATGGCACCTTCACGGTAACACCCATTGATTTTAGGTACATGCCCAATACATGAAGAGAGGTCAAAGTGACCCTCATATCCAAACCAGGCAAAGTAGACTGCACACTTGCGAAGTCATTCAGGCCCATCAGCCTAACCTCATTTCTATGGAAGACGTTGGAAAGGCTCTATGATCGTGAAATCAGGAACACGCCGCTGAGATCGTACCCCATACATCCGAAAGAGCATGCCTACCAACCAGGATGCTCAACGGAATCAGCCCTACATCTGGTAACTTCTAGTGATCATGAAAATGGCAGTATTGAAGGTGTACTATGCAACCTCATGCAGGGTGCCCTAAATATTGTTGAGAACTGGTGCGATAGCCATTCGCTAACAGTAAATCCAAAAAAGACAGAGCTGATATTGTTTACGTAGAAGAGGAATCTCGAGCGCATGAACATGCCAACTCTCTTTAATGTCCCTCTGACACTCACAGAAAAGGAAAATATCTAGGATTAATCATGGATACAAAACTGAACTGGAATGAGCATATAACGTCCAAGCTGGGAAAAGCTTGCATCTCATTTTGGCAATGCCGCAGGGCGTTGGTAAAACATGGGGCCTGTCTCCCAAGATCACCGAATGGATATATACCGCGGTCATAAGACCAACTATTGCATATGGTGCAATAGTCTGGTGGTCGAAAACCAAACAAGTCACAACAATCTCAAAGCTATCACACATCCAGCGGATGTCGTATCTTACCATTGTCAAACATTTTCAGATCATCATCTTCCTGGATGGTATCCCACAAGGCGCTAACATAACTATGTATACTGATGGATCCAAAACTAAGACGAGAGCTGGCTATGGAATATTCTCACCAGAACTCTCAAGATAAGTGCACCACTAGGAAGACTAACTTCAGTCTTCCAAGCTGAATTAACAGGAATACTGAAGTGTGTTCAAGTGTTTTAGCTGAACGGAATATTAAGGATAAACATATCCAAATACTCACCGACACCAAAGCAGCTCTAAGTGCAGTAAATGCCAACACATTTGTGTCGAAAGAGCTATATTCTTGTCTACGCAGCCTGGAGGAGCTAGCTAAACATAACAAACTAGAACCCTGCTGGATTAAAGGACATAGTGGCATCGAGGGGAACGAAATAGCAGATGAGCTTGCCAGGAAGGCAAAAACCTCACATCCTCCAACAACCCAAGAGGATGAAATACATTTTGCAGGAACTCTGAAAAAAATAATAGAGCATAGGACACATGCTCTGCACAAGGTAAGATGGCGAGAAACGCCGGGCTGCAAGCAATCAAAGGTAGCGATTAGTCAACCTTGTGAAATTGCAGCCACGGCTCGCCTTAACTTATCTAGAATTAATCTGAAATTATTGACACATCCTAACACACATCCTAACTGACCATTGCCGGCTAAACACAAGGTAGGTCTGGTGGAGAACCCGTTATCTAGAGGGTGCAATGAAGAACTAGAACCAACAGAGCATGTAATATGCCTCTGCCCAGCTCTAGTAAACACTAGGCAACTAATACTAGGGAAGTGCTGGCCTAGTATGACCAGCATTGGCAACTCCTCGCCCGCCAGAGTTTTGCAGATCGCACGCAAAATTGACTGGAGGGACGAGTGAGTAGCCTAAAAGGGAGGTTTCACAATGGGCCCATTTTGAGGCCTAAGTGTCTGTAGCTATGCTATCCTCCAGCCAAGTATCCAGAACTATCCAGAACGCCACTGGGTTTTGTATACTAACAAATCTGTGTTTACTAACAGCAGTGTTAAATGTGGCCTTATAACAATACTGAATTCTGAGGGATATGCTCTGTCTATATTTATTTAATATTTATTGTTTGTACATCTACATATCCCATTCGGACAACCAAAAAAATATAAGCAATTGTCACAATGTACAATCACATATTGTATCCCTACCAAAACCTTGAAATGGTAGTAATAGGGGCGGAACAATCACATTTGTTTTCAATACAGTAAACATAAAACATCTCATTTATACATTGATGATTTGATGATTGACGTTTGCAGTCCATCGAATAGCGACACGACACACCTATAAAAATAATCTTAAATTACTTTGGTGCTACTTTACTGTTCTCTATCGGACCAAACTTGTGACATCTGTATGAATCAATTTAGTCAATGAATATGACCTGATGAAAATATGTGACATGTAGCCTCTACTAAAAACCTAGGTTAATTAAATTATAGTGACCCTAAAATCATCTCAGCCTAGGCTTATTTAAATCGTGTTTACTAAAAACCTGTGTTAGTTACATTATAATAACTCTGAAACTGTCGGCGAGACTATTGTATTGGTAGTACATTTTGGTGGCAACACTGTTGTAGCAGTAGTACGTACCTTCATCAATACTAATACCGTCTTCATTATCTGGTTCATATGTCGTTTTACTTTCGTCTGTGTACCATCCATCAGTTCTAGGTTCCCAATATTCTTCTGTTTCTTCTATTTCTGGAATTAGTTTCTGATACAGTTACATTTCTTATTCGGACATTCAAATGCATATCCTTTATCTTTGCAAACTTTCAATACATTTTTTGTGCCCAAAATACTTGGTACAATAGAAGTCTAAACGTAGTTATACAAATATAAAATAAACTTTTTACTCGCTCGCTATATCTGTCCAAAGAAGAGTCAAAGTTGTTATACACTAAAAGTGATCCCCTAATCGGTATCTTATAAAAATAATCTTCAATTACTTTAGTGTTTATTCAACACCTGCGTACCGCGTCGATGACCCTAAGATATGTTGCGATAATCCAACTACTGTTCTGTATTGGACCAAACCTATGACCTCTGTATGAATTAGTTCCGCCAATGAATATGACCTAATCGAAATATGTGACATGTAGCCTCTACTAAAAACCTAGGTTAATTACATTATAGTGATCCTAAAATCATCTCAGCCTAGGCTTATTTAAATCGTGTTTACTAAAAACCTGTGTTAGTTACATTATAATAACTCTGAAACTGTCGGCGAGACTATTGTATTGGTAGTACATTTTGGTGGCAACACTGTTGTAGCAGTAGTACGTACCTGTATTAATAGTAGTATATTCTTCTATAGTTGGTACAAATATCGTTTTGCTTTCGTCTGGGTACCATCCATCAGTTGTAGGTTCCCAATATTCTTCTGTTTCTTCTATTTCTGGAATTAGTTTCTGATACAGTTACATTTCTTATTCGGACATTCAAATGCATATCCTTTATCTTTGCAAACTTTCAAGACATTTTTTGTGCCCAAAATACTAAGATAACGAGTTACACGTCTACCGGGGGTGATGCATAATAATGATTCTACCTTTAGCTGTCCTGAATCAATTGTAGATGAATTTGCGAATCACTTCAGTAATGTTTATCATGTAAATAATGTTCCCATTTTGGAGAAAGAATTTGGCCTATTTGGAGACTTTACCATAGATGAAACTGATGTTTTAACCGAACTGAAGATTATGAAACCAAAACTTACGAAAGGTCTAGATATGATTCCTGCATTCCTATTAAAAGATATGGCAATGTATATTTCTCAGCCACTCACCTTCATTTTTAATCTGATCATGAGAACATGTGTGTTTCCAAGAATTTGGAAAGAGGTTCGGGTAACCCCTGTATTTAAGAGTGGTGATCGAAGTTACATTAGTAGTTATAGACCAGTAGCCATCCTTAGCAATTTCTCAAAGATTTTCGAAAGTTTGTTGTTCAAGTATATTTACCATCGCGTACACATAAACTTATCTCCATATCAACATGGCTTCATGAAAAAGAGGTCGACCCAAACAAATTTGTTAAACGTTACACAAATGCTATCTTCCGCAATGGATAACAACAAACAAGTTGACGTCATCTACACCGATCTTACTAAAGCACTCGATCGAATGAAGCATGATATACTAGTTACTCAACTAGTGAGGTAGGGACTACCCAATAATATTGTATGTGTAATAGCATCATATCTTAACAATCGTCAGCAGACGGTAGAATATAACGGATTTAATTCATTTTTATATACAGCCACCAGCGGTGTACCGCAAGGTTCCAACCTAGGACCATTGTTGTTTCTAATATGTATTAATTCAGTTTGTGACGTATTAAATTGCGGGTATTTGGTGTATGCTGACGATATTAAGCTTTATAGAGTTATTGAATCGGTTGAAGATTGCGAATATCTGCAAAGTAGTCTGGTTTCTTTAAATTCATGGTGTGATCGTAATGGTTTGGAGTTAAATGTGAAGAAGTGTTGTGTAATGTCTTATACTCGTAAAAGAGTGACTTTTGAGTTTGATTACTCAATTGATGACGTTACTTTGCTGCGGGTTATGGAGATAAAAGGAATAACATTTGATAGCAAATTAACTTTCCATCGGCATGTGGAGATAATGACGAACGAATGCTATAGGTCATTAGGCTTTATAATTAGGAATTCTAATTTTTTTTGTCCATTGATTCTATTAAGTGCCTTTTTTGTTCATTTGTTCGTAGCAAACTTGATTATTGCTCAGTTGTGTGGTCGCCCTATCAGATCAAATACAAGAAAATGATGGACCAGGTTCTTAGAAAATTCTTAAGGTATTTATACTACTTTAAACATGGTATATATCCCGATCATTCCATCAGCTATAATGCTATGCTGATAGAGTTTAGTTTGATATCTGTGCAATCAAGACACACATATTTAGCAGTATGTTTCTTATATAATTTACTGCATGGCAATGTCGACGATAGCACCATACTATCTCAAGTATGGTTGCATGTGCCTCGGTATGCAGCGAGGAACCCTTTAACCTTTTCATACGACACTCCAAATACTTTTCACCATGAAAATTCACCATTGATTAGAATGATGCGTTCATATCATCAATGTCAGTACGGTGTGGATATTTTTCACACTAACAAAAGAGCATTCTGTCGGGACGTACAGAGCAGCATGCACACATAGCTACACCTGCAGTTATTGTTGTTTGTTTGGTATTTATATTTATATTATATTTATATCTTATTATTATTTTCATATTTATATTGATTCATATTGATTTATACCACATGTGATTTTCCCTGTTTTTAAACTGTATGTTTGTTGGGAATAAAGTATTATTATTATTATATGTTGCGATAATCCAACTGCTGTTCTGTATTGGACCAAACCTATGATCTCTGTATGAATTAGTTCCGCCAATGAATATGACCTAATGGAAATATGTGACATGTAGCCTCTACTAAAAATCTTGGTTAATTACATTATAGTGACCCTGAAATCATCTCAGCCTAGGCTTATTTAAATCGTGTTTACTAAAAACCTGTGTTAGTTACATTATAATAACTCTGAAACTGTCGGCGAGACTATTGTATTGGTAGTACATTTTGGTGGCAACACTGTTGTAGCAGTAGTACGTACCTGTATTAATAGTAGTATATTCTTCTATAGTTGGTACAAATATCGTTTTACTTTCGTCTGGGTACCATCCATCAGTTGTAGGTTCCCAATATTCTTCTGTTTCTTCTATTTCTGGAATTAGTTTCTGATACAGTTACATTTCTTATTCGGACATTCAAATGCATATCCTTTATCTTTGCAAACTTTCAAGACATTTTTTGTGCCCAAAATACTAAGATATGTTGCGATAATCCAACTGCTGTTTTTTATTTGACCAAGCCTATGACCTCTGTATGAATTAGTTCCGCCAATGAATATGACCTAATGGAAATATGTGACATGTAGCCTCTACTAAAAATCTTGGTTAATTACATTATAGTGACCCTGAAATCATCTCAGGCTAGGCTTATTTAAATCGTGTTTACTAAAAACCTGGGTTAGTTATATTATAACATCTCTGAAACTGTCGACGAGATTATTGTACTGGTAGTACATTTTTGTGGCAACACTATTGTAGTACTAGTACATACCTCCTCGTGGTGTTACTGTAACAGCAGCAGTACCTTTAGATGATGGTTGTGACTCCGTAGTAGTAGGAACTGACTGCTCACTTAATGTTGGCACCAGATACAGTGATGGTGTTGGTGGTGGTGTTTCTAGTGATGGTAGTGATAACTCAGGTGACGGAGTAGGGGTCCATCCTGGTGGTGTTGAAGGAGGGTATATTGGTGGACAACACTCCGCTGTACAGCACACTGGTGTACAACACGCTGGTGGTAGACACAACCCTGGTTGCTTATTTCCGTGTGGAAACAACATGCATAGTATTGGTCGCGGTATATGCTGTGGTACTGGCTCTTGTTCAAAATGTAAATGTAAATGTACGTGAGTTGCGGGTGCAGGTGCTGCTATCGGTATCGCTATCGGAAACGCGTATAGTATCGGAGGTGATGTTATTGGTGTTGTTGCCACTGGTGTTATTATTTTTGGTGATGGATCTGGAATTTCTTTATTGATGCAGTTACATTTCTTATTCGGACATTCAAATACATATTCATTATCTTTGCAGATTAATTTCTGACATTTTTCGTTTCCAAGAAACTTGGCACAATAAACGTAATCTAAACGTAGTTATATAAAAATTAAAAATTAAATTTTAAAAATTAGTCTCTCGCAATATCTGTCCAAAGAAGTGCCATTGTTGTTACACAACAAGTGATGCCCTAATCGGTATCTTACATAAATAATCTTACATTACTTTGGTGTTTATCCAACACGATACGCAGGTGTTGGATAAACAGCGTCGATGACTCTAAGATATCTTTCGATAATCCAACAACTGCTGTTCTGCGTAGGACCAACATTGTGACATCTTTATGAATCAATTTAGTCAATGAATATGCCCTGATGAAAATATGTGACATGTAGCCTCTACTAAAAACCTCGGTTAATTACATTATAGAGACTCTGAAATTATCTCGACCTAGATTTATTTAACTAGTTTAGTTACATTATAATAACTATTAAACTATCTCAACCTACGTTAATTACGTTATAGCGGCCGGGTAACCCTGAAATAATCTCAATCTAGTTTTATTTAACTAGCGTTTAGGGAAACCCTAGGTTAATTACATTATGGTGACCCTGAAATCATCTCAGAAAAGATTAATTTAACTACAGTTATTTAGTTACTATTTTGTAAATAACATAGGTTAGGAAGTATGCAAACTATCATTCTTCCCAGCCTAGGTTATGTACATAATAGTAATAGTTTTAACTTTCGAAATCAGATCAACGTTTACTAAAACCCTAGGATTATATGTACACATTTTAGTTTATTTCACTACAATAAAAGTTTAGTATTGAATATAATAAAATTAGGTTAATTACATAAATAATTTGACCTGTACTCATATCAGCCTAGGTTCATTCTATTATGTCTCATTAGAAACTTTGGTTTATTAAATTATGGTAACATTGCAATCATCGTAAACTAAGTTTATTTAACTGCATAAGTAAGTTCACTTACAATCTTTTCAACCTAGGTTAATTACATAATAGCAACAGTTTTTACTTATAAAACCTTTATTGGCATATTCTCATTTACAATAAAATCTATCTATTTATGCTTGCCCTACATGCAGTCCACACGTTCTTTCCTCATTCATGCAGTGCCTGTTCACCTTACTGATCTCTCTTTCTGAGATGAGAATGCAGCCCCATGCACTTGGATCACTTAATATATTCTAGTATACCTGGAGGTCTCTATCTTCTTTTCCTTCTTTTGTGCATCCACTTTACTCAGCCTCCTTTAGTTTTTTTCCGCCATTCTTCACTCTCGTCAAAAACCGGTCCGACCTGTTCTGGAACACATTTACTACTTGAGTTAGTGATATGGTTAATTTGGGACATGTAGCTAAAACAGTTACAACACTTTTATGCAAAAATGGTTGCAAACTGGTCTAAAATGCATACATATTACTATAATTTGCTAAAGAAAGCATTGCTATAAAAGTATGAAATTTTCACATATGTAGCAGCATCAGTATAGAGAGAGAGAGAGAGAGAAAGAGAGAGCACTGCCCTGATCTTGCTTATTTCCTCCTGTAGCTCTTGCCTTTGTTTTCTCATAGCTTGCTGCCTCTCCTGCCTGATCTTTTTTCTGTATCTTATCAAGCACTGCCCACAAACTCTTGATTGTCGTTTCTTCCTTCATCCGTCCATTCTTTCCATGTTTCTCTATTTTCCGCGCAAATAGATCCGCACGCTCACCGGCCAATCTGATGTTTTTATTGTTCCACATTCACTCTCACTAAAAACTTTTATTACATTGTAACAAAACAATAATTATAGTCATCGCAACCAAGTTTCATGTAGTTACAATCAAAGTTTACCATCACTTACAGTCTTCTCAGCCTACGTTAATTAGACTATAGCAACAATTTTTAATGATCCATATTCACTATCATTAAACACTTTTAACGGTTAGTAATAGTTCTACTCCGCAATAAACTCAGTCTAAATGATACACTTTCCCCCTAGGAAAAAAAGTTAACGCCATCTGGCGACACCACATCTCAACCTAGGTAATTGAGTTTGTATTTAAGAGCGCCGAATATGGACAGAGACATTATTCAATAAGTGAATAAGCACGGAACTGATACATAAATAGAAATCGCGCCCTCTATATTAGAGTACTATTATTGTGATTATTCTGCACGTGCAGAAGAAAACGCTTCTACGTATCGTACCGCACCCCACCATACCCCCCAGGGTACGTGACGAAAACCACAAGCTAGCTGCAGACGGGCGCACTATCGGACGATTTTTCCAATTATATCGAAAATAAAACTTAAAAAAATATTAGTCGGCAATCGTTGGAGAGTATGACATAATGCGTCAGAAAATATATTTTTATGACCTTTAATTATAACTTCGCTAGAAATAATAAATTGGGATCAAATTATGTATTATCTCGGTCTACCTAAACCGATGTCGCATGAAAATAAGACTTATATGAATGATAGCTGCACCATTTTTGCGTAAATTTAACAATCCTGTATTGCAACTACGCATTTTGGTTTGAAATTGTTATTTAATATTTACAAAAAATTGCATCCCCAAACCCATAAACAAGCGCAAACAATGATAATACTAGAAACTGTGAGAAAGTACCAAATCTTGGGTACATTCCCGCCCAACTAATCATTAATACATTTCATTGGTAATTGAGTTTAGCCCTCTGACGATATTTTTACCACCACCATTTAACGTAGTTCACAAGGTTTGGATAATGTAATAATTTGTTAATTCGTTACGAGGTTTAGGCCCGTGAACTATCTTTAATAGCGATATATTGTGAGTGTTTTTGTGGAAGTATTTTTACAAAGTAACTATTCTAAACGCGAATTAGAAAAAAGTTTATTTTGTTAAAATGTCGTTTGTATTTGGAAAATATAAATATATAAAATATATATTATATATATATATATATATATATATATATATATATATATATATATCATATTTATTTGAATTAAAAATAAAATATTGTATATTTTTAATTTTTCATTCATTTTATAATTTGTCCGCTTTTGTTATACCATATTCATTCATTACTATTTAAAATGCTAAATTATATATATATATATATATATATATATATATATATATATATATATACATATATATATATATATATATATATATATATATATATATATATATATATATATATATATATATAGGTGTCTACAGATCGACGTAACTAATCTTTTTATATCGATTTTCTCGAGAAAAAGTCATTCTTTATAAAGAGTTTTGCTTATTCTGAAAAGTGTTTGGGCATAGTCAGAATGCCGATAAAATTAAAGAACCGTGAATTTGTTCTAAGAGTAAACTACCATTTATTAATCACGAAATTGTTAATATTATAGGAGAAAGTTGTATTTAATCACAGTGGAAGCACATATATCGAATTTGAACGTTCTTCGTATACAAATTCAATTAAATGCTTATGAATTAAGCATCAAATTTGTATTTTCTTCTTAAGATTCTTTACATTTCTAGTATTATCAAATTTTATTTTTAACAGTCGAACACAATTTATAATTGCATATTTTCCCGGGTATTTCCCTATTAAAGCGTTCAATACAATGGTGATACTATATGTCTCGAATACCAGAAGTAAATTCGTAGCTCTAGTGTCGACATTATTAAAATATCAAACTAGTTACTGTTATAAGATGACTTAGATTAACAACTGCAAATTTCCGCTTTTAAAAAATTATCCCGATGTTTTGTACAAAATTCATAATAATTCATTTTATTAGAATGAAAAAAATGTATCTCTGACTGAAATTTCACCTGTTACCTGTCCCATTTTTTAGAAAATATACATTCAATTTAGGTAAAGTATGTTTTTTGTTGTTGAAAATTTCGAGAATAGATAATTTAATCAATATATCAGACATAAAAATTAGGCACGTATACAGATTTTCATAACATTAAAATATTATAAGAATCGTACAAATAAAATCATATTTCATAACAACAATAATTATGATACGTAAGTTATTATGATACGTAAAATAGTGTGCAATGTGTCCATGTGAACTTTTGAGTTATGAGTGCTACTTATTGCATTTTAGTATTCAAAATCACCCTCTATGCGTGGAGAATGAAAATAATACTGTAAATAATGTAACCCTGAAAGGATACAGAATTGTGGAAATTGACTATTTCCTTAAGAAGTGTTTGATTCTGCAACAAGAACATATGCGACATTGCACTCGTGGTTCATTACAATTGGACTCTGAAATACGAAAAGGAATTAGCAGCACGTTTATACTGAAATGTAGTGGATGTCATAAATCTGAACAAATACAATCAGAGAAAGATAAGGTTGCGATTGCTTGGGGAACACTATCTGCCGGAGGGTGGTACAGTCACACCGACGAAATGATGAGTCTGATATACCAATAATGACCAAGAGAACATTCTATAAATTGCAAGAAGAATTAGCTGATGTATGTACTCTTTTTTACTATATTTTATGTCTCTGGTCTTGGAGGCAGATATCCTTGTTGAAGGATTTAAAAATAGCATTTCTATGCATAATTTACGTTATAAGAAACTGATAGGAGATGGCGATTCGAACGTTTTAAGTAAAATTAGACAACACGTTTCTTACGGTTTACAGGTGGAATAAATCGAGTGTATTAATCACTGCATAAAAAACTATACCAAAAGGTTGTATCGAATTAAATCAGATACAAAGTGCGTATCACTGGCTGCTAGAAAACTAATGTCACCAAGGAGAATTTTACATCTAACACGCAATGTTAGAACAATTTTGAAAAACAATGATGGAAATATTACGAATATGAAAGATTTGATAAGAAATAGTATCCAATGTGCATTTAGTAAACATGAGATATGTGAGGCTAGTGGTAATTGCTGCGGACATAATGTTGATGAGACTTGTGTGCTAGAACAAAGTGGTTTGCATCATCACCTATATTCTGCATTGAACAATCTTCTTGTTAAAACACCTCAGTTATTAAGTTTTCAAACAAACAATGCTTCTGAGAGTTTCATGAATATATTAGCAAGGTTTAATATGGGTAAACGTCTAAACCTTATTCAACGGAGCAGTTTTAATACTAGATCATATCTAACTAGACTTCGATACAATAAAGGTCATCAATGGCACAGGAGCACCTGGAAACGACATTTTCACAGCAGCCCGAAATTAATTTAAAGAAATACATGAATACCAAAACAAAAGAAGCAGAACAAAGACTTCCAACATAATAACTAGAAGTCTAGTTAAAACAAATTGCTTCCTCATATAGTGCCTGACAGTGCCCTCATAAATTAACATTTCATGAAACTAATTGCATATTGTTATTAATAAAACATATATAATAAAGAATTTTATAGGGAAATATATTGTTTTACTTGCTGTGAGTAGTCGCTACAACACGGTAAATAATTCCACTCCTTTTTAGCCATTACTTGGATATGGACATTGAATGGAACCATTATTATATATTAATTAAAACAATAGCAAATTGTTACCTATCTATTAGACTATTTCGATTGGCAAGAAGACACACGGAAAAAATGGCTGGGAGTATGCTGACATTTTTAGGTATTTCTGTAGGTATTTTTGATCTGTATATTTGTTATATTATATTTCAGAAACTATTTATTTCATTTTATTAATACTTGTTATTTTTCAGAGTGGTCAAGTGGTAAAATATGACCAGTATCTTACAGTATTATATTGGTATATATTTTAATATATCTTTATATACTCTAATATACTGGGGAAGCTCCACACAAAAGCTAGTGCTTGGCGACAGTACCTCCAGTTTAACATTATATATTATTTTGTAAGGTCTGTAATCGAGCATACAAAGTAATATAAAATCATTATTACACTTGAAATGTTTAAGCTAAGGTGAAGTGGAAATCTGTCATTTTTTTTTCAGATATTTAGGAATTTGAAAATCGTTTTAACAAATGTTAACAACAAAATATCTTTGCACAGTTGTTTATCATCGGTCATGTATTTAAGAAGCCTAATGACAGCAGGAAGGTATGATCAGCAGGAATAACATAAAACATATAAAATATGGGTTATATGCTTCATATATCTTCACTAATTATCATGTTTGTTTTTTTAATGACTATGTAGTTTGCCATTGAATATACCATTAAATCATGTATATTTTATTTTTACCCTTCTCAAATACCAGTTATTTATTTATTTTAAATACATTGCAAATCACAAACTAAACTAATATGTTAGTTTGTGATTTGTTTTCAGTGATTTTCAATATATTAAAAATAATATACATCTTCCGTTCGTTCTACACCATATAGTTCGTTGATCGGCACAGCTGCACTCGCATGCTCAATTCATGGCCACGCGGACAGCGAGGTCCACATTTTTAGCGCTCTCTATTGCGGAACAGCTAAACAAATTATCTAGATATAATAGCCGAGTTCTGCATGAATTTTCTTCTGAAGTAAAATGTGTAACATTTTGTTAGTATTTTATTCATTTCTAAAAAACTACTTGAACAATTTCAAAAAAACTTAATACGGAAATGTAGTTCAAGTAATGGCACGTATACTAAAACTGGGCAATATGTAGAAATATAACTATATACTTGTATATTGGTAAAAGCATATACGATTTTTCCATGTATTGACTTTAATAATAATTTACAAATTGTAGAGCAATATTTCAAGTAATTAAAGTACCTTTCTATTAACTACAATGATACGGGAATTGATTGGTATATATTTTGAAAATATTACTTGGCTGTAACTTAAGATGTGTACAAAATAATTGATGCTTGTCGCCCCATAAGCAACACATTGTAACATATAATCGTGGTGGGGGTATACCGCCTTCTTAAGGTAACAGTTATAAAATCATCTCAGCATAGGCTTAGAAAATATCTCAGTCTAGGCGCTTCTAAATTTTGTAACACAAGATGTTCGCTCTGGAATTTGTTGTTTCCATGCCACGTCAAATAAAAAACAACTACTTTTCGACAGTTGTTTTCGGAAAGTAGCTGTTGTAGATTCTTCGCGAGATATTATAATCTTTGAAATATATTCGACTATACTATAAAAATCGTACCTTCAACTGCAGAAGTGCCGAGGAGAAAAACGACGCCCACACATAGAGATAGTACCATTGTTACTACTTGCTACTATTGAGTGTTGCTAATCAGGGAATAGTATAAACCTACTTACTTTTACACACTTTTATAGGCCTACCACAGGCCATTGGGCTTTGTTTTATTTTAATGGACATACAACACAATAGACGTAATGCAAACTCAAATAGTTTATAGACTATTATGAATGCAAGATTTACCTTAAATAAAGATAACACACGCACATTTAAATCTCATATTACTCACAATACCTTCAAATATACTTTTTACATTACCTTTCTTGTTGCTAAACTGCAAACAAAATAAATAAATTAGAGACACCTTATAGATATATTATATTTTTACTTTCCGAAAAACAGCATTTATTATCATGAACAAATTTGAAATGCAAAAACTAATATTAAATCAGAATTGAAAAGAATTTATTCAAAAATAATTTAATCATCAGTTTACAGATTTATATGTGTAGAATTTATACCCACACTTTTATTTAAATCATTTTTGTGAAGATTTAAATAATAATAAATTCTAATTATTTTGGGGAAAAAAATGTTGTAGAAACATACAACTCAATTTTCAAAAGTTCAATTTTATTGATTCTGTTTAGTTTTTAATAATAATTCTTTTTTGTAATTGCTCGGTGTGAATGAATTCCCCTAGAAATATGCGATGGCTCCTTCATGGGTGCATCATTAGCAACGTCAACCGATTATGTATATACACAACAGGAGCATACAAATATTCACAAATTGGTTAGGGTGGCATGATGACATATATATATATATATATATATATATATATATATATATCAAAAATATTGTTGACAATGGGAAGAAATGATACAATTACATTTGGAATGATAACTCTTTTATCTGGGAAGACATTATCTATGGCAAATTCAAAATCTTAAGGCTGCTGTCTTTAAATCACTCTTTCTACCATTTATTCCAAGACCAACATATATAAATGTATAATTAGCATGCTAATATTTGCTATGGGAACCTTTTGTAATTGTAATAAAATTACTATATGGTGCTTTGAAATACATGTGTTTGCCAGCATCCACACACATAGGAAAGTGTGACAAATATAGGAAATCATTAACAACGTTGTTTTACTCTTGAGAAGAAAGTAAGAGGCATCTAGGATATAACTATAAAATAATACAAATATTCTCAAATACTAGTTCAAAATTTAATTTGATGTAGCATCAGTCTATTATAGCTTGACACACTTCTAGTAGTCATAAACTCATGGATTTTAATAGCAAAAAAGTCTCAGTAGGTATCGCCTAAAGCTTAAAAACAGTGTTACAACACAATATACAGTGTACAAATGAGAAACAAAACAAAATTGCTTTTCAATATTTTTATTTATATCCATTCTAAAAAATTCCAATATGACTCGGGATTTACTAACAGCTCTTGCTAAGTCTTGCTGCTTATTTATTGCATATATTGCTGTGCCCCCTTTTGGTGCACCTAATCTATACCTTCTAAAAAGATTGTAACCCGGAATTTTACAACTTTCACTAGGGCGGAGATGAGTTTCGCAGACCAACATGACGTCGATGTCATGCTGGACTAGGAAATCTTCTAATTCATGTTTATCGGACTTTAATCCGTCTGCATTCCAGAACGCTAACTTGAATGGTGAGGCCAAAGTGCTCTGGTGTGCAGGCATTTTAAGGTCCGGCGGCTATTATTGTCATGAACTTGATCATCAAGTTAGTCATCGAGTCTTGTGCGGCGACAGAGACCCCCTGGCTAATCTTGGGATCGATTAGCTCATTGAATTATCTATTTTCTCCGCGAGTGGGTCAATGGAAGCAATAGATGTGGCGGGTGCCTTAGGGGCTGACGAGGTTTGGGCCGCAGGTGCGGTGGGCGCCTTAGAGGCGGCGGGTGCTTTAGGGACAGGAGGGCCGAGGCGCGATGGGCGCAAGTTGGGTAGCGGCGTGGGCGTATGAATGCCCCGTGTGGCTTGGCTTGGGGACTTTGGGGCAGCCGCGGTAGTTGGCTGTGTGGTTATTACCACAATTGGCACATTTTGCGGGGTCATTTTCGCGTGTTGTCGTACACTCTGATGTTGGGTGTTCGTCGGCGCATTTAACGCAGACAAACTGGAGGTAACAATTTGAGGAGGAGTGCCCAAATTTTTGGCATCGGAGGCATTTTCCAATCTGGGGGGACTTGCGTTTGTGTTCCACCGTGATACGATGGAAACCCCATATGTTCTCCAGCTTGAAGTATTCTCTCCCTGCTGGGGTCAATGGCAGCACTACCATCATCATGGGAAACAGCTTTTTCCTCGCTTTTTGGCCCATTCGGTGGACCGAGATGGCAGGGAAACCTTGATCTTTGAGATCAAGGAAGATGTCGTCGTCAGTGACGGTTTCAGGGATACCGTGGACTACCACACGTAGCACCCTCTCTTCCGGGAGGGTGTATGTGTGGTATTTCGCGCCACGCTCGGATAGGTACGACGTGAGGCGTCTGAAATCGTTTGGAGTCTGCGGGTGAAACCGGGCTCCTTCGGCAGTGTTGACTGCGAAATCTTGCGGGCGCGAATTTCGCGGACGATCGCACCGTAGTTCTCCTTCGCGTGCAGGATTACTGGGGGAGGTGCTTTTTCCTTGGCAGGAGGGGCCACGGAATTGTTTTGAGAGGATGGAGGGATTGAGGGGAGAGCAGCGGCTGGAGAGTTTGCCTTTGCTCTCTTGTCATTTTTGCGTGAAACCTTCACGAGAAATTCACCAGCCTCATCGAAAGACCATGCTTCCTCCGAGGCGGCGGAGTCATCGGATGCCTTCCGTTTGACATCCGGATGGTCCGTGAGCATAGGCTCATAGTAGGTAGAGAAGGAGAGTTCTAGATCACTTCAACTTGTCCAAACCTTGGTATATTTTTCCGCCGCAAGGGGGCGCTGCACAAAATGTGTTCGGTGCGATATCAACAAAAAAAAAAAAAAAAAAAAACAGACGAGAGTAATGTCCTTTAGAGACACGCATCAACTCGCAAAGAATGTGAAGGTGCAGCCAAGAGTAATGCCCTCCATCATGTTTTTGCATATGTTCACAAAAAAAATGTAATTGCGTGCAAGTGTCGCACACAAAGACAGAGATTAATGCCACCGCCAGACCCGCCTATATTTGCTTCAATTAAATTTCTCTCCCAGACAAGCAAGGTCTTGTTTGGAAAAAGCTGTGTAGTGCACGTGAGAATGTGGATCAAGTGAAAAAAAAAAGTAGTTTCAGATGCATATAAAAGAGAACATCATCCTATAGTAAGTCAGTTCTCTTCGAGATTCGTACTTACAAGATGAGTTTCCTAAACAAGCTTAACAACGTTGGTGAATTGAAACCATTTGTGAAGTTAGCTAACCTAACACTGGGTAGAAGTTACCCGATTCGTGGAGTACGAAAGATCAACACTCGATATGGAGAAGCAGTAGTGTGCACCCTAGACGATGGAGACCTCATCCTACCGAAAAGATTTTCAGAAATCGACGTGGCAGAATTCAACTCGGCCGTTGAGTCAGGCGGCGGCATTTCAATCTGCAGGAAAGAAGACGTTTCCGGGTCGATTATGTTCATCAAAGCTGCTTAAATATTATTATTATATTTATAAATAATGAAAATTGTAAAATTTGATAATATTGTAACAATATATTATTATCCTAGCGATGTTTTTAATGATTATAATATAAATGCAGCAGATAGGGATAGATTTAAACGTAAAATTCGACAATGTGCACAAGTTTTAGATGTATTTATATTTAACCATTTGAAGATGATAATAAATAATAATATTTAACTTATTGTGTGTGTTATTATTATTATGTATCGACTAATTAATGCAAAACGCCCCAAGCCCCCCCTCCCCCAAGTCCGACTCCAATTAAATTGATCCATAGGCATTACGAGCGCGCCGCCGATATTTATTCCGGGAAAGTTGTTTTAAAGGTAACTTCAAGTAAAAGTGGGTTAATTCCATACGCTTTACGAGCGTGCGGTTTTTGAGGTTAATATCCGCTAAACTGCATGTATATAGTAATGGAAATAAAATAAGCAGTCAGTTTCGCAGTTACCTTAGAGCAAACACCTTCAGTCATGAGTAGCGTAAATGATTTGTGTAATGATGTGTTAGTGAACATTGAAAAAACCATAAATGTATTAAAATCTAAAGAAGATGTGAAAAAGACAATTAGTAATGTAAATAAAATTATTCGAATAGTGTGCAAGGCTATAAGAAAGAAATATGCAAACGAATTTCAATTGGGTTCGAAACTGATGCAGCTCCAATGTCTCAAAGAAAAGTTAAAACGAATTAAATTAAACAAAGTGGGAATTAAAAATATTAAAACAGCAATAATTTGGAAAGATTTAGAGTCAGCGTTCAATGGACGAATAAAAACTGGCTTAGTAATAAATAAAGGCATTGTGGATCCGTTGCAGTTTCTAAAGAAATCATTCAGAAGTTTCTCTATTAAAATAAAAAACTCGTTAAAAATTTCTATTTTAAAAGTAAATGTAATATTAAATGCTAAGTTTATGTTACCACATTCAGGTGTCATTGAATTAAAATCGTTTAATACCAGAAATAATGTAATAGATAGACAAACAAATTTAAAACAATTTTATTATGAAAATGTGTTGGATAAATTAATAACAAAATTAAGATTTTCAGGAACGGGATTCAGGGTGGACTTTAATTGAAATTTTATCACTACAGGTTAATATTAATAATTATAAACCAATAACTATAGGTACTTATATTCCCTTACCCATTTTTATACAAAATAAAAAGGCTGTAATTAACGTTAAAAATAACGACAAATTCTGTTTTTTGTGGAGTATAATGGCAGCATTGTATCCAGTTAATTTAAATACAAATAGAGTTTCATCATACCCACATTTTAGCACTGTTCTTAAATATGACGAATTTGATTATCCAATGAAGTTAAAAGACATTAGAAAATTTGAAATAATAAATAATCTCAAAATTAATGTATATGTGCTAGTAAATACAGAAATTCAAGTTACATACTTAAGCAAAAATACAACAAAGAATTGTAAGGAAATTCATTTGTTAATGATAAAATCTAAAAATAATTTATATCATTTTACATGGATAAAAAATTTATCTAAATTACTACATAAACAAATTATTAAACGTAATGGTAAACTATATTATTGTCACATATGTTTGAATAGATTCCAATCTAAAATTAAATTAAATGCTCATTCCTTTTACTGCAAAAGTCAGAATAAGTGTAAAATGGAACTGCCTAAGAAAAAAATCATCAAATTTGAACATTATAACCACAAAGAAACAGTTCCATTTGTAGTGTATGCTGATTTTGAATGTATACTAAGGAAAATCAACGATGAAAACAGTTTGGATACGGTTAGCTATCAAAAACACATTCCAATGAGTGCAGCATATTATTTAAAATGTTCTTATGATGATAGTTTATCAACTTTCAAACAATTTCGTGGAGAATATTGTGTAGAATGGTTTATTGACCAACTAAAACAATTAGCCGAAGAAATAGAACCGGTGTTTACAGTGGAAGTTCCAATGGACGCGTTAACTCATGATCAGCATTTCAATTTTTCCAGGTCAACGCCTTGTCATATATGCGAGGAATATGTTAATGTTTAATTCTGATGATATTAAAGTTAAAGATCACAATCACCTCACTGGTTCTTATCGTGGCCCCGCCCCGCCAGACATGTAATTTACAATATAAAATAAAACATGTCATACCAGTTGTCTTTCATAACTTAAGCGGATACGATTCACATTTGTTTATTAAACAACTAGCAACGCGGTTTGAAGGAACAATTAGTTTATTACCTATAAATAAAGAGAAATACATTTCTTTTACTAAATATGTACAGGAAAATAACGTTCAATTTAGGTTTTTAGATTCATTCAAATTTTTAAGCAGTAGTATTGATACATTGTCTGCGAATTTACTGAACACTGAAAAGAAAATACTATATAATTATTTTCCTGAAAAATGTAAATTTGACTTATTATCGAGAAAGGGTATTTTTCCATATGATTACGTAGATTCATTCAAAGTATTAGAAGAAACACAACCTCCAGAACAAACTAATTTTTTTAATATCTTGAATAATCAACATATTACTGATGATGATTATAAACATGTTGTAAATGTGTGGAATACATTTAAAATTAAAACGCTTGGAGAATATTCAGATTTATATGTAAAAACAGATGTCTTACTGCTAGCAGATATAATGGAGAATTTCATAAAGCATATCTTAAATATTTACAATTTAGATCCTTTGCATTATTTCACTGCGCCCGGTCTTGCATTCGATGCAATGCTGAAAATGACAAAAGTTCAGCTCGATCTGCTAGATGATGTAGACCAAATTATTTTCATAGAGAAAGGTTTAAGAGGAGGAGTAGCACAGTGTTCTAACAGATATGGCAAAGCAAACAATGAGTACATGCCTCAATACAACTGCAATGAAAAGAAATCATATTTAATGTATTTCGATATAAATAATATGTATGGGGCAGCTATGAGCAACAGTTTACCATACGGGGACTTTCAATGGGTTGACGATTTATGTTCCATTGATTTGGATAATCTAAAAGATGATGATGAGTACGGTTACATTTATGAGGTGGATTTGGAATATCCAGAGAAACTTTTCGAATTGCATAAAGATTTACCTTTGTGTCCAGATCATTTAATTCCACCCCACTCAAAACAATCAAAATTAATGCTAACCTTACATAATAAAACCAATTATGTTACACATTATAGAAACTTACAACAGTGTTTAAGTTTAGGTCTGGTTTTGACGAAAATACATAGAATATTAAAATTTAAACAATCCAAGTGGATGAAACCATATATTGATTGCAATACGAAATTGAGAACTGCCTCAAAAACAGAATTTGAGAAAAGTCTTTATAAATTATTAAACAATGCTGTATTCGGAAAAACAATGGAAAATGTTAGAAAATATAAAGACGTTAAATTACTTACGAAATGGGAGGGTCCTTATGGTGCAAAATCTTACATTTCCAAACCTAATTTTCACAGTTCTATGGTATTTAATAAAGATCTTATAATAGTTGAAATGAATAAAACAAGTGTAGTATTTAATAAACCAATTTATGTAGGATTTACCATATTGGATACATCAAAAATGATTTTCACTATAATTTTGTTAAAAAAACATATAATGACAATTCTAAATTATTGTATACTGATACTGATTCCTTAATATACCATTTTTTTAATACAAACATTTATGAGGTTATGAGGAACAATTTAGACAAATTTGATACATCAGATTACGGTAACAATAATGCGTTTAATATTCCATTGGTAAATAAAAAAATGTTAGGCTTAATGAAAGATGAATGCAATGGATTTATAATGACTGAATTTATAGCACTGCGTGCAAAAATATATGCATATATAGTAGATAATTATATTACAAAAAAAGCGAAAGGTGTTACAAAAACTACCCTTAGAACAATTACTTTCGATAATTATTACGATTGTTTATTCAAAAATATGGAAATAACAGGATACCAAAATTTGATACGAACAAAGAAACATGAACTCTACTCAATAAAACAGAAGAAAAAGTTGTTGAGTCCATTCGACGATAAGCGAGAACTAATTCCGAATTCCACCGATACGCTTCCATTTGGCTACAATAAGATGGGTTTCTAACGAGAGATTCAGTATGAGTCTTGCCGCTGCTGCACGAATATGGACATCGAACCACCACCGCGACCAGCAGCATCCGTCGAATTATATGACGTGAAATTTCAAGTTCTACGAGCAAGTGAACGCGTTTTTCTGAACTGTCTGCAGAAAAGTATAATGACAAAAAATAGTGAAGTGACAACGTATATTTTAAATCACATTGGTGTGGTTGATGAAGTGCTAACGTTTGATGTCATTCAAAAAACAAGTGTCGATATAATGATAAATGTATTAAAATGTAAAATGCGTTTAGATGAGTTTGCTCATTCATTTATCAATTTAAAACTAGAAAATATTGATTTAAATGTTATTACTGATTTTATTAATAATGATACCATTTTAGAATACAATAATTTATATAAACTGTTTATAATTGTGAATTTATGTAGCAATGAATGTATATATGAATCCTCAAGTGAATTGTTAACACTGAAAAATATGTTAGTTAATTATAAAAATATATCATATTTTGTCGATAAATTGTTTTGTGATGCTGTATACAATGCAAATCACAATTTTTTGACTTTTTTTGTGGAGGAAACGACGCGTTTGGGCATTGCACCAAAGTTTCAACCGAATAGCAGAACCAGCCACCAACAATTATTGAAATGGATATTTAACAACTTGAACAACATCAAAATCGGAAAACATGTTGGTTGGCGTTGTGGACCTGATTGAAAATTGGCCATCAGATGAACCAACAGATTACATAAATACATACAAATTCTTAACTAAATATTATAATTTGTGAGGGATGACAATGAAATAAAAACATTTTTAATTAATAATATATTTATATTAAAAAAAAATAATACAATGTGAGTTTTTTTTAACCAACTTTTTTCCCTTTTCAGATATACAAATAGAACAATATTACTGTGATCGTTCATTTAATACTTGAATCATATTTTGAATATCATTCTCCGATATTTTAATCTGGTCCATTAGTTTTTGAATAACACGTTCGACATCAACCATTGCTTTCCTAACTAACGCATCTACATTTGATTTATTTGCACAATCTGAATCGAGTTTTGGGTCGACAATATGTGTAATAACTTTCCAGTGTGCGTTTAATGTAGTGTCATTCAGAACATCTATAGGAAATTCACGTTGTTTAATTTTAGTTTCAATCATTTCTTCAAGCTTTTCATTTAATTTGATATTCGCTTTCCGGTCATCATGATGTCTTTGTATGTGGCGTCCAAATTTGTCGAGAGTCATGTTAATAATAAAGCACCTCCTTAGTAAATATATCCACTTTCCTTAAGTTCTTCTAATATAGATATTATCTCGTTGTGAACAGATGTGTTGCCAGCCTGTTCTGCACTAATCAAGAGTTCAAGACGTTGTGTTAATTCATTTGGATCATTCCAAAATTTATACGTAATGTTATTATTGTTGTTGGTAAGCCATATTCCATGACCTTCAGAGGTTTTCGAACTTCTGCTCCGTGTTGAGACACTAGTAGTTCGAGGTGGAAATAAATCTTTGTCGTCGTACCATCAATTTTCCTGCCCCATAGTCTTGATAGTGAGCTCGTGTTGTTTTTAGTATTTCTTTGTAATCACCTAGATCAATTGTCGTATATCCCATGGGTTGTTTCATAAAGAGTAACTGATAGAGACCTTTGGTGCCACGGTAAGTTTTGTCAAGTATATGAAAATCGTTGTCATCAAATGCAATAGTACAAGTGCCTAGCATCCATTTGTTATTGTCCGTATTAAATCGTACACCTGATACATAATCCATTACGTCTCCTTGTTTCACCAACAAATTGATATACTTTCTGGGTAAATCTCCTAACGAGTTCAAGTACTCTTCACCCTGTTGTGTAGTGTTTAAAACTTCATTAAGCTCACTATAACCCCCAATTACGCTTGTCTCAGGTTCTGAAGCCACAGGCGGATTCGATATTTCGAATATCTCAACATTATCATCATAAGCATCATAATCTCCACCATCATCATCTGCGCTTTTCTTAAAAGGTTCACTTCTCCGACCTTGCCAACGCGTTTGTTTCTCTTCACCATTTTCTCGCCTAGCATCATCATCATCATGGTCTGTCTTGATTTCATCATCATCTCTCTTAATTTCAGCTTTTACGCCTATATTATCGTTGTCGTTGGGTTGTCCTTTAATTTTTGTGATAAGTTCTTGCAGCGGATGTACCAGAGGTCGCAGATTCGATGAAATGACATCATCAGATTGAGCTCTTGACGCTTTCAATCTCTGCAGTTTCTTTCGTATATGTTTTCGAGTTTTTATAAGTTCTCTGGTGACATGGGGTTGTATTTCACGACGTCGTTGCATCGTGAATGTTGAATACGAAACGCACTTATGGGTATATATACGTATCAAATCCTTTACGAAATCTTTTACCAGACTCCAATGTCGAATCTTTATCTATTACTAAAAATCCAAATTTTTCCCTCCAACAGAGTTTACAAATTTTTTTAAACTGATCGAATGTCATGTCCATGCTCACGTGATCTTCATAAACGTGTCGCATACTACAGATATCCGTTAGAAAGAGACATATCAAGTTTGCATTGTGGCGGATTAATTGCTTGCTTGCACGTGCATATGACTGAATGAGAAAAAAAGAACACACACCAAAATGTCTCCCCATCGTAAAATACTCACGAATTATACTTTGTGGTGAGCACGCCAAGTCATCAAATATCATAATTGAGTTAGGTTTAATTTTACTTTTTTACTTTAATGTAGTATAGTCTCCGATTCAGAATGGGGGTAATATCCAATGGCCTTTATTGAATTCAGTAATTCACCTAGATATGTATACTTTGGTTGTCGCATGATGAATGACGTTGATACGTTGGTGCTATGGTATAAATACGAAAGCGTTCAGTTTTTTTCTCAGTATATAAATGTCTACCGTGATAGACAGAATTATTAATAAATTACCATTTGAACTACATCTTCCTCAGTACCAATTTTGTGGACCTGGAACTCGCCTAGCACACAGACTACATCGAGGTGATAAGGGCATCAACGAATTAGATAAAGCCTGCAGCAAACACGACATAGCATACAGCAATCCAAGAATCAACAGAAAAGAGGCTGATAGGAAATTAGCAGACCAAGCTTGGCAGCGTGTAAAAAGTAGAGACGCTTCTATTGGTGAAAAAGCTGCTGCTTGGCTAGTCACAAACATTATGAAGGCAAAGACGGGGAAAATTGGAGGACGTATACGTCGTCGTCATCGTCGTCGACAACAACGCGTATCGTTCCGAAAAGCTCTAGTTACACCTGCGATGAACGCAATTAAGAGATCAGATGCGAAAACATTGTCAGACAAAGCGAACGTAGGGTATAAGGCTGCTCGACATGCTCTCAAACTTGCTAAAGGGAAAAAGATTACTTTGCCTCGTATTATCCCCATTCCTAAATATGGGGGGTTCATCATACCCCTAATGTCTGGTTTGGCAGCCCTGGGTAGCTTAATCGGCGCTGGTACTGGAGTAGCAAAGGCTGTACAGGAGGCTAAGACAGCCAGGAAACAGCTGGATGAGACTCGACATAATCGTCAAATGGAAGCAGTCGCTTTGAGTGGAAAATCTGGGGCTGGATTATTTCTTAAACCATATCGCAAAGGACTCGGCCTTTTCATACATCAAAAAAACCGTTAAGATTACCCCGTAAACCTCTCACGGATCGCGACATTACGCGATACGTTAGAGTGAATAAAATCGACGGATTTCGCGGGGTATTTATGAATGACCAATTTGCCAAGTTACGACCATTAATGCGTGAGTGTGCAATTGTTAATCTTGATAATAGCAACGGACCTGGAACCCACTGGTGTGCGTATCGTAAGAACGCGAACAAGGTGATATGGTTTGATAGCTATGGTGATTTATCACCACCACTTGAATTAAAACAATATTTATTTGGATGTGATATTGTTTACAATTACGATAGATATCAATTAAAATCATATGACTGTGGACATCAGTGTTTAGAATTTTTATATAAAAGCGTGTAACGTGTACACCCAAACCATAGTATGAATCTAACATTCACATTAAGAGGAAGCGGAACAAATATTTTGTCTGCACAGTATCATCCCCCCATTGATCTCGACTCGAACATCAACTACGGACTCGGTTTGATTGGTTTCTACTCATACAACTCAATCCCGAATATTGAGGAGGATTGTAATAAATTTTACTATAAAACCAAGAACTCTTCTAACCCCTACCAAGAACTAGAGATACCAACAGGTTCTTATGAGATATATGATATCGAGAAATACCTGAAAAGTAAACTTTCCGGTGGAATTTCGCTGAAGGCTAACAACAATACCCTAAAGTGTGAACTACACATACGATATTAACTTCACAGAAAAAGATTCGATTAGGAAAATTCTTGGATTTTCTGCCCGAGAATATCTTGGCGGTAAATCTTACCAGTCAGAAAATCCTGTGGAAATACTGCGCGTTACAACAATTCGTGTAGAATCCAGCATTACATCCGGTTCCTATTACAACGATAGTCTACAGCATACCATTCACGAGTTTTCACTAAAAGTTGCACCGGGCTTTGCAATCAGCGAGGAGCCTACAAATATCATATATCTGCCTGTCAACGTACGCACCATATCAAGTATATATTTACGTATTGTTGATCAAGATTCACGACCGATTAATTTTCGACAAGAACTCGTAGTAGTCCGTTTACATTTGAAAAAATATGGGGCTCAAAATTCGGAGTTGTGAAGCATATAAAAGAAACGCAGATACAACACCTGGCATCAGTTCATTAATAGCTTTGAACGCAAATAGTATTCGGTTCCTCAAATCTATAGGTGTACAAATTCGCAACATACGAGGATGTTGATCATATACGATGTACCCGAGTTCGATGAACGTGTAAGCAAGTATGAATATCATACATACCAACCATACGCATCATCAACATTTAACCACAACGATGAAATACGCATTCCAATTCAAACACAAGATATATACACAGCTCCATGCAACAGTTACCTATACATCGAGGGAAAGTTTACAAGCAAAAAATCTAGCAAGTTGGTTAAAAATGCGTACGCATTTTTATTCGATCAAATTAGATACGAGTTAAATGGAGTAGAAATTGATAGAATTCGAGATTGTGGTATGACTTCAACACTCAAGGGTCTTGTTTCGTTCAATAAAAATGAACTTAACGCACTGTCCGTCGCCGGCTGGTTTGGAGGACAAGGAGAGTCAGCAAGTGCAACCCATCATGTAGATGACATCAATGCGTGTGTTCCTCTAAAAACACTGCTCGGGTTCTGCGAGGACTATCGTAAAATTATCGTAAACGCAAAACAAGAGCTTGTTCTAATACGATCGCGCAACGACGTCAATTTGTACAAGGGTGAAGACGGAGAGTTCACACTAACAAAAATTGAGTGGCATGTAGCACATGTACAGCTGAGCGATGAATTGAAATTGAAAGTTTTGAAAAATATGAAAACACCCATTTATCTACCGTTTCGCAGTTGGGAACTACACCACTTGCCCGCCTTGCGTGAAAACACATCCGATAATTGGGCAGTACGATCCTCGACGCAGCTGGAGAAACCTAGATATGTTGTTGTAGCCTTCCAGGCTGATAAACGTGAAAAGTCCACCGAAGACATAACCTCGCTTAGTAACGTTAATATTCGCAATGTCCGACTACTGCTGAACTCTGATATATACCCGTATGACAAACAAAATTGCAACTTCGCGAAAGGTCGTTACTCTAACGCTTACTACTCATATTCACAATTCCAAAGTAGTTACTATGAACGTGAAAACGATCCAATGATTTCATTGGCTGAATTTAAAGATGCTCCAGTATTTGTAATTGACTGTTCAAAACAAAACGAAACCGTGAAATCATCGACAGTCGACATTCAGCTCGAGTTCGAAGCAGACCAAAATTACCCCAAGAAGACACACGCTTACTGTTTGATATTACACGATATTATCGTAAAGTACAATCCTCTGACAGGTGTAGTTCAGAAAGAAGTATGATTGTTATCGACATTCAAGTAAATAACCGGTTTATCTTAAAGGAGTTGGCAGCCTACAATGGATATGCTACAGAACATTATATTTTCAAACCACCGTGTCCGTTTAATGAACTGAGTAATAGTGACAAAAAGTGCGTTGGATGGTTAGAAAATAATTATCACGGTTTTCGTTGGAGCACTGGACACACCAACATATCGGAGTTAACATCAATCTTGAAACATCTTATTGATTTAGAAGAAAGCGTGTGTGTGAAAGGTAAAATGAAAATTGACTTTTTACGAAATTATATGGATGGTGTGAAAATATTTGAATATCCAGAATCAAATCAACCCTCTCTGCGTAAATATACATCTGTACCTAGATGTCTCTACCATAGACTAACAAAAACACGATGCGCTGTCTCCAATGCCAAATTACTATTTGAGTATATGCAGGGGAAGATGTGATTCAGTTTAGACATATCCGTGATGCAGAACATACCGGTTTTATTTGTGCTCTTGGGTACCTTCATGAAGGAGCTGCACATATATCAACCACCTGATTTGGATGTAAAATCGGTGCGTTTTACGTCTCGCTTCTCCGATTTGCCATACCATTACGACGACGACAACAACACATCGTTGGACTGGACCCGTATGACAACTAATGGTTCATTGTTCAAAATAACGATTTCTGTGAATCAAAGTTCAACTTCATTTCTACATTTCAAAACATAATATACCTTGAACGATAATCAAACGAAAATTTCCAATTGGACTACGACGGTTTGGAATGAATCAAGGATAACATTTTATTACGTTACATCAATAATATATTTAATAGTGAATATGATGATCATTATAGCTTTATTTTGTGTATATGTTTATAATCATTACAGAAGACATACATATTTGTAAGTATTTTTTTAAGAACAATGTTAATTTTAGTACTTTTTGTATCAATAAATATTTAAAAATACTTTTGTTGTTGTTTAATATGAAGGTATAATTTCTTATTTTTTTTCAGCAGTATATATACCAGTGCATTCTTGTCATTATTATAAACATTCAAGAATGAAGACTAATGTTAAAAGAGAAATAGTTGAAGCGCTACATAAGCATGCACGGAGAAATTATTTACGTCGACGAGTTATTATCAAAGGTTTAAATGATTTATATCAAGCCGATCTGGTTGAAATGCTCCCTTATTCAAAAATAAATCGGGGATTTCGCTATATATTAGTGCTTATTGATACATTCTCTAAATTTGTTTGGGCTCAACCTGTGAAAAATAAAACTGGAACAGAAGTTACAAAAGCCATTAAAAAAATTCTTGTTTCACCGTTTGTTCCGAAAAATTTACAAACGGATCAAGGTAAAGAGTTTTATAATAAACAATTTAAAACTTTAATGGAGAAGTTAAATATAAACCATTATTCTACATATAGCGTTATGAAGGCTTCCATTGTTGAAAGAGTGAATAGAACTCTTAAATCCATGATGTGGAAAGAGTTTAGTATGCAAGGTTCCTACAAGTGGTTATCACTATTGCAGTCAATAGTTTTGAAATATAATAATACAAAACATAAAACAATCAATATGAAACCGGTCGATGTGTCATACAAAAATGAAAAGATGTTGTTAAATAATTCTTTTAATAGAATTAAGATATCAACAGTAAACACAAAATTTAAAAAGGGTGATTATGTACGTTTAAGCAAATATAGACAAATATTTGATAAAGGATATACCGCAAATTGGACAAATGAAGTATTTAAAATACGAGATGTTAAATATACTAACCCTGTGACATACTTGCTAGAGGATGCATCAAAGCAACCAATACTAGGGGGATTTTATGAAATGGAACTACAACTATCGAAATATCCTGACATAAACTTAGTTGAAAAGGTGATTAGAAGAAAAGGAAATATGATGCTTGTTAAATGGCTTGGTTTCGATGCTTCACACAACAGTTGGATTAATAAGTCTGATGTTCGATAAATAAAAACCATAATCGCATTATTGTGATTTGGAGTTGCAGATGCAGCGACCTTCAAAACAGCGCGCTCGTAAAGCGTATGGAATCAACCCACTTTTACTTGAAGTTACCTTTAAAACAACTTTCCCCGAATAAATATCGGCGGCGCGCTCGTAATGCCTATGGATCAATTTAATTGGAGTCGGACTTGGGGGGGCTTGGGGCGTTTTGCATTAATTAGTCGATACATAATAATAATAACACACACAATAAGTTAAATATTATTATTTATTATCATCTTCAAATGGTTAAATATAAATACATCTAAAACTTGTGCACATTGTCGAATTTTACGTTTAAATCTATCCCTATCTGCTGCATTTATATTATAATCATTAAAAACATCGCTAGGATAATAATATATTGTTACAATATTATCAAATTTTACAATTTTCATTATTTATAAATATAATAATAATATTTAAGCAACTTTGATGAACATAATCGACCCGGAAACGTCTTCTTTCCTGCAGATTGAAATGCCACCGCCTGACACAACGGCCGAGTTGAATTCTGCCACGTCGATTTCTGAAAATCTTTTCGGTAGGATGAGGTCTCCATCGTCTAGGGTGCACACTACTGCTTCTCCATATCGAGTGTTGATCTTTCGTACTCCACGAATCGGGTAACTTCTACCCAGTGTTAGGTTAGCTAACTTCACAAATGGTTTCAATTCACCAACGTTGTTAAGCTTGTTTAGGAACCTCATCTTGTAAGTACGAATCTCGAAGAGAACTGACTTACTATAGGATGATCTTCTCTTTTATATGCATCTGAAACTACTTTTTTTCCACTTGATCCACATTCTCACGTGCACTACACAGCTTTTTCCAAACAAGACCTTGCTTGTCTGGGAGAGAAATTTAATTGAAGCAAATATAGGCGGGTCTGGCGGTGGCATTAATCTCTGCTTTGTGTGCGACACTTGCAAGCAATTACATTTTTTTGTGAACAAATTGATGCAATTACATATGCAAAAACATGATGGAGGGCATTACTCTTGGCTGCACCTTCACATTCTTTGCGAGTTGATGCGTGTCTCTAAAGGACATTACTCTCGTCTAGTTTTTTTTTTTTTTTTTTTCTTTGTTGAAATCGCACCGAACACATTTTGTGCAGCGCCCCCTTGCGGCGGAAAAATATACCAAGGTTTGGAAAAGTTGAAGTGATCTAGAACTCTCCTTCTCTACCTACTCATGACGATTCTACACTAAAATTTGAAACATTATTCATTTTTTTCAATGCTATCTTAAAGAGTATAAAATTA
Organism: Lordithon lunulatus; assembly: GCA_963942505.1. Taxonomy (NCBI): domain Eukaryota; kingdom Metazoa; phylum Arthropoda; class Insecta; order Coleoptera; family Staphylinidae; genus Lordithon; species Lordithon lunulatus. The sequence continues at coordinate 33,699,594 of OZ012675.1, forward strand.
TCTTCAATTTGGTGTAAAGAAAACTTAAAAATGTTCCATAGATATGTCGGTAAGTGAAAAATTCAAAACATCGACAAAACCAAGCCTAGACGATTCTACACTAATATTTTAAACATTATTCATTTTTTTCAACGCTATCTTAAAGAGTATAAAATTATCTTTAATTTGGTGTATAGAAAACTTAAAAATGTTCCATAGATATGTCGGTAAGTGAAAAATTCAAAACATCGGCTAAACCAAGCCATGACGATTCTACACTAAAGTTTGAAACATTACCCATTTTATTCGTTAAAATTCGGGTTATGGAGAGTACTTACACCAATTAGTTGCTTCATATCATCGAAGGCGTTTTCTGTGGAATCTATACTGCTGCCCTGTGAAGTTAATTAATTAGCAATGTTGATTTTCTTGTAAGGGATGAATATTTCTATATATTGTGGAAGTAAGACACATCACGTTCTTTTTCCGTAGAAAAAAAATCGGGGGGACATAACTATTATATTATATATTTATATTATAGCAATGTGAATGGATGTGACAAGAGCGAGTTGTATTTCGGAGAAGAGATACAGAAAAGTGTGGCTGAGAAACGTAGAATGGTTACTTTACGTTACGTTACGTTGTACGCATTCATTGAATTAATTTGCTACCTAGGGAGTAAACTAAGCTATTTTACACATCTATACAATACGTAAAATAGTTACTTAACTTTTTTAATAAAAAAATAAAGTAAATATATACAATAATGTGTAGATACTCGAAATGATTATTTATGTACGTTTATAAATTAAATCAATTGATGGTTTAAATAGGTATTTATTATAGCTAGTAGCAATTAAAAGCAAATTATCACTATAAACTTGTTTAAAAATCAATACGGGAAGGTGTAAAATATTTCAACTAAAAAAAAAAATAATACATCCGCACCCTGTCGTCGGCAAAGTGGCGCCTGGCGTCCAGAATGTAGCTGTTCTCATTAGCCGCCACCGCCGCCGTCATCGTGAGGGCACACGCACTCGCGGGACCACGGGAGCAGAGCAGACGGGAAACTACGAAAACGAGAGCACCGTGCCCGTCGTCGCGCCGGTACGTGAATGCGGGGGCAGCAGATTCCGCCGCCGCCGCCGTCGCGGTGCGTCCACAGGGGCGGCTCGACGACGGGAATTCCGGCGCTATCGATCGCCTGACACGCGTGCGTGCAACCTATATAATACACACACAAACAACCGAAAAATGTTCTGTGAATGAAAACGAATTACTATTTGAATTAATAGTTACAGATATATAACTCACGAACCGAATGAGTTACAGCGCACACATTTAGCATAAATAATATCAATAATGTAAGTAATATATAAATCAAAAGATGTAAAAATTTGGTACGTATCTCATTTACTTATTACATGTGTGAACATGTTGATTGTTATTACAATAACATTTATAACTCATAAAGAGCATGTCTGTTAAATTTGATAATTAGGTGAAGATATAAAAAAACAGACATGCTCTTTATGAGTTATAAGTGTTATAATAATAATCAACATGAATTATGAATTTTTATCTCAAGACAATTTCTAATAACCAATCTTATTAACACTATCACTCTTTTTCATTTCGTCAATAGGTATATTGGAAAATTGATTAATAAAGATTATACAACTCATCAATTTTCCAATATACCTATTGTAAGTTTTCTTTCTCTTCAAGGTAACGGGAAAATCATATGAAATCACGAATAGTAGCATAGTTATAGTTACAAATGCCACTACTCGTGATTTCAAATGATTTTTCCGTTACCTTGAAGAGAGAAAAAAAAACATACAATAGGTATATTGGAAAATTGTAGATAAGTTGTAATCTTTTTTAATAAAATTTCCAATATACCTATTCTATGCGTTTTCAAGGTAAACGTTAAAATCATATGCAGTAGTGGCAAAGTTATTTCCGCAGTTGCATACGGATCTAAATGTCTTCATATACATTCAGCAGCGGGATGAAATAAATTAATCACCTGAAAATATTTGCATGAGGCTATCCGGCAGCGGGAAAACTTTTACCACATTATAAATTATATAATAAACCGGATTCAAATTGTTCCGGCGGGCTTTTCCGTCGGATTGTTGATCGAAGGTGGTAATTCGGAAACGACTATTACCACCAGATACAACAGTGTGCCACAGTTGTAAATTGTAACACACTTAAATTGATTCTATGTGCTGCAGGCGTAAATTGCAACACACTTATAGTTTCACATGATATAAGACACGGAAGTTTCATGTAGCACAATTGCTAACCACTTTATTCGAGGGTTTAAAAAGAACTTCTCTATTTTACAATAAAATTCACTTAAATACTATCTTAAAATTAATAATAGAGAGGGCTTAGCAAATCACGGCATAGGGGTGGCACGGAAATATGGCACTTAAGTCTTTAAGGAGGTGGCTAAATAAGCGGTGTTGCCACGATGTGATAGGATTACATCCCTCGACGCGTTCCTCTAAATCTGGGTACCATCTGTCGTCGCAAAAAGGGGCTGAAAACGCAACGGGTCAATTTATGGCTAGGAAATCCCCTTGACATAAATGTCGATGGTAATTTTGTTGATGAGTTCCGAAAGGACGTTTTTTTTAAACACGTACACGTTTATTAGTACAATTACAACTGATTCTTAATTCTAAATTACAAGTATATATATGATTAAAAGCTAATTGCGTAAACTAAATAAATTGCGGAGTCGCGTATTCGACCCGGTGGATTGCGGCGGCCGATGCCCCGTCTTATGGAATTTGCTGACCGGTGGTGTTGGCGAGTTCAAATAATTGAACGATGTAACTCCTCCCCGCTTAAGTTTGGAGATTTGGGTGGTAGGTCCGACAAAATCTTCAAACTGGTGCTTTGGTCTGGTTTCCTAGAATAATTACTTAGTTTCCTAGCTAAAAATAGAACAATGATAGTAATGATTATTCCAGCTGCTCCGATAATGATGAGTAGTTTTCCATCATGATGTCCTTGTATGGGAACTGGTCTCTGGATTTGGAGATTGTTGATCTGTTTGCTGAGCTGATGGATATCTTCTAAGTTTATTTTATCAAGATGTAGGCTTGTTATGTCGTCTCTTTTTATTTCCGAAGTGTTGAATTTGAGTTTGGGTAGTATGTATGGTTCGTGGGAGTTGATTTCGTCTTTATTGTAGATGATTTCTTCATCGATGGAGATGCTGCATTGCGTTGGTATTGCAATTAGGCTGGGTTCTTTGACGGTAATGTAGCGCTTCTCTTTGCAGTCTTCTAGTATTTGTGTTCCTTCTTCTTTAGGAACTACGATGACGTAGCTTGATGTTATTTGTTCAATGATGGTGTTTTTGATGAAAACTGTGGTTAGTTTACAATGGTCCTGGTTTGTTTTTGTTATGTAGTTGGTGATACAATCTTCTTGGCTCGAGAATTTGGGGTTGATACATATATATTGTTCCTCCAGTTTTGGGCATTCTTCTGATTTGTAGAAACTTTCCTTTTTTGATAGTGCCAAATAGGGGTGGTTTGGTATTATGGTACGGTTTTTATAAGGAATTGGGTATAGTTCGTATAGATTGTAAGTCTGGGGTTTGATGATTGGGAAGTGTATGGTGAAAATAATTTTGTTTTTATGGAAGGATGTTTGTAATCCTGCCAATTGGTAGTATGTTCTACTGTCTTTAAATCTGACTAGCTGTTCTGAATTATAGTATTTGTCTAGTGTTCTTAAAATTTTTGCAAGATCGTTATGATTGATAACTACGCTGTGCAATGTGTTCAGTTTTCCGAACATGATTGCATTTTCTAAATTGTCTAGTATCGTAGTTAAGTGTTGACCGTTCAGAATTAGCTGGTTTATAATAGATTGCAGTTGGAGATAGTTTGAAAAATCTTGTAAGGATATAGACAATTGGGTCGCTAGTTCGTTAATTTTTTCTTGCATTGTTTCTTGATTTAGACTTAGAATTTTGATAGAGTTTTCGAATTTATTCATCAGGTCTTTGTTTAAAGTGATTTGTTGAAATAGATTGTTTTGTACAATTTCTGAGTTGGTCTCGAGTTTCTGAATACTCTCTTCGTAAAATTCTCCGTCATCACTGTCGAGTGTACCAAATAACCATTTATTGATTTTACCTACAACGTTAATTAAGCCGCGTTTGCGTCGGTGCAATGGTTTTATATTTTCTAATTTTTCTGAAGCATCTTTAATTACGTAAGTTGCGTGTTGTAATAATTCTTTTATGACTAAAAAATCTAAAGTGTTGTTTAAACTAGAATTCGTTTTAGACGTAATGTCTTTAACAATAAGTAATTGTTTACTTAATATTAGGGTTTGGTTGGTTAGGGGTTCAGTATCAATGTAGTGAATAAAGGTGTGTCTAGATGTAACTAGTTTGGCGTCGCCTAAATTAAAAGGGGGTATACCTGATGTAATAGGTGTAATTTTAATTTCTTGAGGTCTGACTTGTAGACTCTGTAGATTGTCAATACGAAGATGTGTTTCATTCTGCAAGGGATAATTTTGAATTAGATGTTTCGGTTTCTTGATGAGATTTTTATGTAGTGTTCCTTTGTCTGTCGTTAATTTTTTATGAGAATCATTTATCGCTTTGGTTTTTATGAAACGCGGTTTGTGTTTAGCAGCGCGTGCTTGTTGTTTAATATACACGGTTTCGTCTTTTTCGTATTCGGCAGGGTCTTCGCGTTGTTCGTTTAATTTGGAAATTATGTGAATTTTCTTTTGTTCGTTATTTAAGCGGATTTTATCGTACAGTATTTGAAGAATTTTTTTATGTTTCGCAGTATATTCATTTAGCATGTCGTCTTCCGTGACGTCGAGTGTTTTATCTGAGTTGCCATATACGATTTCAAATGGTGTAAATTTGGTTGAGCTGTGAATTGAACTGTTGTAACCAATTAAAGCGTATTTCATTAATTTATCGATGTGTTCATTGGGATATTGTTGAAGAAGGCATCGGATTGAATCTGCTAATGTAGAATGAAAACGTTCTACAGGTGAATTGCTATTCGAGTTCCTAATCGTGGTATAATGTAAGTTGATTTTATGTAATTTACAGAATTCCTCCAAAAGTCGGTTTTTAAATTCGTGACCTTGGTCTGCAATTATATTCTGTGGTGTTCCATGGTGCGATAGGTATGATAATAGATTATTCATGACATTGATGTTTATAATTGAATCTATTGGGTAAGCTTGGCCGTATTTAGAAAAGGCGTCAATTATTGTGAAGAAATTTCTGTTATTGATACGAAATATGTCCAGATGGAGGGTTTCGAAAGGGTTTGAGTAGGTTGGAGTAATTTCAAATTTTAATTTAGCTGGGTTCCTATCATATTTGCCGGTTTGACAAATTTCACATCTATTTATGTAATCTTGAATCATTTTGTGCATGTTTGGCCAGTAATAGTATTTATTAAGATGTTGGGTTGTCTCGTTTATCCCTCTGTGACAAGTTTTCGTCTCATGGGTATATTGAATTTTGATGTTTTGTTCGTTGATGTCGGTAATATCTTGTAGTATTCGGGTGCATTGAACTAATTTCATTGAATTTGATTTGAAATGTTTTTGTATAGTTCTAATTGTGGCTGTCATTGTGGTTTCATTGTCGAAATATAAGGCATATAGCTGTTGAGGAGCTAGTTTTGTTTTGATAAATTTTACAAGTTCTGTATTTAGTTTATCGTGAGGTATTGAAATAATACATCTTTCTCTGTTTGGAAATATGTTGAAGTTTTTTATGAATGTTTGATCCGTTTCATTTGTTTTTAGGATGATTTGATGATTAAATTGATTCAAAGGTTTTTCTGATATGGGAATTTCTAATATGGGATGTTCGATTGATGTATGTATTGTTTCATTTGTAATTGGGGGTCTTAGCTGTACATTTTGAATAATGTTAATTGGTTGTGGTTTTGGTGCTAGTATTTCGTCAAGTTCTGTCACTGATATGTCTGCGGGTTTGTTTTTTATGTACCACTCAATTTCATTAGAAGCGTCTTCTAAATCGGAATCGCTGGCGTGTGCCTTTACTGAGTCAGTTTCAGCTGCGTTAATTTCGATTCTAGAGAGAGCGTCTGCATTGGTGTTAATTTTGCCCTTTTTATATACTATTTTGTAGTCGTATTCTTCAAGTTTCAGTCTCCATCTTACGAGCCTAGAGTTTGGTTCGTTCATAGAGAAGAGCCACTCGAGAGGTTTGTGGTCTGTCACGATGGTGAATTTAACGCCGAAAAGGTATGGTCGGAAATATTTTGTTGCCCAAACTATTGCTAGCAACTCTTTTTCAATTGTGGAGTAGTTGCATTCCGCAGGATTTAGAGTGCGTGAGGCGTATGCGATAGGAAGATCTTTACCGATTTGTCCTTGAGATAAAACGGCTCCGATTGCGAAATTTGAAGCATCGGTTGTTAGAATAAAGGGTTTATTAAAATCGGGGTATTGAAGAATAGGGTCGTTTGTCAGAATCGATTTGCATAATTCGAAAGTCTTTACGAATTCCTCGGTATGAATAATCTTTGCGTCCTTCTTTAAGCATTTTGTAAATGGTTTAGTAATTTGAGCGAAGTTATTGATGAATTTACGGTAGTAGCCAAGAAGCCCTAAAAATGATTTGAGTTGTTTTGCTGTTTTTGGTATCGGAAATTTTTGAATGGCTTGAATTTTGTTTTGGTTTGGCTTAATTCCGTCTGGTGTGATAACATGACCTAAAAATTCAACTTCTTTGCGTAAAAATTCGCATTTGTCCAGTTGGACTTTGAAATTATGTTTACTTAATTTTTTGAATACTAGTTTTAGGTCTTGTATGTGTTCGTCTAATGAGGTAGAGAAAATTATGATGTCGTCCATGTAGACTAAACAAATTTTATTCTGTAGGTCTTTTAAAACATCGTCCATTATACGTTGAAAAGTAGCCGGCGCGTTTTTAAGACCGAAAGGCATTCTCAAATATTCGTAATGTCCGTTCTCTACATTAAACGCGGTTTTCTCAATAGAGTTCGGGTCCATTTCAATCTGGTGAAACCCTGATGCTAAGTCTAGTGTTGAAAAGTATTGACATCTGCCTAATTTATCTAAGATGTCGTTAATGTTAGGAATAGGGTATCTGTCACTTGTTGTTTTGTCGTTAACTTTCCTATAGTCTACTACGATTCTCCATTTTTGTTGACCAGAAGCGTCAAGTTTCTTTGGGACAATCCAGATTGGAGAGCTCCATGGACTTGCACTAGGCCGAATAATTCCATTTTCGAGCATTTCATTTATTTGTTTATGAACCTCGGTTTTATGAACAAATGGGTACCGATAGGATTTCGTGTAGATAGGCGTATCGTCACTTGTCTTGATTTCGTGTTTTATTGTGTTGGTAAAAGTCAATTTGTCGTTGGACTTGTGGAAAATAGTGTAAAAGTCCTTGCATAGTTTGGATAATTTTTGAGTTTCTTCGTTATTTAAATGATCTGTTCTAATTAAGTTTTTTATTTGTGATTCGTTACAGGATTCGAGTTGTGATCTAGCTTCAATATTAAAAATGTCGTATGTGTCTGTGCGAAAAGGGATTACTGTCAGCGGTTTGTCAATTCTAATTGTAGAATTTGTGTCCTTATAGTTATGAATTTCTATCTGGGCGAAGCCATTTCTTGCGGTTGTTAGGATTTCAGGAATATATATATCGTCAAATTTTAACTCTGGTATTATAATGTCTCCATTTGTTTCGGATACTGGTAATTTTGTAATAGAAATTTCGTGTGCATTTATTTCTATGCGACAACTTTTATCATCGGGTTGTCTATAGAAATACGGAATTTGTATAGTTTCGTTGTATAATTGTTGATTAGCACAGTCCATCACTAAATTCAAGTTGGTCATGTCTTTAAGTCCTAATAAGCCGTCGAAATAATTATGAAAGTCGTACAGTAGAACGTCTAAATTACTATTTGATTGAAATTCTGTAAATGAGGGGATGGTTGCTTTAAATCTGGTGGAGTTTTCACCGTTACATGTTCTGATAATGGAGTTTTGGTGGTAGATACATTCAGGGTAGTATTTCTCCAATATAGAAGGCTTTAGTATTGATGTATAGCAACCAGTATCGATTAAGAGTTTTAGTGGTGGGTTTTTTATTTGAATATATGCTAAAGGGTTGACGCTTATTTCGTTATTAATTTCTATTATGTTGGAAGTGTCGTTTCGCAGGTATGGTGAAAATTTTCGCTATTGTCTATCTCGGTTTGGTCATAACTAGATAATGGTTGGTCATAGTAAGGTTGTTCCTCATAATAGTCATTCGGTTCGGGATTTAAAATTGATTCTTGTTGTTGGTAATTGTCGTTAGATGGATAGAATCCTTCAAATTCTCCGTCTGATATTTGGTTAAGTTCGGAAGTGAATTGTCTAGTGCCAGAGTTGGCAAAATTGTTTCTCGGGTATTGTTTGTTAGATGGGTTTTGTATTGGGTACCTTTGACTTGTGTTTCGGGTGTTTACGGACATCGGTTGTGGTGCTGGGTATCTTGATACTGTTTGTCTTGACGTTGTCGACATTGGTTGGGGTGGTGGATTTTGGTACTGTCCGGTCGGTTTAAATACGTTTCTTGGTGTTCCGAATACTTGCTGATTGGTAGGGAATCGTTGAGGTGGTATCTGTCTATATTGTATGTTTATCGGTTGGCTTGGGAATCTGTTAGTATAATCGGGTAATGGGGTATTCTGTCTTTGTGAGTTAAAATTTGGTCTGTTACTAATATAATTGGGTTTAGGGGTGAATTGTGGTTCTAAAGTATATTGGAAATTTTCTTCTTCTATAACGTAATTTATTGCATCTTCTAATGTGTTGGGGTTTCTTAGTCTGATTATGCTTTGAATGTTGCCTTTTAATCCCCTAATGAATGTTTTCAGTGCGGTTTGGTCGTACTGTTTTAAATGAATTAATTTTGCGTCTTTGTCCATTACATTTATTGGCAATGAATTTATTTTTGAGGCGAGTCTGCTGCGCGCTATTTGTATGCGTTCAGCAAAATCAATTGGTTTCTCATTTTTATTAGGCTTTAAATTTAAAAGATCTTGTACAAGACAATCATAATTTCTGAGATCACCGAAGCGTTGTTGCAAATTTGTCTTTATTTCGTTCCATGTTGTTAATTCGGTTCGCGCGCCTATTGCAATTAATGCGCGACCGGTTAATTTTGCTATTACAGCTTTAAGTAGAAAACTGTTAACCTGAGCGTTTCCCAGTGGCCTATATTCGTCTAGGACGGCTTCGCAACGAGCTATAAAAATTTCTGTTAGCTCGTTGTTTCCGTCGAATTGTGGAATTGTATCCACATTTAATTTTAATAAGTGGTAATCAAATGTAGCGACAGTAGTAGTCATGATTTTTAAATTATTTACTTGCTTAACTAAATTATCAATTTCAGAATCACTATTAGACATACACAATAGAATTTTCTACCAATTGTCAGTGATACAAACTGGATAATTATGGACACAAAAATGGATTTTTGGCACTTACGTCAGCCGAAAGTATTTCTGGTCCTCGTGAGTTGTTGTTCTATTCAGACGTGGTGTTTGTTTTCTTGTCCCCTGGGCCTCTTTGATTCTGGATCCTCTGTGTGAATGGTTGAAACCAAAATTCGTCACAAGATGCGGACTCGATGCCGTGAACTTTTTCCTCTAACGAACCACAGGATCCTACCGACTGCGCCAATTTTGTTGATGAGTTCCGAAAGGACGTTTTTTTTAAACACGTACACGTTTATTAGTACAATTACAACTGATTCTTAATTCTAAATTACAAGTATATATATGATTAAAAGCTAATTGCGTAAACTAAATAAATTGCGGAGTCGCGTATTCGACCCGGTGGATTGCGGCGGCCGATGCCCCGTCTTATGGAATTTGCTGACCGGTGGTGTTGGCGAGTTCAAATAATTGAACGATGTAACTTGGTACCCAAATATAAAAAACAATAAACAAAAGAAAAAATACGTCGAACGGAGTGATCTGTTTCACATCTGGCGCCCACTCGAGTTCCTAAAACCTGAGAAAACCGAAATATGCCGGTCTTAATTTATGATATTGCTAAGCCCCAATAAACAAGCGCAAAACGGCGCGAACACAAATTATTATAACAAACCGCAGTGCCCTTTATGCAGATTTAAAGCGTTCTATCGATCTGCAATTGAATAATTTCAGTATTGATTACTTACGAACTAATTAAATTCAATTGATAAACTGCATGAGATATATCAATAGTTTCAATCGCAAGCATCTAGCGTTAATAATTATGATATATTATTGAACAAACCCGCCCACATCGTAATTATTACAACAAATTTCTTCTGTTAGCATTGATAGTAAAACTAATGGTCCGCGTAAATAACCGTCATTAACACCTCCGCGCGGCGCTTGTTTCACCTGTGGTGTAATTAGCATAAGTCACAATTAAATCCGGCACGAACAAATCGCTTCAGGAAGTGACATAAATTACTGATATTTCAATTATCACAGTTATATGTTAATGCAGACTTTTATATCCATTACTAATCGCATGTTCCGGTTCATTGGATTGGCTCATTTACATGTGCTATTGGTTAGTGGATTGGTTTTTACAGGAACAACATGTTTAATCTAAAGAAATTGTCAAAATTATATGAAATAGCTCCGAAAATTGCTCAATAGGGCTTGAAATTATTTACAAATTTCGAATTAAAAACGTTAATAATGATAATAATAAAAATATTTATTGTGATACATAACATTTACGTAACATTACATATCACAATGGGCTAACGACCGGAGTCTTTTTGCCCTAAAAAAAAACATTATTTTATGAAGAAATGTTTTTTACAACTTTCTTCATAGAAACTTAATAATAATAATAATATTTTATTTCCCAACAGTTATATATATATATATATATATATATATATATATATATATAATTTTTTAATTTTTTTATTTAATACAAGCACAACAGTAAAAAACCAATAATAGTGCAGGGACTAAGTTAACCTAATATAAAAATACATACAATAATGCCTAGAGTTTACGCGAAATTAGTTGTTTTAAACGAGTGGTGGCCAAACTTTGGATCTCTTTGGGCAACCTGTCTTTTAAATTATAGACGGCGGTCTACCAGCACCCTATGTATTAAGTGATCATAAGAAGAGTAGTAATTTAAAGCCAAAAATAGGCTTAGTTACTATTTTTTGCGCTGTTTTTTATTCTGATCTTAATAATTTAGTTATATAAACATATTATATCTCATTTTATAGTTAATTAAGTTAGTAATACAAGATTGTTATTAGAATTTAAAAAAATAATATCTACGATTTTTTGCAATTATTTTAATAGCCCACATAAGTTTGAAAAGTTACTTTTTTACACTTTTCATTATTCTGATCTTAATAATTAAGATATGTGAATATATTATATGTCATTTTGTAGCTAATTAAGCTAGTAACAGAAAACTGTTATTAGAATTTTCAAAAATAATAGCTACGATTTTTTGCAATTTTTTTCATAGCCCACATAAGTTTGAAAGATTACTTTTTTATTCTTTTCATTATTCTGATCTTAATAATTCAGCTATCTAAATATATTATATGTCATTTTGTAGCTAATTAAGTTAGTAACACAAGACTGTCATTAAAATTTTCAAAAATAATAGCTACGATTGTTTTCAGTTTTTTTAATAGCCCACATAAGTTTGAAATGTTACTTTTTTACACTTTTCATTATTCTGATCTTAATAATTCATCTAGATAGATATGTTATATGTCGTTTAATAGCTAATAAAGCTAGTAATACAACACTGTCATTAGAATTCAAAAAAATAATAACTACGATTATTTGAAATTTTTTTAATAGCCCACATAAGTTTGAAAGGTTACTTTTTTACACTTTTCATTATTCTGATCTTAATAATTAAGCTATGTAAATATATTATATGCCATTTTGTAGCTAATTAGACTAGTAAAACAAAACTGTGATTAGAATTTAAAAAAAAATAACAACTATTTTTTGCAATTTTTTTAATAGCCCTCATAAGTTTGAAAAGTTACTTTTTTACGCTTTTCATTATTCTGATCTTAATAATTCAGCTATATACATATATTATATGTCGTTTAGTAGCTAATAAAGCTAGTAATACAACACTGTCATTAGAATTCAAAACAATAATAACTACGATTTTTTGCAATTTTTTTAATAGCCCACATAAGTTTGAGAGGTTACTTTTTTACACTTTTCATTATTCTGATCCTAATAATTAAGCTATGTGAATATATTATATGTGGTTTTGTAGTAAATTAAGCTAGTAACAGAAAACTGTTATTAGAATTTTCAAAAATAATAGCTACGATTTTTTGTAACTTTTTTCATAGCCCACATAAGTTTGAAAGATTACATTCTTATTCTTTTCATTATTCTGATCTTACTAATTCAGCTATCTCAATATATTGTATGTCGTTTTGTAGAAAATTAAGTTAGTAACACAAGACTGTCATTAAAATTTTCAAAAATAATAGCTATGATTTTTTGCAGTTTTTCTAATCGCCCACATAAGTTTAAAATGTTACTTTTTTACACTTTTCATTATTCTGATCTTAATAATTCAGGTATATAGATATATTATATGTCGTTTAGTAGCTAATGAAGCTCGTAATACAACACTGTCATTAGAATTCAAAAAAATAATAACTGTGATTTTTTGCAATTTTTTTAATAGCCCACATAAGTTTGAGAGGTTACTTTTTTACACTTCTCATTATTCTGATCTTAATAATTAAGCTATATGAATATATTATATGTCGTTTTGTAGCTAATTATGCTAGTAACAGAAAACTGTTATTAGAATTTTCAAAAGTAATAGCTACGATTTTTTGCAATTTTTTTAATCGCCCACATAAGTTTCAAATGTTACTTTCTTATTCTTTTCATTATTCTGATCTTAATAATTCAGCTATCTAAAAATATTGTATGTCATTTTGTAGCTAATTAAGTTAGTAACACAAGAATGTCATTAAAATTTTCAAAAATAATAGCTTCGATTTTTTGCAATTTTTTTAATAGCCCATATAAGTTTGAAATGTTACTTTTTGACACCTTTCATTATTCTGATCTTAATAATTCAGCTATAAACATATATTATATGGAATTTTGTAGCTAATTAGGGTAGTAATACAAAACTATCATTATAATTTTCAAAAATAATAGCTACGATTTTTTGCATTTTTTTTAACTAGCCCACATAAGTCTGAAAGGTTACTTTTTTAAGCTTTTCATTATTCTGATCTTAATAATTTAGCTATGCAAATATATCAAATGTCATTTTGTAGCTAATTAAGCTAGTAACACAAGACTGTTATTAGAATTTTCAAAAATAATAGCTACGATTTTTTGCATTTTTCTTTATATTCCACATAAGTTTGAAAGATTTCTTTTTAATTCTTTTCATTATTCTGGTCTTAATAATTCAGCTATCTAAATATATTGTATGTCATTTTGTAGCTAATTAAATTAGTAATACAAAACTGGCAATAACATTTTCAAAAATAATAGCTACGATTTTTTGATTTTTTTTTAATAGACCACATAAATTTGAAAGGTTACTTTTTTACACTTTTTATTATTCTGATCTTAATAATTCAGCTATGTAAATATATCGTATGTCATTTCGTAGCTAATAAAGCTATTAACACAATACTGTCATTAGAATTTTTATAAATAATAGCTACGATTTTTTGCAATTTTTTTAATAGCCCACATAAGTTTTAAATGTTACTTTTTTACACTTTTCATTATTCAGATCTTAATAATTCAGCTATATACATATATTATATGTCGTTTAGTAGCTAATAAAGCTAGTAACATAATACTGTCATTAGAATGTTCATAAATAATAGCTAAGATTTTTTACAATTTTTTTAATAGCCTACATAAGTTTCAAAGGTTACTTTTTTATGTTTTTCATTATTCTGATCGTAATACTCTAGCTATATAAATATATTATATAAAATTTTGTAGCTAATTAAGCTAGTAACACAAAACTGTCATTAGAATTTTCAAAAATAATAGCTACGATTTTTTGCAATTTTTTTAAATTGCCAACATAAATTTGAAAGGTTACTTTTTTACTCTTTTCATTATTCTGATCTTAATAATTCAGCTATGTAAATATATTATATATAATTTTGTAGCTAATTAAGCTAGTAACACAAAACTGTCATTAGAATTTTCAAAAATAATAGCTACGATTTTTTGCATTTTTTTAATAGCCCACATAAGTTTTAAATGTTACTTTTTACATTTTTCATTATTCTGATCTTAATAATTAAGCTATGTAACTATATTATATGCCATTTTGTAGCTAATTAAGTTAGTAATCCAAAACTGTCATTAGAATTTTCAAAAATAATAGCTACGATTTTTTGCAATTTTTTTAATAGCCCACATAAGTTTGAAATGTTACTTTTTTACGCTTTTCATTATTCTCATCTTAATAGTTCAGCTATATAAATATATTATATGTCATTTTGTAGCTAATTAAGCTAGTAATACAAAACTGTCATTAGAATTTTCAAAAATAATAGCTACGATTTTTTGCAATTTTTTTAATAGCCCACATAAGTTTGAATGGTTACCTTTTTACACTTTTCATTATTCTGATCTTAATAATTAAGCTATGTAAATATATTATATGTCATTTTGTAGCTAATTAAGCTGGTTACACAATATTGTTATTAGAATTTGCTGAAATAATAGCTACGATTTTTTGCAATTTTTTTAAATAGCCCATTTAAGTTTCATTGGTTACTCTTTTTGCGCTTTTCATGATCATAAGAAGAGAGTGGTAATTTAAAGCCATAAATAAGCTTAAATTTTAGAATAAATATAGATATATATATATATATATTTAGTATCAAGTTATTAAAAAAAAAATGATTACTTCTCACAAACTAATTAGTTTATTAATAAAACAACTTGTACTATGTTCTAACTATATCTGACTAGCGGGCCGACTAGGAATAGTTACAACCAAGCGATCTACGCTTTGACCACCCATGTTTAATAAACAAATTAGTGAAATACATAGCAGTTTGATTCATCTCCTTTATTGCTAATAATAATAATAATAATAATAATAAAAATATTTATTGTGATACATAACATTTACATTGCTTTACATACTACAATGGGCGGAGTCTTTCTGCCCGCGTCAAATTTACAAGTTGTTATTGGTATTTTATTGATTTCACTCAAAACCTCGAGGCGAGGACCGAAACCATCATTCATAATTTTTATTAAAAAAAAAAAAATTATTTGTATATATACAATTTTAATTTTATTTTCTATATAATTATGATTATGTAACCATCCCGCTCTCAGATCACTTAAGTGTAGTACTCCTAATCTGTGCCGGTATCCACAATATTTTAGAGTAAAAACACGCCCTCTCGCTCTGGTGTGGTCGTTATGTTCCTCATTCTCTTACTTTGTGCCGGGCGTAACGCATGTGTGCGTTAAAGTGAAATAATATAATAAAGGTCTTAATGAGACAGAAATTTTAAAAAGAGTGAAACATCGGGTAAAAGTTCTTAGAAAAAAGAAGAAAAATGGAAAAATCGCATCGCCATCATTGCGCGATTATAGTGACATCGAAGGCAATGACGAAGTCTCCGTCAAGGCGTCTCGCGATAATCAGATACGGACCATACTTTTGGGGAATAGTGATCAAGGTATTTAATATTTTTTATTGCAGATTGTTGCGACGGCCATAGCAACTTAGTAGTTGTTAAATAATGTCGGACGTTACAGTCTAATACAGACAAAGCGCAAATTCCATTAACATTACATGGATGGCAGAACCGATGGGCTCCTTTAACAAATATGTGTTTGTTAAATCATGTCCGACATTACAATCTAATACAGATTGCAAAAATTCCATCGATCTTCGATGGGTGGCCACAGGAAGTATGTGCTTCCTTAACAAATATGTGTTTGTTAAATAATGTCGGACATCGCAATCTAATACAGATTGTAACAATTCTATCGATTTTCGATGGATGGCCACATGAAGTTTCTACTTCTTTAACGAATATGTATTTGTTAAATCATGTCCGACATTACAATCTACCATAGATTGCGACAATTCCATCGATATTCGATGGGTGGCCACAGGAAGTATGTGCTTCCTTAACAAATATGTGTTTGTTAAATAATGTCGGACATCGCAATCTAATACAGTTTGCAACAATTCTATGAATTTACGAGGGATGGCCACATGAAGTTTGCACTTTTTTAACGAATATACATTTGTTTAATCATGTCCGACATTACAATCTAATATAGATTGCGACAATTCCATCAATATTCGATGGGTGGTCACAGGAAATATATATTTCCTTTAACAAATATGTGTTTGTTAAATAATGTCGGACAATGACAATCTAATGCAGATTGCAACAATCACATCGACATTCGAGGGATGGACACAAGAAATTGTATTACAACTCCGTCAACATTAGATGGTTGGGCACAGGAAATTGCAATCTTTTCGTCAATATTAGAAGGATGGCCCAAGAAATATGTGTTTGTTTACTTAACAAGTATGTATATATTAAATAATACCGGACTTTACAGTCTAATACGGATTGCAATTCTGTCCACATTAGATGGATTATGACGGGAAGAAGTGCTTCTTTTTTAATAATTTTATTATAATTAATTCAGGACCATGCAGTCTAATAGATATGTAACTACAATTCCGTAAACATTAGACGGACAGCCATGTCTATTTTAACAAATATGTAATTGTTAAACAATGGCAATATGGAAACAAAAGTCATGCTATCATGTACTTTTTACAGGGGTAAACCAAATGTCCAATATATGAAACTTCTGCCTTCATAACCAAAAGCATTTAATCGGTCTTCAATAAGTCAATTACGGCCTTGAGACAGTTTCAAGCACTTATACTGCGCTTGTATGCATTTGTTAAAAAGGGATAGCGGGGCAGATCGTCTGCGTTGAACCCTAAAACACGGCGTCGACGAAAGTATAGTCGTCGTGTCACGCCTATCATAACAAATATGTTATTCTTAAACCGATAGCTTCATATAAAGCCATGCGGCTTTGTAACATGTAATCATGCATTTGCTTTTCTTAATAACAATAAATTAGTAATTGTTAATTATTTATTTAAACATAAAGTTAAATAAATAAGTAGAAAATATACTTTTCTCAAAATTAACAGTACCTAATCGAGAGAATTTTGAGATTCTGTCATCGTGATGATTGATTGATTAGTTCAGGGGAAGCTATTGGAATGCACGAGGAAAAATTAAAAAAGATATGGGCATTTAATAAATACGATATATTTGCTAGAAAGTGATTCGAATTCTAATAAATCATTAGATGTATCAGTGATACGGGGAGATTATAGTGCTATGTGCATCAAATTGCTCTGTCGAGGGAGGGGTGACACAATTGAACATTTTAAATTTACAAAGTTACATATATGTTAAATCAATCGTAGACTCATATAGTTAATGTACACTCATATGGACAAAACAGCACATTAGTGTTTTGAATGTATATTACAAAAGATGTACTATATTAGTATTTTATATACATCATTAAGAACCTTGTTATTTTAAAATAGTTCTTATTTAAAATAGATAATTTCTAGTTGTGTCGCTTTTCTGTCAACGGAACGATATGTCACGAACGAGAACAGCTGACAGCCCTCGTTCGTGACAGCCTTGGTTTTATGTCAATTTCATATCGGAAGCAATTTTGAGCAGAAAATGAAAACAAAGACAGCCTCGATTGGCCGGCATAACAATTTTAACTCACAAATTGAGATTGAGATTGAACGTCAAGGTATGGAATTTTGCAGATAACTTAAATGGTTTTAAGCGATCTCCTATGCAAGGGGAAAATTAAATTAAAAATAGATTAGGGATTATGAAATCCCATTTGTTATACCGTTTAAGCAAAATAACATTGCAGTTGTACAAATAATTTTCTTATTTTAAGAAAATATAATTCCTCTGAAACAAAAGGGAGGGGGATGTATGGCCATGCAGTCCTATATCGGACCAATTTATTTATCTTTTGCGACTGAAAAAGACGGCAATCATCGTTATCATCTTATAGGGAACCTAAAAAGGTTTAACGATTATCTGAGCACAGAATACCAGCGCATTGCTATCATAACTGATCATCTATCGATTTTAAAGACTCAAATTTTCATCGAAGATCAATGAATTATTTACAGTTTGCCTTTAATGGACAATTATAGGAATTTACACGGTTCAAATCAGAGTTGACTATCGTACCGCACAACAATTTTTGAGATATAAAAGGATAGCTTAGTATCCATTTATTGAAGGCATTGTCAATGCCAACAAATGTACGGTGTATTTTAACCTAAATAAAGTAATGTACACTACATTCGTCCATAACGAATAAAGTGCTAGGCCCTTCAGTATTTCAGCTACCTCCACCAAGTCATAAAAGGTTCGAGGGCTATGTGTATTTTGCAATGGCAATTCAATCTAGGGGGTTGGCAATGCGACTATAGGGACATGGTATATTAATGGGAGTCGAATTGCTAGCTGTTTTATGTCGTATTACATATTTACTCAAAATTGTCAGAACTTACTAGCCGTAAATAATACTACAGCACTATCATAGTATATATCTATATATATATATATAAATCATTCAAATTGTAAATGGATGGAGAATAACTGTATCTGGGTAGATCCCTAGTAAGGACAATATACTCGGATATTCGATCAATAAAATGTATCAATATTACTTACAATATAAAATATTGATTTGAACTTAAATAACTTAAACAAAAAAGTAAAGATAATAATAATAATGGATAACTGGGTTGGAAATGCAAAATCCGATTCATTGGTATCCCAAATGAATCGGCAATATCAGAGTCATGGTTTCGCATTGAGCTTGTTTACAACTTGTTCGACGAACTTCAATATATGACCAGGTTCTCCCATTCTCTATGTTGCTTCTAGTATTAGAAATAATAGAATTAGATGGAGTGGACAAATTGTGGTAGTTCTGATGTGGGTCAGCCAACTTTGGCACTAAAAAATTCTCTTCATGCTAAAGGAATAAATATGTTGTATACAAACAACACAACAAGAGAAATGTTGACAGGTTGCATCAGCTTAACTTAGCGGCTTATAGTTAATTATGTAAAAGTAGTTACAATAGGTCTGAGGACTTACAAGGCGTCTTACTTACATACTTAAGTAAAAGTACTATAAAAGAATACTGATGCAGCATAAAATAGGAGTAGAATTCCTATAAGGCAAAAAATAAAATAAAACAAAAAGTTAATTATATTACACAGTTTCTGACAGTTTGTCGCTACACAAGTTTTCTATAGAACATTTCAGTCTCAGAAGAGTATAATAACAAAACGGAAAAAATAGAACACTGTCAGATAACATCTTGATTAGACACAACAAATTAGGATAGAATTAGATCATAGGGTAAACAAATATCAACCAAGTTTGGGATTGTAAATTTTCAATCAACAAAAAGTGACGTGTGTAGCATCGAATATTAGTTTATACTTGAAAACAGAACAAAAGGCATGGATACGATTCGGAATAAAGTTGGTTGGTCTGGAAAGTCACGGACTTATGGGTTATGAGAGCACAGTCATGGAAAGGACATTCCTTGTACGGTGTCCATACATAATTATTCACTTCAGTTCACAGTTATTTTGTGTTGTATTATTCTCGTAAAATAATAATGAGTGTAATTATGGTTTAAGGTGCTTACTATTAAAGGACACTTTTTGTATACTTTCCTTACATAATCATTCAGCTCTATTCACAGCTCTTATGTTATGTATTATTCTCGGAAGAGATTCCAAAATAAGGGAAGTTATGTACCAAAGTCCTTACTATTCAAGGGCATTTATTGTATAATGTCCATACGTAATTATTCAGTTCTGGTCACAGTTCTATTGTTTTCTATTATTCTCGGAAGATAATACAAAATGAGTGAAATTATGTTTTATGGTCCTTTTTATTCAAGGACATTTTCTTGTATGCTCTCCTTACATAATTATTCAGTTCTGTTCACAGCTTTTCTATTTTGAATAGTTCACGAAAGAGAAACAAAAGAGTGAAATTATGTTTTAAAGTGTTTCCTATAAAACAACCATATATAAATAATCTTTTTCGATACGGATCGATTATAAGATATTTATTGGCTCTAAACATCTACACTTAAGTGATCTGAGAGCGGGATGGTTACATAATTACTAGATCAAACGAACTTACCTGAAGTGAAGTTCGATCTTGATTATGTATACCATCCCGCTCGAAAGATCACTCCCACCCTAAATAACCCAACCCCTATTATTAATAAACTTTGAAATTAATGAGGAACATAACGACCACACCAGAGCGAGAGGGCGTGTTTTTACTCTAAAATATTGTGGATACCGGCACAGATTAGGAGTACTACACTTAAGTGATCTTTCGAGCGGGATGGTATACATAATCAAGATCGAACTTCACTTCAGGTAAGTTCGTTTGATCTAGTAATTATGTTGTGTATGTATGATGAAAAAAAAATTAAAAAAGGTAAAAGGGCAAATACATTAAATTGGTGGCTAAAACTTTCAGGTCGAAATAAGCTTCTATTTTTATAGGGCTATCAGCCCAAGAGTTTTTCCGGCAAAGCAGAAAACTGGGAGAAGCTCAGATGAGTGTACAGTTCGAATAAACAGAAAATAATTTAAAAAAATACAACAGGCCTCGAACGCGAGAAGGCGTGCTGAACGCTCAAAGTCTGCAAATTGATATGCGACTTAAGGTCAATGATTTTTATACATTAAATGTTTTCTTTGCTTCTTAATCCCCCCAATGTCAACACGACCTTAGTCGCGAACGCTCCAATCGACAACATTATTCATATATATATATATATATATATATATATATATATATATATATATATATCAATCTTAATAATATAGCTAAATCAACATATTAAATCTCATTTTGTAGCTAATTAAGCTAGTAATACAAAACTGTCATTAGAATTTTCAAAAGTAATAGCTACGATTTTTGCAATTTTTTAAATAGCCCAGATCAGTCGGAGATGTTACTTTTTTGCACTTTTCATTATCCTGATCTTAATAATTGAGCTAAATAAATATATTTGATCTAATTTTGTAGCTAATTAAGCTAGTAACACATAAATGTCATTCTCCACCCCCGATTCACCGTCCCCACCACTAGCGGAGATTGAATATTTAAATAGGACTTGCTGCCCCGTCGAAGATAATCACTTTGTAAGATGCGCCACCTCCACGTCGCAGCGTCTTCTCCGCCCCCCGTGCCGCCCCCGTCGTAGGTGGGGATGGGGACCTATGGTCTCTATTCCAGTCTCTTATTGGGGCGGCGAGGTATTAATAGTATTTTATACCTCAGCCTCGCCGCCCCCGGCGAGGGTAGGTGCTTTTTTTATAAATCTCTACCCCATCCTTGCGGCTAATCCGGCGAGGTGGGGGTGGAGAATAGTAAAACACCCAGCCCCGCCTCCGACGGGGGCGGCGAGGCGAATTCTGTTAAATAATATTTTGCGTCCCCGCTTCACCGCCCCTCATATGTGAGAGACATGGGCGGTTGAATAGCATTCAGATCTGAATCCTTGAGTGTTGAGGCGAAAACTCAAGTATGCTTCAAAAATTGTCCAAGGATTTAACTTAATTTAACTTTTATAGCAGATGGAGATTCCTCTGTATATGCTAAGATTCAAAGAGATATAACGTACGGGCATGAGGTACAGAAACAGTGACCCTACCGATATAATACAATTCACATAAACATTTATTGTAGGTATCCAAAATTGAATGCGTTAATCATGTATTTAAAAAATACAGCAAAAAACTATTTATGATTAAAAATGATACCAAAAATATTCCCATATGTGCTCGAAAATGTTTTAGGAAACCATACCGCATGCATGCCGCATTATTGCGATAAAGTTGGTGATGCAACAGAAAACAAATTGCATTAGTCAGGATTATATCCTTATGTATTTCGTGAGTAAGCAGAAACATCATTATTTTCTGGTTAACATTTTCAACAATTTTAAAAAATAATCACTTATTTTGTGTGTAGGAGCTTTGAAAATCTGAAAAAAAAGATTGGCTTATAGATAATGAAACAAATGACAGGGCAGAAACATTCATGAGCATACTTTGTCGTTTCAATATGGGAAAACGCCTAAATTTAATAGGACGCGGATCATTCGAGCGGCTAGCTTACCTAGCTGCATTAAGATACAATGAAGGATTTAAATGGCATGAAAAACCTTACGAAATTGCTAATATGAACCTTTTTTAAATAATATCCCGGACTTGATTTCATTGTCAAGTCCGGGATATTATTTAAAAAAAGGTTCATATTAGCAAAGAGCAAAGAAAAGGCAACAAAATCAACTTTTAAATCTACTAGAAAAGAAAAATCCGAATATAATTCCAAGAAAAACATAGATTACGGACCATTTGCTGAAGAACCTATTTTAGATAACAATGCATCTGAAGAACCGTGTTTAAGAAAATTAAATTCTATGAAGGTATATATAATTATTATAAAATATTCCAAAATTACTGAGCATTTTACTTTAAAAAAACGTCTGATCTTCAACATATCTGTGGAAAATGTCCGTCATTCGTCCGGTATTTTTTTTTTAATTATTATAATAATTAATTAATTAATAATAATTTATATATATATATAATAATAATGTTTTCGGATAAACTCCTGCATATTTTTAGACCATGATAGATTGTATGTGGCTATTATGTCACGCTCTGGCTCTGTCTTGGTTAGTTTTAGCAGTGCACATTACATTATCATACGTAACATAATAATTAAAATAGAATATTATTTTAAAGAAATATATATATGTTTAATAATGTAATAAACCAAAATGGATTGTATTTTTTAACTTTCCGCGATTCTTCTAAATTTCTGAAATATTGGCACATGTAATGTGTCATTTCAATCAGAGATATACTTTGTTCTTTGCGAATAAAATACACGAAATAATCAATAAAACATTTCTACAACATTTTCTAAACTTATAATAAAATATAATTTTTATATTTAAATATAATATTGGCCACCTGAACCAAATAAAGTACTGCGCCTGATTAACATATCGTAATCATATAGACGAAGGTAAGGATTTATAATCTGATAAATCCGCTAAACACTAACTTATAGTATACCATCATCCAAAAAGGGAAAAAAAGCCTTGGCTAGTAAATAGACACACAGGCTGAGGAAGCTAAACAAACCCGATAGAAGAAAAAATAATATTGGACGTAAACTCAAAACTGAGGTACAATTAGAAACAAAAGTGGAAAAAATCATACTAATATACAACAAGCAGCCTGGGAAAACACACCAGAAATTAAAAAAGATCGAAATACAGCAACTATCCAAAAAGGAAACCAAGACGTAAATACAGAGCTCCCCAAGACAAGGCAAACGCCAACAACTGATAAGATAGATGAATTAAATTCAATTTTACTAATCTCAAAGAGCACAACTCAAAAATGCCCCAGGGTTTGAATTGATTACAGAAGAACTAATAACACAACTTCCAAGAAAAGCGCTGATGAAGCTAAACATTATTATCAACACTGCAATTAAGACTCAAATACTTTCCCAAGCTGTGGAAAGTGACAGAGATAGGTATGCTACCGAAACCAGGTAAGCCGCCACATGATGTCAAATCATATAGACTTATCACGTTGCTACCAATTATGGCATAGCGAAGTTATTCCTTAGGAGATTACAACCTATCATAGAAAGAAAACACCTCTCCACAATTGATCCAAATTCACAGAATAAATAGGGTAATAGAAAAAGCATTAGAAGAAAAGAACGTTTGCTCCCCGATATTTCTCGACGTGGCACAAGCACTCGACAAAGTTTGGTTTCACTCCAAATTAAAATAGATGCTTTTAAGACAATATACAGAAATCTTGGAATCTTACTTGACTAGCAGATACTTTAGGACAAAACAGAAGGACGCATACTCAAGGCTGGTGTGACGTACTTTGACGAATCTGCGTAAGAATGGTGTAGTACCCAGCTGTCATATTACTTCTGAACGTGCAAATGAACAAAATGTAAACGTAGGTGTATCGGCCGAAATGCACGCGTTTTTTTGCCACTAAGTTTCCCGGACCTTAACCCGTTTGATTTTTGCCTGGGGATGGTTGTAAAGAGACGAATTAATCATTCGAATGATGAATAGTACTGCCGTTATAAAAGAACGACCATAAACCGTAGGAAAGTTACACCTAGTATTGGCCAACGACTTTAAAAGTCAATTGAAGCTGGTGGTGGAATTTTTGAAAATCTACTTTGACTGAATTCTTCATATGTTTTATATCATTTAAATAACAATAATAAGTGCAAGTAGCCTTCATAATAAACAAATGAATAATTACATACATTTACTATATCTGTATAATAAATAGAAAATAGTCGAATGAAAAATTTTAAACTTTATTATAATATACATCATTTAATTGGTTTATATTCTATTAGAAAGAATAATTAAAATTATGCTTTTCTATGTACTGTAACCAGCATAATAATTAATCTGTATATAGTTATAGACAAAATATGTAAAAATAAATATTTTTTGCTTCTTTGATTTGAATTTTTTAAATAATATATTCTGAATCATTTCTAATAAGCTAAAATTTACAACCTATACGCTGTACTACACAAAAATATACAGATAATGGAACTTGTAGGTAATAAGATGCCAGTATGAAAGGTAAAGTAACCGGATAACAGATATACATACTTATCTTCTGTGTGGAAGGGACTATACTCCTAGACCGTTATAATACATCTATGTTATGATTCAGAACAATACGTTTGATTTGATACAATATATAATTTTTACAGACTTTAGATTCCTATCAACTAACTAAAGCAACATGACGAGCAGTCAATTATAGACATTATTTGATTTATATAATTTGCTAGAGCTGTTGATTGCAATGGTTGATTCGGCATTTGAGAGGAAACAAACAGTAGGAGCAACAAGAGCAGCGACTTAGAATTAATTGGATTTATATATTACTATTTATTGTGCATTTCTTGCAAAACAAAATGTTCATACTTTTGTTGGTGTATAATTAAAGAATGACTTGGTGTCTAAGATGATTCCACACTTGCCTTACATTTTCGTATAATAAACACCCCTAAGTATTTGAGATGGAAGGCGGCTGGTGCCAGTAGCATCTTTTGTGGTGCTAGCAGTAGATTACTTTAGTAACAAATAAAACATACCAACATATACTGAACCATGTATCACATATTCAAGAATTCTACAATATATTTACGAATACATAATGTGTTTATCGTACATGTTCAAGTTTTAGCGCTATTAATCGGCATCTAACCATGCCTCTGATGTGCCATGCGTGCCCCCCGGACGCAATAAGGTTAAATCGTAAACATATATATTTTATTGACATAACACCACAGAGCACTATAGCATAACACGGATATATTTGTTAACCTTAAAATGTCATATTACTTGAGGAGACTGCTACTGCCTCGCTGTGCAAAACGCAGAACTAATCGGCCATTTCCGGGCTTGAAACATTGCTAAATCGCTAGGCGCGAAATTTAAATATACGTGTTTTGTCCGTAAAATTTTTCGGGGAAACCATTTTTTATATTAATGAATAAATATTAACAAAAATAGTATTCACGTATACAGGATGGGCACCCACATATCAGTCTGGTATAGATTTTTTTAAATAAACATGTATACTGTTACAAATTTATCTTTTAGCACAAGAAAAAAATAAAAAGTCAAAATTTCAAAATTCTAAGAAAACTCTTTTTTAGATATTTCTATCCTATTTACCATGCTTTTTATTTTTTTGAATTATCTTTAGTCGTTTAGAAACTGATTTCCCCGAAAGATTAGCATGTCAGTCCCCTCTAGCCTTAATAACTTAGCTATAAAATCTTATTAATTCTTATTTTATAGCTAATTACGTTATTACCATTGACATTAGAATTTAAAAATATTATAGCCACGATTTTTTGCAATTTTTTAAATACCTCACATAAGTTTGAAAGGTTACTTTTTTGCATTTTTCATTATTTTAATCTTAATAATGCAGCTATATAAATGTGAAGCTTTTCCGCCGATCAAGATAGAAGCTCAGAGGATGACATTTACTTCTCTACTCTGAAAAACTAAGACGGACGTCTCCTCTAATCACTAGCCCACTGAATTTTGGATATGTAGTTATAAATTGCCACAAAAAATGCATTACTATATTTATGATCTAAAATATATTGAATAAAGTACAGGCTCAATAACCTACCACTCAATCAGAACTGATTTATACCACTTGGAATTCCATGTGGATGAATCAGTTCATCCTATAACGGTTAAAACATTTTATTTTTTTTGCAGACATTAATATGAAGGAAATATATAAATAAAAGTAGTTGCCATTTACAGAATAAGCAATGGTAGACAAGAAAAGTGAGTATTCGAAGCAAGAGCCATAGGAACGATATTAAAAGGAAAGCAACGAGAGATCTGGAACGACATAATTGGTAAAAGGCTCCAACTCAAAGGTAAAATCTGGGGATAGGCAAAACGAGGCCCGGAAGACAGGAAAGCAATAGAAGCTAATAGAAACCAACCTCGGCACCCAGAACGGGTACAAGTGTGTTGGTGGATTTTATAATATACAGACGTATTTTTTAAAAATTTATTTATTTTTTTATGATCATTGCTTGTCATATCTCAATTTCCTGTTTTTACGTATTTTTATTGTGTAAATGTGTATTTTGTTTTAATTCTCATATTGTATTGACTTGTGTAAACTTCTTGAAGTGATAACACTAATAAACGATTATTATTATTATTATTATTATTATTATTATTACTACCCAGCTCAGTGGCCGAGTGGTTAGAGGCGTCGTACGTCTTGTACTGAGCATTGAGGAGCCTGAGTTCGATCCCCAGCGGGGAACGAATTTTCGCGAATCACCTTTCACAGTTTTTCTGAGGTTTTCTGTGAAGTGAAGGTAAATACCGGGTGATTAAACTCCTCTAAGCTTCTCCCTTGACCGGTGGAAAAGCCTCACGGCTGATAGCCCTATAAAGATAGAAGTTTTTTTTATTATTACATTACATTAACAAATTAATAGGAGTTTCCTTCTCAGTGCTTTCGCCAATCGTTGAGTTGATCTGGAAAACCTGGTGTGAAGGATGTTGTTTGTTGTTATACTGGATTAGTTTTCTCTTCTTAATTTGTATGTTATTACTTCTTATTGCTTTACTGCGTTGCCATGATGTGTTTTAACAACAGTGCAGGTTTTTTTACCTCATTACTACGTCCCAACATTCCACAAGAATTTTGAACTAATTTCAAAACAACTACAATAATTTCAAGTGATAATATTATTTATTTCCTTCCTTGAAATTGAATACAGTATGAATTTATTTTATAATATTTTGCATACTCTACTATACGTGCATTCCCTCGGTTCGTTAATCTGCACGAACTTGACACGAATTTCGCAGCCGCATTTTCCTAACCGTTACACCCACAACATTCATTGGGTTCCTTAATATTTCAGAATGAAATTCTTGCAAAAAAAAATGTTGCAGTGGAATCGAGCCAAGGTTGGTGTGGGTGCAGCCTAAGGAGATTTACGCGATAAAAGAAATACTAATAATAATTATCATCCTAATAAACTTTTTTACATGTTGTAATTACATATCTATTATAATTTAGGTAGTTTTCTAAAAAAAACTCTCATTACACTGTTCTGAGCTTCTCCCTTTAGCAACTAGAACTAGTCCTCGGACTGATAGCTATAAATATACAAGTTTTTTTTTTTAGAATACTACCTAAATTATAATAGAGATGTTATTACAACATGTAAAAAACTCGGTATTTAGCTTAAACCTTTAAACTGAAAACTGTTATTTGCGAAATTCGCCCGCAGCGGGGTTTGAACTCTCGCTCCCCAATGCACAGTACGTGGCAGACTAACCACTAGGCCTCTGAACTGGATAGTGTTTTTTAATATATATAATTTCCATTTAGCAAGCTTACAGACGAAATCATATCAGTACCTAACTAGTCTACATAAAAAAATACCCCATGTCTTATATATTAAAAAAAAAATAGGTCTATAAGCCATACAGCATTTTTACCGGTAAAGGGAGTAGGTCAGAGTCGTTTAATCATCCGGTATTTATTTTAAGTTCGTGAAAATCTGATAAAAAGAACTGAAAACTGTATAAAACTTATGTGGGCTATTTAAAAAATTGCAAAAAAATTTTGGTATTATTTTTGAAAATTCTAATGACATGTATGTATTACTAGGTTAATTAGCTACAAAATGAGATATAATATGTTTATATATCTAAATTATTAAGATCACAATAATGAAAAACGTAAAAAAGTAACCTCTAAAAATAATGTGGGCTAATTAAAAAATTGCCAAAAATCATAGGTATTATTTTTGAAAATTCTAATGACATTTATATGTTACTAGCTTACTTAGCTACAAAATGAGATATTATTTGTTTATATAGCTAAATTATTAAGATCACAATAATGAAAAACGTAGAAAAAGAACCTGTCAAACGTATGTGCGCTATTTAAAAAATTGCAAAAAATTGTAGTTATTATTTTTGAAAATTCTAATGAGATTTATGTGTTAATAGCTTAATTAGCTACAAAATGAGATATAATATGTTTATATAGCTAAATTATTAAGCTAACAATAATGAAAAACGTAAAAAAGGAAGATCTCAAACGTATGTGGGCTCTTTAAAAAATTTCAAAAAATTTTAGTTATTATTTTTGAAAATTCTAATAACATTTTTGTGTTAATAGCTTCATTAGCTACAAAATGATATATAATATGTTTATATAGCTAAAATATTAAGATCACAATAATAAAAAACGTAAAAAAGGAACCTCTCAAACTTATATGGGCTATTTAAAAAATTGCAAAAAATTGTAGTTTTTATTTTTGAAAATTCTAATAATATTTTTGTGTTAATAGCTTCATTAGCTACAAAATGATATATAATATGTTTATATAGCTAAAATATTAAGATCACAACAATGAAAAACGTAAAAAAGGAACCTCTCAAACTTATATGGGCTATTTAAAAAATTGCAAAAAATTGTAGTTATTATTTTTGAAAATTCTAAGGCCATTTATGTGTT
The DNA here is from genome assembly GCA_963942505.1 of Lordithon lunulatus. Classification (NCBI taxonomy): domain Eukaryota; kingdom Metazoa; phylum Arthropoda; class Insecta; order Coleoptera; family Staphylinidae; genus Lordithon; species Lordithon lunulatus. The sequence continues at coordinate 33,728,943 of OZ012675.1, forward strand.
AATAGCTCAATTAGCTACAAAATGACATATAATATGTTTATATAGATAAATTATTAAGGTCACAATAATGAAAAACGTAAAAAAGGAAGATCTCAAACGTATGTGGGCTCTTTAAAAAATTTCAAAAAATTTTAGTTATTATTTTTGAAAATTCTAATAACATTTTTGTGTTAATAGCTTCATTAGCTACAAAATGATATATAATATGTTTATATAGCTAAAATATTAAGATCACAACAATGAAAAACGTAAAAAAGGAACCTCTCAAACTTATATGGGCTATTTAAAAAATTGCAAAAAATTGTAGTTATTATTTTTGAAAATTCTAAGGCCATTTATGTGTTAATAGCTCAATTAGCTACAAAATGACATATAATATGTTTATATAGATAAATTATTAAGGTCACAATAATGAAAAACGTAAAAAAGGAAGATCTCAAACGTATGTGGGCTCTTTAAAAAATTTCAAAAAATTTTAGTTATTATTTTTGAAAATTCTAATAACATTTTTGTGTTAATAGCTTCATTAGCTACAAAATGATATATAATATGTTTATATAGCTAAAATATTAAGATCACAACAATGAAAAACGTAAAAAAGGAACCTCTCAAACTTATATGGGCTATTTAAAAAATTGCAAAAAATTGTTGTTATTATTTTTGAAAATTCTAAGGCCATCTATGTGTTAATAGCTCAATTAGCTACAAAATGACATATAATATGTTTATATAGATAAATTATTAAGGTCACAATAATGAAAAACGTAAAAAAGGAAGATCTCAAACGTATGTGGGCTCTTTAAAAAATTTCAAAAAATTGTAGTTATTATTTTTGAAAATTCTAATAACATTTTTGTATTAATAGCTTCATTAGCTACAAAATGATATATAATATGTTTATATAGCTAAATTATTAAGATCACAATAATGAAAAACGTAAAAAAGTAACCTCTCAAACTTATGTGGGCTATTTAAAAAATTGCATAAAATTGTAAGTATTATTTTTGAAAATTCTAATACCAGTTTTGCATTAATATTTTAATTAGATACAAAATGAGATATAATATGTTTATATAGCTACATTATTAAGATAACAATAATGAAAAACGTAAAAAAGGAAGATCTCAAACGTATGTGGGCGCTTTAAAAATTTCAAAAAATTGTAGTTATTATTTTTGAAAATTCTAATAAAATTTTTGTGTTAATAGCTTCATTAGCTACAAAATGATATATAATATGTTTATATAGCTAAAATATTAAGATCACAATAATGAAAAACGTAAAAAAGGAACCCCTCAAACTTATATGGGCTATTTAAAAAATTGCAAAAAATTGTAGTTATTATTTTTGAAAATTCTAATGCCATTTATGTGTTAATAGCTTAATTATCTACAAAATGAGATATAATATGTTTATATAGCTAAATTATTAAGATCACAATAATGAAAAACTGAAAAAGGAACCTCTCAAACTTATGTGGGCTATTTAAAAAATTGCAAAAAACTGTAAGTAATATTTTTGAAAATTTTAATACCAGTTTTGAATTAATAGGTTAATTAGATACAAAATAAGATATAATATGTATATATAGCTAAATTATTAAGATCACAATAATGAAAAACGTAAAAAAGTAACCTCTCAAACTTTAGTGGGCTATTTAAAAAATTTCAAAAAATTTTAGGTATTATTTCTGAAAATTCTAAGGCCATTTATGTGTTGATAGCTTAATTAGCTACAAAATGAGATATACCATATTTATATAGCTAAATTAGTAAGATCACAATAATGAAAAACTTAAAAAAGGAACCTCTCAAACGTATGTGGGCTATTTAAAAAATTGCAAAAAATTCTAAGTATTATTTTTGAAAATTCTAATACCAGTTTTAGATTAATAGGTTAGTTAGATACAAAATAAAATATAATATGTTTATATAGCTAAATTATTAAGATCACAATAATGAAAATCGTAAAAAAGTAACCTCTCAAACTTTAGTGGGCTATTTAAAAAAATTCAAAAAATTTTAGGTATTATTTCTGAAAATTCTAATGACATTTATGTATTACTAGCTTAATTAGCTACCAAATGAGAGATCATGTGTTTATATAGCTAATTTATTAAGATCACAATAATGAAAAATGTAAAAAAAGTAACCTCTCAAACTTATGTGGGCTATTTGAAAAATTGCAAAAAAAAGTTGGTATTATTTTTGAAAATTCTAATGACGGTTTTGTATTACTAGCTTAATTAGCTACAAAACGAGATATAATATATTTATATAGCTCAATTATTAAGAGCATAATAATAAGAAACGTAAAAAAGTAACTTCTCAAACTTATGTGGGCTATTTAAAAAATTGCAAAAAAAAGTTGGTATTATTTTTGAAAATTCTAATGACGGTTTGGTATTACTAGCTTAATTAGCTACTAAATGAGATATAATATGTTTATATACCTAAATTATTAAGATCACGATAATGAAAAACGTATAAAAGTAACCTTTCAAAATTAAGGGGGCTATTTAAAAAATTGTAAAAAATTGTAACTATGATTTAAAAAAATTCTAATGCCATTCATGCATTACTAGCTTTATTAGCTACACAATGGGAAATAATATGTTTATATGGATAAATTATTAAGCTTAGAATATACAAAGTACTCAAAATAATCCTCCTTACATCAATACACAAACCAAGTACGCCAGGTAGTTGTTTACTTTCTTTTGTTATATTGTTTTTAGAAACATCGTGACTCTTGATCAATTTAAAGTCGCACTTTATAATAATGTACAACATGAATTAACCATTCGATTATAAAAGGCTATCGACCGTAGTGTTTTTACCTTGTTACTAACATATATATATATATATATTTGAATTATTTTGAAAAGGAGAAATATATATATATATATATATATATATATATATATATATATATATATATATGAGTTAAAAACTATGTATGACACAGTTTTGGATAACTTATTTATTCAAATTTGAGATAAGAAAGAAAAAAAATAGTATATATATTTTATTAAAGGCGTGATTTTTTAAGATTTCAGTCATTAAAAAAACCTTCCAACCTTTTTTATTTGAAACTCTCTAAATATATTTGCCTGAACATATAAAATATAAATAGAAAGTATGACGTTGATTGAAATAGATAATATACAGCCATTTTCATAGACGTGTTTTGGAATAATTTTTTGATAAGCATAAATCACTCTTTTTTAGTAAATAATAAAACTAGTTACGTTATCAACATAATAATAAGTGATACATTTTTGTATTGCATGATTCATGTACTTTAAGATAATTAACTAAAAAATGCATGTCAGTAGTATATTTTTTTGAGATAGGGACTAAAAACGCATACCATGTTTTCCAAAGGTTTTCAGGCATTACAAAAAAACTTAATGATATTTTTTTCTGAAACTCTCAAATTACATTCATTTGGTTAGATAGAATACACATCTAAAATTTCAATTTGATTGAAAAAACTTGAATTTTCAGTAAAAATCTACATTTTCAGAAATTTTCAGCGAGCTGTAACTTTTGTTTCAAACCGAATCAAAACAAATTTTAAACGGATTTGACTTCTATAATTAATCTATTTTCAAATAATAATATAAAATATTCATGTCATCTATATATTTTTTGACATATTGACTGAAAACTGACACCATGTTTTCACCACTATTTCAGTCATAACTGAAAAACTAGCAGCCTGAAACAACTCATAAAATATTGTTTCTTATGTCCATTATAATATATATGCAAATTTTGAAGCAAATCGAAAAAATGGTCAAAATCGCCAAAAATTGTAACTAACTATTGGCCTTTAAAGTCAGCTGAAAATTAAATTTCATCTTTTTTCAGTAAGCTATATAATTAATACCTGATCTTCAAAAAACATATACTATACATTTTTGGATAGACTAGTTAATCCACTTTAGGATTATAATAAAAAATAATTGTGTTAGATGTATATTTTTTTGAGATATCTACTGAAAACCAAGAGGTTGTTTTTTGAAGTTTTTAAGGGATTAAATATAAACTAGCTCCAAAATTTGACTGAAACTCTCAAACAACATTTATTTCGATATGTACAATTACAATATTTAGTTTAAAATCTGTTTAAAAATTTATAACCAAAATTTCAGCCACATATAATTTTCAGTTTTAGCTGAAATTTGTTTTCAGCCTGATTTCAAATTTTGAATAACTATTTACATATTATACTAATAATCTGATGCAATTTTCAGCCAATTTCTATAATAAGTTTTTGAGTTATCGACTAATTCGTTGGATGCAAAGCTACATTTTAGTTTTTTCAGCGACCTATATAACTTTTTTCTTATTAGATAATGTCAACTTCTATAAATTTTTGGACAGCCTGATTAATCTAGTTGACATTTTTCTAATTATATTATTAAATAAAAAACATAGAAAAATTCGTTTTATTTATTTATTATAATGAATTATCACAAAGTAGATGCCGATTCAATCCAATATTTATATTATTAATTATTATTTAGGGCATTTATTTTTGTATTGGCTATTCATACTCCAAATATCCAATCAATTTCTTCAACACATTACCCATTTCCATGGTTGATGCACATGGAGGACAGTGGTAGTTGAAACATCCTTGTTTTCTTATGAAATTTTGCTATAATCTATATATTCCTGAATCTAATTAATGTTAGAAACACTTATTCTATGTAGAATTGAATGTAGAATCCAAATATCCAATCAATTCTTTCATAACGTAACCCATTTTCATGATAGATGCACATGGAAGACAGCGGTAGTTGAAATAACTTTGCTTTCTTATAAAATTGTGTTATAATCTATATATTCCTGAATCTGTTTAATGTTAGAAACGCTTATTTTATGTAGAAATTAATGTAGAATCCAAATATCCAATCAATTTTTTCATAACGTAACTCATTTTCATAATAGATGCACATGGAAGACAGTGGTAGTTGAAATATCCTTGCTCTCTTATAAAATTGTGCTATAATCTATATATTCCTGAATATCTAATTAATGTTGGAAACACTTATTCTATGTAGAATTGAATGTAGAATCCAAATATCCAATCAATTTTTTCATAACGTAACCCATTTTCATGATAAATGCACATGAAAGGCAGTGGTATTTGAAATATCCTTGCTTTCTTATGAAATTGTGCTATAATCTATATATTTCTGAATCTAATTAATGTTAGAAACACTTGTTCTATGTAGAATTGAATATAGAATCCAAATATCCAATCAATTTTTTCATAACGTAACCCATTTTCATGATAGATTATCATGAAAGATAGTGGTAGTTGAAATATCCTTGCTTTCTTATGAAATTGTGCTATAATCTATATATTTCTGAATCTAATTAATGTTAGAAACACTTATTCTATGAAGAATTGAATATAGAATCCAAATATCCAATCAATTTTTCATAACGTAACCCATTTTCATGATAGATGCACATGAAAGACAGTAGTAGTTGGAATATCCTTGCTTTCTTATAAAATTGTGCTATAATCTATATATTCCTGAATCTAATTAATGTTAGAAACGCTTATTCTCTGTAGAAATTAATGTAGAATCCAAATATCCAATCGATTTTTTCATAACGTAACTCATTTTCATAATAGATGCACATGGAAGACAGTGGTAGTTGAAATATCCTTGCTCTCTTATAAAATTGTGCTATAATCTATATATTCCTGAATATCTAATTAATGTTGGAAACACTTATTCTATGTAGAATTGAATGTAGAATCCAAATATCCAATCAATTTTTTCATAACGTAACCCATTTTCATGATAAATGCACATGAAAGGCAGTGGTATTTGAAATATCCTTGCTTTCTTATGAAATTGTGCTATAATCTATATATTTCTGAATCTAATTAATGTTAGAAACACTTGTTCTATGTAGAATTGAATATAGAATCCAAATATCCAATCAATTTTTCATAACGTAACCCATTTTCATGATAGATGCACATGAAAGATAGTGGTAGTTGAAATATGCTTGCTTTCTTATGAAATTGTGCTATAATCTATATATTCCTGAATCTAATTAATGTTAGAAACGCTTATTCTCTGTAGAAATTAATGTAGAATCCAAATATCCAATCAATTTTTTCATAACGTAACTCATTTTCATGATAGATGCACATGAAAGACAGTGGTAGTTGAAATATCCTTGCTTTCTTATGAAATTGTGCTGTAATCTATATATTCCTGAATCTAATTAATGTTGGAAACACTTATTCTATGTAGAATTGAATGTAGAATCCAAATATCCAATTAATTTTTTCATAACGTAACCAATTTTCATGATAGATGCACATGGAAGACAGTGGTAGCTGAAATATCTTTGTTTTCTTATAAAATTATGCTATATTCTATATATTCCTGAATCTAAGTAATGTTAGAAACACTTATTCTATGTAGAAATGAATGTAGAATCAAAATATCTAATAATTTTTTTTATAACGTGACCCATTTTCATGTTAGATGCATATGGAAGACAGTGATAGTTGAAATATCCTTGTTTTCTTATAAAATTGTGCTATAATTTATACATTCCTGAATCTAAGTAATGTTAGAAACTTATTCTACATAGAAATGTATTTAGAATTTAAATAAACAATTAATGTATTCACTTACCTGAACTTTATAAGTGTGTATATACCTCTTAGCAATAACTAAGATGTGAATGCACACGTGTGCTATGTATAGATGAATAGATATAGAAATCGATCTTGTTAGACCTTTAGCTCAGCTAGTAATAATAAATTTATAAAATCTCAATAAATTACAAAAACATCATTTAATCAACAAACAACAAATAATTATTTCGTTAACAATACAACAGAACAAATCATCATAACAACTCTACCACTAAAAAGTCTACCACAGTTAGGAAAATTAATAAACTCAAACAGCTTATCATTACACCGATCAGTCCCACATACATCACATGTTTTAATCTCCCCTTCCACATCCATCCGTTTAATTTGCCTCTCAGCAAACCAACAAACCATCTCACAACGAGCCTTAATCTCACACGCCCTCGCCACCAAACGATTACCTTCGAAAACAAAATCTATACTGGAACAACAGCTGCTATAGCACTCTTCAACTCGTGTGGAGCTAGACACCGAACTACAGTTATAACATGAATAACATTTCATTTGGTCAACATATGGCTCTGTTTGCGGTATAAAATTCTCGTTATTGCAGTTATTACCACTACACGCATAACAGTAGCCCAACAAAAACCTTCCAGTGGGTATGGCAGATAAATAACTGCAGTAATCATCACATGCTATATCAATTCGTTCAGCACACGCTCGATGGCTATCAGGAAAACCTTCATATGTCCAAATAGCTGTATAACAACAGCCGCTACTGCAATTAGTTGTGGCCGTATTGTAATCAACTGTATAACAATTAGGACAGTTATAACAACTACTGACGATACTTCTTTTAGTACGTACATCTTCATAACTGTTACATTTAGATGCTGTACATGTTTTGCAGTTTAATTTTAATATGTTTAGGTTGTTACAATAGTCGTTACATTTAGTTGTAATAGCACATCCTCGTCTGTGTGTAACTATGTTGTTTTGCAGGAAAGTTACAGTGTAACAACATTTGGTGCTACAGTTGATTGTATCGGATGCGTTGTAACATTTAAAATCATCTTTTTTTAATTTAATTTCTTCATTATTACATTTGTTGCCATAACAAATTCTACAGTAGTTTGTTGTAAGATGTTCACAAGCTTGATGGCATGGTGTGTTTGGTGTAACGCAGTTCCTTTCGTAAGTGTTGGCGATAACGGATGTAAAACAACATGTGTTGTTGCATTTGGTGGTTGAAGTACTAGTTGTAATTGTGGGGCAGTTGGTACAACTGTAACATGTTGTTGCTGTATGTTTAGCTACCTCATTGTTACAGGTGTCACTCATACACACGCTGCAGTATTTAACAGTTGAATCAGGATCAAGATTACGCATGTCAGCACTGATTGTGTTGCAGACATGATTGCATTTCTTTCGCTCGCAACGTCTGTTGATTATGTTCTTGTTGAACATACTGACTTCAATGGTTGAGCAACAACTGCTCGGGCAGTTTACTAGTTCGGTTGTCGGGGTGATTGATGTACAGCCATCGCATACATAACAGCGTACCATATGGCTTGTATTAGGTGGTATGGGTTTTGGTATTTTCATATTCTCATCATCATTTAAGATTTTTTCATTATAGATTTCATGTCGTGGCATGCCTATTGCTGGTCTCTCATTCATAGAGCCTTCTTCAATATGGCTTTTATATGGTACAGGTGCTATTTCCTCATTCATAAAACTTTCTTCAATATGGCTTTCATGTGGCGACATGACTATTGCTGGCTTTTCATTCATAAAGCCTTCTTCAATACGGCTTTCATGTGGTAACATGTCTATTGCTGGTCTCTCATTCACAGAGCCTTCTTCAATAAGGCTTTCATATGGTGGCATTGCTGGTGCTAGTTTCTCATTCATAAAACTTTCTTCAATATGGCTTTCATGTGGCGACGTGACTATTGTTGGTTTTACATTCATAAAGCCTTCTTCAATAAGGCTTTCATGTGGTAACATGTCTATTGCTGGTCTCTCATTCAAAGAGCCTTCTTCAATATGGCTTTTATATGGCGGCATTGATGGTGCTAGTTTCTCATTCATAAAACTTTCTTCAGTATGGCTTTCATGTGGCGACACGACTATTGCTGACTTTTCATTCTTAAAGCCTTCTTCAATAAGACTTTCATGTGGTAACATGTCTATTGCTGGTCTCTCATTCACAGAGCCTTCTTCAATAAGGCTTTTATATGGTGGCATTGCTGGTGCTATTTTCTCATTCATAAAACGTTCTTCAATGTGGCTTTCATGTGGCGACATGACTATTGCTGGCTTTTCATTCATAAAGCCTTCTTCAACAAGGCTTTCATGTGGTAACATGTCTATTGCTGGTCTCTCATTCATAGAGCCTTCTTCAATATGGCTTTTATATGGCGGCATTGCTGGTGCTAGTTTCTCATTCATAAAACTTTCAATATGGCTTTCATGTGGCGACATAACTATTGCTGGCTCTTCAATCATAAAGCCTTCTTCAATAAAGCTCTCATCTGGTAACATGTCTATTGCTGGTCTCTCATTCATAGAGCCTTCTTCAATATAGCTTTTATATGGCGGCATTGCTGGTGCTAGTTTCTCAATCATAAAACTTTCTTCAATATGGCTTCCATGTGGCGACATGACTATTGCTGGCTTTTCATTCATAAAGCCGTCTTCAATATGGCTTTCATGTGGTAACATGACTATTTCTGGTTTCTGATTCATAAAGCTTTCTTCAATATAACTTTCATGTGTTTTTGGTTTTTCAATAATAAATAATTGGTCGAAATGTTTTTTGTATGGTGACATAGCTTTGACTAGTTTTTCCTTCATAAAATGTCGTTTATAGGCCGACATGTTTGTAGCTGGCTTCTCATACATAACAAGATTTTCTATATGGCTTTTATAAGGTGCTATAAAGAGTTTTTTATTACATCCATTAGTGGTACAATAATTACAATAAAAAACCTTGCCATCAGGATCGAAATGCTTGAGTTTCATCACTATTTCCTTACAAAAATTTGCACGAACCTCGCAACCTCTTATTACAGTGGTTTTTCCAAGCAGATTTACGTGGAGGGTTGTGCAACTAATGGGTTTACACCTGGGGGTGCTATCGTATACTTCAAAACAACCCTCGCATTGGTAACATCCGAATTCAATCTCATCAGTTGTGGGAGTTGTTGTTGTTGAATCAAAAGTTTCATCATTGCATAGGTTTGTGGTGCAAACTTGACAATATTCGTTGGTTCCATAAGGGTCCAACCGTTTGAGGACTTCATCTGATTTGGTGCAAGCATGTTCGCATGCCATTCGATACTCGCAACGTCTTACAACCCTTTTTGAACCAAATAATGTTATGTGTGATGTTAAACAACATTTGCTTCTACATTCAGTTCTGTAGGTTTCAGTTGATATCGAGTTACAGTTTTGACAATTATAGCACATGAAATTTGAAGTTTGATCAACATTTTCTGGATGAGTTGTAAATTTATTTATATTTATGTTATTGCATAGATTATCCTTACAAACATTACAATAAGTAATTGTACCTTCAGGATGAAATCTTTTAATATCATTCAAGATTTTATTACAAAAATCCTTACATAAAGTCCTATACTCACAACTTCTACTAACAGTATGTTTAGCCAACAATGATACACCAACAGTTGTACAACAATTACTCATACAACCTTCTTTATAAGTAGTAATGTTTGTTGCAGAACAGTCATGACATTTATAACATTCCATTTTATGCTTGATTTGCTCTTCAAAGCTTTCATCATTACAATTATCACTCTTACAAATCTTACAGTACTTAATACGTCCAGTTCCATCCATTCGAGCCATATTGGCTTTCATTTTTCTACAAAAATCATTGCAACCAAAACGCTCGCAACGCCTTACAACAGTTGTAAACCCAAAAAACTCGATATCAATGCTTGAACAACATTTACTAGCACAGTAAACTTTGGGTGTATTCCATGTAACACCCCTACAATCATGACAATCATAGCAACTGCCACCACTAACATTTTGCTGATTACAAAGATTTGTATCACAAACCCTACAGTACACCACTTTGCCAACCATCTCAAACGTTTTAACAACAGCTCCAATTTTCAAACAAAACTGATTACAAGCCATACGATTCACGCAACTTCTTGAAATCACTTGTACACCTTGAAACATCCTTATTACAGTTGAACAACATTTGTTTTCATCACAACCTTCTACAGCCGTATCAGATCCAGTTGATGAGCAGTTGTGACAACTATAACACTTAACATCATCATGTGTAGCTTTAATTTTAACAGGCCGTTTTATAACAACTGGTATGAAGAACGGTACCTTTTTTGAATTACATTTGTCATCAAAACAAACCTTACACGAATTAATAACACCATTATAATCATAGTTGTGTAAATGATGATGAACACGTTCACAAAGGTTGGCACAAAAATGCCTGCGTTCACACCGTCTAGTAATAACTCTATTTCCAAACAGAGTTATATCAACAGTTGAACAACAGTCGCTCCTACAAGGAACTGTATTGGTTTCATTTATAACTCTATAACAGTTTTTACAGCTGTAACACTCCATAAGTAAACTGTCTGATATGTTTCTAAAGCTTTTATCATTACAGAGGTTACTGTCACAAACATTGCATGAACTAAGTTCGCTGTCAGGATCAAACCTTTGCATATCACGAGCTGTTTTCATACAGAATTTATCACAACGGGCTCTCAGTTCGCATTTTCTTGCAACTATTTCAACATTATGCATTGTAAGATGTATGCTAATACAACATTCTGTTAAACAAGGTTCTGTTTTGGTTTTATTAATGGTAACCAAGTGGCAATTGTAGCATTTATAGCATTCAAATGTGTTATTACTGTTGTTACTAGATGCTAATTCAGTTAGGTCCTTTTTAGATATTGTTTCATTATTACAATGAGATCCATTACAAATATTACAATAAACAATATGTGCGTTCGGGTCGAAACGATGCACATCATGTTTAGCTAAATCACATACCTTACTGCATGTAGTTTTAGTTTCACAACGTCTAGTGATTAAATGATTGCCTAGTATTATAGCTGATACTGTTGAACAACATGATGTTTCACAATACTCTTTACTGGTGCTACTGGTGACATTATAACAGTTTTGACAGTTATAACAATCAATTGATGCACCTAAATCATCATGTGTAATTGTTTTGTTATTACAACCAGTTGTATTACATGTGCTGCAGTGTATAACACCGCCAGTTGGATCAAAATGTTTTAAATCACGTCTAGCAATCGAACAAAACTCCCCGCAAAGTATTCTACTTTCACATCTTCTATCCAATTTCTTGACACCGTGTAAAATCATTTCAATTGTTGAACAACAGTTGTTGGGGCAACTTTCTATTGGAGTCGTATTGGTTGTAGTAAGACAATCGGTACATTTATAGCAATTAATTGTAATGGGAGGTTCTAAATTTTTATCATTACAATTATTTGTGTTACAAACATTACAATAAGCCATTCTACTGCACATATCAAGTCTTTTTGAAGCTTCTCTTGCACGACTACAAACGTTATCACACATGGTTTTAATCTCGCAACGTCTTGTAACCTTTTGGACACCTTTTAGCAGTACATCTATAGTTGAGCAACATCCTGACATACAAAATTCCTCAGTGGTTTTATTACTAACAGCATTACAATCGTGACAACTATAACAATTAATAGCGTCAACCGATTTCAAGCTAATATTATTACATTTATTCCCATCACAAGTTTCACAATGATCAACAGTTCCATTCGGATCAAACCTTTTAATATTCAGTTTTAAATCATCACAATAGTTGTGTAAGTTACTTTTAGCACACCTTCTAGTGATCACTTGCTTACCAATCAAACTAATCATAGTAGTAACACAAATACCATCACCGCACGCCTCTAGAGGTGTTTCATTATAAACAACAGGGCACCGTAGACATTTATAGCAACCAACTTTCTCCTTGGGTAACCTAATAAGTTTTAAAGTATCCTCCATGTCATTACAAAAGTCCTTACTGCAAGCATCACAATAAATTAAGGTGCCATTCGGATCAAACCTTTTAGCATCTTCAGCAGCAACCTCACAAACATTTTCGCAACGTGTTTTATTGTCACAACCTCTAGAAATATATTGCACTCCAAGCATTTTAATACTAACAGTAGAGCAACATTTAGACTCACACAACTCTATTGGAGTTGTTGCTGATATCCTTAAACAACCAGAACAACTGTAGCAGGATATATTCAAACCAACATCAGTAGCTATCTCACTATTACATTTATTTCTATAACAAACCTTACAGTAACCAACTACACCATTCTGATCAAACCTTTTAATATCATTTTTTAATGTACTACAAGTTTTATAGCAACTAGTTGTATTTTCACAACGTCTTACAACACTTTCACCTCCAAGTATTATGATCCTACTAGTTGAACAACATTCGCTAGTGCAGTTGCTTATAAAACCAGTTTCAGGTGTTATTTTAGAACAGTTATGGCAATTATAACATCCAACAGGTGTGCCTTCAAATGATTTTCTATTACAAACACTTGTATTACATACAGAACAGTATTTAATAGTACCATTGTTGCGATCAAACTTTTCCACGTGATGCTTCATGTTATTACATACATGATCACAACGTATCTTCATTTCGCAGCTCCTTACAACACTATCAAGCCCATATAAAGTACTTTGTACAGTAGAACAACATCGGGTTGCACAAGGTACTTTATCATTAGCACCAGCAATGCTACTACAGTTGTGACAACTATAGCACTCCATATTACTAGCTTGAGTCACACTAAAAGCCTTATCATTACATCTCGGTTTATTACAGTGCTTACATGAATTAATAACACCTCCATCAGGATCAAAACGTTTCACATAAGCCTGAATTGCATTACAAAAATCCCTACTAGTTTCACAACTTCTTGCAATAACAACCATACCAAACATTTTAATATTAGTAGTAGCACAATAACTACTCTTACACGGTACAATGTTAGTAACATTAGTTACTTTAGGACAGTCATGGCAATCATAACACTCCATTTCAACCTTTAATGCACCTGGTTCAAACCACTCGCTATTACAAACATCCGTTCGACATGTCTCACAATACCGTACTTTGCCTGTTTTATCAAATCTCCCCACATGATGCTTTACAAGCTCACAAACCTTATCACATCTGATTTTAGTCTCACAATCTCTGATATACATGGTAGAATTCAATAAATCAACACCAATAGTTGAGCAACATTTAGAACTACAATTAAACGTCTGTGACTCCGCAATTCGTTCAGGACAATCATAACAAACATTACAATCAACCGGTCCGGGGCTAGGTGTAACCGATGTCTCTTTACGTCGTTTCGAATTACATTCATCCGTATGACAAACCTGACATAAATGAACACTTGCTGTTTGATCCAAACGTTGCACATGTTTCTCCAACTGCTGACAAAACGTATCACATGTTCCATTAAACTCGCAATTTCTATCAACAGTATTCACATCAAATATAGTTACATTTGTAATCGAACAACATCTAGTTGGACATACTTCAACATCAACTATACTGATTAAAGAACAATTGTTACATTTATAACAGTTAATAGGCGTAATAAATTCGTCCGGTTTATTATTGCACTTACTACTAGTACACACAGTACAATCCTTCAATTCACCATTAGGATACCTCAGTAAATAATCAACGTTTTGTAGAAACAAACAATATATCTGACAAGTCTTTCCAGGCCGAACTCTCGCACAACCACGTTCAAAAACAACTCCCCCATCAAATATCTTCAACAACCCACTATAACAACATTGTGAATCACATGGGATGACATCAGTTTCATTACCAACCACTCTGCAATCAGTACAGTTGTAGCAATCAATCGGATGTATATTAGCTAGAGCAATTCCTTTAGTATGGTCCAACACAAAACTCTTGTTATTACAATTATTTAGACTACAAACATTGCAATAATCAAATCCTACTGTTTCGTTCAGTATCCCACAAAAGTCATTACAATTTCCACCTTGTAAATCAGCACAAAACCGCCCTACATGTCTACGGTCATCCGCTACCCAATCAACCTCATAACAACAATTATCATCACATTTGTTTCTACTTGTGCTATTTGTAACCTCATAACATCCAATACATTCGTAACAGTTGATATGTTTAACATCAGCTGCCGTTTTGGTTTTGTTATTACATTTATCGCTTGTACATACCTCGCAGGATTTCATGTCAGCATTAGGGTGTTTAAATCGGTAATCTTGTTGGCTATACAGGCAGTATTTGTGGCATGTTCTTCCTGGGGTTAGTTTGGCACAGCTACGGATGGATGTTAGTTCACCGGTTTCTTCTTCAAAAACGCCTTTAAATAAAAACAAACGTTACGGTTAGTAGTTGATTTCCCTCAAAAACATATGACTTAACAATTAACAATATTTTGTTGAAAAACGTGAAGTAAAAAAAGTAAAGACATTGGAATAAAGACAGAGATAAACCATGAGGTGGAGGAATGAAGGAATGAATATAATTACAAAAATAAGAAAATAAAATGTGCTAGTTAAGAAGCTGAAGGAAGAAAACAGAAAACGCATGAAAAACAAAGAAAGAATGCAATGAAATTGCACTTCACAATTTGAAAATTCGTCAAAAATTCGGTTTATAAAATATTATTCTCAAATTAAATTTGGTGATTTGGTAATATGTTCTAAATATAATTAGCAATATTCATTATTATTGCGGTACTATAATGAGATTTACAGCCAATTTAGTAAAACAAGTTTATGAATGAAATGTCATTTCACATTTTGAAAATTCATCAATAATTTAGTTTATAAAATATAATTCTCAAATTAATTTTGATGATTTGCTAACATGTTCTAATTATAATTAGCAATTTTCATGAATATTCCGGTACTATAATGAGATTTACAGCCAATTTAGTAAAACTAGTTTATGAAAGAAATGTCACATCACATTTTGAAAATTCATCAAAAATTCAGTTAATAAAATATCATTCTCAAATTAATTTTTCTGATTTGCTAACATGTTCTAAATATAATTAGCAATTTTCATATATAGTCCAGTACTATAATGAGATTTACAGCCAATTTAGTAAAACTAGTTTATAAAAGAAATGTCACTTCACATTTTGAAAATTCATCAAAAATTCAGTTTATAAAATATCATTCTCATATTAATTTGCCTCATTTGCTATCATGTTCTAAATATAATTAGTAATTTTCATGAACATTCTGGTACTATAATGAGATTTACTCCCAATTTAGTAAAACTAGTTTATAAAAGAAATGTCACTTCACATTTGGAAAATTCATCAAAAATTCAGTTTATAAAATATCACTCTCAAATTACTTTTGGTGATTTGCTAACATGTTCTAAATATAATTAGAAATTTTCATATATATTCCTGTACTATAATGAGATTTACAGCCAATTTAGCAAAACTAGTTTATGAAAGAAATGTCACTTCACATTTTGAAAATTCATCAAAAATTCAGTTTATAAAATATCACTCTCAAGTTACTTTTGGTGATTTGCTAACATGTTCTAAATATAATTAGAAATTTTCATATATATTCCTGTACTATAATGAGATTTACAGCCAATTTAGCAAAACTAGTTTATGAAAGAAATGTCACTTCACATTTGGAAAATTCATCAAAAATTCAGTTTATAAAATATCATTCTCAAATTAATTTGTCTGATTTACTAACATGTTCTAAATATAATTAGCAATTTTCATATATATTCCTGTACTATAATGAGATTTACAGCCAAATTAGTAAATCTACTTTATGAAAGAAATGTCACTTCACATTTTGAAAATTCATCAAAAATTCAGTTTATAAAATATCATTCTCAAATTAATTTGTCTGATTTGCTAACATGTTCTAAATATAATTAGCAATTTTCATATATAGTCCAGTACTATAATGAGATTTACAGTCAATTTAGTAAAACTAGTTTATAAAAGAAATGTCACTTCAAATTTTGAAAATTCATCAAAAATTCAGTTTATAAAATATCACTCTCAAATTACTTTTGGTGATTTGCTAACATGTTCTAAATATAATTAGCAATTTTCATATATATTCCTGTACTATAATGAGATTTACAGCCAAATTAGTAAATCTACTTTATGAAAGAAATGTCACTTCACATTTTGAAAATTCATCAATAATTCAGTTTATAACATATCATTCTCAAATTAATTTGTCTGATTTGCTAACATGTTCTTAATATAACTAGCAATTTTCATATATATTCCAGTACTATAATGAGATTTACAGCTAATTTAGTAAAACTAGTTTATGAAAGAAATGTCACATCACATTGTGAAAATTCATTACAAATTCAGTTTATAAAATTTCACACTCAAATTAATTTGTCTCATTTGCTAACATGTTCTAAATATAATTAGTAATTTTCATATATATTCCAGTACTATAATGAGATTTACAGCCAATTTAGTAAAACTAGTTTATGAAAGAAATGTTACATCACATTTTGAAAATTCATCACAAATTCAGTTTATAAAATTTCATACTCAAATTAATTTGTCTCATTTACTAACATGTTCTAAATATACTTAGCAATTTTCATATATATTCCAGTATTATAATGAGATTTACAGCCAATTTAGTAAATCTACTTTATGAAAGAAATGTCACTTCACATTTTGAAAATTCATCAAAAATTCAGTTTATAAAATATCATTCTCAAATTAATTTGTCTGATTTGTTAACATGTTCTAAATATAATTAGCAAATTTCATATATATTCCAGGACTATAATGAGATTTACAGCTAATTTAGTAAAACTAGTTTATGAAAGAAATGTCACATCACATTTTGAAAATTCATCAAAAATTCAGTTTATAAAATATCATTCTCAAATTAATTTGTCTGATTTTCTAACATGTTCTAAATATAATTAGCAATTTTTGTGAACATTCCGTTACTATAATGAGATTTACAGCTAATGTAGTAAAACTAGTTTATAAAAAAATGTCACTTCACATTTTGAAAAATTGTCAAAAATTTAGTTTATAAAATATCATTTTCAAATTAATTTGTCTGATTTGCTAACATGTTGTAAATATAATTAGCAATTTTCATATATATTCCGGTACTATAATGAAATTTACACCCAATTTAGTAAATCTACTTTATAAAAGAAATGTCACTTCACATTTTGAAAATTCATCAAAAAATCAGTTTATAAAATATAATTCTCAAATTAATTTTGGTGATTTGCTAACATGTTTTAAGCATAACTAGTAATTTTCATGAATATTGAAGTACTATAATAAGATTAACAGCCAATTTAGTAAAACTAGTTTAAAAATATATTCACCTGTATAGCAGCAATCAGCCAAACACGTAACAACAGCCGTATCATTTTCAATCTTATTGCAGCTGCTACACTCATAACAGGTAATAGGAACAGTTTCTTCAGTTATAGGCTCCACATACATCGCTGGTATAACATCGTTATTACAATTAGTTGTATTGCAAGCATTACAATAGACGACATCACCATTAGGATCACTACTTTTTATATCTTGCACGAGTCCTATACTGCAATAATCATTACAACTTCCATACCAACCGAATTCAGCACATAGTTTAGCTGTATTTGTCCTGTTATTTTCAATCCAAGCTACCGAATAGCAACAGCCGGTATTACATTTTTTAATATCTGTATCATATGTAATTGAACTGCATCCAATACAATTATAACATGTTATAACTTTATAAACAGGTTTTTTATTATTGCACAAATTTGATGTACAAACATTACAGGATTTTAAACGATTTTGTGGGGTATTACAGTAGTCATTGCAGGATAAACCAGGGCGTAATTCAGCACATGAACGTTCAGTCAGATAATTTCTTATCGTGTAGCAACAATTTGTAGCACATTTTGTTGTATTGTCACTTATACTTATTTCAGTACAGTTTTTACAATCATAACAATTTATAACGTTTCTAGTTACAGTTATTGCAGGTCTTGAAATTGTTTCATTGTTACAGTTGTTACTAATGCATGATTTACAGTAATGTACTTTTACAGACTGTACGTTTCTAATCAGAGAACATATGTTATCACATTTTTTGTTATTTAAAGTTAATTTAGATGCGCACAAACGTCTATTTAGGGTTGAATTGTTTTCAGTCCATACAGTGCTATAACAACAGTTAGTAGGGCATTTGATTATATTTGTAGTTTTATTATAACATTCAAAACAATCATAACAAGTAATTTCAGTTACTGGTATTATTAATAAACGTTTGTTGCAATTATTATGTGTACATGTTTCACAATTGTTTGATCCTTTACAGTAGTTGCGGCATGTTTTACCCGGACGTAGTTTAGCACATGAACGTACAATTCCACTCACACTATCACTAGTGTAACAACAATTCGTTGCACATTTTAATGTGTTTGTGTTTTTGTTAATCGATGTACAGTTTCTGCAATCATAACATCTCACAGTGTATACAGCTATGGTGGTATAAGGTTTTGGGATGAGCTGACTGTTACAATTATTGGTAATACACGACTTACAAAAATGTAGTTTAACATCATCAATATCATCAAAGATCATGCATAAGTTGTGACATGGTTGTGATTTTAAGGTTGACTCAGATGCACATAATCGACCTATTAATGTGGAATTATGTTGGGTCCATGCAACTGAATAACAACATTTTGATGGGCATGTTTCTATGTTGGTGTTATTTGTTGGTTTTGTATAGCATGCATGACAATCATAACATGTTACTGCGGGTTTTAGTTTGAATAGATTCAGCTCATTTTTGTTGCAACGATCTTTTGTACAAGCATTACAGATGCTTGAATTTAGGTTTGATTCGTGACAGTAGTTGTGGCAGGTTTTACCAGGTCGTAACGCTGCACATGATCTTGATGTTACTCCAGTTTGACTTATAATGGATAAACAGCAATTTGTAGCACATTTTACTGTTTTAATGTTCTTGTTAACAATTGTGCAGTTGTTACAAACATAGCAATTGATTTTGATTCTTGTAATAATTTTATAAGGTCGTGGTATGATCTTGTTATTACATTTTTTGGTATCACATGATGTACATGAATGTATCTTTAGTGTTGGTAGGTTACGTATAATTTTACAAAAGTCTTCACATATATAGTCTTTGAGGGTGATACGTGATGCACATAAACGTCCAGCTAATGTTGTATTATGTTCGGTCCATACAGAAGAGTAACAACAGTTGCTTAAACACTTTTTAACCTTGGTATCAGCGGTAGGATGTCCGTAACACTCAAAACAGTCATAACAGCTAATTAATTCAACAGCAACTGTTGTTATTTGAGGAATATCCAATTTCTTCGCATTACAACGATCACCTGAACATGCCTCACAATCACCCTTATCGCTTGATACCTTACAGTAGTTATGACATGTTTTACCTGGCAATAGCTTGGCACATGAACGTACAATTCCACTCACACTTACAGTGTTGTAACAACAATTCGTTGCACATTTTAATACCTTAGTGCTATTGTTAATCAACGTACAATTGGTGCAATCATAACAATTTATAGTTTTTCTAGCTATAACATTGTACGGTCTTGGCATGAATTGATTATTACACTTGTTGGTAAAACAAGATTTACAAAAGTGAACTTTAACACCCGTTAGTCTACGAATAATCATACATAAATCCTCACACTGTCTAGCTTTTAAAGTTAATTGAGCTGCACATAATCGTCCAACCAATGTTGAGTTATGTTCAGTCCATACAGCAGAATAACAGCAGTTGGTTACGCATGTCTTTATCTTGGTTACATTTGTAGGTTTAACATAACAACCATAACAGTTATAACATACAGTAATTACAGGTTTGGGTTTCGGCAGTTTCAGCTCTTTTTTATTACAACGATCTTTAGTACAGGCATCACAATCTATGATATCCTTTGAATCAACTTTTGTAACCGTACAGAAGTTATGGCAAGTTTTACCAGGTCGTAACATAGCACATGTTCTTGATACTAGCCCAATTTTAGTTATACTGGATGAACAGCAATTTGTAGCACATTTGACGGTTTTAGTGTTATTGTTAACCATTGAGCAGTTGTTGCAAACATAACAATTGATTTTTGTCCTTGCCACAGTCTTATAAGGCCTTGGAATCAATTTATTGTTACATTTGTTGAAATCACATGATGTACAAGAATGTGTCTTTACTGTTGGTATGTCCTTTACAATTTTACAAAAGTCTGCACATATATAATCTTTGAGGGTGATACGTGATGCACATAAACGTCCAGCTAAGGTTGTATTATGTTCGGTCCATACAGAAGAGTAACAGCAGTTGCTTAAACACTTTTTAACCCTGGTATCAGCAGTAGGATGTCCGTAACACTCAAAACAGTCATAACAGCTAATTAATTCAACAGCAACTGTTGTTATTTCAGGAATATCCAATTTCTTCGCATTACAACGATCACCTGAACATGCCTCACAATCACCCTTATCGCTTGATACCTTACAGTAGTTATGACATGTTTTACCTGGCAATAGCTTGGCACATGAACGTACAATTCCACTCACACTTACAGTGTTGTAACAACAATTCGTTGAACATTTGAATATATTAGTACTATTATTAGTCAACGTACAGTTGATGCAATCATAACAATTTATAGTTTTTCTAGCTATAACATTGTACGGTCTTGGTATGAATTGATTATTACACTTGTTGGTAAAACACGATTTACAAAAGTGAACCTTAACACCTGTTAGGCTACGAATAATCATACATAGGTCCTCACACCTTGTGGTTTTTAAAGTTAATTGAGTTGCACATAATCGCCCAGCTAATGTTGAGTTCTGTTCAGTCCATACAGCAGAATAACAGCAGTTGGTTACGCATGTCTTTATCTTGGTTACATTTGTAGGTTTAGCATAACAACCATAACAGTCATAACATACAGTGATTACAGGTTTAGGTTTGGGCAGTTTCAACTCTTTTTTATTACAACGATCTTTAGTACAGGCATCACAATCTATGATATCCTTTGAATCAATTTTTGTAACCGTACAGAAGTTATGGCAAGTTTTACCAGGTCGTAACATAGCACATGTTCTTAATACAACCCCAGTTTTAGTTAAACTGGATGAACAGCAATTTGTAGCACATTTTACAGTTTTAGTGTTATTGGTAACCACTGAACAGTTGTTGCAAACATAACAACTGATTTTGGTCCTTGCAACAGGCTTATAAGGCCTTGGAATCAATTTATTGTTACATTTTTTGAAATCACATGATGCACAATAATGTACCTTTACTGTTGGAATGTCCTTTACAATTCTACAAAAGTCTGCACATATATAATCTTTGAGGGTGATACGTGATGCACATAATCGTCCAGCTAAGGTTGTATTATGTTCGGTCCATACAGAAGAGTAACAGCAGTTGCTTAAACACTTTTTAACCCTGGTATCAGCAGTAGGATGTCCGTAACACTCAAAACAGTCATAACAGCTAATTATTTCAACAGCAAGTGTTGTTATTTCAGGAATATCCAATTTCTTCGCATTACAACGATCATCTGTACATGCCTCACAATCACCCTTGTCGCTTGATACCTTACAGTAGTTATGACATGTTTTACCTGGCAATAGCTTGGCACATGAACGTACAATTCCACTCACACTTACAGTGTTGTAACAACAATTCGTTGCACAATTTAATACCTTAGTGCTATTGTTAATCAACGTACAATTGGTGCAATCATAACAATTTATAGTTTTTCTAGCTTTAACATTGTACGGTCTTGGTATGAATTGATTATTACACTTGTTGGTAAAACACGACTTACAAAAGTGAACCTTAACACCTGTTAGGCTACGAATAATCATACATAAGTCCTCACACTGTATAGTTTTTAAAGTTAATTGAGCTGCACATAATCGTCCAACTAATGTTGAGTTATGTTCAGTCCATACAGCAGAATAACAACAGTTGGTTATGCATGTCTTTAACTTGGTTACATTTGTAGGTTTTGCATAACAACCATAACAGTCATAACATACAGTGATTACAGGTTTGGGTTTGGGCAGTTTCAACTCTTTTTTATTACAACGATCTTTAGTACAGGCATCACAATCTCTGATATCTTTTGAATCAATTTTTGTAACCGTGCAGAAGTTATGGCAAGTTTTACCAGGTCGTAACATAGCACATCTCCTTGATGCAACCCCAGTTTTAGTTATACTGGATGAACAGCAATTTGTAGCACATTTTACAGTTTTAGTGTTATTGGTAACCACTGAACAGTTATTGCAAACATAACAACTGATTTTGGTCCTTGCAACAGGCTTATAAAGTCTTGGAATCAATTTATTGTTACACTTTTTGAAATCACATGATGTACAGTAATGTACCTTTACTGTTGGAATGTCCTTTACAATTCTACAAAAGTCTGCACATATATAATCTTTTAGGGTGATACGTGATGCACATAATCGACCAGCTAAGGTTGTATTATGTTCGGTCCATACAGAAGAGTAACAGCAGTTGCTTAAACACTTTTTAACCCTGGTATCAGCAGTAGGATGTCCGTAACACTCAAAACAGTCATAACAGCTAATTATTTCAACAGCAACTGTTGTTATTTCAGGAATATCCAATTTCTTCGCATTACAACGATCACCTGTACATGTCTCACATTCACCCTTATCGCTTAATACCTTACAGTAGTTATGACATGTTTTACCTGGCAATAGCTTGGCACATGAACGTACAATTCCACTCACACTTACAGTGTTGTAACAACAATTCGTTGAACATTTTAATATATTAGTACTATTATTAATCAACGTACAGTTGATGCAATCATAACAATTTATAGTGTTTCTGGCTATAACATTGTATGGTCTTGGCATGGCTTCATTATTACACTTGTTGGTAAAACACGATTTACAAAAGTGAACGTTAACACCTGATAGGCTACGAATAATCATACATAAATCCTCACACTGTCTAGTTTTTAAAGTTAATTTAGCTGCACATAATCGCCCAACTAATGTTGAGTTATGTTCAGTCCATACAGCAGAATAACAGCAGTTAGTTAGGCATGTCTTTAAATTGGTTACATTTGTAGGTTTTGCATAACAACCATAACAGTCATAACATACAGTGATTATAGGTTTGGGTTTAGGCAGTTTCAACTCTTTTTTATTACAACGATCTTTTGTACAGGCATCACAGTCTCTGATATTCTTTGAATCAACTTTTGTAACAGTACAGAAGTTTTGGCAAGTTTTACCAGGTCGTAATATAGCACATGTTCTTGATACTACTCCAGTTTTAGTTATACTGGATGTACAGCAATTTGTAACACATTTTACAGTTTTAGTGTTATTGGTAACAACTGAGCAGTTGGTGCAAACATAACAACTGATTTTGGTCCTTGGCACAGCCTTATAAGGCCTTGGAATCAATTTATTGTTACAATTGTTGAAATCACATGATGTACAATAATGTATCTTTACTGTTGGTATGTCCTTTACAATTTTACAAAAGTCTGCACATATATAATCTTTTAGGGTGATACGTGATGCACATAATCGACCAGCTAAGGTTGTATTATGTTCGGTCCATACAGAAGAGTAACAGCAGTTGCTTACACATTTTTTAAACTTGGTGTTAGGTGTAGGATGTTCGTAGCATTCAAAGCAGTCATAGCAACTAATTATTTCAACTGCAACTGTTGTTATCTCAGGAATATCCAACTTCTTCGCATTACAACGATCAGATGTACATGTCTCACATTCACCCTTATCGCTTGATACCTTACAGTAGTTATGACATGTTTTACCTGGCAATAGCTTGGCACATGAACGTACAATTCCACTCACACTTACAGTATTGTAACAACAATTCGTTGCACATTTTAATATATTAGTACTATTATTAATCAACGTACAGTTGATGCAATCATAACAATTTATAGTTTTTCTAGCTTTAACATTGTTCGGCCTTGGTACGAATTGATTATTACACTTGTTGGTAAAACAGGATTTACAAAAATGAACCTTGACACCTGTTAGGCTACGAATAATCATACATAGGTCCTCACACTGTCTAGTTTTTAAAGTTAATTGAGCTGCACATAATCGTCCAACTAATGTTGAGTTATGTTCAGTCCATACAGCAGAATAGCAACAGTTGGTTACGCATGTCTTTATCTTGGTTACATTTGTAGGTTTTGCATAACAACCATAACAGTCATAACATACAGTGATTACTGGTTTAGGTTTGGGCAGTTTCAACTCTTTTTTATTACAACGATCTTTAGTACAGGCATCACAATCTCTGATATCCTTTGAATCAATTTTTGTAATAGTACAGAAGTTATGACAAGTTTTACCAGGTCGTAACATAGCACATGTTCTTGATACTACCCCAGTATTAGTTATACTGGATGAACAGCAATTTGTAGCACAGTATACAGTTTTAGTGTTATTGTTAACAACTGAACAGTTGTTGCAAACATAACAACTGATTTTGGTCCTTGCAACGGCCTTATAAGGCCTTGGTATCAATTTATTGTTACATTTGTTGAAATCACATGATGTACAAGAACGTATCTTTACTGTTGGTATGTCCTTTACAATTTTACAAAAGTCTGCACATATATAATCTCTTAGGGTGATACGTGATGCACATAGCCGTCCAGCTAAGGTTGTATTATGTTCGGTCCATACAGAAGAGTAACAGCAGTTGCTTACACATTTTTTAACCATGGTGTTAGCTGTAGGATGTCCGTAGCACTCAAAACAGTCATAACAGCTAATTATTTTAACAGCAACTGTTGTTATTTCAGGAATATCCAATTTCTTCGCATTACAACGATCACCTGTACATGTCTCACATTCACCCTTATCGCTTGAAACCTTACAGTAGTTATGACATGTTTTACCTGGCAATAGCTTGGCACATGAACGTACAATTCCACTCACACTTACAGTGTTGTAACAACAATTCGTTGAACATTTTAATATATTAGTACTATTATTAATCAACGTACAGTTGATGCAATCATAACAATTTATAGTGTTTTTAGCTATAACATTGTACGGTCTTGGCATGGCTTGATTATTACACTTGTTGGTAAAACACGATTTACAAAAGTGAACCGTCACACCTGTTAGGCCACGAATAATCTTACATAAGTCCTCACACTTTTTAGTTTTTAAAGTTAACTGAGCTGCACATAATCGTCCAGCTAATGTTGAGTTATGTTCAGTCCATATAGCAGAATAACAGCAGTTGGTTACGCATGTATTAAACTTGGTTACATTTGTAGGGTTTGAATAACAACCATAACAGTCATAACATACAGTGATTACAGGTTTGGGTTTGGGCAGTTTCAACTCTTTTTTATTACAACGATCTTTAGTACAGGCATCACAATCTCTGATATCCTTTGAATCAGTTTTTGTAACCGTACAGAAGTTATGGCAAGTTTTACCAGGTCGTAACATAGCACATCTTCTTGATGCAACCCCAGTATTAGTTATACTGGACGAACAGCAATTTGTAACACATTTTACAATTTTAGTGTCCTTGTTAATCACTGAACAGTTGTTGCAAACATAACAACTGATTTTGGTCCTTGCAACAGCCTTATTAGGCTTTGGAATCAATTTATTGTTACACTTTTTGAAATCACATGATGTACAATAATGTATGTTTACTGTTGGTATGTCCTTTACAATTTTACAAAAGTCTTCACATATATAATCTTTTAGGGTGATACGTGATGCACAAAATCGTCCAGCTAAGGTTGTATTATGTTCGGTCCATACAGAAGAGTAACAACAGTGGCTTAAACACTTTTTAACCTTGGTATCAGCAGTAGGATGTTCGTAGCACTCAAAACAGTCATAACAACTAATTATTTCAATAGCAACAGTTGTTATTTCCGGAATATCCAACTTCTCCGCATTACAACGATCACCTGTACATGTCTCACATTCACCTTTATCGTTTGATACCTTACAGTAGTTATGACATGTTTTACCAGGTCCTAATCTAGCACATGAACGTACAATTCCACTCACACTCACAGTATGGTAACAACAATTCGTTGCACATTTTGATACCTTAGTGTTACTGTTAATTGACGTACAGTTGTTACAATCATAACAATTTATAGTTTTTCTAACTATAACATTGTACGGTCTTGGCATGGCTTGATTATTACACTTGTTGGTAAAACACGATTTACAAAAGTGAACCGTCACACCGGTTAGGCCACGAATAATCTTACATAAGTCCTCGCACTGTTTAATTTTTAAAGTTAATTGAGCTGCACATAATCGTCCAACTAATGTTGAATTATGTTCGGTCCATACAGATGAATAACAACAATTGGATAGGCATGGCTTTAAGTGGGTTACATTTGTAGGTTTTGCATAACAACCATAACAGTCATAACATATAGTGATTACAGGTTTAGGTTTGGGCAGTTTCAACTCTTTTTTGTTACAACGATCTTTAGTACAGGCATCACAATCTCTGATATATTTTGAGTCAATTTTTGTAACCGTACAGAAGTTATGGCAAGTTTTACCGGGTCGTAACATAGCACATGATCTTGATACAACCCCAGTATTAGTTATACTGGATGAACAGCAATTTGTAGCACATTTTACAGTTTTAGTGTCCTTGTTAACCACGGAACAGTTGTTGCAAACATAACAACTGATGTTGGTCGTTGCAACAGCCTTATTAGGCCTTGGAATCAATTTATTGTTACACTTTTTGAAATCACATGATGTACAATAATGTATCTTTACTGTTGGTATGTCCTTTACAATTTTACAAAAGTCTTCACATATATAATCTTTTAGGGTGATACGTGATGCACAAAATCGTCCAGCTAAGGTTGTATTATGTTCGGTCCATACAGAAGAGTAACAACAGTGGCTTAAACACTTTTTAACCTTGGTATCAGCAGTAGGATGTTCGTAGCACTCAAAACAGTCATAACAACTAATTATTTCAATAGCAACAGTTGTTATTTCCGGAATATCCAACTTCTCCGCATTACAACGATCACTTGTACATGTCTCACATTCACCCTTATCGTTTGATACCTTACAGTAGTTATGACATGTTTTACCCGGTCCTAGTCTGGCACATGAACGTACAATTCCACTCACACTGACAGTATGATAACAACAATTCGTTGCACATTTTGTTACCTTAGTGGTATTGTTAATCAACGTACAGTTGTTGCAATCATAACAATTTATAGTTTTTCTTACTATAACATTATACGGTCTCGGCATGACGTGATTATTACACCTGTTGGTAAAACACGATTTACAAAAGTGAACCTTAACACCTGTTAGGCTACGAATAATCATACATAGATCCTCACACGTTTTGGATTTTAAAGTTAATTTAGCTGCACATAATCGTCCAGCTAATGTTGAGTTCTGTTGAGTCCATATAGCAGAATAACAGCAGTTGGTTACGCATGTCTTTAAGTTGGTTACATTTGTAGGTTTTGCATAACAACCATAACAGTCATAACATACAGTGATTACAGGTTTTATTTTAGGTAGTTTCAACTCTTTTTTATTACAAAGATCTTTAGTACAGACATCACAGTCTCTGATATCCTTTGAATTTATTTTTGTAACCGTACAGAAGTTATGGCAAGTTTTACCAGGTCGTAACATAGCACATGTTCTTGATACAACCCCAGTTTTAGTTAAACTGGATGAACAGCAATTTGTAGCACATTTTATGGTTTTAGTGTTCTTGTTAACCACTGAACAGTTGTTGCAAACATAACAACTGATTTTGGTCCTTGCAACAGTCTTATTAGGCCTTGGAATCAATTTATTGTTACACTTTTTGAAATCACATGATGTACAATAATGTATCTTTACTGTTGGTATGTCCTTTACAATTTTACAAAAGTCTTCACATATATAATCTTTGAGGGTGATACGTGATGCACAAAATCGTCCAGCTAAAGTTGTATTATGTTCTGTCCATACAGCAGAGTAACAACAGTTGTTTAAACATTTTCTAACCTTGGTGTCAGTTGTAGGATGTTCGTAGCATTCAAAACAGTCATAACAGCCAATAATTTTAACAGCAACGGTTGATATTTCAGGTATATCCAACTTCTCCGCATTACAACGATCACCTGAACATGCCTCACAATCACCCGTATCGCTTGATACCTTACAGTAGTTATGACATGTTTTACTTGGCAATAGCTTGGCACATGAACGTACAACTCCCCTCACACTTACAGTGCTGTAACAACAATTCGTTGCACATTTTAGAACCTTAGTGTTTTTGTTAATCAACGTACAATTGGTACAATCATAACAATGTATAGTTTTTCTAGCTATACCATTATACGGTCTCGGCATGATTTGGTTATTACACTTATTGGTAAAACAAAATTTACAAAAATGAACCGTAACACCTTTTAAGTTACGTATAACCGTACATAATTCCTCACACTGTTTGTTTTTTAAAGTTAATTGAGACGCACATAATCGTCCACTTAAAGTTATATTATTTTCGGTCCATACAGAAGAGTAGCAACAGTTGCTTGTGCATTTATTTTCATTAGTAGGCTGTGAGTAACAGCCATAACAGTCATAACAACTAATCATTTTAGTTGGGATCTTTATTATTTCAACCGCTTTGTTGTTGCAACGATCTTTCATGCAAGCATCACAGTTATTTAATTTTTTCTCAACTGTACAAAAATTATGACACGATTTTCCAGGTCGTAACGCTGCACATGATCGTACAATCCCCCCATCTGCACTCACACCAGAGTAGCAACAATTTGTACCACATTTAACCATTCCAGTAGCAACCGTACAGTTTTTACAGTTGTAACAATAAAAACGTTTTTCTGTAAGAAACTTAAACGGTTTTAAAATAGCTTTATTGTTACACTGATTAGTTTCACAGTACATACAAGAACGTACATCCACATCTTGTAAGGCTCTAATGATCTTACAAAAGTCCTTACAAGGATGGCTTTGTAGGGTCAATTCAGACGCACATAATCGTCCAGTTAGAGTGACATTATTTTCAATCCAAACAGCTGTATAACAACAGTTGCTTGAACATTTAGTTATATAAGTTTCAGTTGTGGGTTGCGAGTAACATTCATAACAGTTATAACAGCTAATAACAGCTGGTGTTATTTTATTGGAATGTAATTGGTTACTGTTACAACGATCCTTTATACAAACCTCACACTGTTTTAAATCATTTAAATCAATTCTTGATATTTTACAAAAGTTACTGCATGATTTTCCAGGTCGTAACATAGCACATGACCTAACAACTCCATCAATAGTTACACCAGTATAGCAACAATTGGTAGAACATTTTATACGCGTAGTACTATTTTCAACAACAGTACAGTTGTTACAATGATAACAACTGATCATTTTCAATCTTTCAAATGCTTTATAAGGTTTGAACATGATTATATCATTACATTTATTAGTGGCACACGCTCTACAAGTATGCAATTCAACAGACTTTATGCTACTAAAGACCCTACATAGGTCATTACAAGGATACCCTTGTAAACTTAATTTAGACGCACATAATCGACCACTTAAGGTAACATTGTTTTCAATCCATACGGCCGAGTAACAGCAGCTTGTGGAACAACTCTCCACTTGAGTATCATATGCCGGTTGCGAGTAACACTCGAAACAATTATAACACTCAATTGCAACTGTCGCGGCCCTAGGAAACCCCAAGACATTGCAACTATCAGTTGTACATGCGTAACAATCCTTAAGATCCTCATATCCGGTTAATTCCGTACAAAACCTATCACATTGTAATCCAGGTCTTAATCTAGCACACGAACGTGTAATGTTTTTCTTTTTATTCAAACTGGCGTAACAACAACCAGTACCACATTTAATAGTGTTCTTACTGGGCTGCTTGCAACCCTTGCAATCAATACAATTGATTTGTTTCTTCGCCGCATCATTAGGATACGGCATCTTCTGTTTGTTACATTTGTCTTCATGACACCAATAACAAAACTGTACATCCTTGAACTGATCGCATAATTCGGAACAATTTTTATTTATAAGTGTTAATTTTTCTGGAGGTGCACATAATCGCCCGGTTATTGTTGAATCCCCATCCGCCCAAACAGCTGTGTAACAACATTGTGTTGCACAGTTTATTGTAGGGGTGTAACGATTTGGGGGTGAATGACATCCATAACAATTATAACATTGAAATTCTTTAGGTGCTGCAGGAATAGGTTTAGGTTTTTCAAACGATTCCATATTACAGCGATCTTTAGTGCAAACATTACAATCCCTCACAACACTCAAATCATATTTGGCTTCAATACAAAAGTTCTCACACGGCATCCCCGGCCGCATTTTAGCACATGAACGTACAAAATCCCCATTTGAATTGAAACCGGTGTAGCAACATTCCGATATACATTTAATAGCATTTGTACTTTTATCAGCAGTCTCACAGTCTGTACAATCGTAACACATAAATGTCTCTCTTCTAACTTTACGTGTGTTCGGAATGAGTTCTTGGTTACACGTTTCATTACTACAAGTATTACAGTATGGCACATAATGTTCTTTTTCCCAAGTTTGACATAACGTGTTACATTTTGTCTTGTTTAAAACATCCTCGGAAGCGCAATGACGTCTTATTATGGCTGTTTCCTCTTTATACCATACAGCGGAATAACAACAGCCTGTTTCACAATGCACTACATCAGTAGTAGCAGCAGTAGGTTCCGAGAAACATCCGTAACAGCTGTAACAGTTAACTGGTTTATATGGACTAAACCCATCTTTATTACAATAATCGTTCGTGCAAACCTGACAGTCTTTCATTTCTTTTAAATCGATTTTAACCAGTTTACAAAAGTTTCTACATGATATCCCAGGTCTTAAGCTAGCACAGCCCCGGTCAATCGTCCCGTTTTCATACAGAGTGGCATGGCAGCAAAATGTTCTACATTTAATGACTTTAGTGTTGCTATTAATTTCATTGCAGTTTTTACAATCGTAACATTTTTTGGCTGGACGAAAATCATCGTCTTCGTATAGGTATCCATTGTTGCACACATCGGCAGCGCATGTTCTGCAATAAAAAGCTTTATTGTAACTTCTGCTACACATCTCATCACAGGGATAGTATATTGGCTCAACACAACTTCGCCTAAATAACGTGTGATTGCGATCCCGCCAAATGGCTTCATAGCAGCACCCGGTCTTACACGAACGGACAGATTGATCCTTTACAGTATGACATTCGAAACAATCATAACACTGAACTTTTTGTGGTGTAGTCTCTGCACCTGTTGGTGTAGTCTCTGCACCTGTTGGTGTAGTCTCTGCAACTGTTGTTGTAGTAGGGGCGGCAGTGGTTTGGAACTCTTCTAGATTGCAACGATCTGCTGTGCATGTGATGCACTTGTCTCCTAGGATCTCCTCGGATTTTGAAACTTCACAGAAGTTGTCGCAGGTTACGCCTGGTCGTAATTTACTACACGAGCGGACTATTACTCCAGCTCTATTCAAACTTGAGTAGCAGCAATCTGATGGACATTCGATGGTACCTGCGCTCTTTACAACATTACAACCTTCGCAGTTGTAGCAATAAAATTGTTTGTTTGGAATATCTTTATAACGGCCCGGAATGATTTCATTGTTACATTTAGACGATTCACACGTTTGACAATACTGATGTTCTTTATCATCGCAAAAGGTGTCACATGTTTGTGTTGGATTGTCTAACTTGAGACAACCACGTCCGCTTCGCGTTCGATTACCATCTGTCCATACCATGGAGCTACAGCATCCTGATGGACAACTTTCGGAATAAAGTGTTGGTTTTATATAACACTCTAAACAATAATAACATTCAATTGTCGTCGATGTCTTTGCATTACAAAGTTCGGTTGTACAAGTGTGACAATTCTTTACTATACTCATTTCGCTTTTTGAAACTTGGCAGAAGTTATCGCAAGTTATGTCAGGTCGTAACTTGGCACATGACCGCTGAATTTCTCCAGATTTCTTCGTGCCTGAGTAGCAACAATCTGACTTACATACGATAGTATTAGTTTTATTTTCTTTCACCTTATCACACCCCTTACAATCATAGCATTTTAAATAAGTTATTTTTAGAATTTCTGTATGAAGTAGTGGTATAGCATGATTGTTACACATGTCGCTATCACACTCCTTACAAAATTTCACATCCTTATGTCCCTTGAACGACTTACACAATTCGTTACATTTGAGATCCCCTAAAAGAATTTTAGTTGCACATTGTCGTGTACATATCGTTGCATTACCATCCAACCATTTAGCTGTAAAGCAACAATTTGTAGTACATTTATCTACATTTGCGCCACCAGTTGGTTTCGAATAACAACCAAAATATTCATAACATTTAATTAATTCAGTTTTGATAACTGGAGCGGATTTAGTTTTATCTGATTCATTGCATAGATCTTTCGTACAAGTCGTACAGTCTTTTAAATCATCGCTAGTTACCGTACAGAAGTTTTGACATGTCTTACCAGGCTGTAATTTGGCACAAGAACGTTCAACTGCTTTAGCTTTATTTGTAGCTGTATAGCAACAATTTGATCCACAATTTAAGGTGTTTGTTTTACTGTCAGGTTTTTTAGGACAATCTTTGCAATCATAACAACTTACGATTGCTTGTTTATGTTGTTTTCGAATAGGTTTATTGTTGCATAAGTCATCAGTACATGAATCACAGTCGTGGAGATCAATACTAGTTAATCCACGAAACTCACTACATACGTCTACACATAGTTTGTTATGTAAATCAGTTTTAAGTGCACACAAACGTCCGCTTATGGTGTTATTATTTTCACTCCATGCCGCCGAGTAACAACAGTTGGTTTCACATGGCTCTTGTTTGATAGCATTGTTAGGTTTTGAATAACAGTCGTAACAGTGGTAACACTTAATAACAAGTCTAGGTATGTGTTTATTACAACGATCACCAGCACAGGTCTCACAGTGCTTCATGATGCCTCTTGGATGCAGTTTTAGGTATTCCTCTTCTGTTACACTGCAATAACTTAGGCACGGCTTACCAGGTCGTAACGATGCACATATTCTTTCAGAAATATTTAAACCATTATCCGCAAGAAAGACACCACTGTAGCAACAATTGGATTTACACTGAACTGTGTCAGTGTTTTTATCAACACTATTACAGTTTGTACAGTTATAGCACTCAATTTCATTACCTAAACCCTTTCTCTGGCTCATGATCTCATTATTACACCTATCTGTCTCACATTTTTCACAATATTGAATTGATTCATCTGCACCTTTTTCAAGACTCTTACAATAATCCCCACATCTAACACCGCCTAAATCAGCACAAAAACGCCCACTCAAGCTAACATTTCTTGAAGTCCATACGGCTGAGTAACAACACTTGCTACGACATGGTATAACTTTCATATCGTTAGTGGGTTGCGCGTTACAATCAAAACAATCGTAACATGAAACATCAGCATTCTTGTTAGGAATATCAATAACATTTTTATTACAACGATCTTCCATACAAACCATGCAGTGTTTCACCACGCGTGCGGGATGTGATTTTAAATAATCAACTTCAGTCGCACTGCAGTAATGTTGGCACGGTTTTCCCGGTGACAATTTAGCGCAACCTCTTTCAAAAACAACAGTTGCATTATCATAAAATATTTCATCGTAACAACAGTTGGATTTACATTTAGCTAGAGACTTCTGTTCAGCCTTGCTACAGTTGCTACACGTATAACACTCAATATAAGTCAAGAAATCTTTCGTTTGTACCCTCTTCATTGTCTGATTATTACAACGATGACCTTCACATTCTTTGCAATAATGCATCTTACCAGCTACGATTGTTTCAACATGCTTACAAAACCCACCACATATAACTACATCCAAACTCGCACAAAACCGTCCACTAATAGTCAAACTGTTTTCAGTCCAAATAGCTGCGTAACAACATTTGGAAACACATCTCTTTAAAACCGTAGGTCGCACGTTGCATTCCAAGCAATCGTAACAACTAATAAAACTACTCCCTGCAGCAAATTCCTTAGTATTA
Source organism: Lordithon lunulatus (assembly GCA_963942505.1). Classification (NCBI taxonomy): domain Eukaryota; kingdom Metazoa; phylum Arthropoda; class Insecta; order Coleoptera; family Staphylinidae; genus Lordithon; species Lordithon lunulatus. The sequence goes on from OZ012675.1 coordinate 33,763,926, forward strand.
CACCGATTTTCATGACAAACCTCACACATGTCACCAGCTGTATTCCGTCGATTACAATATCGACCACAGGAACGACCCGGTTCAACCTTAGCGCAACCCCTTTCAACCATTGCCATTTCATCCGATTTCAAATAAATCGCATAACAGCATCTCGATGAACATTTAACAACATCTAAACCATCAACAATAGAATCACACCCGGTACAATTGTAACAATCAACACTACCAAATCTAATTTGTTGACTGTATACAGTTGCAATTGGTTTGTGAACAGCAATTTTATTGCAGCGATCACCTACACAACTATAGCAGTAGTGGACTGTACCATTTGGGTCCCTTTCAGTCACAGTTTTATTAATTACATCACAATTGTCCTTACAAGGTGCTTCACCGCACAACCTTGCAACATCTGTGGCACCATGTTCGGTCCATACAGCCGTATAGCAACAACCACTCTCACAAAACATATCGCGGGTTTTTCGTGTGATCGAATAGCAACCAAAACAGTAATAACACATAGAGCTCGTTCTAGCATCAGCCTTTTTTCGTCGCATTGCGGGTATAATCAAACTCTTGTTGTTGCAATAATCAGTAGTACAAACATTACAGTAGCGTAAAGTAGTTGTTCCATGTAATGTTTTTTTGGTGTGTGCACAGTACACCCCACAACTCCATCCGGGTTTTATAGCAGCACACTTTCTTTCAGACTTATGAGTTCCATTTACAAACATTATTTGTGACATAAAACAACAACCCTCAGGACATTCAATAACAGTAGTACCTTCAGTAATCTCATCACAATAACTACACTGATAACAGTTAATAGTGAGTGGACTTATTAAGTCTAAATTACATTTGTTGCCTGAACAAACATTACAAAATTGTATACTACTATTAGTGGTAATAACATCACAATATGTTTCGCATTTTCTAGCGTATGCGCAATCCCGTTCAACATTATTAGATGTATCCTGTATTGTATAACAACATTTTGCTTTAGGACACACTCTTATAGCTGTATCAGTTTCCACAGAATCACATCCTGAACAACTATAGCATTCAATCCCTCCAAACAAATTATCATTACAACCATCACCCATACAAACCTTACAATCCATTACATTCATCATCTTACAATAATTCCTTTTAGTTGCACATCCTCTAATAACAGTCAAGTTCTTTGTTCGAATTGAGTAGCAATAATTGGTGCCACACATAACTTTTTGTGTAGTGCCTGTTATAGAACCACACCCTTCACACGTGTAACAATAAGCAATAGCATTGCACTTATCAGTCGTGCAAACACTACACTCATCACTCTGTAGGAACTCACAGTACACCTTACACGTCCTCCCAGGTTGTACATCCGCACAATCCCTGCTAGTCCTCACTAAACCATCAATCCCTTTAAATCTAGCTGTATAACAACAACCAGCAGCACATTCAACTACATTCGGTGTCTCACAGTCCTCACACTGATAACAACTAATTGCCCCTTCAGTATTTTCGTGATTACATCTGTTCTGGCTACAGCTTCTACAATAGCGCAGCACACCATTGTTATCCGATCTAACCAGTTCGGCTATTTCATTGCAATAGTTTTTGCAGGTTATTTCATCATTATCAGCACACTGTCGAGCATTGTTTAGAACATTATTAACCATCCAAATAGCAGTATAACAACAGTTTGTAGCGCATTGAGTTGTTGGGGTGGTTTTAGTTGTACTAGAGCATGCCGCACAGTCATAACATTCGATGAATGCGTTTGAGGGTATAGCCGAATCAAGTGGTTGTTCTAATTGCTCTAGAAATGACGGTTCGGCACGTTTTGAAATAGTTTTATGGTTTGTTTTGTTTATTTTTGCAGTTCTAGAAGCTTCATTTGAAGAAATGTTGAATGTACCTTCGACACTGCTTGATATCAAAGGTGTCAAATAATGTCCTCTCTTTAGACTATAATTTGAAGCTTTAGTTACTTCCGTTTCAAGTCTATCAAAGTTTTGTGATACCAAATCATCTAATTTATAATTCTCATTTAAATAACTAGTGCTATTTGTAATTATTGTAGTATCAGTTACATTTGATGATTCAACTGTATCCTCATTAGCCACCTGATTATCCATATGATATTCATCATTTGCATCCGTATCCATAGATAATAGTTTTCTCGATAAAAACCTTTTACGTTCTGATGCCTCTTCATCCTTTTCCTTTATTTCGGATTGTGATTTCCTACAATCCACACAGTCAGGATCTTTTTTGATTTCATCAGCATGAGTAGACTTGTCGTTTAAAATATTGGAGTTTTCTTGCGAACTTGTTTTTTTCATCAAAGCCTCAGAATTCTCATACTTTAATATATTAGAATATTCATTAGAAAATTTTGTAGGCTTTGAAACATCAAATGGTAAATGCTGCTCTAAAGTATGTACATTATAATCTTTTGATTTCTTTTTACTATGAACACTAGTATCTGTCTCTAATATCTCAGTAACTTTTTCGATATTTAAAACAGATAGTTTCAAGGACAAATCCTTATCTGCATCTAATTCTTCAATAATCTCATATTCTTTTGTACTCTCTCTATCCTTGTTTGCATCAACCAATATTTTTTCTTGTGAAGCAATATCCGATTTATTTAGAATAACTGTCTGTGCAACCTCATCATCCGAGCGTTTTGAAAACTTCACAGCAGAAACATCATGATGGACTAATGTTGGCAGTTTGGGATATAAAGTAGATCTTTCTGCTTGAATAGGATCTACAGATTTCACATGGTCTGAATTAGAAGAAGCTTTTATTAAAACTTCAGCTTCTTCTAAGTATATTTTTCCAATTTTTGCAGATGCAGCTACCATGTTTGAAGCTCTATTTGTAGAATATGTGCTTGTACCTTCGATATTACTTGAAATCAACGATGCAGAATCAACTCGTTTGTCTCGATTATAGTTTGAAGGTTTACTTGCTTTAGCTTCAAGTTTGCCAGAATTTTCAAGCACCTCAGGCTTGTTTATAGATGTAGCTTCAACTCTAGAAGATGTAACTACTATTTTTGAAGCTCCATTTGAAGAAACTGTGCCTGCACCTTCGATACTTTTTGAAATTAAAGGGGTTGATTCAATTCCTCGCTTTAGATACGAATTTGAGGCTTTAGATGCTTCAAGTTTATGAGATTTATCAAGCATTTTGAAGTTTCGGTTATAATTTGAAGGTTCGGTTGCTTTACCTTCAAGTTTAAGAGAATTTTCAAGCACTTCAGGCTCGTCTATAGATGTATCTTCAATTGTAGAAGAAACAGATACTACTTTTGAAGCTCCGTTTGAAGAAACTGCACTTGTATCTAGTGCATCATCTGAAATCAAAGGTCCTCTATATCGACTATCATTTGTCTTTTGAAGCTTTTCATTCAATTCAGACTCTACCAATGGTACACATGATGTTAGATTTATTTTAGAAAATGTTTCTTGTAGGGGATTCAACCAGTTTCCTTTACTAGAATTTAATGAAGGACTTTCTAATTTCGATACATTGTTTACACCAGAAGACTGATGATTTCTTACATTTTCTGAAGGATTTCCCAAAGATCTCAGCGTGGCTATTGAATCTGAATCGTCTGCACTTATAGACGAGTTTATTTGATGAGGAGAAGTAGTCATTAATGGTCTTATGTTTTCGTTTTCTAGAAGAGATGTCTTCAATTCTATATCTTGAGGATTTTCTAACGTCTTTATTTGCTGATCAAATAAATCTGTTGCCAAATTTATATCTTGAGGATTTTCTAAAGACTTTACTTGCTGATTATAAGAATCTGTATCTTCTAGGTTTGCAGAAAATTTTAGTTCTTGATGAGAAGTCGTTGATGGATTTGCATTGTGGTTGTGTGGAAGATATATCTCTAGTTCTATATCTTGAGCATTTGCTATAGACTTTACTTGCTGATTATATGAATCTGTATCTTCTAGGTTTGCAGAAGATTTTAGTTCTTGATGAGAAGTCATTGATGGATTTGCATTGTGGTTTTGTAGAAGATATATCTCTAGTTCTATATCTTGAGCATTTGCTATGGACTTTACTTGCTGATCATATGAATCTGTCTCTTCCAGGTTTGCAGAAGATTTTAGTTCTTGATGAGAAGTCCTTGATGGATTTGCATTGTGGTTTTGTGGAAGATATATCTCTAGTTCTATATCTTGAGCATTTGCTATGGACTTTACTTGCTGACTATATGAATCTGTATCTTCTAGGTTTGCAGAAGATCTTTGTTCTTGATGAGAAGTCGTTGATGGATTTGCATTGTGGTTTTGTGGAAGATACATCTCTAGTTCTATATCTTGAGCATTTTCTAACGACTTCACTTGCTGATTATATGAATCTGTATCTTCTAGATTTGCAGAAGATTTTAGGTCTTGATGAGAAGACCTTACTTGTTGCCCTAATGAAGCTGAATCGTCAAGACTTATAGAAGATTTCATTAGTTGTAGAGGAGGATGGTTTTCTTCTGGTAAAGCTATCAACAATTCCAAATCCTGGGCATTTTCTAAAGACCTTACTAGCTGACTTAATGAAGCCGAATCGTCAAGTCTTGCTATTTGATCATGAGAAGGATTGTAGTATTGTGGATTAGCTATCGCCCATTCCAAGTCTTGATTTTCTTCTAAAATTCTTACTTGTTTATTTATTGAACTTGAATCCTCGCCAGGACTTGCAGAAGATTTCATTTGTTGAAGAGAAAGAGTGTGGTCTTGTGGAGGAACTGAATCGTCTAGATTTGTAGAAGATTTCATTTGTTGAATAGAAGGATTGTAAGATTTTATAGGTTTTTGTAAAGATCTTACTAGCCGACTTAATGAAACTGTATGGTTTTTTAGAGTAGTAGTTGATGTTATTTGTTGTGGGTGTGGTAGCCGTTCATCTTCAAGATAATTACATTTGTTAGTGCTACAAACGTGGCAACCCTTTAAAACCTCACGACGTTTCTCATAAACACCCTGCAGATACGAACAGTAGCCACTACATGGCACAACCTTAGTACACCCTCTAGAAACAACTGAAGTAACCCCAATAGAAGCGACATAGCAACATTTAGATTCACATAACTCTGTACTGTAGCTAGAATTATAGCAAGCAATTAATCCAGTGTCCACCACAACAATTTTTTTATAGTTGCACTCATCAGTACCGCAAACATTACAATAATAAACAACCCCGTTATTTTCAGCAACTTTTCGTTTTAAAAACGCACAGTACCCTTCACACGGTTTACCCTCCAAATCAGCACAATGCCGCTTACTCAAAACAACCCCATTCTCGCTCCAAACAACCGTGTAGCAACAATTGTCCGGGCACACCACTCTACTAGCTTCAATATCCACATAACTACATCCGATACAATCGAAACAGTTAATAAAACTAACATCCTGACGTGCAACTCTATTCAAATCGAAACTGATATCATTGCACCTATCACTAGTACAAACATGACAGTCTTCATGCCCCCCACACATATTACCACAAACCTCATCATGCCTAACATTAGCGCATTTACGCACAGCTTTAACAGACCCATCTTTGCGCATCAAAAGTGCTGCATAACAACACGTGGAAGGGCATACAACAACATCAGTATGAGCCCGAATTGAATCACAATGTTCACACTCATAACAACTAATATTAGATTGCAATAGTGTTTTATCGTTACACTTGTTGCTAGAGCAAGTATCGCAATAATACATATTTTTGTTGGCACAATAATTTTTATTGCTAGCACAATTACGTGTGAGGGTCGCTGTTTTCTCATGCGATTCAACTGAGGTATAACACACGCTCGTTGGGCACTCAATTGTGTCTGTAGTGGTGTTTATTGTATAGCAATTCGTGCATTTATAGCACGCAGGGCTGTGGGTTATATTAAAATCATTGCAGTTGGTGCCTAAACATAGGCGACATGCCTCAAACGCGCCGTTCGGTTGGGATAGCATGTACAATTGTGTTAGTGTGGCGCAGTTTTTGTTATACGAACAACCTCTGGTTACTGTGAATTGGTTGTGAAGGTGGTGTTTTGTATGGGCTGTATAACATGTGCTGTTACAGGTCATTGTGGGTGTGTTTGTTGTAATTTGGTTGCATTTATTGCATTTGTAGCATGATAGCGTTGTTTTTGTAGCGTTGTTGCAGTAACTAACTGCACACCGGTCGCATGTGAGGGTTTTACCGATTTCATCACAAGTATCCGTACAGCCTCTAATTGTAATAATATTATCTGAGGTTGATTTGATATCGGCTTGATAACAATAGTTGTAATCAGTACATGTTATTATAGGTGTGTTATGATGAATCTGATTACAATTAGTGCAGTTGTAGCAATTGATGGATTTCAATTGTTTATATTTTAGGCTATTACAGTAGTCACCATCGTTTTCTTTACAAGCATTACAACCTAAAACAGTCCCTTTAGGATTCAACCAATTGAGTTTTTGTATCAAACTTTCACACGGGTTTAAACAGTCTTCATCGCAGCCTCTTATGGTAACAGGCGTTGCTGTTGGTTGTTTTTTAACTGTAGCTGAGTAACAACATGTAACCCCGCATTCTATAATATTTGTATTGTTTAGTTCATTACAATCCTCACAATTATAACAATTGATTGTAGTTACATAAGGTTGTCCATTACATAAATCACCCGATTCACGACACGTCGTGCATGCACTAACCACACCACCGGATTTTTCTAAATATTCATCGGTAACAAACATGCATGTGTCATTACAAACGCTTGCATGCGCACATCCTCTAATGGTAATGTCCGCTATATTCGCTACATAACAACAATTCGGGTTACCACAACTAACTAAATCTGTAGTTTCATCTACAGTATTACATCTTGTACAGCTGTAGCAATCGAACTTTAAAGCTATCCGTCGTTTTGTTTTCGCATCATTCATTTTCGCGTTGTTGCAATTCATGGCGCCACTTTCATTGCATGTTTTGCAGTCCTGCCAGTCGCCCATCGGGTTTTTCCAGAGGTGTTCATGTCTTAAATCCGAACATGTTGTGTTACATATATCTCCAGTTCGCCACTGTACACAGCCGCGGACCGTATAAAAATCCTCAATGGCGCGATCTTTGAGTTTAGCACTGTAGCAACATCTGGATAGCGGGCAGCGGGTGGTGGCTGTAGTGGCAGTTATTTTCTCACAGTTTCTACATTTGTAGCATTTGATGGGTTTGGGCCGTGCCACCGGCTCGTCTTCAGATTCGGATTCTATAAAGTGGTGGTTGTTGCATTGCGTTTGGTCGTCTTTATCGCACGAGAGGCACCGTACTAGTTCGCCATATGGGTATTTCCATTTCCATTCTTTTTTCACATGCAGGCATGTTAGTTTGCAACGGTAAACCGAGGGTACGCAATCGCGGACGCTGTAGGGGGTTGCATTCGCGACGATTTTAACATAGGCTGAGTAGCAGCAGTGGGAGTACTCGCAATCGATTGCAATCGTTGTGGCTGTGATTTCATTGCATTTCTCACATTGGTAGCATTTTATTGGGGTGGGCTTGATGGTGGTTGATGAACTATCCGGTAGTGGAAGCTTGTTGCAGTTTTGTTTATCGTCAGCTTTGCAAGCGGTGCATGTTAAATACTCCCCGTAGCGGTGACTTTTGATGTGGTTGTCTTTAACATCTTCACACGTTTTGTTGCATTTTTCCAAACAGCCGCGTTTTGCGAATAATAATTCATCAGGATGATCTCGCAGAAAAGCAACATAGCAACATGTTGCTTCAGTGCATAAGGTTGTTGGGGTGGTGCTAGTGATTTGGTTACAACCACCTCGACATTCGAAACATGAAAATGGGTAACTTTTATTGTTGCAATTATCAGTAGCTTCTTCACACGTTTTGCATATATCAATAATTTTATCAGGGTTTCTTTTAGCAACAGTATCACATGTGTTGGAGCATTCTTCTAAACAACCTCTTATAACATATGGCGCACCAAGTGCTGTATCTTTTATAAGAGCAAGATAACAGCATGTGTAAAATTCACAAAGTGCAGTTGGAGTGTCTGCTGTTGTTGCACTACAATTATGACACTTGTAACACTTGAATTCTGACCCTGATTTTTTATATTGAGGGTTATATAAAGTACGTCTAGACATATATTTATATACATTACAATTACTGCTATAACAAGTTAAGTAATTTACATTATGACTTTCACCACAACCTCTAATAACCGTACCATTCGGATACATATAGCTATAGCATGATTTAGACTCACAATTCATGACATTTGTATCACTTAATACAATAAAACAGCCTGTACAAACATAACAGCTGAATATTTGACTTGTATAATCATGTATGTTACAATTAATTGTAAAACATCCATCATATTCAATACTAGTTGTCCTCATGCAGCCCCTTACAACCAAATTATCTCTAAACATATGATTAAAACAAGATTTAGTTTCACACGTTTCTACAGGTGTGTTATCTGTTACACGATCACAACGCTTACAATTGTAACAAGTAAACAAATCAATCGCTTCAATTACTCGACTATACATTTGTGTATTACAATTACTGATACTACAAGTATCATAATCATTATTAGGAACCCTCATGCAACCCCTAGCTACTGTTCTATTATTAAACATGTGACTATAACAAGATCCAACCTCACAACCCTCCGTAGGAGTTTCATCAGATACACTATAACAATCCACACACGTATAGCAACTGAAATCTGTGTTTCTTGCATAAATAACCGAATTACAATTGCTACTACTACAAATATCATAATATTCATTAGATTGCCTCATACAACCCCTTATAACCAAATTATTTTTAAACATATAAACATAACAAGATTTAGTCTCACAATCCTCAACAGCAGTCTCATCCGATACACTAAAACATCCTTGACAACTATAACAAGTAAATAAAGTTTCAATTTTTCTATCATACTTCATTGAATTACACATACTACTACTGCACGTATCATAATCATCATCAGGAGTCACCATACAACCTCTTACAACTGTATTATTCGAATATAAAACGCCATAACATACTTTACTGCTACAAATCTCCACAGGTGTATATTTATTGGTAGTATAACACTCTTCACATATATAACATTCAAATACACCCGTTTCTATTGACTTCCTTCCAAATAACACATTATAGTCACGCGCATTACAATTACTAGTAGAACAAGTCAGATAATCGACTGATACTTTAGTAGGTGGTTGCATACAATCTCTAACAACTGTTTTATTGGGAAACATAACTGTATAGCAGGATTTTGTGGGACAATCGACAACAGCCGTGTTTATAGCCACGGACATGCAATTCTTACAATTGTAACATGTAAACCCATGACCCTTTCTAGGTTTTTGATTATCATACTTATATGTATTGCAATTAGCTGTATCACAAATCTTATAATCAACATTAAGTTCATCAGTACATCCTCGAATAACACTGCTATTGCGCAACATAACGCTATAGCAGTATTTTAATTTACATTCAGCTATGGGGGTGTTTCTTGTTATTATTGAACAATTATTACATACATAACATGTTGTTTTATTATCTGGTAATGTAAATGTATGTGTATTACAATTATTGGTGATACAAACAACGTAGTCAGAACCAGCGTTTTCAATACAGCCCCTTTCAACCACTCCATTTTTATACATAACGCTATAGCAGGATCTAGTATGACATATAGCTACATGGGTAGTTTTAGTCGTCTTAAAACAGTTCTCACAAAAGTAGCAAGTAAATACATCAGACAGCTCTAAAGTGATACAGTTTTCAAATAATCCGCCTGGGTGTTCTGATACAAACGATTTTTTAACATGTTTACATGTGTGTTGAGAGAATTTAGAATAGCACCCTCGTGTAATAGAAAAATCTTTATCGGTGTGGTACTTTTTAGCATAAGCTCTATAGCAGTTGTTCGGTCTACAAAAAACGCTAGCGGTATTGTCCAGAATTCGGTTACAGTTATCACATGTGTAACACCTAAATCGACCCCCAATAACTTCCAGATTACACATCGAAGTATTACAAGACATACATGATGAAAATTTATGGTTGTTACACACTTCAGTGCATTTCGTCGCACCGCACCTACGCACATTGTTGACATGCGAACCAAATGACAAGCAACAGTAGTCTTCTCCGTTAATTGGTCGTGCGCAATAACTAATGGGTGTCTTAGAATTAATTATACTGCAGTTTCGACAATCGTAGCACGCAAATTTCCCTAAATCTCCAGTGTTGCATTTATGGGTACCACAGAAGCTACACTGTGTAAAGTTCTGATCTTTGTAATCCGAACAAAAGTTACTGCAAGCTATTTCTGAGCAACCTCGTTGTATCCTAGGATTACGATTAGTTATTGCATAAACGTCAATACTATAGCAACAGTGTGTTTTACAGTTAACAGTTGGTGTTGATTTAGTAATCTGTATACAGTTATTGCATGAGTAACATTTAAATTCATCTACTAACTTATCCGAGTTACATTTATGGGTGTTACAAACCTGACACCATATGACCCTTATATTCTCACCTCTAGATTTCTTGCAAGCTTCCATACAATTACTTTGAGATTTCCCACAACCTCGCCAGCCTTTTAAAATACTGTCCTCATAATATGTAAGAGCAATGCAACAGTTACAAAGTTCTAAAGGGGTGTTTGAGGTTATACTACAATTAGTACATGTGTAACATATTATTTTGTTCTCAACATTTTTTCTATTATGATCACCATCAATATTATTCATTTGTTTTCGTCTTGTGGTCTCAACACCATCACTACTCATTTTTGATGTCTTAAGATTCTTGTTATTATATCCATTGACATCCTTATTATTACTCATTTGTGGTGTCGCAAATGTTCTGTTCGTATATTCATTACCATCAACATCTCCAATATTATTCATTTGTTGTCGTTTTGTGGTCTCAACACTAATCATTTGTGATGTCTTAAAATTCTTGGTATTATATCCATCAACATCCTTATTATTACTCATTTGTGGTGTTCCAAATGTTCTGCTCGTATATTCATTATCATCTTCAATACTAGAGGTCTCAAAAGTAATATCATTATCAATATTACTACTCAATTGTGTGATTTCAAGATTTTTATTACCAACATCCCCAATATTACTCTTTTTTGTTGTTCCAAGACTATTTATACTATCAATATTACTCATTTGTGTCGACATACTATTATCACCACTCATTATTATACTTCTTCTATTACATCCATCAACATCCCCAATATTACATGAAGTACAATTGTAAAATTCCTTCGATACATGTTGCTTTAGTACAAAATTACATGTGTTCGAACACTTTTTAGTAGTAGCACAACCTCTAATAACCAAATTATTACTACCATAAGCAAAATAGCAACATTCAGATACACATTTAACCACACGTGTCTTAACAGTCACATTCTTGCAATTACGACACTTATAGCAATCAATTAACTTCTTTAAAGGTCTACTATTACAATAATTGCTGCTACATGTATCACAATCTACAACATTATGTAATTTAGAGCAAATAGTATTACATTGCGTTACATTTTTCATACAACCTCTGTTATATAACATACCATCCTTCCCTAAAGTGATAGTAGAGTAACAACATCTATCAATACAATTAATAACGTTATTTTTATTAGTACAATTATATCCAGTACAGTTATAACATAGGATATCCTCTAATAAAGTTTTTCGAAAACCCTGAATATTTTTATAATTACAATAATCAGGCTCACCGTGCGAACAACTGTTGCAGCTATCTACAACACCCTCGTGATGCATTTTTTTAAACGTCTGAGTAACCTTACTACATGTATTCTCACATAAACCCCCTACAGTCCATCTAACACAACCTCTAATCACATAAACCCTTTTTAAACCCCCATTTTTAACAGTAGCACTATAACAACACCCAGCTAGAGGACATCTGATACTTTTAGTACTACTACTCACATCAGAACAATTCCTACAGTTATAACACGGCATTGTGGATGTGTAATTTCTTCTATTACACTTGTTACTGCTACAAATGTTACAAAACAACACTCGAGAGCGTTTATAACGGTTTAACAAATGTTGAGTAAGATCACTACAGTTACACCTACCACTACGACCTCTTATCCGTACAAGCCCTTGTAATTCACTCAAAATATTAACAATATAACAACAACCCGATTCAGATTTAATCAAACCAACCTCACGACCTACAACATCACACCCAGTACAGCTGTAACAATTAACATCTGTTTGTGGAAATGTATCATTATTACAACCACTAGTGTTACGATTACAATTACTACAAGACGTAAAACGCTGTTTTGGGTATCGTTGTTGGGCTACAATACAACCCGATGAACAATCACCCAGAATACAGCCTCTAATAATTTTAGAACTCCCCAAACGAGCCATATAGCAGCATTTGGGTGATCTACACTCAATCATTGTAGTAGTTGATGTGATTACACTACAATTTTCACACATGTAACATTTAAACGGCTGTTGTAATGCATTACGATTACATTTGTTGCTATTACAAGAATTACAATGTATGACTTGTTTATTCAAATTGAATTCATTGCAAAAATTATCACAAGAAATTATTTTTTTATTAACACATTGCCGTGTGTTAAGCAACTTGCCATTTTTGTAAACACTTAGTGAGTAGCAGCAGTTGCTTGTACATCTTATTGTAGTTGTATTAGATGTTATAACGTTACAATGATTACATTTGTAACAACTAATATCATCAAGATGAATAGTTTTTGAATTACAATGATTTTCATTACAAGTCGTGCAATTATTAGAACCAATACATGTATTACCACATGATTGATTCTTCCAACCACAACCTCTTTGTACATACAACTGCCCAAGATTATTAGCGAAAATTTTAGTATAACAACAACCGGTAACACATTTAATTTTAGTAGTATTACTAGTAATTTCATTGCAATTCTTGCAATAATAACACATAACAGTTGGTTTGAATTTAACCCAATTACACCTATCAAACTTACAAATGTTACAATACCAACTATTTGTATGACTTTTAATAGCCCCCCTAATAAACTCCTCGCATGTTTGAGCTGCTGTATCAGCACATGCTCTTATATGAATAGCATTCCAAGTCCCAAATAAACTAGCCCTGAAACATTTATTACTCCCACAATTCACCAGAGTGGCGTTACGTGTATCAATCCCACAATTATAGCACTGATAACACCGTAAATTAATTTGAATATTATTACACTTACTTGCATCACCACGTCTACAGCTGACACACCTCCCAAACGTCCCTTTGGGGTAATCTAGTTGCAAATTATTGCGTACCGTTCGACACGTTTGCGTGCAATTAGCAACACATCCTCTAACAGTCCTAAATTCCTTACCAAGATGCACATAAGCTGAATAACAACAGGCAGCACCATGACACGCCACAACATTAGAGTCCGTACCAACTCGACTACACCCATGACACTCGTAGCAATAAAACGGCTCTTGCAGTACATCGCGATTGCAATAATCACCCTGACAACTGTTGCAATAAACAGCACTTCCTTTAAATATCGCTCTACAGAAGTTCGTACAGCTGGCGTTAGATTTATAACATCCTCGAATATTCCTCCAGCCCTTTTCGCTCCCAAAAACAGTTACCGAATAGCAACAATTGCTAGGGCATTCGATTGGAACGCTGGTATTACAGCGACCTCTACATTGGTAACATACAGGCGTTTTAGCTGCAATAAATTCCAAAAATATAAGATTTAGAATTATACATAAGTTATATCGCTTACCATTAGTTACATATGTAAGTACGATTACATAAAATAAATATTTAAACATACGAATTATTATTCAAACGGACGGCACGGTGAATTAATTCATTTTGATTGCTGTCACTTGTGTGTGACATTCAACTTTTTTTATGGATACTGCTATTTATTGGGCTGAAACTCACAACAAATATAATATTGATCACCAGCCCTCGTCTCGTAATGGGCATTGAGAACGAAGGTTCAAGTCATGTAACGGGAACATATTTTTCAGAATTTTTTTGTAAAGTTATGAATTGCATAATGTAAGTTGTATAGGTGTATCAAATACTTGAAACTTCCCCGTAGATATATCAATACTGATTAATATATCTACGGGGAAGTTTCAAGTTTTTTATATACAAAATTCGAAGATAATTTCATATTCTTTAAGATGACTGAGGAAAAAAAAAATAGAATCTAGAGTATTATGTGAGCACACACTCTATTCTTTGACCTACCACCTTCGATCAAGAATTCGGCGGAAGAAAAGGCCTGAACAAGGAGTATATAAGAAGTCCTAGCGACTGTTTTGCTGGATTTATGTCCAGGAGTCATGGATCAAAACACACATCTTAATAATATAAATATTTTAGCAAATTTTCCATCATTATAAGAACAAAGAATTCAAGAATAAGTTCCATTCTTGTAAATTATCATTCATATCAGTCATCTTGCGATTTTCGCCATTACGATCTTAATAAAGTAAATATTTAAATAAATTATGTTTCATTATAAGACTAAAGAATTGAAGAATATGACACAGTCCTAATAATTATGAAAATTGAAAAATTTGATTTATTATAAGTTTTTAAACTGGGATTATTAAAGAAAATAGAAGTCATCCTTCAATTTTCTTGATTGCAATCTTAATAATGTAAATATTTTAACAAATTTAATTTCATTATAAGACCAAATAATTCAGGAATAAGACGCATTCTTGTAAATTGTAAAAAAATTATAATTTGATTTATTATGATTTTTTTTATCTCTCTTAATATTGACGAAAATATAAGTCATCTTGCAATTTTCTCCATTACGATCTTAATAAAGTAAACATTTTAACAAATTGTATTTCGTTATAAGAATAAATAATTCAAGAATATGATGCAGTCTTGATAATGATAAAAATTTAAAAAATTGATTTATTACCATTCTTTAAACTCGGATTATTAAAGAAAATATAAGCCATCCTTCAAATTTCTTGATTGCAATCTTAATAATGTAAATATTTTAACAAATTTTGTTTCATTATAAGACCAAATAATTCAAGAATAAGACTCATTCTTGTAAATTATAAAAAAATTATAATTTGATTAATTATGATTTTTTTTATCTCATTATATTGACGAAAATATAAGTCATCTTGCAATTATCTCCATTACGATCTTAATAAAGTAAATATTCAATTATGTTTTGTTTCATTATAAGACTAAAGAATTGAAGAATATGATGCAGTCTTGATAATTATAAACATTGAAATTTTGATAATTCAAAAAATTCAAAAAATTGATTTTTTATCATTTTTTAGACTAGGATTATTAAAGAAAATATAAGTCATTCTGCAATTTTCTTTATTACAATCTTAAGAATGTAAATATTTTAACAAATGTTGTTTTATTAATAGACCAATTAATTCAAGAATTCTTGTAGATTATAAAAAATTGATAATTTCATTTATTATGATTTTTTTTGTCACGTAAATATTGAGAAAAATATATGTCATCTTGCAATTTTCTCCATTACGATCTTAATAATATAAATCTTTTAACAAGTATTGCTTCATTATAAGACTAAATGATTCAAAAATAAGAATCATTCTTGTAAATTATGAAAATTTGATAATTTGATTTATTATGATTTTTTTTTATCACATAATATTGACGAAAATATAAATCATATTGCAATTTTCTTCATTACGATCTTAATAATAAAAATATTTAAAAACATTGTGCTTCATTATAAGACTAAATAATTCCAAAATATGATGTAATTTTGATAATTAGAAAAATTCGAAAATTTGATTTTTTATCATTTTTTAGAATAGGATTATTAAAGAAAATATATGTCATTCTGCAATTTTCTTTATTGCAATCTTAATAATGTAAATATTTTAACAAATATTACTTTATTATAAGATCAAGTAATTCAAGAATAAGAAGCATTCTTGTAGATTATAAAAAATTGATAATTTGATTTATTATGATTTTTTCTATCACGTAAATATTGAGGAAAATATATGTCATCTTGCAATTTTCTCCATTACGATCTTAATATTATAAATATTTTAACAAATATTGCTTCATTGTAAGACTAAATAATTTAAGAATAAGTTTCATTCTTGTAAATTATAAAAAAAATTTAATTTGATTTAGTATGATTTTTTTTTATCACATAATATTGACGAAAATATAAATCATCTTGCAATTTTCTTCATTACGATTTTAATAATAAAAATATTTTAATAAATTGGTCTTCGTTATAAGATTAAATAATTCCAAAATATGATGTAATTTTGATAATTCAAAAAATTCAAAAAATTGATTTTTTAGACTAGGATTAAAGAAAATATAAGTCATTCTGCAATTTTTTTTATTGCAATCTTAATAATGTAAATATTTTAACAAATATTGCTTCATTATAAGACTAAATAATTCAAGAATAAGAATCATTCTTGCAAATTGATAATTTGATTTATTATGATTTTTTTTATCACATAATATTGACGATAATATAAATCATCTTGCAATTTTCTTCATTACGATCTTAATAATAAAAAGATTTAAAAAAATTAGTCTTCATTATAAGACTAAATAATTCCAAAATATGATGTAATTTTGATAATTAGAAAAATTAAAAATTTTGATTTTTTATCATATTTTAGACTAGGATTATTAAAGAAAATATAAGGCATTCTGCACTTTTCTTTATTGCAATCTTAGTAATGTAAATATTTTAACAAATGTTGCTTCATTATAAGACTAAGTAATTCAAGAATAAGATGCATTCTTGTAGGTTATAAAAAATTAATAATTTGATTTATTATGATTTTTTTTATCACGTAAATATTGACGAAAATATATGTCATCTTGCAATTTTCTCCATTACGATCTTAATAATATAAATATTTTAACAAATATTGCTGCATTATAAGACTATATAATCGAAGAATAAGTTCCATTCTTTTAAATTATAAAAAATTGATAATTTGATTTATTATGATTTTTTTTGTCACGTAAATATTGACGAAAATATATGTCATCTTGCAAGTTTCTCCATTACGATCTTAATAATATAAATATTTTGACAAATATTGCTTCATTATAAGACTAAATGTTTCAAGAATAAGAATAATTCTTGTAAATTATAAAAGTTTTATAATTTGATTTATTAAGATTTTTTTATCACATAATATTGACGAAAATATAAATCATCTTGCAATTTTCTTCATTACGATCTTAATAATAAAAATATTAAAAAAAATTAGTCTTCATTATAAGACTAAATAATTTCAAAATATGTTGTATTTTTGATAATCAAAAAAATTCAAAAATTTGGTTTTTTATAATTTTTTAGACTAGGATTATTAAAGAAAATATAAGTCATTCTGCAATTTTCTTTATTGCAGTCTTAATAATGTAAATATTTTAACAAATATTGCTTTATTATAAGACCAAGTAATTCAAGAATAAGAAGCATTTTTGTCGATTATAAAAAATTGATAATTTGATTTATTATGATTTTTTTATCACGTAAATATTGAGGAAAATATAAATCATCTTGCAATTTTCTACATTACGATCTTAATAATAAAAAAATTTAAAAAAAAATAGTCTACATTATAAGACTAAACAATTCTAAACTATGATGTAATTTTGATAATTAGAAAAATTAAAAAAATTGATTTTTTATCATATTTTAGACTAGGATTATTAAAGAAAATATAAGTCATTCTGCAATTTTCTTTATTGAAATCTTAATAATGTAAATATTTTAACAAATGTTGCTTCTTTATAAGACCAAGTAATTCAAGAATAAGAAGCATTCTTGTAGACTATAAAAAATTGATAATTTGATTTATTATGATTTTTTTATCACGTAAATATTGAGGAAAATATATGTCATGCAATTTTCTCCATTACGATCTTAATAATATAAATATTTTAACAAATATTACTTCATTATAAGACTAAATAATTCAAGAATAAGAATCATGCTTGTAAATTATAAAAGTTTTATAATTTGATTTATTATGATTTTTTTATCACATAATATTGACGAAAATATAAATCATCTTGCACTTTTATTCATTACGATCTTAATAATGAAAATATTTTAAAAAATTGGTCTTTATTATAAGACTAAATAATTCCAAAATATGATGTAATTTTGATAATTAGAAAAAATCGAAAATTTTATTTTTTTATCATTTTTTAGACTAGGATTATTAAAGAAAATATAAGTTATCCTTCAATTTTCTTGATTGCAATCTTAATAATGTAAATATTTTAACAAATATTGCTTTATTGTAAGACCAAGTAATTCAAGAATAAGAACCATTTTTGTAGATTATAAAAATTTAATAATTTGATTTATTATGATTTTATTTATCACATAATATTGACGAAAATAAAAATCATCTTGTAATTTTCTTCATTACGATCTTAATAATAAAAATATTTTAATAAATTGGTCTTCATTATAAGACTAAATAATTCCAAAATATGATGTAATTTTGATAATTCAAAAAATTCAAAAAATTGATTTTTTATCATTTTTTGGACTAGGATTATTAAAGAAAATATAAGTCATTCTGCAATTTTCTTTATTGCAATCTTAATAATGTAAATATTTTAACAAATGTTGCTTCATTATAAGACCAAGTAATTTAAGAATAAGAAGCATTCTTGTAGATTATAAAAAATTGATAATTTGATTTATTATGATTTTTTTTATCACGTAAATATTGACGAAAATATGTCATCATGCAATTTTCTCCATTACGATCTTAATAATATAAATATTTTAACAAATATTGCTTCATTATAAGACTAAATGATTCAAGAATAAGAATCATTCTTGTAAATTATTAAAGTTTTATAATTTGATTTATTATGATATTTTTATCACATAATATTGACGAAAATATAAATCATCTTGCACTTTTCTTCATTACGATATTAATAATAAAAATATTTAAAAAAATTGGTCTTCATTATAAGACTAAATAATTCCAAAATATGATGTAATTTTGATAATTAGAAAAATTCAAAAATTTGGTTTTTTATCATTTTTTAGACTAGGATTATTAAAGAAAATATAAGTCATTCTGCAATTTTCTTTATTACAATCTTAAGAATGTAAATATTTTAACAAATGTTGTTTTATTATAAGACCAATTAATTCAAGAATAAGAAGCATTCTTGTAGATTATAAAAAATTGATAATTTGATTTATTATGATTTTTTTTATCACTTAATATTGATGAAAATATAAGTCATCTTGCAATTTTCTCCATTACGATCTTAATAAAGTAAATATTTAAAAACATTATGTTTCATTATAAGACTAAACAATTGAAGAATATGATGTAGTCTTGATAATTATAAAAATTTGATTTATTATCATTTTTTAAACTCGGATTATTAAAGAAAATATAAGTGATCCTAGTAATTTTATAACAATCCAGTCCATCACATATTCATAGCAATCTTTTCTGTACCTACCTAAAACCCTACAAGAGATAGAAGAGTGGATCCGGTTGTTGAAAACAAAACTTTTCAATACTGTAAGAGAGGGAAATAAAAGTAAAAGAGGTGGATATATATGTTTTAAATTAATACATTTTTTTAATTTCCGGCATCAGCATCAGTTTTATTGAAATACATTGTTTATAATCTTATATCAGAAAATTATATTTCAAAAGTTCATATAATTTTTGAAACGTTAGGATTATCTGAATAAATTGTTTTAAATGAATTTAGAATGTGTTGCAGCTTTTACCTTTTCACACATGTGCTGTAGACTTTTCTATAGAACGATGGTGAGTACTGTACTGCAGCACCATATATTAAAGAAATAATTATTTAATAAAATGTAATATATCGCAATGAGTTTTTTTTACATACATCTTCTGTAATCGAATTATATTACTAATACAAATTGTACACCATGTAGATGGAGAATAGAAATACTATTGAATTTAATTCGCAGGACACCTAGCAGGATATGATCTTACTTTACGTTATGACCCTAGATAGACTGTCGGTATCATAGTACCTGATGTTGGTCTTGGTATCGGTGCTGTTTGCTGGTGCTGGTGCCTTTTCCCCAAACAGTAATAATCCACAAAGCATAAATACTCCGCATCTTCAGCAGTCTCGATGCAGAACACCTTGCATATTTGTCTGGAATGATTAGATGGATAATCGTTCGGAAGAAATATGCAAGGAATTCTGTATGGAGACTACTGGAGATGCGGGATACTTATGCTTTGTGGATTGTTACTGTTTGGGAAAAGAACACCAGCACCAGCAAACAACACCGGTATCAAGACTAATATCAGGTACCATGGTACCGAGTACGAGAAAATATATGACTATGCTGTTATACAGAAATGTCACATGGCAAGAGGTGTTAGTCTTGGTACCGTTATTGTTGCTTGTGTTGGGTCTTGATGGTGGCTTCTGTTATTCTTGCTACTGGTGCGGTTGCATCTTTGCATCAATGTTGTTGCTACTGTTTGTCTTGCTGCTGGTGCTGATGTTTCTGAAAAAATCTAGGCCTAGTATTCAGCGTGTTGGTATCGGTTTTGATGCTGGTGATATTCCAATCCATGCTGGTGGTACCCATGTTGGTATTACCCACGCTAGTTTTGGTTTTATGTTATAGGTACATCTCTTTGTCCGACATTCCAGCTCGAGGCTGGAATACTTGCATCTTTTTCTTGTATTGTTGCCCCCGTTGTACCATGGATAGCGATAGTCTAGAAAAGTGACATGTTTTACATTTCCTTTAACTGTAACGCTAAAAATTGTAAGAAATAAACAATTTATAGTTCAAATTATAGCTAAATAATTGGGTAAGCTGAATCTATAAAAATATTTTTCAGATTTTTTTTTCAGTTTTTAAAATAACAAGTTCTATCAGAAAAGTGACATGTTTTACATTTGCTTTAACTGTAGCGCTAATAATTGTAAGAACTAAACAAGTTATGATTCAAATTATAGCTAAATAATTTCATATTTTAAAAATTGATTTTTTTTTCAATTTTTAAAATAACAAGTTCTATCAGAAAAGTGACATGTTTCACATTTCCTTTAACTATAATGCTAATAATGGTAAGAAATAAACAATTTATGGTTCAAGTTATAGCAAAATAATTGAGTAAGCTAATTCTATAGAAATATTTTTCATTTTTCAAAAATTGATTTTTTTTTCAATTTTTAAAATAACAAGTTCTATCAGAAAAGTGACATGTTTCACATTTCCTTTAACTATAATGCTAATAATGGTAAGAAATAAACAATTTATGGTTCAAGTTATAGCAAAATAATTGAGTAAGCTAATTCTATAGAAATATTTTTAATTTTTCAAAAATTGATTTTTTTTTCAATTTTTAAAATAACAAGTTCTATCAGAAAAGTGACATGTTTCACATTTCCTTTAACTATAATGCTAATAATGGTAAGAAATAAACAATTTATGGTTCAAGTTATAGCAAAATAATTGAGTAAGCTAATTCTATAGAAATATTTTTCATTTTTCAAAAATTGATTTTTTTTTCAATTTTTAAAATAACAAGTTCTATCAGAAAAGTGACATGTTTCACATTTCCTTTAACTATAATGCTAATAATTGTAAAAAATAAACAATTTATGGTTCAAGTTATAGCAAAATAATTGGGTAAGCTAATTCTATGGAAATATTTAAAATTTTTCAAAAATTGATTTTTTTTCAATTTTTAAAATAACAAGTTCTATCAGAAAAGTGACATGTTTTACATTTTCTTTAACTGTAACGCTAATAACTATAAGAAATAAACAATTTATAGTTTAAATTATAGACAAATAATTGTGTAAGATAAATCTATAGAAATATTTTTCATATTTCAAAAATTGATTTTTTTTTCAATTTTTAAAATAACAAGTTCTATCAGAAAAGTGACATGTATCACATTTCCTTTAACTGTAACGCTAATAATTGTAAGAAATAAACAATTTAATGTTCAAATTATTGCTAAATAGTTGTGTAAGCAAATTGAATAGAAATAATTTTCATATTTCTAAAATTATTTTTTTTTCTATTTTTAAAATAACAAGTTCTATGATATAAGTGACATGTTTCACATTTCCTTCACCTGTAACACTAATAATTGTAAGAAATAAACAATTTATGATTCAAATTATAGCTAAATAATTGTGTAGGTTAAATCTATAGAAATATTTTTCATATTTTAAAAATTGATTTTTTTTTCAATTTTTAAATTAACATGTTCTATCAAAAGTGACATGTTTTACATTTCCTTTAACTGTAACTCTAATAATTGTAAGAAATAAACAATTTATAGTTCAAATTATAGCTAAATAATTGAGTAAGCAAAATCTGTAAAAATACTTTTCATAATTTGAAAATTGATTTTTTTTTCAATTTTTAAAATTCCAAATTCTATCAGAAATGTGACATGTTTTACATTTTCTTGAACTGTAACGCTAATAATTGTTAGAAATAAACAATTTATAGCTCAAATTATAGCTAAATAATTGTGTAAGCAAAATATATAGAAATATTTTCCATATTTCAAAAATTGATTTTTTTTTCAATTTTTAAAATAACAAATTCTATCAGAAATCTGACATATTTTACATTTCTTTTAACTGTAACGCTAATAATTGTAAGAAATAAACAATTTATGGTCCAAATTATAACTAAATAATTGAGTAAGCAAAATCTATAGAAATATTTTTCATATTTAAAAAATTGAATTTTTTTAAATCAATTTTAAAGTAAGTTAATTAATTTAAAACAGCTCGTACAATAAAAACCTTCCTGCATATTTTATTGATGGGTGAAAAATATTCAAAAAGGGCTTGTTTTGAGTCCAGTTAAATATAGAATGTAAAATAATATCATAAATTTAAATTTCTTAAATCTTTGATGTTTTATAATTTTTTTTATAACTCAGACGATTAATTTAAAACAGCTTGTACACAAAAAATCTTCATATAGACCAGTAATTCTTAACCTTTTTGAAGTCAGTGAGCACTGTTGAACATACAGTAGATGAGCCAACATTATTTCTTCAATTATAATACATAATAAATAATTTATAATACAAATTTTACCTTTAACTAAATATGCGCCGAGCAGAATGATGATTCTCACCCTTACAGCTAGTAACAATATTACTATCACTATAGATTTATTCCTATTCGGACGCGTTTTAAATACTTTTTCACACTCTAATTGCCCACTAGTGGTGATTAGTCGAGCATTGTTTTATTTTAATGGACACACAAAACAATAGACATAATATAAAATCAAATATTTTATAGGCCATTATGAATGCAAGATTTACCTCAAACAAAGAAAACAAACGTACTTTTAAATAGCTAGATTTTATATTTGGCTAATTAAAATTTCATATGTTTTTGAGAAAAAAATACAATATTTGCTCTAGTTTAATTCATATTTTAAAAAATCCACCAAAATAAATTTTTTTCGATATTGAGTTGAAAAAAATACACAATATGAAAATTAAAAAAATAGTTATAATCAATTTTTTTCAATTTCCTTGGGGTATCTGGTACACTGATGTGTTTTGAACTAGAATCAGTAAAAAAATCCCTATAGCTTTGCTGGTTTGGCGCGCTATCCCGGCGCTCGCGGCTGGAAAACTGCGAATCGCCGGGCTCATTTTTGGGTATAAAATTAAAAGTGACCCAAAATAAAAAAACAATCACAGTTTTGGAAAGCACTTGAAAAGTGTCATTATCTGATAGCAATGAAAAATCTGAAAAAAATAATTTGAAAACAAAATTAGCTTTGAAAAATTTCGACTTTCTTATACATTTAGTTAGAATTTTTTTGATGAGCATATTCGTATTTGTTGGAGTTTTCTTATCTAGGAACTCTTCTCGGTTTCCCTCTAGATCTGCTGGTTTGGCCGATATGAATTTTTTTCGCCGAGAGGATCCCTCTGTCTTTTTCCATGACCGCCGGTGTCCGAGTGGCCGATCTGAAAATGGCGTAGCAGCCAAACCAGTGGAACTACAGGGAATTGGAATAAGCAGAAGGTAATAAAAAAATCTAAAAAAATGTTTGAGAAAAATTTTAATTTTTTTAAATTTTCGACTTTCTTGACTTTTTTTTAGAATTTTTCCAATAGCATTTTCGTATTCCTTGGAGTTTTCTCATCAAGGATCTGGTGTTGGTTTCTATCTGGCTCCGCTGGTTTCGCCGTAGTGACTTTGTGTAGTCCGAGCGGTACAGCGCGCGCTATTAGTCATTTTTTTAGAAATTTTCCGCAGCATATTCATATTCCTTGGAGTCTTCTGATCTAGGAACTGGTCTCGGTTTCCCTCTAGCTCGGCTGTCTTTCAAAGTGAAGCCTAATGTCTCTTTTACTTGAAAATACAATTTTCTTATCTCTAAAGCATCTCACCACCTAGTTTATTGTCTCTTTTATTTGTTAAAACATTTTGTATGTCTATGATGTATCTGATCATCAACTTTACAGTCTTAATTTCCAGTAGATACAATTGATTGTCTTTCAAACTCAAGCCTATTGTCTATTTTACTTAAAAATACAATTTTCTTATATCTAAAGCATCTCACCACCTATTGTATTCTCTTTTATTTGTTAAAACATTTTTCGTGTCTATGATGTATCTGATCATCAACTTTACTGTCTCAATTTCCAGTAGATACAATTGATTGTCTTAAAAATAGAAGCCTAATGTCTGTTTTACTTGAAAATATAATTTTCTTATCTCTAAAGCTTCTCACCACCTTGTTTATTGTCTCTTTTATTTGTTAAAACCTTTTTCATGTCTATGATGTATCTGATCATCAACTTTACAGTCTCAATTTCCAGTAGATACAATTGATTGTCTTTCAAATTCAAGCCTATTGTCTATTTTACTTAAAAATACAATTTTCTTATCTATAAAGCATCTCACCACCTATTGTATTGTCTCTTTTATTTGTTAAAACATTTTTCATGTTTATGATGTATCTGATCATCAACTTTACAGTCTCAATTTCCAGTAGATACAATTGATTGTCTTAAAAATTGAAGCCTAATGCCTGTTTTACTTGAAAATATAATTTTATTATCTCTAAAGCATCTCACCACCTTGTTTATTGTTTCTTTTATTTGTTAAAACACTTTTTATGTCTATGATGTATCTGATCATCAACTTTACAGTCTCAATTTTCAGTAGATACAATTGATTGTATTTCAAATTGAAGCCTATTGTGTGTTTTACTTGAAAATACAATTTTCTTATCTCTAAAGCATCTCACCACCTAGTCTATTGTCTCTTTTATTTGTTAAAACATTTTTCATGTCTATGATGTATCAAATCATGAACTTTACAGTCTTAATTTCCAGTAGATACAATTGATTGTCTTTCAAATTGAAGCCTAATGTCTGTTTTACTTGAAAATATAATTTTCTTATCTCTTGTTTATTGTCTTTTTTACTTGTTAAAACATTTTTCATGTCTATGATGTATCTGATCAACAACTTTACAGTCTCAATTTCCAGTAGATAAAAATGGAAACGCTCAACGATATAATATTTCAACTAAATAACAATAAATTGACGAAATACAATTCAATAAGTCTCGATTTCCACAAATTCTGGATGAAAGAACACCTTTTTTGTATGAGTGTTCTGAGCTAGGAGTACTTCAAGGGGAGCGTGATTGCACCGGTCACCATGCAAATATCACACGTTACGAAATTGTCATGCTGATGAAGTAGTGAGCACATTTTTCGACAGGGCATCATAGGATAAATCCACTCATCTTCACAGCCTCGCTCAACGCTATAAGATTCGCCTAAACGCCAAACAATTGAATGGCAGCAGAACGAATGGCATTGCCCAACAGGAGCGTCCATGGTCAGCTGATTACACGAAGGGCAGTCGTAACACATAAATTTGCGAGGTATTCTCGGTACTGGATTATTGGCCTTTAGTCTGTTACAGTTGTTGTTTTTACACACATCACAATCGTTAATTCGTCCGTTGGGGTCGCTGTAAATTACTGAGCGCTCGGCGTTTTCGCAGTATCGCGAACAGGGGGTTTCATCCTCTTGGATACAGTCTCGCTTCATATAGGTTACGCCTAATTGGGTCCAGACTACTGTGATGCAGCAGCCTGTGGTGCATTGTCTTGAAGTTTCGTTTGTTATGCTGTAACAGTCATCGCACTCGAAACATTTTATGGGGGGCTTATTTCTTACGGCTGTTTCGTCCGCGTCGAGCTGTATCTTGTTGCATTGGTCGCTGCTGCAAGTCTTGCAGTAAATTACTGCGCCAACGGGGTTTGAACGATTGTGAAGGTCTGTAACGTGTGAGCAGTATTGTTCACATGGTGATCCGGGTGAGAGTTTAGCGCATTGTCTGATGGTAGCACGCGTACCATCATCCAGACGCTTCAGAGCTGAGTAGCAACAGGAGCTCAAACATGAAACTTGATTGGTTTTGTATGAGATTTGATCGCACGACTCGCATTCGTAACAGGTTGGTACGTTTGTGGCGACACTTTGAGGTTCGGGGAATGGCTTGGAGTTGCAATTTCGGGAGCAGCATGTGCTACAGTGGTGCAGTATACCGTTTCGCCTCCTTGATTTCAAACGTTGGGTTAAGGAGTTACAGAAACCTGCGCACCGTTTGCCATCTAAAAAGGCGCAGAGTCGGGCTATCATTACGCGATCGTTCTCTGTCCAGATTGCTGAATAACAACAATTGTCTGGGCATTCGATGATTTCGGTCTTATTATTGATCTCATAACAACCAATACAGTTATAACAAGTTATGTGATTGTAGTTGTTGGTGTTAGGGGTTATTTTTTGTTCTGCATTCAATTTGTAATTAATAAACCATTCGCTGTTATTTGAATCATGTTTTCCTACATATGGAGTCTCTATGATTATTCTTGATTCATCAGCATTAGTATTACAATTATCAGTTTGACAAATTGTACAGTTTTCAACCGTTCGAGTAGGGTTGTCTTGTTTAAACTCCGTTTCAAAATATTCGCAATAACTAGAACACAGACGATCTGGTTCCATTATGGCACATGCCTGCACCCGCTTGGACTCTTCATTATTCTGTAATACCGCTGAATAGCAACAACCGGTCTCACAAATGACTGTCTTGAGTGTGGCAGTGGTTTCATTACAATCATCACACTGGTAGCACATTACTTCACGACGATTGTATCCAATTAAGTGTGATTGATATATCTCGATGTGATTACACTTGTCTCTCGTACATTCCTCACAGTATTGCACCACACCTAGAGGATCTTCCATGTCTAAAATCTGCCTAGTGTGAGCGCAGTAATCGTTGCGTTGTAACGATTACTGCGCTCACACTAGGATTCCGTATAAATTAACACACATTCGCCACATTGTACTCTCTTTCTCTGTTGTCCACCAGACTATTGCACAGCAACCGTCAGGACAAGCTGATGAAGCTCTTCAGAAATAGCATAGCAACCAACACATTTGTAACAATTGATATACGATTTTCTTTTACCAACAGTATGAAGTGCATTCATCCTTTGAATGTTACAAAGCCACTACAACTATCACAAAATCCATGTACTTGTGCAACACAAAACTCATCACAACTGCCAGATAAATATCTAACACATCCTCTTTTAGATATTCCTTGTTCACTTTTAGAGTAGCAACAACTACTCGCGCAAACTATCTGAGCTGTATCTATTGTAATCTCATTACAATTTTCACAACTAAAACAATTTGTCTCGTTACTTGCTCCATGAATTGCCATTGTAATTGGATTATAAGTATTTCCATTACAATAATCTGCTTCGTTTCCACCGCAAGCCACACAAAAACTAATTGTACCCTCGTAATTGTTTACAATACCCCCATTACAAGTCATAACGCAATTTTCGCCTTACAATGTCCATCTGAGTAATCCTTAAGAATAGTTATGTAGCAACATTTAGGATGGGGACATGTAACAGTTGGGGTAGTATTAAGTACCATATTACAATTACGGCATTCATAGCAACGTACTGCAGTGGGACTAGTTAAATTTGATTGGCTGTATTTGTTGCTATTGCATCCATCTGAATCGCCAGCATTACATTTCATGCAGTAATCAAAAGTTCCATTAGTATGGGCTAGTAGATGTTGCTTTTTCTTTTGATTACACGTATCAAAGCATGGCTTATTAGATAATATACAACCCCTAATAGCAAACGTACCCTCATTAGGCTGATCGGTTACTAAAGCAGTAAAACAACACTGAGGAAATGCACATCTGATTTTCGGAGTATTAGCAGTGATTACATTGCAATGTCTACACTGATAGCACATTACTGATGATACTGGATTTAGCTCTTCATAGTTTTGACCATTACACCCACTCGAATCCCCCTGATTGCATGTAATGCATTTAATAAACACCCCGAATGGATACATCCATAAATAGTTGTTGTGTGCTTCCTTACAAGTTATTTTGCAGCCATCAACAGGATGCCACTTTCCACAACTCTTATACACTTATAATATATACCAAACCATGAGTATGGTTTTTAACATGAGCTGTATAGCAACAATTAGGTGAAGCACATTCAACCTGCGTTGTATGATTTCCAACATGATCACATTGGTTACACTTAAAACACGTAATTGTAGTAAATTCATGTAAACGATCCGTAGTATTTTTGATGTTTGATTGTAGATTGGTTTCATTTTTCACTTCAAATCCTGCAACAAATATAATGTATACTAAATCAAACGTGAGCAATAAACAACTAACCTTCACTATGGCGAAGAAGAGTTGTAATAAGATTAGCAAATATTAGCCAATGCATAATAATTGACAGCTGTCTTTTCAATAATTGTGATTTGTAGATGAATCGGATAACTTGACTTTTTTTTATAAACAAATTTCACTAATATCGCTCTAACTCTGCTTCTAGCTCTTCAATATTCATGAAACTTAAAATGTATGTTAAAAACATGTCTGTTAATAAGTTTGTATACTTTGGATTAGTTATATAATAAATTGATTTTTTTACGAATTTTCAAAATACAACTTGATTTTTTTTATAAATAAATTTCACTGATATCGCTCTTACTCTACTTCTAGCTCTTGAATATTCATAAAACTTAACATTTATGTTAAAAACATGTCTATTCATAAGTTTGTATACTTTGGGTTGGCTATATAATATATTGATTTTTTTACGATTTTTCAAAATACAACTTGACTTTTTTATAAACAAATTTCACTAATATCGCTCTAACTCTGCTTCTAGCTCTTGAATATTCATGAAACTTAACATTTATGTTAAAAACATGTCTATTAATAAGTTTGTATACTTTGGATTAGCTATATAATAAATTCATATTTTTACGATTTTTCAAAATACAACTTTACTTTTTTTTATAAACAAGTTTCACTAATATCACTCTAACTCTGCTTCTAGCTCTTGAATATTCATAAAACTTAACATTTATGTTAAAATCATGTCTATTAATAAGTTTGTATACTTTGGATTAGCTATATTATAAACTGATTTTTTTACGAATTTTCAAAATACAACTTGACTTTTTTTATAAACAAATTTCACTAATATCGCTCTAACTCTGCTTCTAGCTCTTACATATTCATGAAACTTAACATTTATGTTAAAAACATGTCTATTAATAAGTTTGTATGGTTTGGATTAGCTATATAATAAATTGATTTTTTTACAAATTTTCAAAATACAACTTGATTTTTTTTATAAACAAATTTCACTAATATCGCTCTAACTCTGCTTCTAGCTCTTGAATATTCATGAAACTTAACATTTATGTTAAAAACATGTCTATTAATAAGTTTGTATACTTTGGATTAGCTATATAATAAATTGATTTTTTTACGATTTTTCAAAATACAACTTTACTTTTTTTTATAAACAAGTTTCACTAATATCACTCTAACTCTGCTTCTAGCTCTTGAATATTCATGAAACTTAACATTTGTGTTAAAAACATGTCTGTTAATAGGTTTTTATACTTAGGATTAGCTATATAATGAATTGATTTTTTTACGAATTTTCAAAATACAACTTGACTTTTTTTTATAAACAAATTTCACTAATATCGCTCTAACTCTGTTTCTAGCTATTGAATATATATGAAACTTCACATTTATGTTAAAAACATGTCTGTTAATAAGCTTGTATACTTTGGATTAGCTATATAATAAATTGATTTTTTTACGAATTTTCAAATTACAACTTGACTTTTTTTATAAACAAATTACACTAATATCGCTCTAACTCTGCTTCTAGCTCTTGAATATTTATGAAACTTAACATTTATGTTAAAATCATGTCTGTTAATAAGCTTGTATACTTTGGATTAGCTATATAATAAACTGATTTTTTTACGAATTTTCAAAATACAACTTGACTTTTTTTATGAACAAATTTCACTAATCTCGCTCTAACTCTGTTTGTAGCTCTTGCATATTCATGAAACTTAACTTTTAAGTTAAAAAATATGTCTGTTAATAAGTTTGCATATATTGGATTAGCTATATAATAAATTGATTTTTTTAGGAATTTTCAAAATACAACTTGACTTTTTTTATAAACAAATTTCACTAATATCGCTCTAACTCTGCTTTTAGCTCTTGAATATTCATGAAACTTAACATTTATGTTAAAAACATGTCTATTTATAAGTTTGTATACTTTGAACTAGCTATATAATAAACTGATTTTTTTGCGAATTTTCAAAATACAACTTGACTTTTTTTATAAACAAATTTCACTAATCTCGCTCTAACTCTGTTTCTAGCTCTTGCATATCCATGAAACTTAACTTTTATGTTAAAAAACATGTCTGTTAATAAGTTTGCATACATTGGATTAGCTATATAATAAACTGATTTTTTTACGAATTTTCAAATTACAACTTGACTTTTTTTATAAACAAATTTCACTAATATCACTCTAACTCTGCTTCTTGCTCTTGAATATTCATGAAACTTAACATTTATGTTAAAAATATGTCTTTTAATAAGTTTGTATACTTTGGATTAGCTATATAATAAATTGATTTTTTTACGAATTTTCAAAATACAACTTAAATTTTTATATAAACAAATTTCACTAATATCGCTCTAACTCTGCTTCTAGCTCTTGAATATTCATAAAACTTAACAATTATGTTAAAAAACATGTCTACTAATAAGTTTGTTTACATTAAATTAGCTATATAATAAATTGATTTTTTTACGAATTTTCAAAATACAACTTGATTTTTTTATAAACAAATTTTACTAATATCGCTCTAACTCTGCTTCTAGCTCTTGAATATCCATGAAACTTAACATTTATGTTAAAAACATATCTATTAATAAGTTTGTATACTTTGGATTAGCTATATAGTAAATTGATTTTTTACGAATTTTCAAAATATAACTTGACTTTTTTTATAAACATATTTCACTAATATCGCTCTAACTCTGCTTGTAGCTCTTGCATATTCATGAAACTTAACATTTATGTTAAAAACATGACTATTAATAAGTTTGTATACTTTGGATTAGCTATATAATAAATTGATTTTTTTACGAATTTTCAAAATACAACTTGACATTTTTTATAAACAAATTTCACTAATATCGCTCTAACCTTATATCCCGTACTCGTCACAGTGATTTTCCTATGGTTCTATATGGTCGAGGTCACTCCCCTTTTATGATGCGGGACCTCCATCCCCACTGGCCACTCTTCTAGCACCTCTCTCACCCCACCTGCAGTAGCTTCCTTCTACTAGAAGTATTTTGAACACATCTGCCTTCAATCCAACTTTTCCCACCGCCTTTCCAAGCTTTAGTTGTACCAGAGGCACTTCTACTTAATTTCGCGGCTTTTCTTCCTACTACCTGTCCGTCCCCGCCATCTCTCTGCAGCTCCTCCTCTACTCTGCCAGGTCTATGCTAAGTTTATCTTTCAATATGTCCCACAGCCCTTTCTCCAATACACACTTCCTTAACCTCATTTCCAACTTCTGCAACTAGTCTACTTTTTTTCTCCCTCATACACTAAGTCATTTATATAAGATAAAACCTGGAGGAGTTTACTCCTCCATCCTAGACATTTGCCCGGCCATGACAGTGTTTCTACCAACTAGATCACCAAGCTAGTTGAATCATATAATTTCTTCTTTTAAATTGTTTTTCGTTTCCTCGAATTCAGCACAATAAATAGCAGTAGCCATGTAAAAGTTGAACCTCACATAATTGACAGCAATGAAAATGATTTAATTCACCGTGCTGCCTGTTTTAATAATAACTGGCATGTTTACGTATTTAATTTATGTAATTCTACTTACATGTGTAACCGTAACTAATGGTAAGCATTATTATACTTATATTTATTTTGAAATCGTATTTATTTGAACTTTATTGCAGCTAAAACATCTGTATTCTACCAATGTAGCCGTCGTTGTTATGCAAACGTTACTATCGATTGCCCTAGCAATTGCTGCTATTTGGTAACTGTTTTTGTGAACGAAAGGGGCTGGTGGAATATTCGAGGATGTTATAAATCTAACGCCAGCTGTACCAACTTCTGTAAACTGATATTTGAAGGTGGTGCAGTTTATTGCAGTAGTTGCAATAGTGATTACTGCAATCGCGATGTACTGCAGAGCCGTTTTATTCTTACGAGTGTGATGAACGTAATCGGGTTGATACGGACTCTAATAGTGTGGCGCGTCCTGCAGTTGATTGTTGTTATATGGCTCATGTGCAAGTTGGCAGGGAATTTAAGACTTAGAGATTGCACCCAAACCTGTCAAAAGGTACGCAAACAATTTCTACTAGAATACCCTAAAGAGATGTTTGGGTGGTGTGTAAGCTGTAGACGTGGTGATGCAAGTAAGTGCAAACAAATTCAAATAAATTTGCGCTGTTATCGGTGTGATAATTGTGGTGTGGATACTCGTAACAACACAATTGTTGTTTGTGGGAGTAATAAATGTTTCACAGCTAGTTTATATGAGGTATCTCATGCTATTGATCTAAAAGCTGGAACAAACGAGGAGTTTGTTTGGAGCACCATTACAAGCAGTTCAAGAGATCCTGACTGTGCGGATTGTGTGAAATTAGTAGTAGTAGTTGCAACTCCATTAATACAAGCTACATCTTTGGATGAAATTGAAGTCCTTAAAAACTCACATAAACAGGAAAATGAAACAATTAGAGCTGCAAGAATTGAGAATACATCTTTAGATAAACTTGAAGAGCTTGATGGTTCTGATATACTAGAAGATGAAGTAGTTCAAGCTTCAAATGATAGGCAAGACAGACGAATTGAATCTACAACCTTGATTTCAATTGACGATGAAAGTGCAATCCCAATGTTTTCAAATGGAACATTAAAAATTGAAGCTGCAAATTTGAGAATTGGAAATATATCTGTAGTCGGAGTTGAAGTGATTGAAAACGCTGATAAACATAACACTGATGTAAATAAAGGTTCTAATTATGGTCTAGAGGGAGGAATTGAATCTACACCTGTGATTTTAAGTAATGTCGAAGGTTCAACTACAGTTGCAGCTACGAAAATAGAAGCTGGAACTTATAGACGTGTAAATACATCTGTGGAGGAAGCTGGTGTGTTTGAAATCTTTGATAGACCTGAAACTGAAGTAACTAAAGCTACTAATTATAGTCAAAGCGGAGTAATTGAAAATACAACCATGGTTTCAGTTGATATCGAAAGTTCAATCAATGTTTCTTCTAATGTAGCTTCAAAAATAGAAGCTGCATCTGTCAGAATTGGAAACACATCTATAGACGGAGCTGAAGTGATTGAAAACCTAGATACACCTGAAGTTGTAGCAACTAAAGATGCAAATTATAGCCATGAGAGAGTAATTAAATCTACCAACTTGATTTCAAGTGGTATCGAAGGTACAAACACAGTTTCTTTTAATGAAGCTTTAAAAAGAGAAGCTGTATATTTCAGAATTGCAAATAGATCTTTAGGCGAACCTAAAACGGTTGAAGGCTATAATATACTTGAAATGGAAGTAACTAAAACTTCAAATTATAGTCTAGAGAGAGGAAATGATTTTAGATCTTTGATATCAAGTAGTGTGGAAGGTACATTCAACATTTCTTCAAATGGAGCTTCTAGAACTGCAAAAATAAACAAAATAATCCATAAAACTATTTCAAAACGTGCCGAACCGTCATTTCTAGAGCAATTAGAACAACCACTTGATTCTGCTATACCCTCAAACGCATTCATCGAATGTTACGACTGTGCGGCATGCTCTAGTACAACTAAAACCACCCCAACAACTCAATGCGCTACAAACTGTTGTTATATGCTGTTTGGATGGTTAATAATGTTCTAACCAATGCTCGTTAGTGTGCTGATAATGATGAAATAACCTGCAAGAACTATTGTAATGAAATAGCCGAACTGGTTAGATCGGATAACAATGGTGTGCTGCGCTATTGTAGAAGTTGTAGCCAGAACAGATGTAATCACGAAAATACTGATGGGGTTATTAGTTGTTATCAGTGTGAGGACTGTGAGACACCGAATGTAGTTGAATGTGCTGCTGGTTGTTCTTATACGGCTAGATTTAAAGGGGTTGATGGTTTAGTGAGGACTAGTAGGGATTGTGCGGATGTACAACCTGGGGGGATGTGTGGGGTGTATTGTGAGTTCCTACATAGTGATGAGTGTAGTGTTTGCACGACTGATAAGTGCAATGTTATTGCTAATTGTTACACGTGTGAAGGGTGTGATTCTATTACAAGCACCACACAAAAAGTTATGTGTGGCACCAATTATTGCTACTCAATTCAAACAAACAACTTTAGTGTTATTAGAGGATGTGCAGAGAATATGAATTATTGTAATGTGACTGAAAATGGCTTGTACGGGTGATAGTTGTAATAATTATTTGTTTGGTGGGGTTGATTGCTATAGTTGTTCAGGATGTGATTCGGTGGACTGATACAGCTATAAAAGTATGCCCTAAAGCCAAATGTTGTTATACAATACAGGATACATCTAATAACGTTGAACGGGATTGCGCAACTAATAGAAAATGCGAAACATATTGTGATGTTATTTCCACTAATAGTAGTATACTATATTGTAATGTTTGTTCAGAAAACAAATGTAATTTAGACTTAATAAGTCCACTCACTATTAACTGTTATCAGTGTAATTATTGTGATGATATTAGTGAAGATACTACTATTATTGAATGTCCTGACGGTTGTTGTTTTGTATCGCAAATAATGTTTGCGAATGGAACTTATAAGTCTGAAAGGAACTGTGCTAATTTAATACCCGGATGGAGTTGTGGGGTGTACTGTGCACACACCAACAAATCATTACATGCAACAAATACTTTACGCCACTGTAATGTTTGTACTACTGATAATTGTAACAACAAAAGATTAATTATACCCACAATGCTTCGAAAAAAATCTGATGTTGTAAAGAGCTCTATGTGTTATCACTGTTTTGGATGCTATTCGATCACACGGAAAACCCGTGATATGTTTTGTGAGAGTGGTTGTTGCTATACGGCTGTATGGACCGAACATGATGCCACAAATGTTGCAAGGTTATGCGGTAAAGCACCTTGTAAGGACAATTGTGATCTAATTAATAAAACTGTGACTGAAAGTGACCCAAATGGTATAATCCACTCTTGCAATAGTTGTTTGGGGGATCGTTGCAATAAAATTGCTGTTTACAAACCAACTGCAACTATGTACAGTCTACAAACAAAAACTGGTACTATTGATTGTTACAATTGTACCGGATGTGATTCTATCGATGATGGTTTAGATGTTGTTAAATGTTCATCGAAATGTTGTTATGCGATTTTTTTGAAATCGGATGAAATGGCAATGGTTGAAAGGGGTTGCGCTAACGTTGAACCAGGCAATTCCTGTGGTCGCTATTGTTTTCGACGGAATACAACTGGTGATATGTGTGAGGTTTGTCATGAAAATCGGTGTAATACTAAGGAATTTTCTGATGAGGGGGGTAGTTTTATTAGTTGTTACGATTGTTTGGAATGCAACGTGCGACCTACTGTTTTAAAAACATGTGTTTCCAACTGTTGTTACGCAGCTATTTGGACTGAAAACAGTATGACTATTAGTGGTCGGTTTTGTGCTAGTTTGGATGACGATACATGTAATGGGTTTTGTAAGCATGTTGAAACAGTTGTGGCTGGTAAGGTGCATTACTGTAGGGCATGTGAAGGTCATCGCTGTAATAATCAGACAATGGTGAGGGTGCAAAAGAAAGCTTTCTTGAATTATATTCAGTCTTATACGTGTAGCAACTGTAGCAAGGCTGAACAGAATTCTCTAGCTACATGTAAATCCCACTGTTGTTACGATGAAATATTTTATGATGATACAACTGTTGTTTTTGAAAGAGGTTGTGCTAAATTATCCCCGGGTAAACCGTGCCAACGTTACTGCAGTGCGACTGAGTTGATTATTTAAAATCGCATCCCGCACGCGTGGTGAAACACTGCAAGGTTTGTATGGAAGATCGTTGTAATACAAATGTTAATGATTTTCCTAACATGAACATGAATGCTGATGTTTCATGTTACGATTGTTTTGATTGTAACGCGCAACCCACTAACTATACGAATGTTATACCATGTCCTAGCAAATGTTGTTACTCAGCCGTATGGACTTCAAGAAATGTTGGCTTTAGTGGGCGTTTTTGTGCTGATTTAGGCGGTGTTACATGTGGGGATTATTGTAAGAGCCTTGAAAAAGGTGGTGATGATTCAATTCATTATTGTGAAAAATGTGAGACGGATAGGTGTAATAATGAGATCATGAGCCAGAGGAAGGGTTTGGGTAATCAAATTGAATGCTCTAACTGTACAAACTGTAATATTGTTGATAAAAGCACTGCCACAGTTCAGTGCAAATCCAATTGTTGCTACAGTGGTGTCTTTCATGCGGATAACGGTTTAAATATTTCTGAAAGATTATGTGCGTCGTTACCACCTGATAAAACGTGCCCAAGTTACTGCAGTGTAACAGAAGAGGAATACCTAAAACTACATCCAAGAGGCATCATGAAGTACTGTGAGACCTGTTCGAGTAATCGTTGTAATAAACATAAACCTAGTTTTGTTATTAATTGTTACCAGTGTTACGACTGTTATTCAGAACCTAACAATGCTATCAAAAAAGAGCCATGTGAAACCAACTGTTGTTACTCAGCGTCATGGAATGAGAATAATAACACCGTAAGCGGTCGTTTATGTGCACTTAAAACTGATTTACATGATAAACCATGTGTAGACGTATGTAGTGAGTTTCTTGTATTAGCTAGTGTTGATCTTTACGACTGTGATTCATGTACTGATGACTAAACCTATTCTACAACAACATAAACAAAAAATCGTAAGTTGTTATGATTGCAAAAATTGCACTAAAACTGATAAAGCAACACCTTAAATTGTGCATCTAATTGTTGCTATACAGCTACAAATAAAGCTAAAACAGTTGAACGGTCTTGTGCCAAATTACGACCTGGCAAGACATGTCAAAATTTCTGTACGGTAACTAGTGATGATTTAAAAAACTGTACGACTTGTACGAAAGATCTATGTAATGAATCAGAGCTAACTAAATCAGCTTCTCTTATAACTGAATTTATGAATTGTTATGAATGTTTCAGATGTTATTCGGAACCACCTGTTTACACTAATGTAGCTAAATGTACTACAAATTGTTGCTATGTAGCTCAATGGATTGATGGTAATGAAACGCCCAGTACACGACAATGTGCAACTAAATATCTTTTAAAGGATCTCAAATGTAACGAATTATGTACGTCGTTGCAGAAACATTATGATGTTTTGTTTTGTGAGGCGTGTGATAGTGAGAAGTGCAACAATCATGCTATTCCACGAGTTGATACAGATATACGAAGAAAACGTTTTTTAAACTGCTATGATTGTAAGGGGTGTGATAAGGTGGAAGAAAAGAAAACTAATACTATCGTATGTAAGACAGATTGTTGCTACTCAGGCACGAAGAAATCTGGAGAAATTGAGCGGTCATGTGCCAAGTTACGACCTGACATAACTTGCGATAACTTCTGCAAAGTATCAAAAAGCGAAATGAGTATAGTAAAGAATTGCCACACTTGTACAACCGAACTTTGTAATGCAAACACATCGAAGACAATTGAATGTTATTATTGTTTAGAGTGTTATATAAAACCAACACTTTATTCCGAAAGTTGTCCATCAGGATGCTGTAGCTCCATGGTATGGACAGATGGTAATCGAACG
Organism: Lordithon lunulatus; assembly: GCA_963942505.1. Lineage (NCBI taxonomy): Eukaryota > Metazoa > Arthropoda > Insecta > Coleoptera > Staphylinidae > Lordithon > Lordithon lunulatus. The sequence continues at coordinate 33,802,393 of OZ012675.1, forward strand.
CGAAGCGGACGTGGTTGTCTCAAGTTAGACAATCCAACACAAACATGTGACACCTTTTGCGATGATAAAGAACATCAGTATTGTCAAACGTGTGAATCGTCTAAATGTAACAATGAAATCATTCCGGGCCGTTATAAAGATATTCCAAACAAACAATTTTATTGCTACAACTGCGAAGGTTGTAATGTTGTAAAGAGCGCAGGTACCATCGAATGTCCATCAGATTGCTGCTACTCAAGTTTGAATAGAGCTGGAGTAATAGTCCGCTCGTGTAGTAAATTACGACCAGGCGTAACCTGCGACAACTTCTGTGAAGTTTCAAAATCCGAGGAGATCCTAGGAGACAAGTGCATCACATGTACAGCAGATCGTTGCAATCTAGAAGAGTTCCAAACCACTGCCGCCCCTACTACAACAACAGTTGCAGAGACTACACCACAAAAAGTTCGGTGTTATACATGTTACGCATGCAATACTGTGAACAAGCATACCGATATGAGTAATTGTGACTCAAAGTACTGCTTTGAAGCCATTTGGAAGGAAGACAATAAGACGATACTTGGGCGACATTGCGTGAAATGGCTGAATGGCATACCGTGTGATGGGATGTGTACTAAGTATAATACACACGCTACACATTGCAGAAGTTGTTCTACCTATGCGTGCAACAATGGATTCCTGCCTTACAATGATGATTTTCGTTCAGGCAAAAAATGTTACGAATGTGAAAATTGTAAAGAAACTAATGAGAAAACAAAAGTCGTTAATTGTAAAACATTTTGCTGCCATGCCACTCTATATGAAAACGGGACGATTAACCGGGGCTGTGCTAAATTAAGGCCTGGGGTATCATATGAAAACTTTTGTAAACGAATTAAATACGATTTAGAAGAAGCGAAAGACTGTCAGGTTTGCATGAAAAATCGCTGTAATAAAGATGGTTTTAGTCCATATAAAGCGGTTAATTGTTACAGCTGTTACGGATGTTTCTCGAAACCTACTGCTGGTACTACTGATGTAGTGCATTGTAAAACAGGCTGTTGTTATTCCACTGTATGGTATAAAGACGAAACAGCCATAATAAGACGTCATTGCGCTTCCGAGGATGTTTTAAACAAAACAAAATGTAACGCGTTATGTCAAACTTGGAAAAAAGAACTTTATGTGCCATACTGTAATACTTGTACTGATGAAACGTGTAACCAAGAACTCATTCCGAACACCCGTAAAGCTACAAGAGAGACTTTCAAGTGTTACGATTGTACAGGTTGTGAGACTGCTAATAAAAGTACAAATGCTATTAAATGTGTGTCTGAATGTTGCTACACCGGTTTCAATTCAAATGGGGAATTTGTACGTTCATGTGCTAAAATGCGGCCGGGGATCCCGTGTGAGAACTTTTGTATTGAAGCCAAATATGATTTGAGTGTTGTGAGGGATTGTAATGTTTGCACTAAAGATCGCTGTAATATGGAATCGTTTGAAAAACCTAAACCTATTCCTGTAGCACCTAAAGAATTTCAATGTTATAATTGTTATGGATGTCATTCACCCCCAAATCGTTACACCCCTACAATAAACTGTGCAACACAATGTTGTTACACAGCTGTTTGGGCGGATGGGGATTCAACAATAACCGGGCGTTTCTGTGCACCTCCGGAAAAATTAACACTTATAAATTAAAATTGTTCCGAATTATGCGATCAGTTCAAGGATGTACAGTTTTGTTATTGTTGTCATGACGACAAATGTAACAAACAGAAGATGCCGTATCCTAATAATGCGGTGAAGAAACAAATCAATTGTATTGATTGCAAGGGTTGTAAGCAGCCCAGTAAGAACACTATTAAATGTGGTACTGGTTGTTGTTACGCCAGTCTGAATAAAAAGAAAAACATTACACGTTCGTGTGCTAGACTAAGACCTGGATTACACTGCGATAGATTTTGTACAGAATTAATAGAATATGAATATCTTAAGGATTGTTATGCATGTACAATACCTGGGATATTCCCTAAGTCTATAACAGTTGGAATGGGATTTTGAATTTCAACCGATAGATGATGAGTGGATAAGCTGCTGTTATTCGACCCTATGGATTGAAAATAATGTTAACTTATGTGGCCGATTATGTATCTCTAAATTTAGTATACAAGGATATCCTTGTAATGGCCTATGTAGTGTCTTTAGCAGCATAAAGTCTGTTGAATTACATATTTGTAGAGCGTGTGCTACTAATAAATGTAATGATATAATCATGTCCAAATGTTTGCAATAATTATAAAAGTTAAACGAGTAAAACCGATATAACTCGAGTTGTAGCTACTGAATTTACTTGAAATTGGCTACTAGCAATTAGTATACTTATAGCAAGTAGTGCATACATTTACTAGAGCCTAGAAAGAAAACTGGATTTTTACCGATTTTTCAAATGAAAATGTTTGCAATAATTATCAAAGTTAAACTAGTAAACCCGATATAACTCGAGATGTAGCTACTGAATTTGCTTGAAGCTTGCTAGTAGCAGTTAGTATACTTGTAGCAAGTTGTGCATACATTTACTTGAGTGTAGAAATAAAACTGGATTTTTACCGATTTTTCAAATGAAAATGTTTGCAATTATTATAAAAGTTAAACGAGTAAAACCAATATAACTCGAGTTGTAGCTTCTGAATTTGCTTGAAATTTGCTACTAGCATTTAGTATGCTTGTAATGCTTGTAGCAAGTAATATATACATTTACTAGAGCGTGGAATGAAAACTGGATTTTTACCGATTTTTCAAACTATTTGCAATAATTATATTTACCGCACAAGTTATCAGTGAAAATGGTAAGTAATATCGGAAAACACTCTATAGGCAATGTATTAGGCTTTTAATTCCCTACAATTTGCTATTTAAATCATGCCTGTAGCATAGTAAATGTATGGGGTAACACCATAAAGACTTAAATTGTCTAAATTATATGCTCAATTTTAATCAAATTTCTCGAAAAACTATCCAACTGAGGTAAGTACTTGTTATTATTAACTAAATATATGTACATGGAAGATAGTGGTAGCTGAAATAATATCCTTGCTTTCTTATAAAATAGTCATATAATCTATATATTCCTGAATCTAGGAATGTTATAAATATTTATTCTATATAGAAATGACTGTAAAATCCAAATATCCAATCAATTTAACACTACCCATTGTCATGATAGATGCACTTGAAAGACAGTGGTAGTTGAAATATCCTTGGTTTCTTATGAACGTGTGCTATAATCTATATATTCCTGAATCTAATTAATGTTGGAAACACTTATTCTATGTAGAATTGAATGTAGAATCCAAATATCTAATCAATTTTTTCATATCGTAACCCATTTTCATGATAGATGCACATGAAAGAAAGTGGTAGTTGGAATATCCTTGCTTTCTTATGAAAGTGTGCTATAATCTATATATTCCTGAATCTAATTAATGTTGGAAACACTTATTCTATGTAGAATTGAATGTAGAATCCAAATATCCAATCAATTTTTTCATAACGTAACCCATTTTCATGATAGATGCACATGAAAGACAGTGGTAGTTGAAATATCCTTGCTTTCTTATGAAATTGTGCTATAATCTATATATTGCTGAATCTAATTAATGTTGGAAACACTTATTCTATGTAGAATTGAATGTAGAATCCAAATATCCAATCAATTTTTTCATAACGTAACCCATTTTCATGATAGATGCACATGAAAGACAGTGGTAGTTGAAATATCCTTGCTTTCTTATGAAATTGTGCTATAATCTATATATTGCTGAATCTAATTAATGTCGCACACACTTATTCTATGTAGAATTGAATGTAGAATCCAAATATCCAATCAATTTTTTCATATCGTAACCCATTTTCATGATAGATGCACATGAAAGATAGTGGTAGGTGAAATATCCTTGCTTTCTTATGAATTTGTGCTATAATCTATATATTGCTGAATCTAATTAATGTTGCACATACTTATTCTATGTAGAATTGAATGTAGAATCCAAATATCCAATCAATTTTTTCATTACGTGACCCATTTTCATGATAGATGCACATGAAAGACAGTGGTAGTTGAAATATCCTTGCTTTCTTATGAAATTGTGCTATAATCTATATATTGCTGAATCTAATTAATGTTGCACGTACTTATTCTATGTAGAATTGAATGTAGAATCCAAATATCCAATCAATTTTTTCATAACGTAACCCATTTTCATGATAGGTGCACATGAAAGACAGTGGTAGTTGAAATATCCTTGCTTTCTTATGAAATTGTGCTATAATCTATATATTCCTGAATCTATTTAATGTTGGAAACACTTATTCTATGTAGAATTGAATGTAGAATCCAAATATCCAATCAATTTTTTCATAACGTAACCCATTTTCATGATAGGTGCACATGAAAGACAGTGGTAGTTGAAATATCCTTGCTTTCTTATGAAATTGTCTATAATCTATATATTGCTGAATCTAATTAATGTTGGAAACACTTATTCTATGTAGAATTGAATGTAGAATCCAAATATCTAATCAATTTTTTCATAACGTAACCCATTTTCATGATAGATGCACATGAAAGACAGTGGTAGTTGAAATATCCTTGCTTTCTTATGAATTTGTGCTATAATCTATATATTGCTGAATCTAATTAATGTTGGAAACACTTATTCTATGTAGAATTGAATGTAGAATCCAAATATCCAATCAATTTTTTCATAACGTAACCCATTTTCATGATAGGTGCACATGAAAGACAGTGGTAGTTGAAATATCCTTGCTTTCTTATGAAATTGTGCTATAATCTATATATTCCTGAATCTATTTAATGTTGGAAACACTTATTCTATGTAGAATTGAATGTAGAATCCAAATATCCAATCAATTTTTTCATAACGTAACCCATTTTCATGATAGATGCCCATGAAAGACAGTGGTAGTTGAAATATCCTTGCTTTCTTATGAAATTGTCTATAATCTATATATTGCTGAATCTAATTAATGTTGGAAACACTTATTCTATGTAGAATTGAATGTAGAATCCAAATATCTAATCAATTTTTTCATAACGTAACCCATTTTCATGATAGATGCACATGAAAGACAGTGGTAGTTGAAATATCCTTGCTTTCTTATGAAATTGTCTATAATCTATATATTGCTGAATCTAATTAATGTTGGAAACACTTATTCTATGTAGAATTGAATGTAGAATCCAAATATCTAATCAATTTTTTCATAACGTAACCCATTTTCATGATAGATGCACATGAAAGACAGTGGTAGTTGAAATATCCTTGCTTTCTTATGAATTTGTGCTATAATCTATATATTGCTGAATCTAATTAATGTTGGAAACACTTATTCTATGTAGAATTGAATGTAGAATCCAAATATCCAATCAATTTTTTCATAACGTAACCCATTTTCATGATAGGTGCACATGAAAGACAGTGGTAGTTGAAATATCCTTGCTTTCTTATGAAATTGTGCTATAATCTATATATTCCTGAATCTATTTAATGTTGGAAACACTTATTCTATGTAGAATTGAATGTAGAATCCAAATATCCAATCAATTTTTTCATAGCGTAACCCATTTTCATGATAGATGCACATGAAAGACAGTGGTAGTTGAAATATCCTTGCTTTCTTATGAAATTGTCTATAATCTATATATTGCTGAATCTAATTAATGTTGGAAACACTTATTCTATGTAGAATTGAATGTAGAATCCAAATATCCAATCAATTTTTTCATAACATAACCCATTTTCATGATAGGTGCACATGAAAGACAGTGGTAGTTGAAATATCCTTGCTTTCTTATGAAATTGTGCTATAATCTATATATTGCTGAATCTAATTAATGTTGGAAACACTTATTCTATGTAGAATTGAATGTAGAATCCAAATATCTAATCAATTTTTTCATAACGTAACCCATTTTCATGATAGATGCACATGAAAGACAGTGGTAGTTGAAATATCCTTGCTTTCTTATGAATTTGTGCTATAATCTATATATTGCTGAATCTAATTAATGTTGGAAACACTTATTCTATGTAGAATTGAATGTAGAATCCAAATATCTAATCAATTTTTTCATAACGTAACCCATTTTCATGATAGATGCACATGAAAGATAGTGGTAGATGAAATATCCTTGCTTTCTTATGAAATTGTGCTATAATCCATATATTGCTGCATATACTTAATGTTAGAAATATTTATTCAATATAGAAATTAATCTGGAATCCAAATAATCATTCAATTTTCTATATCGTTGCCCAGTTTCTGATACTTGGAAGACATTAGGATTTGAAATATCTTTGGTTTCTTATAAAATTGTGATATAATCTATATATTACTGAATCTATTTAATGTTAGAAACACTTATGCGATATTGAAATTTATTTAGAATCTAAATAAAAATTGTTTTCACTTACCTGAACTTCACATAGAATTGATAAGCAAAAAAATAGCGTAGCGGCCAACCCAGTGGAGCTATAGGGAAACGAGCATAAGTTTGGAAAGTCCAAGAGAAGCGGAATGAGCAGATGGTAATGGAAAATTAAAAAAAAATTATTTATTATTTTTATATAATTATTTAAAATGTTTTTATTATTTTTTTAAATATTTTCAATTTCTAGGTTGAATTCTTCTTCTTCTTTATTTTAGTACAGTTGTCGTCTTAAAGTGCGATATGTATGATGTATAACTAATGCAATTTTCAGTCATTTTTATTCGCAGGTGTTTCAGTTATCGACTACTTTATTGGCTTCAAAACTTTTTACTGTTTTTCAGTGACCTGTCAAATATTTTTCTCACAAGATATTATCAAGTGCTATACATTTTTGTATAGCCTGACTAATCTATTTTCTGATAATGATGAAAAATAATTGCCTTAATTTTTCGAGAAATTTAATAAAAATAAAGACTATAATTAAAACAATTTCAACTAATTCATTCAAATTATAACAAATTTTCACTGTTTTTCAGTGACCTGTAAAACTTGTTCCTTATCAGATAATATCAAGTGCTATACATTTTTGTATAGCCTGATTAATCTATTTTCAGTTAATGATGATAAATAATTGTCTTTGTAGGGTATTTTTTGGGGAAATTTAATAAAAATAACTATAACTCGAGCAATTTTAAATTCATTCAACTAATACCACATTTTTAATTTTTTGTCAGAGACTTTGTTTTGCTCCTTGTGGAGGAAATCTTTGAAAGACAATCACCTCCTGGTGTTAGAGGTATAGGTACAACCGGATTCATCCCGCGGAATTTTGTTCGGGGCACCTACCGGCTAAAACCTGAATAATAATAAAAATTGGTTTCTCATTTAATAAAAACAAGTCGTGTACACTTTTGGATAGCTTTAAGCTATTTTCAATAAAAACAAGTCGTGTACACTTTTGGATAGCTTGTTTAAGCTATTTTCAGCTAATAATAATGAGTACTTACCTTAGTTGGGTAGTTTTTCGAGAAATTTAATAAAAATTGAGCTTATCAATTGGACAATTCCAACAGTTTTTACAGTTGTAAAAAATCAAAACAAAATTATAACTTAAAAGGCTTTAAAACGCTTTTATTGTTACATTTATTAGTTTCATACACTACAAAAGAACGTACATGAATCTGTTGTAACGCTCTAATGATCTTACAAAAGTCCTTACAAAGATGGCTTTGTAAGGTCACTTCAGAAGCACATAACTGTCCATTGAGAGTGACATTATTTTCAATCCAAACAGTTAGATAACAACAGTTGCTTGTACATTTAGTTACAACTATTTCAGTTATTCGTTGCAAGTAATATTCATAACAATTATAACAGCTAATAACATCAGATGTTATTTTAATTGGATACAATTCGTTACTTTTACAACAATCCTTTATAACAAACTCACACTGTTTTAAATCATTTGAATGAATTCTTGATATTTTACAAAAGTTATTGCATGACTGTAGAGGTCATCATATAGCACATGACCTAACAACAAATGTACAGTACCATTTGCCACTGCAGTACAGTTTGTACAATGATAACAATCATACAAGAGCTTTATAAGTTTTGAACATGATTTTATTATTACATTTATTAGAAGCACGCGCCATACACATATGCAATTCAACATTTACGCTCCTAAAGACTAGGTCCTTACAAGGATACCCTTGTAAACTAAATTTTGACACACAAAAGGTAACATGTTTTCAATCTATACGGCCGAATAACAACGGCTTATCCACCTGAGTGTCTTATATCGGTTGAAACCTAAACCCCTATCTCAACTGTTATGGACCTAGGGAAATCCCAAGACATTGCAACTATCACTTGTACATGCGTAACAATCCTTAAGCTCCTCATATTCGATTAATTCCGTACAAAATCTATCACATTGCAATCCAGGTCTTAATCTAGCACACGAACGTGTAATGTTTTTCTTTTTATTCAAACTGGCGTAACAACAACCAGTACCACATTTAATAGTGTTCTTACTGGGCTGCTTGCAACCCTTGCAATCAATACAACTGATTTGTTTCTTCACCGTATCATTAGGATACGGCATCTTCTGTTTGTTACATTTGTTTTCATGACACCAATAACAAAACTGTACATCCTTGAACTGATCGCATAATTCGGAACAATTTTTATTTATAAGTGTTAATTTTTCTGGAGGTGCACACAATCGCCCGGTTATTGTTGAATCCCCATCCGCCCAAACAGCTGTGTAACAACATTGTGTTGCACAGTTTATTGTAGGGGTGTTACGATTTGGGGGTTAATGACATCCATAACAGTTATAACATTGAAAATCTTTAGGTGCTACAGGAATAGGTTTAGGTTTTTCAAACGATTCCATATTACAGCGATCTTTAGTGCAAACATTACAATCCCTCACAACACTCAAATCATATTTGGCTTCAATACAAAAGTTCTCACACGGCATCCCCGGCCGTATTTTAGCACATGATCGTACAAAATCCCCATTTGAATTGAAACCGGTGTAGCAACATTCAGACATACATTTAATAGCATTTGTACTTTTATCAGCAGCCTCGCAACCTATACAATCGTAACACATGAAAGTCTCTCCTGTAGCTTTACGTGTGTTCGGAATGAGTTCTTGGTTACACGTTTCATCAGTACAAGTATTACAGTATGGCACATAAAGTTCTTTTTTCCAAGTTTGACATAACGCGTTACACTTTGTTTTGTTTAAAACATCCTCGGAAGCGCAATGACGTCTTATTATGGCTGTTTCCTCTTTATACCATACAGCGGAATAACAACAGCCTGTTTCACAATGCACTACATCAGTAGTAGCAGCAGTAGGTTCCGAGAAACATCCGTAACAGCTGTAACAATTAACCGGTTTATCTGGATCAAGTCCATCCTTATTACAATATGCTGTCCTGCAAGTCTTACAGTTTTTCGCTTCATTTACATCGACTTTACTTAATTTACAAAAGTTTTCACATGTTAATCCCGGCCTTAATTTAGCACCACCCCGGTCAATCGTCCCGTTTCGATATAGACTTGTATAGCAGCACAATGTTACAGATCTAATTATTTTAGTTTTAGCATTAACATCTTTGCAGTCTTTACAATTGTAACATCGTATGCTTCGAAGAAGATCTTTGCTGTAAGGCAGGACTTCATTGTTACATTTTTCGGAGGTACACGATCTGCAATACTCAGCGTCCTCATTATCTTCAAATAGTTTACATGCGGTCGCACAGCTGCTAGACTCTAGCGGCAATACGCATCTACGCTGATTTCGTGTTATATTGCCGTCCCTCCATATAGCTGAAAAGCAGCAGTTTGACTCACACGATTGGATATTTATTGGATTCGAATAACAGTCCATACATATATGACAAGTAATCTGTGATTTTTTTGTCGGGGCAGCAGTGGTAGTTGTAGTGATGTGTACAGTGGTGATAACATTTTCTATATTCAACTTTTCTATATTGCAAAGATCTGTTGTGCATGTGGTACAGTTGTCTCCTAGGATCTTCTCAGATTCTGAAACTTGACAGAAGTTGTCGCAGGTTATGCCTGGTCGTAATTTACTACACGAGCGTGTCATTACTCCAGTTGTATTAAGACTTGAGTAGCAGCAATCTGATGCACATTTGATGGTAGCTGTGGTTTTTTCAACAACATTACAATATTCGCAGTTGTAGCAATTAAATTGTTTGTTTGGCATATCTTTGTAACGTCCCGGAATGATTTCATTATTACATTTTGACGATTCACACGTTTTACAATACTGATGATCTTTATCGTCACAAAAGGTGTCACATGTTTGTGTTGGATTGTCTCGAGACAACCACGACCGCTTCGCGTCCTATTACCATCCGTCCAAACCATGGAGCTACAGCATCCTGATGGACAACTTTCGGAATAACGTGTTGGTTTTATATAACACTCTAAACAATAATAACATTCAATTGTCTTCAATGTGTTTGCATTACAAAGTTCAGTTGTACAAGTGTGGCAATTCTTTACTATACCCATTTCGCTTTTTGAAACTTGGCAGAAGTTATCGCAAGTTATGTCAGGTCGTAACTTGGCACATGACCGCTCAATTTCTCCAGATTTCTTCGTGCCTGAGTAGCAACAATCTGACTTACATACGATAGTATTAGTTTTCTTTTCTTCCACCTTATCACACCCCTTACAATCATAGCAATTTAAATAACTTATTTTTAGAACTTTTGTAAAGTAGTGGTATTACATGATTGTTACACTTGTCGCTATCACACTCCTTACAAAATTTCACATCCTTATGTCCTTTGAACGACTTACATAATTCATTACATTTCAGACCGTTTAAAAAAATTTCAATTGCACATTGTCGTGTACATATCGTTGCATTACCATCCAACCATTTAGCTGTAAAGCAACAATTTGTAGTACATTTATCTACCTTTGCGTCACCAGTTGGTTTCGAATAACAACCAAAATATTCATAACATCTAATTAATTCAGTTTTGATAACTGGAGCGGATTTAGTTTTATCTGATTCATTGCATAGATCTTTCGTACAAGTCGTACAGTCTTTTAAATCATCGCTAGTTACCATACAGAAGTTTTGACATGTCTTACCAGGCCGTAATTTGGCACAAGAACGTTCAACTGCTTTAGCTTTATTTGTAGCTGTATAGCAACAATTTGATCCACAATTTAAGGTGTTTGTTTTACTGTCAGGGTTTTTAGGACAATCTTTGCAATCATAACAACTTACGATTTCTTGTTTATGTTGTTTTCGAATAGGTTTATTGTTGCATAAGTCATCAGTACATGAATCACAGTCGTGGAGATCAATACTAGTTAATCCACGAAACTCACTACATACGTCTACACATAGTTTGTTATGTAAATCAGTTTTAAGTGCACACAAACGTCCGCTTATGGTGTTATTATTTTCACTCCATGCCGCCGAGTAACAACAGTTGGTTTCACATGGCTCTTGTTTGATAGCATTGTTAGGTTTTGAATAACAGTCGTAACAGTGGTAACACTTAATAACAAGTCTAGGTATGTGTTTATTACAACGATCACCAGTGCAGGTCTCACAGTGCTTCATGATGCCTCTTGGAGGCAGTTTTAGGTATTCCTCTTCTGTTACACTGCAATAACTTAGGCACGGCTTACCAGGTCGTAACGATGCACATATTCTTTCAGAAATATTTAATCCATTATCCGCAAGAAAGACACCACTGTAGCAACAATTGGATTTACACTGAACTGTGTCAGTGTTTTTATCAACACTATTACAGTTTGTACAGTTATAGCACTCAATTTCATTACCTAAACTTTTTCTCTGGCTCATGATCTCATTATTACACCTATCCGTCTCACATTTTTCACAATATTGAATTGATTCATCCGCACCTTTTTCAAGACTCTTACAATAATCCCCACATCTAACACCGCCTAAATCAGCACAAAAACGCCCACTCAAGCTAACATTTCTTGAAGTCCATACGGCTGAGTAACAACACTTGCTACGACATGGTATAACTTTCGTATCGTTAGTGGGTTGCGCGTTACAATCAAAACAATCGTAACATGAAACATCAGCATTCTTATTAGGAATATCAATAACATCTGTATTACAACGATCTTCCATACAAACCATGCAGTGTTTCACCACGCGTGCGGGATGTGATTTTAAATAATCAGCTTCAGTCGCACTGCAGTAACGTTGGCACGGTTTACCCGGTGACAATTTAGCGCAACCTCTTTCAAAAACAACAGTAGTATTATCATAAAATATTTCATCGTAACAACAGTTGGATTTACATTTAGCTAGAGATTTCTGTTCAGCCTTGCTACAGTTGCTACACGTATAACACTCAATATAAGTCAAGAAATCTCTCGTTTGTACCCTCTTCAGAGTCTGATTATTACAACGATGACCTTCACATTCTTTACAATAATGCATCTTACCAGCTACGACTGTTTCAACATGCTTACAAAACCCACCACATCTAACTCCATCCAAACTCGCACAAAACCGTACACTAATAGTCAAACTGTTTTCAGTCCAAATAGCTGCGTAACAACATTTGGAAACACATCTCTTTAAAACCGTAGGTCGCACGTTGCATTCCAAACAATCGTAACAACTAATAAAACTACTCCCTGCAGCAAATTCCTTAGTATTACACCGATTTTCATGACAAACCTCACACATGTCACCAGCTGTATTCCGTCGATAACAATATCGACCACAGGAACGACCCGGTTCAACCTTAGCGCAACCCCTTTCAACAATTGCCATTTCATCCGATTTCAAATAAATCGCATAACAACATCTCGATGAACATTTAACTACATCTAAACCATCAACAATAGAATCACACCCAGTACAATTGTAACAATCTATACTACCAAATCTAATTTGTTGACTGTATACAGTTGCAATTGGTTTCTGAACAGCAATTTTATTGCAGCGATCACCCAAGCAACTAGAGCAAGAGTGGACTATACCATTTGGGTCACTTTCGGTCACAGTTTTGTTAATTAGATCACAATTGTCCTTACAAGGTGCTTCTCCGCACAACCTTGCAACATCTGTGGCACCATGGTCAGTCCATACAGCCGTATAGCAACAACCGCTCTCACAAAGCATACTACGGGTTGTCTTTTTGATCGAATAACAACCGAAACAGTGGTAACAGATACAGCTTTTTATAGGGTCAGCCTTTTTTAGACGCATTGTGGGTATAATCAAACTTTTGTTGTTACAATTATCGGTAGTACAAACTTCACAATGACGTAAAGTAGTTGTTGCATGTAAAGATTTGTTGGTGTGTGCACAGTACACCTCACAACTCCATCCGGGTGTTATAGCAGCACACTTCCTTTCAGACTTATGAGTGCCATTCCCAAACATTATTTGCGATACAAAACAACAACTCTCAGGACATTCAATAATAATAGTACCTTCAGTAATCTCATCACAATAACTACACTGATAACAGTTAATAGTGAGTGGACTTATTAAGTCTAAATTACATTTGTTGCCTGAACAAACATTACAAAATTATATACTACTATTAGTGGTAATAACATCACAATATGTTTCGCATTTTCTATTAGTTGTGCAATCCCGTTCAACATTATTAGATGTATCCTGTACTGTATAACAGCATTTTGCTTTAGGACACACTCTTATTGCTGTATCAGTTTCCACAGAATCACATCCTGAACAACTATAGCATTCAATCCCTCCAAACAAGTTATCATTACAACCGTCACCCGTACAAACCTTACAATCCATTACATTTTCAATCATCTTACAATAATTCCTTTTAGTTGCACATCCTCTAATAACAGTTAAGTTGTTTGTGCGAATTGAGTTGCAATAATTGGTGCCACACATAACTTTTTGTGTAATGCTTGTAATAGAATCACACCCTTCACACATGTAACAATTAGCAATAGCATCATTGCACTTATCAGTCGTGCAAACACTACACTCATCACTCTGTAGGAACTCACAGTACACCCTACACGTCCTCTCAGGTTGTACATCCGCACAATTCCTGCTAGTCCTCATAAAACCATCAACCCCTTTAAATCTAGCTGTATAACAACAACCAGCAGCACATTCAACTACATTCGGTGTCTCACAGTCCTCACACTGATAACAACTAATAACGCCATCAGTATTTTCGTGATTACATCTATTCTGGCTACAACTTCTACAATAGCGCAGTACACCATTGTTATCCGATCTAACCAGTTCGGCTATTTCATTGCAATAGTTCTTGCAGGTTATTTCATCAGTATCAGCACACTGTCGAGCATTGTTTAGAACATTATTAACCATCCAAATAGCAGTATAACAACAGTTTGTAGCGCATTGAGTTGTTGGGGTGGTTTTAGTTGTACTAGAGCATGCCGCACAGTCATAACATTCGATGAATGCGTTTGAGGGTATAGCAGAATCAAGTGGTTGTTCTAATTGCTCTAGGAATGACGGCTCGGTACGTTTTGAAATTGTTTTATGGTGGTTTATTTTGTTTATTTTAGCCGTTCTAGAAGCTCCATTTGAAGAAATATTGAATGTACCTTCCACACTAGTTGATATCAAAGATCTGAAATCATTTCCTCTCTCTAGACTATAATTTGAAGCTTTAGTTACTTCCATTTCAAGTATATTATAGCCTTCAACCGTTTTAGGTTCGCCTAACGATCTATTTGCAATTCTGAAATATACAGTTTCTCTTTTTAAAGCTTCATTAAAAGAAACTGTGTTTGTACCTTCGATACCACTTGAAATCAAGTTGGTATATTTAGTTACTCTCTCATGGCTATAATTTGCATCTTTAGTTGCTACAACTTCAGGTGTATCTAGGTTTTCAATCAGTTCAGCTCCGTCTATAGATGTATTTCTAATTCTGACAGATGCAGCTTCTATTTTTGAAGCTACATTAGAAGAAACATTAATTGTACTTTCGATATCAACTGAAACCATGGTTGTATTTTCAATTATTCTGCTTTTACTATAATTAGAGGATTTAGTTACTTCAGATTCAAGTCTATGAAAGATTTCAGACACAACAGTTTCCTCCACAGATGTATTTACACGTCTATAAGATGTAGCTGTATTAGAAGATACTGTAGTTGAACCTTCGACATTACTTAAAATCACAGGTGTAGATTCAATGTTTCCCTCTAAACCATAATTAACACCTTTATTTACTTCAGTTTTATGTTTATCAGCGTTTTCAATCACTTCACCTCCGACTACAGACATATTTGCAATTCTCAAAGTTACAGCTTCAATTTTTAATGTTCCATTTGAAAACATTGGTATTTCACTTTCATCATCAATTAACATCAAGGTTGTAGATTCAATTCGTCTGTCTCGCCTATCATTTAAAGCTTGAACTACTTCAGCTTCTAGTATATCAGAACTTTCAAGCACTTCAAGTTTATCTAAAGATGTATTCTCAATTCTTGCAGCTTTAATTGTTTCAGTTTCCTTTTTATGTGAGTTTTTAAGAACTTCTATTTCATCCAAAGTTGTAGCTCGTATTAATGGAGTTGCAACTACTATTTTTGGAGAAGGATGATGTTCTAAATCTGCAGAGTTTTCATTAGAATCTTTGTTTTTATTAGAAATATTTTTCAAACCTGAATTAAGTGATTTATAATTGATTTCTTGCTCATCGTTAACTGCCCTTGAAGTAACAGTAGTAATAGTTTTACTTTCCTTAGATAATCCAATTAAAAATACATCAGGCTCCATAGCTTTTGTGTTATGTTGATTACTACCATTTGAAGTATTTTGTGCTACCAAATCAACTAATTTATAAGCCTCATCTAAATAATTAGTGCTATTTGTATTTATATCAGTTACACTTGATGATTTAATTGAATCTTCATTATCCAGCACATCAACCTGATCGTCTATGTGTTCTTCATCTATATCTATAGATAATAGTGTTCTCGATAAAAATCGTTCACGTTTTAATGCTTCTATGTCCCTTATCTTTTTGTCTGATCGTAATTTCACACAATCGGCACAGTCAGGATCTCTTGAATTACTTGTAATGGTGCTCCAAACAAACTCCTCGTTTGTTCCAGCTTTTAGATCAATAGCATGAGATACCTCATATAAACTAGCTGTGAAACATTTGTTACTCCCACAAACAATAAGTGTGTTGTTACGTGTATCCACACCACAATTATCACACCGATAACAGCGCAATTTTATTTGAATTTGTTTGCACTTACTTGCATCACCACGTCTACAGCTTACACACCCTCCAAATATCTCTTTAGGGTATTCTAGTAGAAACTGTCTGCGTACCTTTTGACAGGTTTGGGTGCAATCTCTAACAGTCCTAAATTCCCTGCCAACTTGCACATGAGCCATATAACAACAATCAACTGCGGGACACGTCACACTATTAGAGTTCGTATCAACCCGATTACGTTCATCACACTCGTAGCAATAAAACGGCTCTTGTAGTATATCGCGATTGCAATAATCACCCTTACAACTATTGCAATAAACTGCACCACCTTCAAATATCACTTTACAGAAGTTGGTACAGTTGGCGTTAGATTTATAACATCCTCGAATATTCCACCAGCCCCTTTCGTTCTCAAAAACAGTTAACAAATAGCAGCAATTGCTAGGGCATTCGATAGTAACGTTTGTATAACAACGACGGCTACATTGGTAGCATACAGATGTTTTAGCTGCAATAAAGTTCAAATAAATACGACTTCAAAATAAACAGTACAAGTATAATAATGCTTACCATTAGTTACGGTTACACATGTAAGTAGAATTACATAAATTAAATACTTAAACATGCCAGTTACTATTAAAACAGGCAGCACGGTGAATTAAACAATTTTCATTGCTGTCAATTATGTGAGGTTCAACTTTTACATGGCTATTGCTATTTATTGTGCTGAATTCGAGGAAACGAAAAACATTTTAAAAGAAGAAATTATATGATTCAACTAGCTTGGTGATCTAGTTGGTAGAAACACAGTCATGGCCGGGCAAATGTCTAGGATGGAGGAGTATACTCCTCCAGGTCTTATCTTATATAAATGAAATAATGAAAAAATGGATGAGGGAGGAAAAAAGTAGACTAGTTGCAGAAGGTGGAAACGAGGTTAAGGAAGTGTGTATTGGAGAAAGAGCTGTGGGACATATAGAAAGATAAACTTAGCATAGACCTGGCAGAGTAGAGGAGGAGCTGCAGAGAGATGGCGGGGACGGACAGGTAGTAGGAAGTAAAGCCGCAAAATGAAGTGGAAGTGCCTCTCGGGAGAAGTTGGATTGAAGGCAGAGATGTTCAAAAGACTTCGAGTAGAAGGAAATTGCTGCAGGTTACAAGTAGGATCTGGGGTGAGAGAGGTGCCAGAGGAGTGGCCAGTGGGGATGCAGATCCCGCTTCATAAAGGGGAAGTGACCACGGCCGTAAAGAACTAAAGGAGAATTACTGTGACGAGTGCGGGATATAAGGTTAGGCGATATTAGTGAAATTTGTTTATAAAAAATGTCAACTTGTATTTTGAAAATTCGTAAATAAATCAATTGTTTATATACCTAACCCAAAATATACAAACTTATTAATATACATGTTTTTAACAAAAGTTTTAAGTTTCATGAATATTCAAGAGCTACAAGTAGAGTTATAGCGATATTAGTGAAATTTGTTTATAAAAAAGTCAATATATCAACATATATTATTTTTGGTATTATCTTAAACTAGATTAATCAGGCTATTCAGAACTATATAGCACTTGATTTTATCTGCTGAAAAACAAATCTTACAGGTTACTGAAAAACAGCGACAAATTGCTATCAACTGAATGAATTTTGGCTATAACTTAAAAACTTCTAAATGAAAATAGCTAAAAATTGCATCAGTTATTCAGTATAATATGTAAAATAATTATGCAAAATTTGAAATCGATTCGACTGAAAAAAAATTTCAGCCAAAACTGAAAATTATATTTCGTTGAAATTTTTGTTACAATTTTTTCAACACTATATATTAGTATTTCATATATGAAAATGAATTAAATTTGAAAATGTCAGTCAAATTCTCCGGCTAGTTTATTTTTAATTCCTGAAAAACTTAAAAAGTCAACCTCTTGATTTTCAGTCGATATGTCAAAAAACTATACATCTATCATAATAATGTTTTAATAACATCTGAAAACATATTAACAAAGCTAACCAAAAATGTATAGTATACGTTTTTATCATATCCGGAATTAATTATATAGCTTGTTGAAAAAAAGTAACATTTCATTTCCAGCCGACTTAAATGGTCAATAATTCAAAAAGTGTTTGTTGAAATTGGCTAAAAATCACCTCCGCTGTTTAAAATAATGTCAAAATTAATTATGCAAAAATTCAGTTAGATCGCAACAACAAAAAATGTTGGCTGAAATAATTCTAAGGTTTGGCGATTTTGGCCATTTTTTCGATTTGCTTTAAAATTTGCATATATATTACAACGGACGTTAGAAACAATATTTTGTGAGTTTCATTCGTTGCAGGCTGCTAGTTTTTCAGTTATGACTGAAAAACTAGTGAAAAAATGGTGTTCCTTTTTAGTGGATATCTCAAAAAACATATAAATGAAATAAATATTTTCTATTATTATTTGAAAGTAGATTAACTAGGGAAGCCATGTTCGTTTAGAACAGGTTTCAATCTAGTTTTAAACGAAAGTTACAGCTCACTGAAAAATCCTAAAAATGTTGATTTTTACCGAAATTTCAAGTTTTTTGTATCGACTTCAAATTTTAGATTTTAATTTTGCTTATCTAAATGAATGTAATTTGATAGATTCAGGGGAAAAAAATGGCTAGTTAATTTGTAAGGTCTGAAAAACTTCGAAAAACATGGTGGTCGATTTCAGTCGATATCTCAATAACATGCACTATCAACAATATTATTTTGTTACTATCTTAAACTAGACAAATCAAGCTATTTAAAAATGCATAGCACTCGATTTTATCTCATGAGAAACAAATCTTACAGGTCACTGAAAAACAGTGACAAATTGCTTTCAGGTAAAGTCAAGTTGTATTTTGAAAATTCGTAAAAAAATCAATTCATTATTTAGTTAATTCAAAGTATACATATTAATACATATGTTTTTAACATAAATGTTAAGTTTCATGAATATTCAAGAGCTAGAAGCAGAGTTAGAGCGATATTAGTGAAATTGCTATTGCTACAAACAAAGTTATGGCACTGTTTGTTTCCTGACCTATGTCAGATTCGTATTTTTTGGGTTTAACAGTCTAAAATGACAATAACTACAAATAGTTGAGATACATATTTCAAACTATGCAAGGTCTAAATATGACTATCTGTGAAAATATTTAGTTTAAGTTCTAAAACTTTTGGAAGCTACAAACAGAGTTATGGCACTTTTTGGATGAATCATAACATTTCAACATTTATCGATTTCAGCACAATAAATACCGGTAGGCATAAAAAAGTTGAACGTCACACAAGTGACAGCAATCAAAATAAATTAATTCACCGTACCGTCTGTTTGAATAATAATTCGTATGTATAAGTATTTACTTTATGTAATCCTACTTACATATGTAACAGTAACTTATGGTAAGCGATTTTACTTCTATTTACTTGAAAATCTTATAGTTTTATTGCAGCTAAAAATCTTGTATGCTACCAATGTAGAGGTCACTGTTGTACAATTGAATGCCCCAACTATTCGGTAACGCTTTTTGGGAGTGAAAGGGACTGGAGGAATCTTCGAGGATGTTATAAATCTAACGCCAACTATACCAACGTTTGTAAAGTGAAATGCAATGGAAATAGTGATTATTGGAATCGCGATGTACTGCAAGAGCCGTTTTATTGCTACGAGTGTAATGTGCGTAGTAGGGATGATACGGGCTCCAATAGTGAGGCGTGTCGTGCACTTGATTGTACCTATTCTGTTTATGTGCAAATTGCTAGCAGTGAATTTAAGACTCTTAAAGGATGTTTGGAAAATTGCACGAAAACGTGTTCAAAGGTACGCAATCCGATTTTATCAGAGTACCCTAAAGGGATGTTTGGGAAGTGTGCAAGCTATAGATGTGGTAAGTCCAATAAAATTCAAATGAAATTGAGCTGTTCTCAGTGTGAAAGTTGTATGAATATTACTAGCACCACACCAACTGTTAACTGTAAAACACACTGTTGCTATAGTGTTGGAAATATTCAGGCTACAGGCTTGAATATAAAACGAGGTTGCTCGGAATCGTTTTGCGCTGGCTATTGTTCGCATTACAAAGAAACTATTAAAGATATTTTACAATGTAAATCGCCAAAAAATACAAAAACTTCTCTGGAATGCTCCCTCATATTAAATTACACATCTACTGATGTTAATGAACATAACAAAAAAGATATTGCCTGTATGTATTTTGGGAAATCACGATCCGAATTAAAGAAAATGGATGTAGGAGCTTCAAAACCTGAAACCTTTTTCTCGAGAACATTATTATCCATCGATATGGATGAAAATGATCAGCAATACATGGATAATCAGGCTGCAATGCTGGATAATGAAGATATAAGCGAATCATCAAAAGTAATTGAAGTCAATATCACACCAAGTACAAATATTACTAATTATTTAGGTAAGGCTGATAAATTAGTTGATTTGAAAGCACAAAATACTAAGAGTAATCATCATGACACAAAAGCCTTAGATTTTCATAAATTACTATTTGAATCATTTGAGGAAAATAAAAATGTTCCTACTGATACTTCAAGACTGGTTAGCGATGAGCAGGATCATAAATTACCGAGTTCAGATCTAAAAAGGATTTCAAATGAAGACAAAGGTTCTCATAAACACTCACAAGATTTAAATTCTATTTCTTCTCCAAACCTAGTAACTGTTCTTCCAATAATAAGATCTATATCCTTGGATGAAGTTGAAGTCCCTAGAAACTCATATAAATTTGAAACTAAAACAATGAAATCTGCAAGAATTGATATATTAAAAACAACAGTTAGTAAAGCTTCACATGATAGACATGACAGAGAAACAACTCTGATTTCAACGAATGCCGAAGGTGTAACCACAGTTTTTTCAAAAAGAGCTTCAAAACAAGAAGCTGCATCTTTCAGAATTGAAAATACATATGCAGATCAAGTAAAAGTGCTTGAAAACACTTATAAACATGAATCAAAGGTATCTAAAGTTTCAAATTATAGTCTAGAGACAGGAATTGAATCCACACCTTTGATTTCAAGTAATATTGAAAGTACAGTCACAGATTCCTCAAAAGGGCCCCCCAAAATAGTAGCCATACTTTCTAGAATAACAATAAGAAACAAACGATCTCATCAAATTAATTTGAAATCATTAACTGATCAATTAGAACAACCATTTGATTCTGCAATACCCTCAAACGCATTCATCGAATGTTATGACTGTGCGGCATGTTCCAGCACAACAAAAACCACCCCAACAACTCAATGCCCTACAAACTGTTGTTATACTGCTGTTTGGATGGTTAATAATGTTGTAAATAATGCTCGACAGTGTGCTGATAATGATGAAACAACCTGCAAGAACTATTGCAATGAAATAGCCGAATTGGTTAAATCGGATAACAATGGTGTGCTGCGCTATTGTAGAAGCTGTAGCCAGAATAGATGTAATCACGAAAATACCGAAGGGGCTATTAGTTGTTATCAGTGTGAGGACGGTGAGACGCTGAATGTAGTTGAATGTGCTGCTAGTTGTTGTTATACAGCTAGATTTAAAGGGATTGATGGTTTAGTGAGGACTAGCAGGAATTGTGCGGATGTACAACCTGGGAGGACTTGTAGGGTGTACTGTGAGTTCCTACAAAGTGATGAGTGTAGTGTTTGCACGACTGATAAGTGCAATGCTGTTGCTAATTGTTACACGTGTGAAGGGTGTGATTCTATTACAAGCACTACACAAAAAATTATGTGTGGCACCAATTATTGCTACTCAATTCGCACAAACAGCTTAACTGTTATTAGAGGATGTGCAACTAAAAGGAATTATTGTAAGATGATTGAAAATGTAATGGATTGTAGGGTTTGTACGGGTGATGGTTGTAATGATTATTTGTTTGGTGGGATTGAATGCTATAGTTGTTCAGGATGCGATTCTGTGGAAACTGATACAGCTATAAGAGTGTGTCCTAAAGCAAAATGTTGTTATACAATACAGGATACATCTAATAATGTTGAACGGGATTGCGCAACTAATAGAAAATGCGAAACATATTGTGATGTTATTACCACTAATAGTGGTATACAATTTTGTAATGTTTGTTCAGGCAACAAATGTAATTTAGACTTAATAAGTCCACTCACTATTAACTGTTATCAGTGTAGTTATTGTGATGAGATTACTGAAGGTACTACTGTTATTGAATGTCCTGACGGTTGTTGTTTTGTATCGCAAATAATGTTTGGGAATGGAACTCATAAGTCTGAAAGAAAGTGTGCTGCTATAAAACCCGAATGGAGTTGTGGGGTGTACTGTGCACACACCAACAAATCATTACATGCAACAACTACTTTACGCTACTGTAATGTTTGTACTAGTGATTATTGTAACAACAAAAGTTTGAGTATACCCACAATGCGTCTAAAAAAGGCTGACCCTATAAAAAGCTGTATCTGTTACCACTGTTTCGGTTGTTATTCGATCACAAAGACAACCCGTAGTATGCTTTGTGAGAGCGGTTGTTGCTATACGGCTGTATGGACTGACCATGGTGCCACAGATGTTGCAAGGTTGTGCGGAGAAGCACCTTGTAAGGACAATTGTGATCTAATTAATAAAACTGTGACCGAAAGTGACCCAAATGGTATAGTCCACTCTTGCTCTAGTTGCTTGGGTGATCGATGCAATAAAATGGCTGTTCACAAACCAACTGCAACTGTATACAGTCAACAAATTAGATTTGGTAGTGTTGATTGTTACAATTGTACTGGGTGTGATTCTATTGTTGATGGTTTAGATGTAGTTAAATGTTCATCGAGATGTTGTTATGCGATTTATTTGAAATCAGATGAAATGGCAATGGTTGAAAGGGGTTGCGCTAAGGTTGAACCGGGTCGTTCCTGTGGTCGATATTGTTATCGACGGAATACAGCTGGTGACATGTGTGAGGTTTGTCATGAAAATCGGTGTAATACTAAGGAATTTGCTGCAGGGAGTAGTTTTATTACTTGTTACGATTGTTTGGAATGCAACGTGCGACCTACGGCTTTAAAGAGATGTGTTTCCAAATGTTGTTATGCAGCTATTTGGACTGAAAACAGTTTGACTATTAGTGGACGGTTTTGTGCGAGTTTGGATGGAGTTAAATGTGATGGGTTTTGTAAGCATGTTGAAACAATCGTAGCTGGTAAAATGCATTATTGTAAAGAATGTGAAGGTCATCGTTGTAATAATCAGACAATGAAGAGGGTACAAACGAAAGATTTCTTGACTTATATTGAGTGTTATACGTGTAGCAACTGTAGCAAGACTGAACAGAAGTCTCTAGCTAAATGTAAATCCAACTGTTGTTACGATGAAATATTTTATGATAATACAACTGTTGTTTTTGAAAGAGGTTGTGCTAAATTATCGCCGGGTAAACCGTGCCAACGTTACTGCAGTGCGACTGAAGTTGATTATTTAAAATCACATCCCGCACGCGTGGTGAAACACTGCATGGTTTGTATGGAAGATCGTTGTAATAAAAATGTTATTGATATTCCTAACAAGAATGCTGATGTTTCATGTTACGATTGTTTTGATTGTAACGGGCAACCCACTAACGATACGAAAGTTATACCATGTCGTAGCAAGTGTTGTTACTCAGCCGTATGGACTTCAAGAAATGTCAGCTTGAGTGGTCGTTTTTGTGCTGATTTAGACGGTGTTACATGTGGGGATTATTGCAAGAGCCTTGAAAAAGGTGCTGATGAATCAATTCACTATTGTGCAAAATGTGAGACGGATAGGTGTAATAATGAGATTATGAGCCAGAGAAAAGGTTTGGGAAATCAAATTGAGTGCTATAACTGTACAAACTGTAATAGTGTTGATAAAGGCACTACCATTGTTCAGTGTAAATCCAATTGTTGCTACAGTGGTGTCTTTCTTGCGGATAATGGTTTAAATATTTCTGAAAGAATATGTGCGTCATTACGACCTGGTAAGCCGTGCCTAAGTTATTGCAGTGTAACAGAAGAGGAATACCTAAAACTGCATCCAAGAGGCATCATGAAGCACTGTGAGACCTGTACTGGTGATCGTTGTAATAGACATATACCTAGACTTGTTATTAATTGTTACCACTGTTACAACTGTTATTCAAAACCGAACAATGCTATGAAACAAGAGCCATGTGAAACCAACTGTTGTTACTCGGCGGCATGGAGTGAAAATAATAACACCGTAAGCGGTCGTTTGTGTGCACTTAAAACAGATTTACATGATAAACCATGTGTAGACGTATGTACTGAGTTTCGTGGATTAACTAGTATTGATCTCCTTGACTGTGATTCATGTACTGATGACTTATGCAACAATAAACCTATTCGAAAACAACATAAACAAGAAATCGTAAGTTGTTATGATTGCAAAGATTGTTCAAAAGAACCTGACAGTAAAACAAACACCTTAAATTGTGGATCAAATTGTTGCTATACAGCTACAAATAAAGCTAAAGCAGTTGAACGTTCTTGTGCCAAATTACAACCTGGTAAGACATGTCAAAACTTCTGTACGGTAACTAGCGATGATTTAAAAGACTGTACGACTTGTACGAAAGATCTATGCAATGGATCAGACAAAACTAAATCCCTCAAAATTGAATTAATTAAATGTTATGATTATTTTGGTTGTTATTCGAAACCAACTGGTGGCGCAAAGGTAGATAAATGTACTACAAATTGTTGCTTTACAGCTAAATGGATGGATGGTAATAAAACGATATGTACACGACAATGTGCAACTAAAATTCTTTTAGGAGATCTCAAATGTAACGAATTATGTAAGTCGTTCAAGGGACATAAGGATGTGAAATTTTGTAAGGAGTGTGATAGCGACAAGTGTAACAATCATGTAATACCACTACTTCATACAGAAATTCTAAAAATAACGTATTTACGTTGCTATGATTGTAAGGGGTGTGATAAGGTGGAAGAAAAGAAAACTAATACTATCGTATGTAAGTCAGATTGTTGCTACTCAGGCACGAAGAAATCTGGAGAAATTCAGCGGTCATGTGCCAAGTTACGACCTGACATAACTTGCGATAACTTCTGCCAAGTATCAAGCAGCGAATTGAGTATAGTAAAGAATTGTCACACTTGTACAACCGAACTTTGTAATGCAAACACATCGACGACAATTGAATGTTATTATTGTTTAGAGTGTTATATAAAACCAACACGTTATTCCGAAAGTTGTCCATCAGGATGCTGTAGCTCCATGGTATGGACAGATGGTAATCGAACGCGAAGCGGACGTGGTTGTCTTAAGTTAGACAATCCAACACAAACATGTGACACCTTTTGCGATGATAAAGAACATCAGTATTGTCAAACGTGTGAATCGTCTAAATGTAACAATGAAATCATTCCGGGCCGTTATAAAGATATTCCAAACAAACAATTTTATTGCTACAACTGCGAAGGTTGTAATGTTGTAAAGAGCGCAGGTACCATCGAATGTCCATCAGATTGCTGCTACTCAAGTTTGAATAGAGCTGGAGTAATAGTCCGCTCGTGTAGTAAATTACGACCAGGCGTAACCTGCGATAACTTCTGTGAAGTTTCAAAATCCGAGGAGATCCTAGGAGACAAGTGCATCACATGCACAGCAGATCGTTGCAATCTAGAAGAGTTCCAAACCACTGCCGCCCCTACTACAACAACAGTTGCAGAGACTACACCAACAGGTGCAGAGACTACACCAACAGGTGCAGAGACTACACCACAAAAAGTTCAGTGTTATGATTGTTTCGAATGTCATACTGTAAAGGATCAATCTGTCGGTTCGTGTAAGACCGGGTGCTGCTATGAAGCCATTTGGCGGGATCGCAATCACACGTTATTTAGGCGAAGTTGTGTTCAGCCAATATACTATCCCTGTGATGAGATGTGTAGCAGAAGTTACAATAAAGCTTTTTATTGCAGAACATGCGCTGCCGATGTGTGCAACAATGGATACCTATACGAAGACGATGATTTTCGTCCAGCCAAAAAATGTTACGATTGTAAAAACTGCAATGAAATTAATAGCAACACTAAAGTCATTAAATGTAGAACATTTTGCTGCCATGCCACTCTGTATGAAAACGGGACGATTGACCGGGGCTGTGCTAGCTTAAGACCTGGGATATCATGTAGAAACTTTTGTAAACTGGTTAAAATCGATTTAAAAGAAATGAAAGACTGTCAGGTTTGCACGAACGATTATTGTAATAAAGATGGGTTTAGTCCATATAAACCAGTTAACTGTTACAGCTGTTACGGATGTTTCTCGGAACCTACTGCTGCTACTACTGATGTAGTGCATTGTGAAACAGGCTGTTGTTATTCCGCTATATGGTATAAAGACGAAACAGCCATAATAAGACGTCATTGCGCTTCCGAGGATGTTTTAAACAAGACAAAATGTATCGCGTTATGTCCAACTTGGGAAAAAGAACATTATGTGCCATACTGTAATACTTGTAGTAATGAAACGTGTAACGAAGAACTCATTCCGAACACACGTAAAGTTACAATAGAGACATTCAGCTGTTACGATTGTACAGGTTGCGAGACTGCTGATAAAAGTACAAATGCTGTTAAATGTTTGTCTGAATGTTGCTACACCGGTTTCAATTCAAATGGGGATTTTGTACGTTCATGTGCTAAAATACGGCCGGGGATGCCGTGTGAGAACTTTTGTATTGAAGCCAAATATGATTTGACTGTTGTGAGGGATTGTAATGTTTGCACTAAAGATCGCTGTAATATGGAATCGTTTGAAAAACCTAAACCTATTCCTGTAGCACCTAAAGAATTTCAATGTTATAATTGTTATGGATGTCATTCACCCCCAAATCGTCACACCCCTACAATAAATTGTGCAACACAATGTTGTTACACAGCTGTTTGGGCGGATGGGGATTCAACAATAACCGGGCGATTGTGTGCACCTCCAGAAAAATTAACACTTATAAATAAAAATTGTTCCGAATTATGCGATCAGTTCAAGGATGTACAGTTTTGTTTTTGGTGTCGGAGAGACAAATGTAACAAACAGAAGATGCCGTATCCTAATGATGCGGTGAAGAAACAAATCAATTGTATTGATTGCAAGGGTTGCAAGCAGCCCAGTAAGAACACTATTAAATGTGGTACTGGTTGTTGTTACGTCAGTTTGAATAAAAAGAAAAACATTACACGTTCGTATGCTAGATTAAGACCTGGATTACAATGTGATAGATTTTGTACGGAATTAATCGAATATGAGGAGCTTAAGGATTGTTACGCATGTACAAGTGATAGTTGCAATGTCTTGGGATTTCCCTAGGTCCATAACAGTTGAGATAGGGGTTTAGGTTTCAACCGATATATTATACTCAGGTGGATAAGCCGTTGTTATTCGACCGTATGGATTGAAAACAATGTTACCTTAAGTGGTCGATTATGTGTGTCAAAGTTTAGTTTAGTAGGGCATCCTTGTAAGGATCTATGTGGAGTCTTTAGGAGCGTAAAGTAATTTATATAATCAATATAATAATAAAGACATTTTAAAACCTTTCATGTTTGATACCAAAACTATAAAAACTGTACGATTACTAATGGAAGGATCAAATGTGATACAAATTGTTCTTACTCTGGCATGTGAGTATTGTATGATCATGTAAATGCATTACGACCTGGAAAAGCTTGTTATAATTCTTGTACAGTATCAAATGATTTTTCAAAATGCGATGCTTGCAGATCGATGTAGCAACAAATAGTATGAAATAATAAAGGTAGCAACTAAAATGATTTGTTTTCTTATGTTATGGTTTATTTTGATCTATAGTGAAGGTTAGTTATAATATGAGTTAGCAATCTACATATATTGATTTCAATCCTCACTAGCTGAGCTACACTGATGATATCTAATAAGATCGAAATCTAGATATGTAGATTGCTAAGAGGAGGCTTCACACATATATTTTATAAGGTGTTTTATTTTATTGGTTATGTGGTCTGTTTTTCTACTATAAGGCACACGATCAATAGTACTGTCAATCCTAAATTTGTATTAAGGATCACCATAAGATATTTCTAAAATTATCAGTATTTCGATATCATGAAATATATCCTAAATTATCTTAATTGAAATAATGTTACAAAGCTGTTTCATTCAATCGAAATAAATTTTATATGTATTTGTATTTATATTACAGGATACTCGCTAGTATATATTAAAATTAATTAATTATTTTGTGTGTATGTTTTGTGAAGATTATCAAGAGATTGTATGGGCCTACATACTTTACGACATACTTTGCGCTACCGCGACGGGTAAACGTCCTCTTATTGAACCCGTTTCCGCACGTTATAACAGTTAAACATTTCCTCTCCTATCACACGCTTAAATAGAAATTGCAGCATCAATACAATCAGTATAGAGTGGTTAATAACGTTGTTAAGACACTAAAAAAGAAATAACTATTAAATCATCATTATTAAAATAAATTATTAAAGTATAACAGTAGTTAAAACTAGTAGAGTTAAATCATAAATAAATCACTGCATTTAGAACCTGAATTTAATTTATGTAACCAATATTTCAACTCTAAAACTATTACAATGGAAATTGTTACGAATAAACTCGTTGTGCCCGTTAAAAACTTGGATCACCTCACCTCAGACATTCTTCAAGTTGTCGACAGAATGTTCATAACCGATCACTGCACGAATGGCAGTAAAATCGTTGAATTTTATGAAGGAAAATGTATTTTAATTACGGGTGGTAGCGGTTTTCTAGGGAAAGTCCTTATAGAAAAACTCTTGCGAACCTGCAGAGGGCTGCAAACAATTTTTTTACTATGCAGAAAGAAAAAAGGGAAGGAAATTACGGAGAGAACAAAGGAGTTGTTTGAAAGTCCTGTAAGTATAACATAAACAAAGCTAAGCTGGAAAAAAACAATGTAGACAATTTTGAGGGTCATAAAGTAGAAAACCTGTTGCAATACTGTCTACAACAACAAAGGTTTTTATGCTTATACACTGAAAGAACGTTTGTAAAACACAAGTTTCTTCTTCAAAATAGATGTTTGTGAAACTAAAGCTAATAATTCTTTAATGTGCATCGAATGTTTGCATAATTAAGTTAATTTTAACTACATATCATGATTAAATTGTTAATTATTAAAAAATGTGTTGCACATCATTTCATGTGCATCGAAGGAATTTGAAGAATATTTGTTAATGATTTTCAAAGTGCGAATTACTTAGATTTAATCAACCATTTTACTAAAACCCTTGTAACTCTAGTGATAGTAATTGAAAATTAATGAAAATTAATAGCTTTATCAAAAATAAGTTAAGTAACCTCTAAACGTAATTTGAAATTTATATTTTAAAAATTAAATTTTTGACTAATTTTTAAAGTGCGACTCGCTTATATTTAATAAGCCATTTTACTTAAACCTTTGTAACTCTAGTGATAGTGGTTGAAAATTAATGAAAATTAATAAGTTTATCAAAAATAAGTTAAGTAACCTCTAAACGTAATTTGATATTTGTATTTTAAAAATTAAATTTTTGACAAATTTTTAAAATGCAACTTGCTTATATTTAATAAGCCATTTTACTTAAACCTTTGTAACTCTAGTGATAGTAGTTGAAAATTAATGAAAATTAATAAGTTTATAAAAAATAAGTTAAGTAACCTCTAAACGTAATTTGATATTTGTATTTTAAAAATTAAAATTTTGACAAATTTTTAAAGTGCGATTTGCTTATATTTAATAAGCCATTTTACTTAAACCTTTGTAACTCTAGTGATAGTGGTTGAAAATTAATGAAAATTAATAAGTTTATCAAAAATAAGTTAAGTAACGTCTAAACGTAATTTGATATTTTTATTTTAAAAATTAAATTTTTGACGAATTTTTAAATTGCGACTTTTAATAAACTAAACGTTTACTAAATTAATTTTTGCTATATATAATCATGAAATTACAATTAATCAATATTTCTTGCACATCTTTTGATGTGTATGAAAGAAACTTGAAAAATGTTTGTTAACTTAATTTCAAAATAGATTTTTCTTCAACAATTCTTCAATGCGCATCCTGTGGGCAAAAAATAACGTGTAGCGCCAGTATTGAAATTCATTTTAAATTGACGACTCTCGAAAATGTTTTTCCAGTAAATACAAATCAATGGAAAAAATAAATTAGCCTTAGTAAATATTAATACTCTTAATTTACATTTTACTTGAATATGGTTTATAATATCGTTATTTATATTCAGCTTTTTGAAAAATTGGAAGTTCTCCAGCCTAATTACCGGGAAAAAGTTATACCCATTGCAGGAGATGTTGGAGAGCCTGGTTTGGGGTTCAGTTCGGAAGATCGTCAACTACTCATATCGAAAGTATGCGACTTATTTCAAGTATGATTATACCTACAGTTTGTAATAATATTTTAGGTGAACATCATGTTTCATGTAGCTGCCACTGTAAAATTCGACGAGCTGCTCAGAAAAGCGGTAACGGTTAACATTATAGGCACTAAAGAGATGCTACGTTTGGCTAGAGAATGCACCAATTTTCACTCTTTTGTGTATGTTAGCACGGCTTTTTCAAACTGCATTCACGGGGAAATTGATGAGACGTTTTATGAGCCCCCATTAGAGCCCAGTGAGATTATCGAGCTGATTCAGACGAAAAAGGATGAGGACTTGAACAAATTAACTCGAGAGTATAAAAGTTACTGTTATCTTGTGTAAAATCAAATGAAATAGAGTTGTAACATTTACTTTTATAAATTTATCTCGTTTCTATTAAACTAATCAATTTCTTAATTGATTTTTGTTTGTTTGCAGTATTCTCGGGAAATGGCCGAATACTTACACGTTTACTAAAGCAATAGCTGAGGCGACTGTTAAACAGTTTGGAGCTGGACTACCGATTTGTATTACAAGACCTAGCATAGGTAATAAAAGTTTTGATTCATTTTCTTTTTTCCTACTCCGGTTCTTGTTTTGCCCCTCCACTTTTAACTCCAACATAAAAATAAAACAAACATATTTTCTCCTAATTCGAAGATTTTTATATGATTTACCTTATTAACATTCAACACAAAATATTTAATAAAACTTGTCTACATTTCCATATAGCAAGGCTGCAATTTGCTCAATTTTGAAACAAATACTATAGGTAGATTTTTGAATTTTCCTGTGTTGAATACCAATATGTGTAGCTATCAAAAAGTGTAATCTAAAATTTTGTATTATAACTAATTAAATAGTTATGACATGCTAAACTTAATATTTAATAAAACTTATCTACATTTCCATATAGGAAGGCTGCAATTTACTCAATTTTGAAACAAATGCTATAGTTATAGTATAGATTTACCTTATTAACATTCAATTAAAGTAATTATTTTAGTTCAGTTTTTTTTTGCTACCTCTAAAACTTGCATAACTACCTTCCGCAGTCGTTTCTACCTACAACGAGCCATATCGGTGCTTTGTGGACAGTCCTAATGGACCTGCAGGAGCCTTTACAGCTGGGGCTCTTGGATTCCTGAAGGTATTTTATGCCTGCCACCAAAATAAATCGGAAATAGTACCAGTTGACTTTGTTATAAATCACATGATCACTGCAGCGTACAACAATGATGCTAGAAGGTAAGTTTCATGCTTAATATAATAAATTTAACTTTAGAAATTTTTGTATGTAAAAATTATATCATATAGCCCTTACAACATTGATCTGTTTTTACCAAATTACACCAAAATACGAAAAACACATACAACACAGCTTTCGCTTATCGTTGTTGATGTTCTGGGATGGTCTTAGCTGGTTTAGATCGGCCTGGAACAGCTCCCGATTGATAAACAAAAGTGGCTCAAGTAGTGTTGGTAAAAAAATTCATACCATTTTTTTACCAATATTTTTGCCACTTGTTTATCAATCGGGAGCTGCACTTTTGTGCATTGCATTTGTAGTGAATTGTTAAACGTAAGAAATTTATAAACACTGAAACTAGTCAAAAATTACTTCATTCGTCGATTTTCATCAAAAAACACATATATTCAAATTATTATTATTTTTTTATAGAACTGATAACATTCCGATATACAATTACGTGACATGCATGGAAAGAGGCATGCCTCTATCACAATTCTGCGCCGAAATCAATGAAGAGGGCATGCAGCTGCCCCCAATGTCATCCGTTTGGTACCCCACTATTATATGGACTACCAGTGGGTATATTTTTAAAATATTAGCATTTTTACTGCACTCACTTCCAGCCCTAATACTCGACTTTTTCTGTGGACTAATTGGAAAGAAAAAACAGTAAGTATTGCAATTTGCTCAATTTTGAAACAACCGCTATAGGCAGATTTTTCCTGTGTTGATTACCAATATGTGTAGCTATCAAAAAGTATTATCTAAAATTTTGTGTTGTAACTAATTAATTAGTTATGACATGCTAAAACAAAATATTTAATAAAACTTGTCTACAATTCCATATAGGAAGGCTGCAATTTGCCCAATTTTGAAACAACTGCTATAGATAGATTTTTGAGTTTTCCTGCGTTGATTACCAATATGTGTAGCTATTAAAAATTATAATCTAAAATTTTGTGTTGTAACTAATTAATTAGTTATAACATGCTAAAACAATTTTTTTAATAAAACTTGTATATATTTCCATATAGGAAGATTACAATTTGCTCAATTTTGTCACAATTGATATAGGTAGATTTTTGAGTTTTTCAGTGTTGATTACCAATATGTGTAGCTATCAAAAAGTTAAATCTAAAATTTTGTGTTGTAACTAATTAATTAGTTATGACATGCAAAAACAAAATATTTAATAAAACTGGTCTACATTTCCATATAAGAAGGCTACAATTACTCAATTTTGATACAAATGCTATAGGTAGATTTTTGAATTTTCTTGTGTTGATTACCAATATATGTAGCTATCAAAAAGTATAATCTAAAATTTTGAGTTGTAACTAATTAATTAGTTATGACATGCTAAAACAAAATATTTAATAAAACTTGTCTACATTTCCATATAGGAAGGCTGCAATTTGCTCAATTTTGAAACAAATGCTATAGGTAGATTTTTGAATTTTAATGTATCAAAAAGTATAATCAAAAATTTTGTGTTGTAACTAATTAATTAGTTATGACATGCCAAACAAAATATTTAATAAAACGTGTCTACATTTCCATATAGGTAGGCTGCAATTTGCTCAATTTTGAAAGAACTGCTATAGGTAGATTTTTGATTTTTTCTATGTTGATTACCAATAAGTGTAGCTATCAAAAAGTTTTATCTAAAATTTTGTATTGTAACTAATTAATTAGTTATGACATGCTAAAACCAAATTTTTAATAAAACTTGTCTACATTTCCATATAGCAAGGCTGAAATTTGCTCAATTTTGAGACAAATGATATAGGTAGATTTTTGATTTTTTCTATGTTGATTACCAATAAGTGTAGCTATCAAAAAGAATTATCTAAAATTTTGTGTTGTAACTAATTAATTAGTTATGACATGCTAAAACAAAGTTTTTAATAAAACTTGTCTATATTTCCATATAGCAAGGCTGCAATTTGCTCAATTTTAAAACAAATGCTACAGGTAGATTTTTGAATTTCCTTGTGTTGATTACTAATATGCGTAGCTATCAAAAATTATAATCAAAAATTTTGTGTTGTAACTAATTAATTAGTTATGATATGCTAAACAAAATATTTAATAAAACTTATCTACATTTCCATATAGGAAGGCTGTAATTTGCTCAATTTTGAAACAACTGCTATAGATAGATTTTTGAGTTTTCCTGTGTTGATTACCAATATGTGTAGCTATCAAAAAGTACATTCAAAAATTTTGTGTTGTAACTAATTAATTAGTTATGACATGCTAAAACAAAACATTTAATATAACTTGTCTACATTTCCATATAGCAAGGTTGCAATTTGTTCAATTTTGAAATAACTGATATAGGTAGATTTTTGAGTTTTCCTGTGTTGGTTACAAATAAGTGTATCTATCAAAAACTATTATCTAAAATGTTGTGTTGTAACTAATTACTTAGTTATGACATGCTAAATCAAAAACTTTAATAAAACTTGTCTACATTTCCAAATAAGAAGGCTGCAATTTGTTCAATTTTGAAATAACTGCTGTAGCTACATTTTTGAATTTTATAAAACTGATTACCAACATAGCCCATACATCAGAAGAAGTAAGATACATTTTTGTATTGTATTTATTTAAATAGCTACAACATATTAAAATTTCTATATATATATATATATATATATATATATATATACAGTGCTACAACTATGTGTAGTTTAGTGTATGGTTGTTTTTTGAGTGTATTTTTTTTAGATTTGTATTTATTTCCGACAAAGTCATCAAGTATATGGCTGTAACGAGCTACTTCCTGGTAAACTCTTGGAGATTTAAAAATGACAACGTGAAAGCGTTATGGAACGAACTATCGCCTGTTGATAAAAGCCTCTTTCCATTCGATATGTCTGTAGTGGATTGGTCTTATTATGCGAAAATGTATGCAGTTGGTATCAGAACATACTTGATTAGGGAAAGTTTGTCTACAATACACGGGGCTCGAAAAAAATTATGGAGGTAAGTCACACCATATTGAGCTGGTAAGTTACTTGATAGAATATACTTACAAATTTGAAGATTTCTGTCAAATTAATAATGAGACTGAAACGAATGATATACCTACATATGTGAGGCTATATAATACCAGTAGTACACATATGTAACCTCAATAGATTTACCCCCATCTCATTCAAAATTTGAAGATAGTTGATGGTTAACTATTTTGATATTATCTTATTTTGTAATTTGAATAAAAATATGAGCTTTATATATTTTATAGCCTAATATATCTGCTTGTAAATGAGATAGAGATTATTGAAATCGGATTACAAGTTTTTGAGAAAAATATAATTTAGTGACCGTAGACTACAAATCAGGTGTAGCTGGTAATGTGATTTCATACGATGTAGTTACAAATTTAAAGATTTCTGTCAAACTGGTGATGGGATTGAAACTAATGATACAACTACAGAAACTACATATGTGAGGCTATGTAATACCAGTAGTACACATATGTAACCTCAATAGATTTACCCCCAAATCATTCAAAATTTTAAGTTAGTTGATGGTTAACTATTTTGATATTATCTTCTTTTCTAGTTGGAATTAAAATATTAGCTTTACATATTTTGTAGCCTAATATATCTGCTTGCAAATGAGATACAGATAATTGAAATCGGATTACAAGTTTTTGAGAAAAATATAAATTAGTGACCGTAAACTACAAATCAGGTGTAACTATTCAGCTGGTAATGTGACTTCATACGATATACTTACAAATTTGAAGATTTCTGTCAAACTGGTAATGGGATTGAAACAAATGATAAAACTACAGAAACTACATATGTAAGGCTATATAATAACAGTAGTACACATATGTAACCTCAATAGATTTACCTGTACATCTCATTCAAAATTTGAAGTAAGTTGATGGTTAACTATTTTGATATTATCTTCTTTTCTAATTGGAATTAAAATATGAACTTTACATATTCTGTAGCCTAATGTATCTGCTAGTAAATAAGATATAGAATATTGAAATCGGATCACAAGTTTTTGAGACAAATATAAATTAGTGACCGTAAACTACATATGTGAGGCTAATTGATAGCAGTAGTAGACATATGTAACCTCAATAGATTTACCCCCATCTTATTCAAAATTTGAAGATAGTTGTTGGTTAACTATTTTGAAATTATCTTCTTTTCTAGTTGGAATTAAAATATGAACTTTATATATTTTGTAGCCTAATATATCTGCAAATGAGATATAGTTTAAACAAATCGGAATACAAATTTTTGAGAAAAATTTAAATAAGTAACCGTGGCCAAATATCATTTAAATGTAGTTTATGGCAATTTTTTTTCATATTAATTGTATTTCTAATAGAAATTATTATTATATATTTATTATTTTACAAACAAAAAAATTAATGTAATAATATAATAATTTGTATCTTTATTTTTAGACTGTACTTAATTCACTGCATCACTAGAGGCGTGTTCATCGTACTAACTTTATGGGTACTATATAAATTTTGTACTGTTATTTTCCAGTAATATTTATTTTCAAGTTCAAATATAATGGTTTATTGAATGTTTAATCATGGAAACTTAATTTATTGACTTTAAATAAAGCCAAGTGCATTTTTATTTAATCCTGTTGACCTACAGCAATATAAGACCACACATAATGTAAATAAGATTTCTTTGCGTATTGCATCTTGTAATTTTCTCTAATATTTCCTTAGCGCCATTGTAATCAATGATAATACATTGTAACTTAAAAGATGCAAGTAATAATAAATACGACCTTTTTAGCCATACAATGTGAACCTGCAAATTCACCTCATAAATAATTATATGCAATTTCTTATTCTTGATTGAACTCGTCGTCAATTCGCGAGTATAAAACGTTGTCGGTCGGTGCAACTTGATTATTTGCACCAACGATGGCGTGCCCAATGGAGATTTACAAGGCCGAGCATGCTGGTGGTGTGTCCGAGCTGGACACTGCGGGCAGCAAGTTGGCGCAGTTCCACGAGGGAAAAACTGTGCTTATTACGGGCGCAACGGGGTTTTTGGGGAAAGTGCTGGCTGAGAAACTGATGAGGAGTTGCCATGTAGCGGGCGTGGTGCTACTATGTCGTGCGAAGAAGGATAAAGGATATTCAGCACGAGTGGCGGAGATGGAGAAGGATATAGTAAGTTTTACATAGGGTTAATAAATACCTAAAGTTTAGCTTCTAAACATACAAATATAAACTGTTTTTTTTTGGACTGTATAAACCGAGGCGGAAAGGCCCATGTATCAGTCGATAGCCAAATAAAAATTGATTCATTATATATTATATCACTGGTGTTAGGGCACTTTTGTCCTAACACCAGTGATATAATATAAATAGTTTTTCATTTCCAGGTCAGGAAATGAAAGACGGAAGACATATAAACCATATTTTCTTACAAATGATAACTTAAGCCCTACAGTGGAAACTATGTCAAACTTGTGTAGTTTTTGGCCTTTTTTGGGCCACTAAAACCCCGATTCCAGTTGATAAATATACAAACGTACAGTAGCAATTAGTCTCAAATTATTGTTGCATTAATGACTTTATTTTTAATCAAAAATCTTATTATTATTACTCAGTATTACGAAAAATTTCACATTTTATATAGTAATAATTATAAACGGGGTTTACATTACTTTTTCACTCAAGTGTGAATTTGTTTATAATGCTGAGTAAAAATACATTAGCAACTAATAGACAATAATTTTAAAATGCCAATAAAGCCAGTTTATCAGACTTTTACTTCAACATTATTATAATCACAACCTTCTGTTATCAATTATTGTACATATGGCTATATTATAAAACAAATTGAATTTCAGTACTAGTAAGGGTCTTAATTTGATATCTTCAGTTTGAAAGATACATTTTTAAAAATGAATTTATTATGATTTTTTTCTTGGAATTTCTAAAGTTGTTTGCTTAAAACAATCATAACTCTAATTGCAGATTATAAAAAAATTGAATTTCACTACTAGTTAGGGATATAGATGTCCTAATTTGATATATTCAGTTTGAAAGATATATTTTTAAAAATTAATTTATTATGATTTTTTCTTGGAATTTGTAAAGTTATTTGCTTAAAACAATCATAACTCTTATTACAGATTATAAAAATTTACAAAATTCAGTACTAGGAAAGAAAATAGATGTCTTAATTGATATCTTCAGTTTGAAAGATATTTATTTAAAAATTAATTTATTATGATTTTTTTTGAAATTACAAAAGTTGTTCGCTTAAAACAATCATATCTCTAATTGCAGATTATAAAAAAAAAACGAATTTCAGTACTAGTAAGGAAAATAGATGTCTTAATTTGATATCTTCAGTTTGAAAGATATATTTTCAAAAATGAATTTATTATGATTTATTTTTTGGAATTTCTAAAGTTGTTCTCTTAAAATATTCATAACACTAATTACAGATAACAGAAAATTACAAAATTTCGTACTAGGAACGAAAATAGATGTCTTAATTGATATTTTCAGTTTGAAAGATATTTATTCAGAAATGAATTTATTATGATTTTTTTTTTAAATTTCAAAAGTTGTTCGCTTAAAACAATCATATCTCTAATTGCAGATTATAAATAAAATTGAATTTCCGTACTAGCAAGGAAAATAGATTTTCTTAATTTGATCTTCAGTTTGAAGGATATATTTTCAAAAATGAATTTATTATGATTCTTTTTTGGAATTTCTATAGTTGTTCGCTTAATATAATCATAACTCTAATTACTGATAACAAAAAATTACAAACTTTAGCATTAGTAACGGAAATAGATGTCTCAATTGATATCTTCAGTTTGAAAGATACATTTTCAAAAATTAATTTATTATGATTTTTTTTTTGAAATTTCAAAAGTTGTTCGCTTTAAAGAATCATAACTCTAATTACAGATAATAAAAATTTACGAGATTCAGTACTAGTAAGGAAAATAGATGTCTTAATTTGATATCTTCAGTTTGAAAGAGATATTTTCAAAAATGAATTTATTATGATTTTTTTTTGGAATTTCTAAAGTTGTTCTCTTAAAATATTCATAAAACTAATTACAGATAACAGAAAATTACAAAATTTAGTACTAGAAACGGAAATAGATGTCTTAATTGATGTTTTCAGTTTGAAAGATATATATTCAAAAATGAATTTATTATGAATTTTTTTTTGAAATTTCAAAAGTTGTTCGCTTAAAACAATCATATCTCTAATTGCAGATTATAAAAAAAAATGAATTTCAGTACTAGTAAGGAAAATAGATTTTCTTAATTTGATATCTTCAGTTTGAAAGATATATTTTCAAAAATGAATTTATTATGATATTTTTTTGGAATTTCTAAAGTTGTTCTTTTATAATATTCATAACTCTAATTAGAGATAACAGAAAATTACAAAATTTAGTACTAAGAACGGAAATAGATGTCTTAATAGATATCTTCAGTTTGAAAGATATATATTCAAAAATGAATTTATTATGATTTTTTTTGAAATTACAAAAGTTGTTCGCTTAAAACAATCATATCTCTAATTGCAGATTATAAAAAAAATTAATTTCAGTACTAGTAAGGAAAATAGATGTCTTAATTTGATATCTTCAGTTTGAAAGATATATTTTCAAAAATGAATTTATTATGATTTATTTTTTGGAATTTCTAAAGTTGTTCGCTTAAAATAATTATAACTCTAAATACAGATTATGAAAATTTACAAAATTCAGTATTTACAACGGAAATATATTTTTTAATTAATATCTTGAGTTTGAAAGATATATTTTCGAAAATGAATTTATTATGATTTTTTTCTTGGAATTTCTAAACTTGTTCGCTTAAAATAATCATAACTCTAATTACAGACAACAAAAGATTACAAAATTTAGTACTAGCAACGAAAATAGATGTCTTAATTTATATCTTAACGTTGAAAGATATATTTTCAGAAATGAATTTCTTATGATTTTTTTCTTGGAATTTGTAAAGTTGTTCGCTTAAAACAATCATAACTCTAATTACAGATAACAAAAATTTACGAAATTCAGCACTAGTAAAGAAAATAGATGTCTTAATTGACATCTTCAGTTTGAAAGATAAATGATCAAAAAACAATTTATTATGATTTTTTTTTTTTTGGAATTTCAAAAGTTGTTTCCAATTTTTCATATTGCACTATGAGATGACAAGTGTCGTAACTTCCAAAATTAATTTCCATGTTTTGATGATATTTATGTACATTTTAACAAGCCTTCAATCCTTTTTTTGCGTTTATAATAAACCAAATTATTATTTAAAAAAAAATACCTAACATTATACTCAATACTAAAACTACTGCGATCTTTAAAATGCATTTATCTCTATTTATTTTTGGTAGATACAAAATGTGTCATCTCACTGTGCGATATATTATACTATTGATATATTTTACTACACACAAACAAGCAGAAGTTGCAATTTCATGTTATATACCATTTAAAAAATTTTAAATATGCGTTCCAAGTTCCATTTCTTTTATTTTTTAATTTAAATGTGTGTTCCAAGTTCCATTTCATTTATTTTTTAATTTAAATGTGTACGATTTTTCAACATAAATTATAACAGGCTGTTTAATTGAATAATTCAAAACGTAATTTGTTGATTTATTATTTCTATTCAAGGTCGTTCAAATTGACAACTTAATGATTTTAATTGGCTGCAGTATTATAAGTACATACACATGTAGTATAGAATCAATTACTAATTACAATATAATTTAAAAAACGGCAAATTATCAATGATATAAATAGATACTAACAGTATTTGTGTTTATTTTCAAAATCATTAAAATTCACTTAAGTTTAATAAGAATTAAGATTCACAACTTTTTATACTGTATTTATATTATTATTATTATATTCCCGCTCGTAACTTTATATTCTATATTTACAATCGCTGTTGTGCGTTGTTTGTAATAAATCAAATTTTTCAATGTTTCAAATTATCAAGATTGCATTATATTTTTGAATTATTTAGTCTTATAATGAAGTACAATTTATTAAAATATTTTCTTTATTAAGATCGTAATAAAGAAAATTGCAAGATACCATATATTTTCGCCAATGTTTTATGATAAAAAAAATCATAATAAACCAAATTACTCAATTTTTATAATTTACATTAATGGATATTATTTTTGAATTCTTTAGTCATATAACGAAGAAACATTTCATAACGTATTTATATTATTAAGATAGAAATGAAGAAAATAGCAGGATGACATATTTTCTTCAATAATCCGAGTTTAAAAAATTATAATAAATCAATTTCATTAATTTTTCAAATTATTAAGATTGCATTATATTCTTTAATTATTTGTTCTTATAATGAAGGGAAAATTGATCAAATATTTACATTATTAAGATCATGATAAAGAAAATTGCAATATATCAAACTACTAAATTTTTATAATTTGTATGCAGGAATCTTATTTCTGAATTCTTTAGTCTTCTAATGAAGCGAAATTTGTTAAAATATTTCCATTATTAACATAGCAATAAAGAAAATTGTAAGATAACTTATATTTTCTTCAATATTTTGTTATAAAAAAATCATATTAAATTAAACTACTAATTTTTTATAATTTGCAAGAATGAATCTTATTCTTGAATTCATTAGTCTTCTAACGAAGTAAAATTTATTAAAATATTCACATTATTATCATTGCAGTGAAGAAAATTGCAGGATGACATATATTTTCTTTAATAATCTGAATTTAAAAAATTAGTATAAATAAAATTTTTCAATTTTTTAAATGATCAAAATTGCATTATATTCTTGAATTATTTAGTCTTATAACAATTACAATTTGTTAAAAACATTTCTTTATTATGATCGTAATGAAGAAAATTCCAAAATTACTTATATTTTCGTCAATATTTTATTATAAAAAAATCGTAAGAAATCAAACTACTATTTTTTTATAATTTGCATGAACACATCTTATTCTTGAATTCTTTAGTCTTCTAATGAAGTAAAATCTATTAAAATATTTACGTTATTAACATTGCAATGAAGAAAATTGCAGGATGACTTATATTTCTTCAATAATTCGAGTTTAAAAAATTATATTAAATCAAATTTATCAATTTTTATAATTATCAAGCTTGAATCATATTCTTGAATTATTTATTGTTATATTGAAGTTAAACTTCTTAAAATATTTACATTATTAAGATCGTAATGAAGAAAATTCCAGGATGACTTATATTTGCATCAATATTTTGAAAAAAAAAATCGTAATAAATCATACCACTCATTTTTTACAATTTGCATGAATAAATTTTATTCTTGAATTCTTTACTCTTCTAATGAAGTAAAATTTGTTAAAATATTTACATTCTTAACATTGCAATAAAGAAAATTGCAAGATTACTTATATTTTCGTCAATATTTTGTTTAAAAAAACTATAATAAATGAAACTACTAAATTTTTACAATTATCAAGAATGAATCTTATTCTTGAATTCTTTAATCTTCTAATGAAGTAAAACTTATTAAAATATTTACATTATTAACTTTGAAATGAAGAAAATTGCAAGATAACTTATATTTTCTTCAATAATTCGAGTTTAAAAAATCATAATAAATCAAATTTTTCAATTTTTCAAATTATCAAGTTTGAGT
Organism: Lordithon lunulatus; assembly: GCA_963942505.1. Taxonomy (NCBI): domain Eukaryota; kingdom Metazoa; phylum Arthropoda; class Insecta; order Coleoptera; family Staphylinidae; genus Lordithon; species Lordithon lunulatus. The sequence continues at coordinate 33,845,066 of OZ012675.1, forward strand.
TATATTCTTGAATTATTTATTCTTATAATTAAGTACAATTTGTTAAAATATTTTCTTTGTTATGATTGTAATGAAGAAAATTTATATATAAATCAATATTTGGTGATAAAAAAATCATAATAAATCAAATTACTAAATTTTCATAATTTACATTAATGTATATTATTCTTAAATTCTTTAGTCTTATTATGGATAAAAATTTCTTAAAATATTTATATTATTAAGATTGCAATGAATAAAATAGCATGATGACATATATTTCCTTCAATAATCCGAGTTTAAAAAATAATAATAAATCAAATTTATCAATTTCCATAATTATAAAAATTGCATCATATTTGTGAATTATTTGTACTTATAATGAAGTAAAACTTCTTAAAATATTTACAATATTAAGATCGTAATGAAGAAAATTCCAAAATGACTTATATTTTCGTCAATATTTTGTTATAAAAAAAATCGTAATAAATCAAACTACTAACTTTTTAAAATTTGCATGAACAAATCTTATTCTTGAATTCTTTAGTCTTTTAATAGAGTAAAATTAGTTAAAATATTTAAATTATTAACTTTGAAATGAAGCAGGATGCAGGATGACATATTTTCTTCAATAATCCGAGTTTAAAAAATGATAATAAATCAAATTTATCAATTTTTCAAATTATCAAGATTCAGTTATATTCTTGAATTAGTTAGTCTTATAATGAAGTGCAATTTGTTAAAATATTTTCTTTATTATGATCGTAATAAAGAAAATTTAAAAAACATATATTTTCGCTAATGTTTTATGATCAAAAAAATCAAAATAAATCGTATTTTTTAAATTTTAAAATTTTTTATAATGGATATTGTTCTTGAATTTTTTAGTCTTATAATGAAGGAAAATTTGTTACATTATTTACATTATTAACATTGCAATAATGAAAAGTGAAAGATGACTTATATTTTCTTCAATATTTTGTTAAATTATAATAAATCAAACTACTAATTTTTTATAATTTTCAAGAACGAATCTTATTCTTGAATTCTATAGTCTTCCAATTAAGTAAAATCTATTAAAATATTTACATTATTAACATTGCAATGAAGAAAATTGCAGGATGACATATATTTTCTTGAATAATTCGTGTTTAAAAAATCATAATAAATCAAATTTTTCAATTTTTTAAATTATCAAAATTGCTTTATATTTTTGAATTCTTTGGTCTTATAATGAAGTACAATTTGTTAAAATATTTCCTTTATTATGATCGTAATGAAGAAAATTGCAAGATACCTTATATTTTCGCCAATATTTTATGCTAAAAAAAATCATAATAAATCAAATTACCAAATTTTTACATTTTACAAGAATGGATCCAATTCTATAATTTCTTAGCCTTATAGTGATGTAAAATTTCTTAAAATATTTGCATTATTAACATTGCAATGAAGAAAATTGCAGGCATTTACTATTAAATAAGTTTGGCCAGATTGACTGACGATACACAAGCCATGCTAATAACAATTATCTGCAAAAAAAAATCATCAACATAAATTTTGTTTTTACTATTTAGATTAGCCTTATAAACTGTGAGTTGACATAGAAATGTTCATAAAAATTACTAAATGGGTTTTATCAGAAAACTCGAATATATCTGATAGCTACTATACATAAGATATTTTATGTTTCTGCTTAATTATTAATAAATATTTTAGAAACTAATAGCAATATATGATATTTTATTGCTTTTTTAATTAGACTAATAAACTATGAGTTCACACGGTAATTTTCATTAAAATTACTAAATGGGTTTGCCCACAACACACGAATATATCTGATATCGACGATACTTATAATGTTCCACGTTAATTGTTAGAAAATATTTCAGAAATATATATTTTATAATTGGCGTGATTTTTGAAGTTTTCAGTCATTAGAAAAAACCTTCCCATATTTTTTATTTGAAACTCTCTAAATATATTTGTCTGAACATATATAATATAAATAGAAAGTATGATGCTGGTGATTTACAGCCATTTTCATAGGCGTGTTCTTGAATAAATTGTTGAAAATCATAAATCACTCTTTTTTAATACTTAATAAAACTCGTTTACGTTAGTAACAAAATAATAAGTGATACATTTTTGTATAGCATGATTCATCTACTTTAAGATAATTATCTAAAAAATTCATGTCACTAGTATATTTTTTTGAGATAGGGACTAAAAATGCCTACCATGTTTTCCCTGGGTTTTCAGTCATTACAAAAAAACTAGATGAAATTTTTTTCTGAAACTCTCAAATTACATTCATCTGGTTAGATAGAATACACATCTAAAATTTCAATTTAATTGAAAAAACTTGAATTTCCAGTAATAATCTACATTTTCAGGAATTTTCAGCGAGCTGTAACTATTGTTTCAAACCGAATAAATACAAATGCTAAACGGATTCGGTTTCACTAATTAATCTATTTTCAAATAATAATAGAAAATATTTATAATTTTAATTTTTTTTGTTGAGATATTGACTGAAACATAACATCATGTTTTCAGTAGTTTTTCAGTCATATCTGAAAAACTAGCAGCCTGAAACAACTCTAACTCATAAAATATTGTTTATTATGTCCATTATAATATATATGCAAATTTTGAAGCAAATCGAAAAAATGACCAAAATCGTCAAAAATCGAAAGGGGTTTCTTCAGAATTTTCAGCCAAAATTTTTTTTTATGCGATCGGCCTGAAATTTGGCATAGACAATTTCGACATTATTTTGAGCATAGGAGGCGATTTTTAGACATTTTCATCAAAAACTTTTTGAATTATTGGCTGAAAATAATATTTCATCTTTTTTCAGTAAGCTATATAATTAATAAATGATGTTAAAAAAAACATATACTATACATTTTTGGATAGGTTAATTAATCTACTTTGAGATAATAATAAAAATTAATTGTATTAGATGTATATTTTTTTGAGATATCGACTTAAAACCAAGAAAGTTGATTTTTGAAGTTTTTCAGTCATTACAAAAAAAACTAGCTGAAAATTTTAATTGAAACTCTCAAATTACATTCACTTTGATATGTCCAATAATAATATATAGTTTGATATGTGTTGAAAAATTTGTAACAAAAATTTCAGCCAAATATAATTTTCAGGATAGGCTGAAATTTTTTTTCAGTCCGATCGATTTCAAATTTTGCATAACTATTTTGCATATTATACTGAATAACTGATGCAATTTTCAGTCATTTTCATACATAAGTTTTTCAGTTATTGACTAATTCATTCAACTGAAACCAAATTTTCACTGTTTTTCAGTGACCTGTACAATTTGTTTCGGACCAGATAATATTAACTGCTATACATTTTTGGATAGCTTGAATAATATACGTTCAGATAATAATGAAAAACAGCTATATCGCTAGTATATTTTTTTGCGATATCGACTGAAAACTACTACCATGTTTTTCTAAGTTTTTCAGCTATTACAAAAAAAAACTGGCTAAATTTTTTTCGTGAAACTCTCAAAATACGTTGATTTGGATAGATAGAAAGCACATCCAAAATTTCAAGGCGCTTAAAAAAAACTTGGAATATTAGTAAAAATTGATTTTTAGGATTTTTCAGTGAGCTGTAACTTTTGTTTTAATAGCAACATTTTATTTTTTATCACTTTTCTAATAAACTATGAGTTCAAACAGTAAATTTAATAAAAATTACTAAATAGATTTGCCCAAAAAACACGTATATATCTGAGAGCAATGATACATAAGATATTTTATGTTCATGCTTAATTATTATCAAATTTTTCAGAAACCAATAGCAACATATGATTTTTTATTGCTGTTTTAATTAGCCTAATAAATGATGAGTTCACTCAGTAAATTTCATAAAAATTACTAAATAGATTTGCCCATAAAATATGTATATATCTGATAGCAATGATACATAAGATATTTTATGGTCTTGCTTAATTATTATCAAATATTTCAGAAACCAGTAGCAATATATGATTTGTTAATACTTTTTTAATTAGCCTAATAAAGTATGAGTTCACACAGTAAATTTCACAAAAATTACTAAATGCGTTTTTCCCAAAAAAATCGCGAATTCATCTGACGTAGACGATTTGTAAGGATAATGATCAGAAATAAATTTATTGACATTTTAACTATAAAAAAATCATTACTAATAAACTGTAAAAAAATATTCAAATGACTAAATGTGTTTTTCCAAAATACTCGAATTTATATAGTAATAATAATATGTTGTTATTATTTAGTTATTATTATAAAATCTGTTAACTAAACTTTACACAGATATTTTCATGAAAATTACGAATAAAAAATAACATAATTTGATAATTAGTATACCTATCAGCAGAAACTAACAACAATATAAGAACTTAATTTGTAATTATGTAATTATAAACAATAAATTGTATGAAAAATTACGAATAAATACGTTCGATGCACATCAAACTAATATAAACTTGTAAATAATTTGTTTTATAATAAATAAATTCAATAAATTCAATTGCTAAAGATGTTTTTTTCAATATATTACTTAATCGATCGTGTAGGTTGAAAAAAAATCTCCTTCTCAATTCACCTACAGCAATGCAAACAAAGAGTTTACACAATCATTCGTCGGGTCAGTTGGTGGACAGTCAGTCGGTTGATGTGAACAGCGAAAGAAGTGCAGGGTCAAGCAAAAAATAAATTTAAACAAAATCGCGCAACATGTTGCCGGAAGAAATTTACGCAGCGGAGCACGCGGCCGCAGTGCACCCCCTGGATACACAGGGCAGTGTGTTAGCTGCGTTTCACGAGGGTGCGAGTGTTTTCGTAACGGGGGCCACTGGGTACGTGGGGAAAGTGCTCACGGAGAAGCTGCTGAGGGCGTGCAAGTTGGAGAAGGTTTATATGCTGTGTAGGAGGAAAAAAGGGAAGAGTATGCAGGAGAGGGTTGAAGAGCAAGTGCAGGATGTGGTTAGTCATATAAACAAAATAATTTTACATTAACAAATTTGATATAAAAAATTTTAATTTTAATATATATTACGAATTGTTCATTAGATGTGCATCGAATAATTTTAAAATGTCTTAAAATAACATCAGAATTGTTTAATTCTTCATAATTTTTCAGTTATTTTCTAATTATTTTGACTAGATGTGCATCGAATGAAACCTAACTCGGTGCGCACTTTTTCATTTTCAATTTATTCAAGTACCTGTATGTATTTAGTTATGAAATTTTCAGAAAATGCTCTTCATTAATCAGACATCCTGAAAATATAATGATACATATATATCCTTCGCACGATTTACAAATATTTACCTATAAATATACTTTTATCATCTTATCAGTCTGATGTGCATCGAACGTATTTATTCAGAAACTTATGCGTTCTTTTTCAAACAAAAAATCAGAATATGCTCATTATGAATCAAGTAAGTACAAAAATCAATGATACATATCTAATTTTCGTATATTTTACTAAGAATTTGCCAATAAAATTGTTTTTATTTAAATTATAGTTTGTTACAATAAATTTAACTTTTATAGGTAAACCCTTAAAGCATTTTTTTAATCAAAAATTCTGATTGAACTTCTAACTTATTAGTGTATCATAAAATAAAGCCAGAAGTTTTTAATTGTTTATAATTTTTCACATATTTACAAGTTTATGTTGGCCTGATGTGAGTCGAACGTATTTATTCTGAAACCTACACGTACTTGTTCATACAATTTTCAAAATATGCTCGCCATGAGTCAAGTAAGTAAAAAATACAATGATTTGTAAGCAATAATTGCAAGTTTTCCTAATATTTGCTAATATAACATCTGTTATTTGTAGATTGGATCGTTGAGATAAATTTCAACTTGTCTAGGAAGATCCTTGTAGCAATTGTCAGCAAAAATTTGAGTGTACTCAAAATTCCTTATTGTATCATAAAATAAAGCCAGAAGTTTTGTAATAATCCATAATTTTTGAGATATTTACAAATTTATGTTGACTAAATGTGCATCGAATGATTTTATTCAAAACTGTGTGCGTATTTTTTCATGAATTCTCAGAATATGTGCAAATTCTGAGAATTATGAGCTAGTGAATTATGAAAACAAGTAGCTAAAAAATAAAGTAATTATTGCACTTTTTGATATTATTTTCTGCTCTTATTTATAAATTAGTTAGTTTGGCGATTAACTTAACTTTTCTGGTTAAACATTTAAAGTAATTTTTATAAAAAAAATCTACTTCTTATTGTGTTATAAATAACATCAGAAGTATTTAATTGTTCATAATTTTTTAGTTATTTTATTTTGACTAGATGTGCATCGAATGTAACCTAACTCGGTACGCACTTTTTCATTTTCAATTTATTCAAGTACCTGTATCTATTTAGTTATGAAATTTTCAGAAAATGCTCTTCATTAATCAGACATCTTGAAAATATAATGATACATATATAACCTTCGCACGATTTTCAAATATTTACCTATAAATATACTTTTATCATCTTATCAGTCGAATGTATTTATTTAGAAACCTAGGCGTATTTTTTTCATGAAATTCTCAGAATATGTGCATATTCCGAGAATTATGAGTTAGTTAATATTTAGTTATATTTGTACATCTATTCGCGAAAGAAATTAATTATATCCACCTTATACATCGTGACAGCAATCAATAATTGATTTGAATAATTCAAACATACTAAAATCGATGTAAATTACGATTTACCCTTCATGTTAAAAGCGTTATACAATAAATTTCACAATAAACCTGCCAAATAAACACAATAAAAAATGTGTGGGATAACAATGTTGAAATTGTGCGCAAACAAATTTCACTTAAATCGGTAATTGTTTGAGTTCTTTATTAGCGCGTCTTTAGGCGTTGCACAACCACCCGAAATCGTGTGGTATTTTAATTTTTAATGAGACGCTCCCAAAAATACGCGCTGTATACACAAAAGAATTCGAAAGGCTGAATTCTTTTGTAGTTTTTGGCAGGCGCCATTAATTCTATAATATCAATCGGGATGGAGAAAGTCAGCGTCCAAACAATTGCACTAAGTAATTAATAAAATCGGGTAGCTATGTGGGTCAGTGTAACTGTTTGAATTTTAATTAATAAGCTATTGTCGTGCGTATTACACAACATTAGTAAAGCGCAACGGATGCGAATTTTACGTCGTGTTACTTGCAGTTTTATTATTTTACTGTTATTCATAATGTCTCGTTGTGACGTTCAATGTATGTATACGTGAATGGTTTATTGTAAGCAAATTTGAATCCTTAAATTTATACAACGAATTACAAAAAAAAAACACTTGTAAATAAATTATTAAACACAATGGAATGTAGAAGTAATCATCGGTTATGCTAAATTTAAATTAAAATTGTAAATCGTTACTTATTATTACCAACAAAAAATTCATTGATTTAATAGGTTTCATACACTGAGAATTCATACAGAAATTTGATTCAATATTACTAATATATTTAATAACTTATTATATATATATATATATATATATATATATATATATATATATATATATATATATTATAATGTAACCACGATTATATCAAAGAAAGTTATGCTTATTGTTAATTGTCCACTAAAAAAAATAGTATTCTATTGGCATTTTCAATAGGATAATAAACTACGATACTAAGATATTTTATGTTCCTGCTTAATTATTATCAAATATTTCAGAAACGAACAGCAATATATGATATTTTATAGCTTTTTTAATTAGCCTAATAAACTATGAGTTCTCACAGAAATTTTCATGAAAATTACTAAATGGGTTTGATTAAAAACCACCAATATATCCGACTAATCTTCTGTGTGATTAATGTGCATCGAATCATTTTATACAGAACCCCGTAATTTTTCATCAAAATTTTGAGAATATACTTGTCACGAATCTTTAGTAACTAGACAGGATTTCTCACTCAGTAAACTCAAAAATATAGTAATAAATTGTAATGTAATTGGATGATTATTTATTTTAGGTTTACAATCGACTCAGAAAACTGGATCCTAACTTTGCCAAGAAAATCCAGGGGGTTGGAGGTGATATGTGTCTTCCGGGATTAGGTCTAAGTGAAGAGGATAGAGAATTGATTATATCAAAGGTGATTAGTCCAAAATTATTAACAATTTCCATCAAAATCAAGTCTCAAGTAATTTATATCAAAACGTACGGTGCTAAAATGATAGATCTAACTTTAAAAGGTACAATACAATTCAAGTTTAAATGTAAATTAATATAGAATTTAGACGGCTAACATGTAACTTCCATTTAATGTATAGTTGAAATAGTGGAGAAATTCGTGAATTTATTTAAAGATAGAGATTAAGGAAGACAGCCATACAAAATTTAATCCCCAGGTCAACATTATATTCCATGTGGCTGCCACCGTACGTTTCGACGAGCACCTGAGACTGTCTGCAAACATAAATGTCAGAGCCACAAGAGACTTGTTGCTGTTGGCAAAGCAATGCAAGAATCTGCAGTCATTTGTTCATGTCAGCACAGCCTTTTCGAACTGCAACCGAGAGGATATCGATGAGAAGTTCTATGAGCCACCCATGACAACACAAGAACTGCTAGACTTTGTTGAAGACAAGAGTGACGAGGAAATAACTGAAATAACCCCCACGTATGAAATCAGCTTAAATTCTTACAAGTAAATTTAATTCATTAAATTCAATTATAGCGTGCTACGTAACTGGCCCAACAGCTACAGCTTTACCAAAGCCATAGCAGAAAACACTGTACGGGAGTACGGTGTCGGTCTTCCAGTCTGCATAGTGCGACCCAGTTTAGGTACGTACCTACAAATGCATGGCTAAAATTCATCCAAAAATAAAAAATAAATTACAGTTGTTTCTGCATACAACGAGCCATTCAGAGCCTACGTGGACAATTACTATGGTGCATCAGGCATCACCGCTGGAGTCGGACTGGGATTCCTGCGAGTCATGCATTGTAATCCGGACTACAAGAACGATATCGTCCCTGTAGACTATGTTATCAATACAATGATTGCAGCTTCATATAATAATTCTTTAAAAAGGTATGATGGTTGATCAAAACAAAAATACACACACACACAGATAGACTTGAATGGATTCACAAATAGTCATATTATATCCCTACACCATTTGCATTTCGTACCTAAACTGTACAATTTTTGGGGTGTTATTGTCAAAAAATACAAAATCTAACCTTAGTAGGCTTACAAAAAGTGCTGTAAGTTGCTTAATAACATTCAGAATTTGATAAAATTTACTCAAATCAAATCACAATTAGTTATACTTTATGACTACAACGTTTGTAATTCGTAATTCAACTGTTTATAGACTTTTACAAGTATTAAACTCAAAAATTACAAAATCTAACCTTAGTATTCTTACAAAGAACGCTGTAAGTAGCTTAATAATTTTCAGAATTTGATAAAATTCACTTGAATCAATTCACATATAGTCATACCTTATGAATGCAACATTTAGAAATCGTACTTCAACTGTTTATGGTTCTTTTCAGGGGTTAAACTCAAAAATTACAAAATGTAACCTTAGTAGGCTTACAAAAAGCGCTGTAAATAGCTTAATTATTTTCAGAATTTTAGAAAATTTACTTGAATCGATTCACAAATAGTCATGCTTTATGACTGCAGCGTTTCAAATTCGTACTTCAAGTGTTTATAGACTTTTACAGGCATTAAACTCAAAAATTACAAATTTCAACCTTAGTAGGCTTACAAAAAGCGCTGTAAGTAGCTAAATGACTTCCAGCATTTGATATAATTTACTTAAATTTATTCACAAATAGTTATACTTTATGACTGCAATGTTTGCAATTCGTACTTCAACTGTTTATAGACTTTTACAGGCGTTAAACTCAAAAATTACAAAATTCAAGGCTTAAAAAAGCGCTGTATTTAGCTTAATACTTTTCAAAATTTGATAAAATTTTAGTAGAATCAATTCACAAATAGTCATACTTTATGACTGAAATTCGTACTTCAACTATTTATAGACTTACATGTGTTAAACTCAAAAATTACAAAATCTAACGTTAGTAAGCTTACAAAATGCGTTGTAAGTAGCTTAACACTTTTCAGAATTTGATAAAATTTACTTGAATCAATTCACAAATAGTCATGCTTTACGACTGCAATGTCTGCTATTCGTACTTCAATTGTTTATACTTTTACAGGTGTTGAACTCAAAAATTACAAAATCTCACATTAGTAGGCTTACATAAAGCGCTGTAAGTAGCTCAATAATTTTCAGAATTTAATCAAATTTACTTTACTCAAAAATAGTCATACTTTATGACTACAACGTTTGTAATTTGTACATCATCTGCTTATAGACTTTTACAGGTGTTAATACAGTATGACTGAAATACTTATAATTCGTACATCTACTGTTTAAAGACTTTTACTAGCGTTAAAATCAAAAATTACAAAATTTAATATTAGTAGGCTTACCAAAAGCGCTGTAAGTAGCTTAATAATTTTCAAAATTTGATCAAATTTACTTGAATTCAAAAATAGTCATACTTTATGACTGCAATACTAGAAATTCGTACTTCAACTGTTTATAGACTTTTACAGGTGTTAAACTCAAAAATTACAAAGTCTAACCTTGGTAGGCCCACAAAAAGCGCTCTAAGCAGCTTAATAATTTTCAGAATTTGATAATATTTACATGAATCAATTCACAAATAGTCATACATTATGACTACAATGTTTGTAATGCGTACTTCAACTGTTTATAGATTTTTATAGGTGTTAAACTCAAAAATTACAAAATCTAACCTTAGTAGGCTTACAAAAAGCGCTAAAAGTAGCTTTATATTTTTCAGAATTTGACAAAATTAATATAAATCAATTCACAAATAGTCATATGTTATGACTACTACGTTAGAATTTTGTAGTTCAACTGTTAGACTTTTACAGATGTTATACTCAAAAATTACAAAATCTAACCTTAGTAGGCTCACAAAAAACGGTCTAAGTAGCTTAATAATTTTCAGAATTTGATCAAATTTACTTTAATCCATTCACAAATAGTCATACCATATGACTGTAATGTTTTAAATTCGTACTTCAATTGTTTATAGACTTTTACAAGTGTTAAACTAAAAAATTACAAAACCTACCCTTATTAGCGCCAAAAGCGCTGTAAGTAGCTTAATAATTTTAAGAATTTGAAAAAATTTACTTAAATCTGTTTACAAATAGTCATACATTATGACTACAAAGTTTGTAATTCGTACTTCAACTGTTTATAGACTTTTACAGGTGTTACACTCAAAAAAATGTAACCTTAGTAGGCGTACAAAAAGTGCTGTAAGTAGCTTAATAATTTTCAGAATTTGGTAAAATTTACTTGAATTCAATTCACAAATACTCATACTATGACTGCAACGTTTGAAATTCCTACCTCAACTGTATATACACTTTTACAGATGTTAAAACTCAAAAATTACAAAATCCAACCTTAGTAGGCTTACCAAAAGCGCTGTAAGTAGCTTAATAATTTTAATAATTTGAAAAAAAAATTACTTAAATCAATTGACAAATAGTCATATATTATAACTTCAAAGTTTGTAGTTCGTACTTCAACTGTTTATAGACTTTTACAGGTGTTAAAATAAAAAAATACAAAATTTACCCTTAGTAGGCTTACAAAAAGCGCTGTAAGTAGTTTAATACTTTCCAGAATTTGATAAAATTTATTTGAGTTAATTTACAAATAGTCGTACGTATGACTGCAATGTTTGATATTCATAGCTCAACTTTTTATAGGCGTTTTGGGGTTTTAAACTCTAAAATTACAAAATCTGAAATTAGTAGGACTACTGTGGCTCGCTTTAAAATAATCAAAGTGTTATAAAATAATTGACTTGAGTAGATTCGTAAATAGTCAAATTTCATGTCTACAGTATTTCAAATTTGTACCTTAACTGTATCTAGCTTATTTGAGATGTTAAACTCTAAAATTACAAAACCCGAAATTAGTAGAATTACAAAAAGTCTTGTAACTCGCTTTATAATGTTCAAAATTTTATAGAATTGACTTAAGTGGATTCACAAACAGTTAAATTATGTGTCTAGAATATATTAAATTCGTCCCTCATCTGTATATGTCTATATTATACATGTATATGTTTATATTATGTCTATATGTCTATATTGGGGTGTTATACTAAATAACAAATCCTGAAATGAGTAGGATTACAAAAATTCTTGTAACTCGCTTTATAATGTTCAAAATTTTATAAAATTGACTTTAATGGATTCACAAATAGTCATGTTTTATGTCCACAATATAAAGAAATTCGTACCTTACCTGTATACAGACTTTTCGAGGTGTTAAACTCTAAAATAATATAATTTGAAATTTGAAATATTAAAAATTATATAAAATTAACTTGAGTGGACCCACAAATAGTTTAATGTGTAGATTATTTCAGATTCGCACATGAACTGTATATAGAATTTTTGGTAAAAATCAACTACAAAATGAAACAAAACTTATGAATTTGACTAAATTATTAAGTTGACTATTTGACAAAAAATTTACAGGGCATGAGTTTGTATGCAGCGCCTGTACATTAAAAATGGTAATAAATCCAATTAATGGCTGATGCTAATTTTGATTGGATGAGTGAATTAATTATTTAATCAGCTACAAAATGAGATATAATTTATTACTTTGACTCAATTATTAAGTTGGCAATTGAGAAAAAATGTAAGAGGTGCGAGTTTGTATGCAACGTTTGTACTCTAAAAATGGTAATAAATCCAAATAATGAAAAATGCTAATTGTAATTATATGAAAAAATTGACTACTTAATCAGCTACAAAATGAGATATAACTACTTAATTTGATTCAATTATTAAGTTGGCAATTTAGAAAAAGCGTAAGAGAGAGAGAGTTAATTGTGATTAGATGGTTGAATCGGTTACTTAATTGTCTTTAAATTGAGATATAATTAATAAACTTGACATAATTATTAAGTTGACAATTGGGAAAAAACGACAGACCGTTTTTATTTAAAACATAATAAAATAAATAAATATTTTTCAGTAATAATGATGACATCAAGATCTTCAACTGCACCAGCAGTGATGACAATGCACTGACATTCGGTAGCTTCACTGAATTATCTCTAATCCATGGCCTCAAAACGCCCTCACATAAAGCCATCCTATATCCATTCCTTTTAACTATACGGAGCGAATTTTGGTTTAATATCGCCACATATTTTCTTCACTACCTACCAGCGTTTTTAGGCGACTGCGTCTTGATGCTATTGGGGAAAAAGCCATGGTGAGTTATCTTTATATGTTTATACGATATCGTGCAATCGTTTTCTCTTTATCTAGGCTATGGAGGGCGCACAAGAAGATGCAAAGATTCATGGCGGTTTTAACATACTTTACATTGCACACATGGAAGTTTACTAGAAATAACGTTGAAAATCTCTGGTTGGGCTTGGGGGATGTTGATCGGAAAATATTCCCATTCAATATGTCTGAGATTGATTGGGACTACCACCACCAGATGAATACTATGGGTGTGCGAACATATTTGTTAAAGGAGGATGTTGCTACCATTCCAGCTGCAAGAAAGAAACATATGCGGTAAAATTTTTTGTTAAAACTATAATCATTCATCTTACAAATTATACATAATTTAATAAATTACCTCTATTACTAAGCCTCTAATAGGACTTTCAACTGGCGTGATCTTAAATTATTCAATTCTATCAGCCCTGGATTTTGAAATTGAAATTTGTATCCAAATGCCGCCAACAGGTCTTAAATATAAAAAAATACAAATTATACAAACTTACATTTACATTTACATTTACCTTGTCTGTATATGGGCTTTTTGGGGTGTTACACTCTAAAATTACAAAATATGACATTAACAATAATACATAGACAGAATCCTGTACATTTGTATCTAAAACATAAGAAAAACATACATTTATTGGATTAAAAAAATGGTTTTGTACATAAATAGTTAGTGATTAAGAGCAAAAATATTAATAGGCACAGGATAAATAGACACCTGTAAATGTTATGGTGGCAAATACCACCGGCAGGGCTGAAAGGACTAAAGTTTTGTTAATAAAATAACTTTTTTCTTAAACTATAATTAAAAATACACTACCTGTTAAAATGCCAGATAATTTATTAAATTACCTTTACGTATCACTGTACAATTACGTTTTTCTTTATGTTACAGACTATACTACGTCCACCTAACATTATTGCTGTTGCTATCAGCTACCACCCTTTGGATTACCTACAAAATACTTGGAGTGCTATTTACCTAATCAATACCCCCACATGCAATAAAGTAATTAAAGAAATCTGCTGTCAATAGACAAATTTTATTAGTGTAATGTCCTCCACAGAGCATTCCTATTTATACAAAGCTGCCTCAATTTTTGGGCTCTACAAACGCCCAAAATGGCGTGCATTAATTGGTATTATTATATATACAGTGATATCCGTGCTATCGTTATATAGTCGATTTAAAACTACATATAGATTTACTATAAATATAACAGACGCTATACTGGATGGTGTTGATTACTCTGTGTTATCGGCTGCAAACATATCTAGTCTTATATCTTTGGGCGTTGTACATTCTGGAAGATTGCAGCGGTTACATACAAGAATAAGTTTATTGGATACAAAATTGGGGGTTTGTCGCAATAAGGATGGGATTCGAATTGGTTTATTTGCAATACATTTAGTTGTGTCTATAATTTATTATTGGACTTATTGGGGGCTTGCAGCTGGTACTGTTAACATATGGCCATATAATTTTTACAAGTGGCAACTTGTGCAAGTGTTTGTAGCTGCAATGATCGTTTATAGTACAGCTGGAATGTTGCTAGAGAGGTTTAAACAGCTTAATGCGAGCAGAAATGTTCTAACCTCTATGGTTATTAATGATTTGCATAAAAGGCTGCTGTTGGACTGTGTGGAGTTTAATAAGATCTTCGGGGTGCCATGTGTTTTCCTAACTGAAAGTCTTTTTATTGGATTGCTGCACTGTATTAATTCTATACTGTTGCAGATTATGCGTGGTAATGTTTTTTCAGGGTGGTTCCAATTGCCGGATTTTGCGCTGCACTATTTGTTGATATCTGGGTTTATGATTAATAATTCAATGGTAAGAACTAATATGATGTTTTTTAATGATACTAAACTGAAAAATAATAGATATTAGCTCAATTTGATTCGATTTTAATATGTAAAATATAAGTCATCCTGCAATTTGCATCATTGCAATCTTAATCATGTAAATATTTTAACAAAATTCATTTCATTATAATACTAAAGAATTCAAAAATAAGATACATACTTGTAAATTATAAAAATTTGATAATTTGATTTATTATGATTTTTTTTATCACATAATATTAACGAAAATATAAGTCATCTTGCAATTTTCTTCATTAAGATCTTTATTTTTTATATTTTAACAAATTTTACTTTATTAGAAGACAAAAAAAATAAGAAATTAAATCCATTTAAATTTTTTTTATAATTTGATTTATTATGATTTTTTTTATCATATAATATTGACGAAAATATAAGGCACATTGCAATTTTCTTCATTACGATCTTAATAATGCTAATATTTTAACCAATTGTGCTTCATTATAAGACTAAATAATTTAAGAATATAATGTATTCTTGGTAATTAGAAAAATTTAAAAAATAATTTTTGATCATTTTATTAAACTCGGATTCTTGAAGAAAATATAAATCATACAATTTTCCTCATTGCAATCTTAATAATATAAATATGTTAACAAATTTAGCTTCATTATAAGAACAAAGAATTCAAGAATAAGATCCATTCATAAAAATTATAAAAATTAGATAATTTGATTTATTATGATTTTTTTGTATCACAATATCTTGCAATTTTCTTCATTGCCATCTTAATAATACCAATATTTTAACAAATTGTACTTCATTATATGACTAAATAATTCAAGAATATTATTTAATCTTGATAATTAGAAAACTTTAAATATTTGATTTTCTATGATTTTTTAAACATTGATTATTGAAGAAAATATAAGTCATCCTGCAATTTTCTTCATGGCAATCTTAGTTATGTAAATATTTTAACAAATTTTACTTCATTATAAGAATAAAGAATTCAAGGATAAGATCCACTCTTGTAAATCATAAAAATTTCATAATTTGATTTATTATGATTTTTTTAACTCATAATCTTGACGAAAATATAAATCATCTTGTAATGTTCTTCATTACGATCCTAATAATGAAAATATCTTAACAAAATGTGCTTCATTATAAGACTAAATAATTCAAAAAAATTATGTAATTTAAGTAATAATTAGAAAAATTTAAAAATTTGATTTTTTATCATTTTTTAAACTCGTTATATTGAAGAATATATAAGTCATCGTGCAATTTGTTTCATTGCAATCTTAATTATATAAATATATTAACAAATTTCATTTCATTATAAGAACAGAACAAAGAATTCAAGAATAGGATCCAATCTTGTAAATTATAAAAATTTGATAATTTGATTTATTATGATTTTTTTATTACATAATATTGACGAAAATATGAGTCATCTTGCAATTTTCTTCATTACGATCTCCATAAAGTAAATAATTTCACAAATTGTACTTCATTATAAGACAAAATAATTAAGAATACGATACAATCTTGATAATTATAAAAATAGAAAAAATTGATTTATTATAATTATCTCGGATTATTAAAGAAAATATAAATCATCCTTCAATTTTCTTCATTGTAATCTTAATAATGTAATTATTTTATCAAATTTCACTTCATTATAAGAAAAAAGAATTCGAGAATGAGATTCATTCACAAAAAATATAAAAATTTGATAATTTGATTTTTTTATAATTTTTTTATTACATAATATTGACGAAAATATAAATCATCTTGCAATTTTCTTCATTACCGTCTTACTAATGAAAATATTTTCACAAATTCTACTGCATTATAAGACTAAATTATTCAAAAATATGATACAATCTTGAAAATTATCAAAATTAAAAAAATTGATTTATTATAATTTTTTAATCTCGGATTGTTGAAGAAAATATAAATTATCCTTCAATTTTCTTCATTGCAATCTTAATAGTATAAATATTTTAACAAAACTTGCTCTGTTATAAGAACAAAGAATTCAAGAATAAGATTTGTTTACAAAAAATTATGAAAATTTGATAATTTAATTTATTATGATTTTTTTTATCACAATATTGACGAAAATATAAGTCATCTTGCAATTATCATCATTACGATCTTAATAATATAAATAATTTCACAAACTGTACTTCATTATAAGACTAAATCATTCAAGAATACGATGCAATTTTGATACTTATAAAAAAAATTTTGATTTATTAGAATTTTTTAATCTCGAATTATTGAAGAAAATATAAATCATCCTTCAATTTTCTTCATTGCAATCTTAATAATGTAAATATTTTAACAAATTTTACTTCGTTATAAGAAAAAAGCATTCAGGAATAAGATCCATTTACAAAAATTATAAAAATTTTATAATTTAATTTTTTATAATATTTTTATTACATAATATTAACGAAAATATAAGTCACCTTGCAATTTTCTTCATTACGATCTTACTAATGTAAATATTTTCACAAATTGTTCTTCATTATAAGACTAAATAACTCAAGAATATGATACAATCT
The DNA here is from genome assembly GCA_963942505.1 of Lordithon lunulatus. NCBI lineage: Eukaryota > Metazoa > Arthropoda > Insecta > Coleoptera > Staphylinidae > Lordithon > Lordithon lunulatus. The sequence continues at coordinate 33,862,861 of OZ012675.1, forward strand.
TTATAATTATCAAAATTAAAAAAATTGATTATTATAATTTTTTAATGTAGAATTATTCAAGAAAACATAAATTATATTTCAATTTTCTTCATTGCAATCTTAATAATGTAAATATTTTAACAAAATTTGCTTTGTTATAAGAACAAAGAATTCACGAGTAAGATTTATTTACAAAAATTATAAAAAATTCATATTTTATTTATTATGATTTTTTTATCACATAATATTGACTAGAATATAAGTCATCTTGCAATTTTCTTCGTTACGTGCTTAATAATATAAATATTTTCCCAAGTTGTGCTTCATTATAAGACTAAATAATTCAAGAATATGTTGTATTTATATAATTAGAAAAATTCAAAAATTAAATTTTTTATCATTTTTTAAACTCGGATTATTGAAGATAATATAAGTTATCCTACAATTTTATTCATTGCAATCTTAATAATGTAAATATTTTAACAAATTTTGCTTCATTAGAAGACCAAAGAATTCAGAAATAAGACACAATCTGAAAAATAAAAAAAATTTAATAATTTGATTTTTTTATGATTTTTTTTTATTATATAATATTGACGAAAATATAAATCATCTTGTAATTTTCTTCATTACGATCTTAATAATGGAAATATTTTAACAAATTGTACTTTATTATAAGACTAAATAATTCAAAAATATGATGTAATTTTGATATGTAGAAAACTTTAAAAATTGGATTTTTTATCATTTTTTAAACTCGGATTTTTGAAGGAAATATAAGTCATCGTGCAATTTGTTTCATTGCAATCTTATTAATGTAAATATTTTAACAAATTTTACTGCATTATAAGAACAAAGAATTCAAGAATAAGATCCATTCTTGTAAATTATAAAAATTTGATAATTTGATTTATTATGATTTTTTTTCATATAATATTGGTGAAAATATAAATCATCTTGCAATTTTCTTCATTACAATCTTATTAATGAAAATATTTTAACACATTTTGATTCGTCATAAGACCAATAAATTCAAGAATAAAATCCATTCTTGTAAATTTAAAAATTTGATAATTTTTAATTTAAAAAAAAAATTATTACATAATATTGACGAAAACCTGTCACCTTGCAATTTTATTCATTACGATCTTAAAAATGAAAATATTTTAACAAATTGTGCTTCATTATAAGACTAAATAATTTACAAAAATGATGTAATTATGATAATTAGAAAAATTCAAAAAGTTGATTTTTTATCAATTTTTAAACTTGGATTATATATTATATCGGATATTGAAGAAACTATTTGTTTCATTGCAATCTTAATAATATAAATATTTTAACAAGTTTCACTTTATTATAGGAAAAAAGAATTTAAGAATAAGATCCATTCTTGTAAATTATAAAAAATTCATAATTTCATTTATTATGATTTTTATCACATAATATTGACAAAAATATAAGTCATCCTGCAATTTTCTTCATTGCAATCCTAATAATGTAAATATTTTAACAAATTTTACTTCATTATAAGACAAAAGAATCAAAAAATAAGATACGTTCTAGTAAATTATAAAAAATTGATCATATTATTTATTATGATTTTTTTCATCACATAATATAGACGAAAATATAAGTCGTCTTCCAATTTTCTCTATTACGATCTTAATAATACAAATATTTAAACAAATTTTGCATCATTATAAGACCAACTAATTCAAAAATATGATGTGATCTTGATAATTGGAGAAATTGAACTCGGATTATTTAAAAAATATAAGTCGTGCTGCAATTTTCTTCATTGCAATCTTAATAATATAAATATTTTAACAAATTTTACTTCATTATAAGACAAAAGAATCAAAAAATAAGATACGTTCTTGTAAATTATAAAAAATTGATCATATGATTTATTATGATTTTTTCATCACATAATATAGACGAAAATATAAGTCATCTTGTAATTTTCTCTATTACAATCTTAATAATACAAATATTTAAATAAATTTTACATCATTATAAGACCAACTAATTCTAGAATATGATGTTTTGATATTGATAATTGGAGGAATTCAAAAATTTGATTTATTATCTTTTTTTAAACTCGGATTATTGAAAAAAATATAAGTCGTCCTGCAATTTTCTTCATTGCAATCTTAATAATACAAATATTTTAACAAATTTTACATCATTATAAGACAAAAGAATCAAAAAATAAGATACGTTCTTGTAAATTATAAAAAATTGATCATATGATTTATTATGATTTTTTCATCACATAATATAGACGAAAATATAAGTCATCTTGTAATTTTCTCTATTACAATCTTAATAATACAAATATTTAAACAAATTTTACATCATTATAAGACCAACTAATTCTAGAATATGATGTAATTTTGATAATTGGAAGAATTCAAAAATTTGATTTATTATCTTTTTTTAAACTCTTTTGATTATTGAAAAAAATATAAGTCGTCCTGCAATTTTCTTCATTGCAATCTTAATAAAATAAATATTTTAACAAATTTTACTTCATTATAAGACAAAAGAATGAAAAAATAAGATACGTTCTAGTAAATTATAAAAAATTGATGATATGATTTATTATGATTTTTTTCATCACATAATATAGACGAAAATATAAATCATCTTCCAATTTTCTCTATTACGATTTTAATAATACAAATATTTTAACAAATTTTACATCATTATAAGACCAACTAATTCAAAAATATGATGTCATCTTGATAATTGGAGGAATTCAAAAATTTGATTTATTATCTTTTTTTAAACTCGGATTATTGAAAAAATATAAGTCGTCCTGCAATTTTCTTCATTGCAATCTTAATAAAATCAATATTTTAACAAATTTTACTTCATTTTAAGACAAAAGAATCAAAAAATAAGATACGTTCTAGTAAGTTATAAAAAATTGATCATATGATTTTTTATGATTTTTTTTATTATATAATATAGACCAAAATATAAGTCATCTTACAATTTTCTCTATTACGATCTTAATAATACAAATATATTAACAAATTTTACATCATTATAAGACCAACTAATTCAAGAATATGATGTAATCTTGACAATTGAAGGAATTCAAAAATTTGATTTATTATCTTTTTTTAAACTCGGATTATTGAAAAAATATAAGTCGTCCTGCAATTTTCTTCAATGCAATCTTAGTAATGTAAATATTTTAACAAAGTATGCTTCATTATAAGACTAAAACATTCTAGAATAAGCTCCATTCATATAAATTGTAAATTTCTGATAATTTGATTTATTATGATTTTTTTATTAAATAATATTGACGAAAATATAAACCACCTTGTAATTTTCTTCATTACTATCTTAATAATGTAAATAATTTCACAAATTGTGCTTCGTCATGAAACTAAATAATTAAAAAATATGATGCAATCTTGATAATTATCAAAATTCAAAAATTTGATTTACTATAATTTTTTATTATCGGATTATTGAAGAAAATATAAGTCATCCTGCAATTTCCTTCATTGCAATCTTAATAATATAAATATTTTATCAAATTATTCATTATATTATATATATATATTATATTCATTATAAGACTAAATAATTCAAGAACATGATACATTCGTGGTAATTATAAAATTTTCAAAATTTGTATTATTATGATCTAATATTGCTGAAAAAAAAACTATTATTTTGCAGATTCTGTGCATTCCTCTAGCCATGCGCTGCAATCAGATTGAATTAGAGGCAAAACGCACTGCGCGTATCCTCAAACAGCTCAACGCACACACACAACTCAATTTGCTGACAAATCTGACACTGGCAGGCACCAAAAACTACCCGCAATTTACCGCAGCGAGGCTTTTCAGTGTGAATCGAACGATGCTCGTCGCAATCCTCGCTGGTGTTGGCAGTCACGTTATTATCCTTGTTCAGTTCAACCTCGCTATATAAAATAAAATGTGCACTAATGATATTAACACAGCTTTAAGAATTTTGAAAAAAATATATATATTACAATAAATTATTATAGCTAATTATATATAAATATATATATATATATATATATATATATATATATATATATATATATATATATATATATATATATATATCCGCTGGCCTTTTCTACCACAGTGTAGTGTAAAGGATTTTATATATTTTTTTCATTCTCTTCCATTTGGTGCCACTTCTTTTGCTTCCTTATAGTTTTTTCCTTTCCTTTCTAATAGTTCCGATATATAGCTACGTCCTATTTTTTTCTTGGTCTTCCTTTTTTCGTGTTTTTGATTTTTACTCTCCATATTCTTTTGGCAGGTGTTGTCTCTTATTATAACTAATTATAATTTATTTATGTGTTTGTTTTTGCAAGTCATATTAGTGAAACACCAAAAATACGATAGATAGGAATTCGATGAAATAAATAAAATAAAATAAATAAATTAGTGAAATTCACATATACTGGTGGTTTCCTGTGAGCACCTCACATCTTCTCAATGTTATTATTTATGTATCAATAGAATCATAGTTGAATTAGTAAGGTTTTAAAATAAGTTTGTATTAGCGAAATAAACTCTGCAAATACTATTAATTAATAAAAAATTCCTCAAGACAAATAAAGCTGTTTCACGGAAATATTTATTCGACGTGTGTAAACATGCAAGTATGATTTAATGCAGAGCAAATATTATTATTACCTATGAGCGATCGACCCCGCCAGTTATTACACGAGATAAACATGCGGGGGCGTTAATGGACAGAGTGACGCTAATTATAAAATGTAAACCGCTGCAGGTGATTTTTACATCATTGACGTATTGCAGAAGCAAAATTCGAATGCAGGTAAGTACTTTACTAGTGATCCAACAAACTTTTATTGTATATCAAGTGAAAGATAATTAAATCGTCTTCAAGAAATTCTCTTGAAATTAATGTTATTATTTCCTGTTTGTAGGTGGCGTAGTCAAGTATATACACAGGTTTGAATGTATACAATTTTCACGACCTGTTGATAAAACCTGTTTTTCAAGTCAACATCGTAATGACTCCAACAGTTGCTTATGTTTATCATAAAACGTATTTAATTGTCATCGTTTTGATGTAATTTTCATAGTTTTTGAGCAATTTTCACCTTAAATACCCGAGTCTGCATGTATATATGTTAGTTTTAAACCATCACCACGCGGTAATAAAATGTAGCTTCTAGCTCAAAATCGCGACTATCCGAATAGATATTTTTCTATATCTGAAAACACATTTAATTGTCCTTATTTTCGTACATCCTTGAACATTTTTGAATAATTTTTACAAACGATATTCGAGTTCTAAACATTGTCGTAAAATGTAGTTTACTATTTAAAATCGTAATAATGTTTACAGTTACCCTAGTTTATCATAAAACTGATTGAATTATCTACATTTTGACATATTTGCTATTATTATAGAGTAATTATTACCATAGATACATGAGTTTGTACATTTTAAAACATGCACTACATGTTAATAAAAAAAATGTTTTACCAAACAAAATAGTAATAATTCCAATAGACATTATAATTATATATAATAATAATTATATATTTTATTATTAAATTATTATAATTATATATAATATATTATATTATTATTATTATATCTCAAAACCGATTATATTATTTGTTTTCATTTTTTTATTTTGTATTTTTTTAAATTTTATATCTTATATTTTGTAAGAATTTGTATGAAATGGCGTGCCGTAAATAAAGAATTATTATTATTATTATTATATATTTATTTTTTATTTTTGATGCACTTGTAATGATTTTAATTACAAATTACTGTATGGCAGCTCGATTAACTAAACAAACATAAAATTTATTTATAAATACAATTATGACATGATTTCTGCTTAATGTGGTCCAGCTGTGAGGGGTGGCGATGCTCTACGTTATGTACGTGGGTACATTTATTAATAGAATTCACTCTAAACACGCATAAAATTTTCTCTTGATTTTCTTCGCCGAGGTGCGAGTCCAGCCAGTTAAAAATATAACTCGGCGCGGACGCACGTTGTAGCGCGAATTGATCGACATGTGTATGATTTAATGAAGAAAAAAAATAGTGAGAATTAAGTGTTATATAAATTGGTTAGTATAAAAAAATATAAAAATGCCAACAAGTTGGAAGATGTTGGATTTTATTTATTTTATTAATTAAAGAAAAACGAATGGATAATAAAAATTGAGATTTTTTTTTTGAGTTTCTATAAATATATTGTCTTGAAATTAATAGTATAATTAAATAATTATTTATGATTTATGTCTAGAAAATTTGATAAATCTATTATCAATTTTTCAGGACTAATTAGCTAATTCTACAGTTAATTTCAATAAGAAATCTGTATAGAATCCCAAGATATTTCGTTTCTTATAAGCGAATTCGTATATTTTGTTTATTTCGGCTTTAATATACGAATTCGCTTATAAGAATATAAGAAACGAAATATCTTAAGATTCTATACAGATTTCTTATTGAAATTAACTGTAGAATTAGCTAATTAGTCCTTTCTGATGCCTAAAAAATTTTATTTGCCTAGTGTATAATTTACCTTGAATTTGGGCGCATACAACCAAAATCTTTGAATTTATACAAAAATTCGCTGATAAGAAGCTAAATATCTTGAGATTCTATGCAGATATCTTATTGAAATTAACTTTAGTATTAGCTGATTAGGTATGTGTGTGCCTACAAAATTTCATTAGCCTAGTGTGAAATTTAGCTTGAATTTGGGCGCACACGACCAAAATCTTTGAATTTATAAGCGAATTCGTTATATGAAATAAAATATCTTGAGATTCTATACAGATAGCTTATTTAAATTAACTGTAGTATTAACTAATTAGTCCTGTTTAATGACTAGAATATTTCATTAGCCTAATGTATAATTGAACTTGAATTTGGGCGCATTCAACCAAAATCTTTGAATTTATAAGCGAATTCGCTTATAAGAAGCAAAATATCTTGAGATTCTATATAGATATCTTATTGAAATTAACTGTAGTATAAGCTAATTAGCTATTTTTGATGCTTACAAAATTTCATTAGCATATTGTGAAATTTAGCTTGAATTTGGGCGCGTAAAACAAAAAAAAATGTATTTTTAAGCCAATTTTCTTATAAGAAACGAAATATCTTGAGATTCTATACAGATATCATATTGAAATTTATTACAGTATTAGCGAATTTGCTATGTTTGATGCCTAGAAAATTTCATTAACCTAGTCTGAAATTTAGTTTGAATTTGGGAACATAAAACCAAAATCTTTATATTTATAAGCGAATTCTCCTATAATAAACTAAATATCTTGAGATTCTATACAGATATCTTATTGATATTCAATATATTATTAGCTAATTAGTTATGTTTGATGCCTAGAAAATTTCATTAACTTAGTGTGTAATGTAACTTGAATTTGGACGTAAAAAGGAAAATCTTTGTATTTATAAGCGAATTCTCTTATAAGAAACGATATATCTTGAGATTCTAGACAGATATCTTATTAAAATTAACTGTAGGATTAGCTAATTAGTCCTGTTTGACGTCTACAAAATTTCTTTAGCCTAGTTTGAAATTTCGCTTAAAATTTGGACGCATAAAACCAAAATCTTTGTATTTATAAGCGATATCTCTTATAAGAAGTGAAATATCTTGAGATTCTATACAGATATCTTATTGAAATTATCTGTAGTATTAGCTAATTAGTTCTGTTTGATGCCTAGAAAATTTCATTAGTCTAGTTTAAAAGTTAGCTTGAATTTGGGCGCATAAAACCAAAATCTTTGTATTTATAAGCGAATTCTCTTATAAGAAACGATATATCTTGATATTCTATACAGATATATTATTGAAATTATCTATAGTATTAGCTAATTAGTCCTGTTTGATGCCTAGAAAATTTAGTTAGTCTAGTCTAAAAGGTAGCTTGAATTTGGGCGCATAAAACCAAAATCTTTATATATATAAGCGAATTCTCTTATAAAAAACGAAATATCTTCAGATTCTATACAGATATCTTATTGAAATTAATTATTGTATTAGCTAGTTAGCTATGATTGATGCCTACAAAATTTAATTAGCCTAGTGTGAAATTTAGGTTGAATTTGGACGCATAAAACCAAAATCTTTGTATTTATAAGCGAATTCTCTTATAAGAAGCGAAATATCTTGAGATTCTATACAGGTATCTTATTGAAATTAATTGTACTATTAACTAGTTAGTCCAGTTTAATGCCTAGAAAATTTCATTAGCCTAGTCTGAAATTTAGTTTGAATTTGGGCGCATAAAACCAAAATCTTTGTATTTATAAGCTAATTATCTTATAAGAAACGAAATATCTTGAGATTCTATACATATATCTTATAAAAATTAATTGTACTATTAACTAGTTAGTCCAGTTTAATGCCTAGAAAATTTCATTAGCCTAGTCTGAAATTTAGTTTGAATTTGGGCGCATAAAACCAAAATCTTTGTATTTATAATCGAATTCTCTTATAAGAAACGCAATATCTGGAGATTCTATACAGATATCCTATTGAAATTAATTGTAGTATTAGCTAATTAGTCCTGTTTAATGCCTAGAACATTTCATTAGCCTAGTCTGAAATTTAGCTTGAATTTGGGCGCATAAAACCAAAATCTTTGTATTTATAAGCGAATTCTCTTATAAGAAACGAAATATCTTGAGATTCTATACAGATATCTTATTGAAATTAACTGGCTAATTCTAGCTAATTAGGTATGTTTGATGCCTACAGAATTTCAGTAGCCTAGGGCGAAGTTTAGCTTGAATTTAGACGCATAAAACCAAAATCTTTGTATTTATAAGCGAATTCTCTAATAAGAAACGAAATATCTTGAGATTCTATACAGATATCTTATTGAAATTAATTGTAGTATTAGCTAATTAGTCCTGTTTAATGCCTAGAAAATTTCATTAGCCTAGTCTGAAATGTAGCTTGAATTTAGGCGCATAAAACCAAAATCTTTGTATTTATAAGCGAATTCTCTTATAAGAAACGAAATATCTTGAGATTCTATACAGATATCTTATTGAAATTAACTGTATTATTAACTAGTTAGTTATATTTGATGTCCACACAATTTGGTTACTATGGCTCCAATAATAGTTTAGATTTTATCACGTAAAACCAAAACGAATCAAGTTTAATACAAACTGTAAAATTCTTCTAATTACTTTAATTTAATACTTACTAACATTATGAACGAGCAAACTTAACTAATTTAATCAAAGATTTATGACCAGTATCATTTAAGTCCCGTCAACATATAATTTACTATTTTGATTCATGTCTCAAAACAGTGATAAATCACGCCGCACACACAATGCGCTAGAACTAGTCAGTTTTTGAGGCCAGTCGTGGCTCATAAATATTTACGTCCGAAAGAGATTCATCGCGCCGGGATTAGCTCTTTTTATTTGACGGATGTTTACGCTCCCGCACCGACCGAGCTTCGGAAATCAATCGTCAATTTATGACGGGGCTTCAAGTAGAACGACTGAAACACATTTTTCTGTGTGTTATTCAAGCTAATTCTGAGAGACTCAACCATAATAAACACATTTAGCAGATTGAAGTCAATTTTATAAACACACATCATATTGTTATCACCAAATTTGGCATTTGTTTGATAATATATTACTTGTCCCTAGTTACAAATGATTTATTATCAAACTATGCTAAATTTGGTGAGCCCAGGGGTGTCACAAATGGAATACAAAATGTACAAAATAAAATAAATTCAAAAATAACAGACTATTATTATTTTTTTTTAATCTCATGTAATAAATATATATTTCAATAAAAAAAAACAGAAAGACAAGTCCTCTTATGTATTGGAAATAACATAACTTAGTATAACAATTCAAATTGCAGGTGTTAATTCCCTGTCTGAAGTGTTTTGGGTTTGAATGAAAACGGACGATGAAACGGTAGGAGGTCGCCCAGCCAGAAAATTCATGACAATTGGGTATAAACGAACCAACAGTGGAGGAATTGAGTGTTTTCTAGAATACAGTAGGGGACATTTTTTCATTTTTTCAGACTTTATAAACATGAACATATTTTTTAAAATTGCAGGAGAACCAAATATAATGGGTTGCATCGAGTATGTGGCCACAGCAGGATCCGTCCTGCTACTGATGATCACCATGCCATTTTCAATATTCTTTTGTTTTAAGGTAATTTGATTTATTATATAAATTTGAAGGATGTTTCTTGAAAAATTTATTTGTATGTATATTAATAGTCAAATTTTTGTTATTTCCAACAAGTGTAACCTCAATAATTATTAGTAACATCTACTTTACAGCTTAATTTGTAGCTAAACAAATATATAATACTAAAATATCCTTAGTGAAGTGAAAGCACAACAAATTGATTTATTAGAATTTTTTATACATCAAATGTTTACATATATAAATTTATGTATATAACTTTTTTTAGTATTTCTTATTATTGTAACCTTAATAATAGTTTCAAATAACTGTTTTATAGCTTGATTTATAGCTAAATAAATGAGTAATCAAAAAATACTTTCTAATGTGAGTATTATTCATGGTAAATTTTGTATCCGTTATAGGTTGTACAGGAGTATGAAAGAGCTGTGATTTTTCGTCTGGGGCGGCTTAGAACTGGCGGGGCTAGAGGTCCAGGACTTTTCTTCGTATTACCCTGTGTGGACACATGCAGGAAAGTTGATATGCGAACAGTTTCATTCGATGTACCACCACAAGAAGTAATATTAAATAATTGTTCTGCATATTAGTATCGTTGTAATTTCCCGTGTTATTATTTTGTTTGGCTACATTCAGGCTCTCACAAAGGACTCAGTGACCGTCACAGTTGATGCTGTTGTTTATTACAGGATTCAAGATCCTTTAAATGCGGTGATACAAGTGACAAATTACAGGTATGGCAACTTTTTAACATCTAATGATATATAATTATTTTCAATTAACATATTTAAAATTTATTCTAATAGATACACATTTGTAACTAAACATAAATGTACTGGATTCTATCTGTAGTTTTTAGCTACAATTCATGTGAGGTGTTACTATAAAATCTGAATCATTTCAAATGAGAAACCTCAAAAATATAGCTGTTTATATGAACCAAATCCTACAATTGTTATCACATCAACCTCAATTCGATAAATAGCTTTGTAAAGAGTGAGGATACGGCTCTGTATTTTTAGTTATATAAACAACAATCTATTTGAGGTGGTATTATAAAATTTGAATAATTTCGGACGAGAAACCTCAAAAATATAACTGTTTTTATAAATCAAATACTACAATAATTATACCACAGTCTCAATTCGATCAATATCTTTGTAAAAAGTGAGGATACAGCTGTGTATCTTCAGTTATGCAAACTACAATTCATTTGAGGTGTTATAATAAAATTTGAACCATTTTGGACAGGAAACCTCAAAAATATAGCTGTTTTTTATGAACCAAATACTACCAGTGTTATCACATCAGCCTCTATTCCATCAATATCTTTGTAAGGAGTGAGGATACGGGTGTGTGTCTTTAATTATATAAACTACAATCCATTTGAGGTATTATGATATAGTTTGATCCATTTCGGATGAGAAACATAAAAAATATACCTGTTTTTATGAACCAAATACTACAAGTGTTATCACATCAGCCTCAATTCCATCAATATCTTCGTAAGGAGTGAGTTTACGGATGTATATCTTTAGGTGTATAAACAGCATTCTATTTGAGGTATTATTATAAAATTTGATCCATTTCGGATGAGAAACATCAAAAATATACCTGTTTATATGAACCAAATACTACAATTGTTATCACATCAGCCTCAATTCCATCAATATATTTGTAAGGAGTGAGGATACGGGTGTGTATCTCTAACTATATAAACTACAATCTATTTGAGGTACTATTATAAAATTTGATCGATTTGGAATGAGAAACGTCAAAAATATACCTGTTTTTATGAACCAAATACTACAATTGTTATCACATCAGCCTCAATTCCATCAATATCTTTGTAAGGAGTGAGGATACGGGTGTGTATCTTTAACTATATAAACTACAATCTATTTGAGGTACTATTATAAAATTTGATCCATTTCGAATGAGAAACATCAAAAATATACCTGTTTTTATGAACCAAATACTGATTGTTATCACATCAGCCTCAATTCCATCAATATCTTTGTAAGGAGTGAGGATACGGGTGTGTATCTTTAAATATATAAACTAAAATCTATTTGGGGTACAATTATAAAATTTGATCCATTTCGAATGAGAAACATCAAAAATATACCAGTTTTTATGAACCAAATTGTTATCATATTACCCTCAATTCCATCAATATCTTTGTAAGGAGTGAGGATACGGATGTTTATCTTTAATTATATAAACTACAGGCTATTTGAGCTATTATTATAAAATTTGATCCATTTCGGATGAGAAATAACAATAATATACCTGTTTTTATGAACCAAATACTACAATTGTTATCACATCAGCCTCAATTCCATCAATATCTTCGTAAGGAGTGAGGATACGGGTGTGTATCTTTAACTATATAAAATACAATCTATTTGAGGTATTATTATAAAATTTTATCCATTTCGGATGAGAAACATCAAAAATATACCTGTTTTTATGAACCAAATACTACAATTGTTATCACATCAGCCTCATTTCCATCAATATCTTCGTAAGGAGTGAGGATACGGGTGTTTATCTTTAATCATATAAACTACAATCTATTTGAGGTATTATTATAAAATTTGATCCTTTTCGGATGAGAATCATCAAAAATATACCTGTTTTTATGAACCAAATACTACAAGTGTTATCACATAAGCCTCAATTCCATCAATATCTCCTTAAGGAGTGAGGATACGGGTATGTATCTTTAATTATATAAACTACAATCTATTTGATCTACTATTATAAAATTTGATCCATTTTGGATGAGAAACATAAAAAATATACCCGTTTTTATGAACCAAATACTACAAGTGTTATCACATCAGCTTCAATAACATCAATATCTTTGTAAGGAGTGAGGATATAGTTGTATATCTTTAGTTATATAAACTACAATCTATTTGAGGTACTATTGTAAAATTTGATCCATTTCTGATGAGAAATCTCAAAAATATAGCTGTTTATATGAAACTAATACTAAAATTGTTATCACATCAGATTTATTTCCATCAATATCTTTCTAAAACATGAAGATATGATTGTCTAACTTTACGAATAGAAACTACAAAATCTGTGGGTGGTACTATTATAGAACTCCAACCATTATGTATAGATGACGCAAAACTATAGTTGTTATTGTAAATTATATACGAAACTGCATGTCTTCAGCTACAATTTCTTGATTATCTTTAGAAAACTTGAAGATACAGTTTGTAACTTCATATACATTAGCTATAAATACTCTTTAGTATGATTTTAAGATTTCTTAGATAGTTATTAACTGTAGACAAAGTTATAATTGTTTATATTTGTTGTGAAGCAATTCTACAAGACTTCTCGCAATGACCACACTCAGGAACATCCTGGGCACTCGAAACCTCGCCGAAATCCTATCAGACCGTGAGGCCATCTCACACGCAATGCAAACATCACTGGATGTAGCTACAGATCCATGGGGTGTAAAAGTAGAAAGGGTGGAAATGTAAGAAAAGTTGTTGTTTTTATGCAAATAAATTTATTTTGTAATTGGTTTTTGTGGTGTAGCAAAGACGTTAGTCTGCCTACACAGCTACAACGAGCCATGGCGGCTGAAGCTGAAGCTACACGTGAGGCTCGAGCCAAGGTTATTGCAGCTGAGGGTGAAATGAAGGCGTCACGTGCGTTGAAAGATGCTGCTGATGTTATCAACAGCAGTTCAGCTGCGTTGCAAGTAAATACAATTTTACTGGTTACTACTAATATTATGTTTAACCATCTCCAGATGGGAAAATGTAAAAATAAAATTATCCGACTAGTTAACATGGAGGAGATGAATAAAACTATTATGTTTTTTTACCACGTGTTAAGTAGTTTTATTCATTTCCTTCGTTGAACATTGACAATAGCTGTATATATTGAGCTGAAATAAATTACATACATTACATTACATACTTATATACTTCTTATTTTTTATGTACACATAACAAGTTCTTGGGGTATCATGTTAGCTACTATTTCGCTGCTTAAGAAGGTGTTACTTCTTAAGCAGCGAAATAGTAGCTAACATGATACCCCAAGAACTTCTTATGTGTATATAAAAAATAAGAAGTGACATCTCATTTCATGAGAGACAATAAATTGTTTTCTATACAGCTCCAAGCTGATTTCCGTGAAAGTTTTCAAGACTTTATTACTTTTATAAACTCTTTTGTACCTTAAAAAACTAAAAAGTTAAATAAAACAACGATACGCAACGTCTTTTTCCAATGGATAAATCTTAAATTACTAAATCAATATTTCTCATTACAGTTACGGTATCTGCAAACCCTCAACAACATATCAGCCGAGAAGAACTCAACCATCATCTTCCCACTGCCAATGGAACTCCTCACGCCGTTCCTCAAATAAACCATCTAAATCCTCACAAATTAACTTTATTGAAACCAGTCACATAAAAGTTTAAAAATATACAACATCCGTACAAATTTAATAGACACCTTTTTGGAATTTCAACGCCATACTGTTAACAGGCGACGGCCGACCGCTTTTCTTCCTGTAGCTATCAAAATCAGGATCCTGCAGTAGTTGCAAAGGCACTTCAATAACAACAGTCTCCTCTCCGCGTTTTATTGTAAATTTTGAAGTCTCATCCTGCTGATCCAGTGTGTGCGAGCTTGATCTGCTGGAGGGTTCAAATGTTGCGTATGAAATTCGTTTATTGCAATCGTTACAACGGCTGACACCGTAGGGATCAGGGTTTTCCGGTTGGGGTTTCAAACGGTTGTCAAGTTTGAACTTATGCAGACATGTGTGGGGTGTGGATGCCGATGTGGGTGTAGCGCCAACGTCGTGTGTTTCAAAATAGTGGCTCGATCGAAACTCATTTAGGGTCTCGTGTGTTTTCATTTCGTCCTCGAGAAGGCTGATGCGTGTTTTTAGTTTGGTAAAGTAGCTGGATGTTTGGTTTTCATAGTCCAAACGGTGTTTGGTGTAGCGTTCAAGCACTGCGGGCTTTTTGCAGTTGGGTGAGTGTTTTAGGAGAACGCTATGGACTGCTTTGTAGGACACTGGTGCTGGGTTTGAGTAGCAGAAGCAATGATCTGAAGGCTGTTCGCATTGTAGGACTGGGGGGATGGGATTGGCGTTGCAATAGCAGGAGGAGCAAAGGGCTTTGCGGATGGGGTGTGCACATTTTGATTTTGTGTAGATCTGGCGGCGAGGTAGCTCCTCGCAGTCTGATTCAACTGGAGATGGAGACGAGCAGCGGGTTGATGTGATGGTGCTTGTACTGCCACGACGTTTCCAGCACCTGAAACAAGTAATGAGACTGTAACTACGAAACTTAAGGTGGACAAAAAATATGGTTTGAAAATTTAGTTTCCCCATTAAATTAACTTTGAAACAAGTCTCAACTTGTTCAATTTCCCTCATTAGTAAAGACAGATAAATGAATTTACTTGTAACTGTTGCTTTTATTTTTCCAACAAATCCCAAAATGAGTCTGTAACTATAAAACTTAGTGCGGTAAAAAAATCTGGTTTGAAAATTCAGGTTCCCTATTAAAATGTCTTGGAAACAAGTCTCAACTTGTTCAATTTTTCTTATTAGTAATGACTAAAAAATTGATTTATTTGCAACAGTCGTTTTTTTCTAAACAAAGGTCAAAATGAGTTTATAACTACGAAATTTAAAATGGTAAAAATATGTGGTGTGAAAATTCAAGTTCCCCAAGAAATTCACTTTGAAACAAGTTTTAACTTGTTCAATTTCGCACATTAGTATTGATAGAAAAATAGATTTACTTGCAGCTACCGTTATTTTTTTTAACAGAACCCAAAATGAGTCTGTAACTACAGAAGTTAATGTGGTAAAAAAATCTGGTTTGAAAATTTAGGTTCCCTATTCAATTCTCTTCGAAACAAGTCTAAACTTGTTCAATTTTTCTCATTAGTAATGACAAAAAAATTGATTTATTTGAAACTGTCATTTTTTTCCTCAAACAAAATTCAAAATGAGTAAATGTAACTACGAAACTTAACGTAATATAAAAATGTGATTTGAAAATTCACGTTCCCTATAAAATTTCCTTTGAAACTAGTCTTAACTTGTTAAATTTTTCTCATTAGTAATGACAGAAAACACGATTTGTTTACAACGGTCGTTTTTTTCTAAACAAAGGCCAAAATGAGTCTATAACTACGAAATATAGAGTGGTAAAAAAATCTGGTCAGATTCCCCAAGAACTTCACTTTGGAGCAAGTTTTAACTTGTTCAATTTCTAATATTAATAATGACAGAAAAATTAATTTACTTGCAACTGTCGTTTTTTTTAACAAACCCCAAAATTAGCCCGTAGTTATGATAGTTAATGTAGTAAAGAAATATGGTTTGAAAATTCAGGTTCCCCAATAAATTCACTTTGAAGTAAGTTTTAACTTGTTCAATTTTTCATATTAGTAATGACAGAAACATTCATTTAATTGCAACTATCGGGGTTTTCATTTAACCAAAACCAAAAATGAGCCTGTAACTACGAAACTTGATGTGCTACAAAATTGTGGTTTCAAAATTCAGGTTCGCTAATAAATTAACTTTGAAACTAGTCTTAAATTGTTCAATTTCTCACATTAGTAACGACAGAAAAATAGATGTATTAGCAGCTACCTTTATTTTTTTAAACAGAACCCAAAATGAGTCTGTAACTACAAAACTTAATGTGGTAGAAAAATCTGGTTTGAAAATTTAGGTTCCTTATTAAATTCTCTTGGAAACAAGTATCAACTTGTTGAATTTTTCTCATGAGTAATGACAACAAAATTGATTTATTTGCAACGGTCATTTTTTTTTTCTCAAACAAAACTCAAAATGAGTCTGTAACTACGAAATTTAATGTGGTAAAAAAATGTGGTTTAAAATTCAGGTTCCCTATTAAATTTGCTTTAAAACTAGTATTAACTTGTTCAATTTCTCACATTAGTAATGACAGCAAAATGGATTTACTTGCAACTGTCGGTTTTCTTTTAGAATAAACGCAAAATGACTCTAACTACAAAACTTAATGTGGTATAAAAATTTGGTTTGAAAATTCAGGTTCTCTATTAAATTTAGTTTCTCAGATTAGTAAAGATAGAAAAAATTATTTACTACCAAACGTCAGATTAAGATATTGTATTCTCCCTCACAAGCCGATCTATACTAATGTGAAAAATTAATGTTTACAATTATTTGTTCCTAGTCTTACAAATAATGTGACTTCTAACACATACAACTCTTAAACCAATAAATTTATTGAATTTCAGTATGCAATTTGTAATAAAACAGTTCAACTAGTACAAGAATTTGTATATGAAAATTATTAAACTTACTGCGTGTGATTACGCTGGCTGTTGGAGGCGATGGTCCGCCTGTACATCGCGCACGACTTACCCCCTGACGTTTAGTAGGGAGCCGAGCAACGTGTGAGTTTGCTGACGGTCGCCACGCAACCGGAACCAATCACAATAGTTTCATTACAAACATTAGTGGGGCCTATAATAAAGTAACCCCAAATTACAGGTTTGAAACGATATTTATAATAAATACGTGTGCTTAGTGAAGTTAGGGACATTTTTATAATATAGGACAATAATCTATACATGCTTTATACAATTTAATGAAAAAAATAAGAAATAATGTATTCATTCGATTTATCGATTTTCATTCGATATCTGTAAAAAATATGGTACTGACATACATATTTATTATTATTATCTCCATGGGGATTAATAAGGCTATCCAAAACTGATTCACGTATATTTTTTTAATCACAATTATTTAGATTTATGTGCATTTCAAAAAGGTTAAAAAATAGTATTTATCCGATTCATCGATTTTCAGTCGATATCTCTAAAAAATATGGTACTGACATAAATATTTTTTATTATTATCTCCAAGTGGATTAATCAGGCTATCCAAAACTGTTTTACATATAGTTTTTTATGAGGAGTATCTAGTTTTATGGGTAACTGAAAAAGGGTACAAATTAATATTCACACAAATTAATAAAAACCTTCCTAAATCATTTACTCGGATTTCAGTCGATATCTCAACAAAATATTCTAGTGACATTAATATTTTTCATTATTGTCCACAAGTAGATTAATCAGGCAATCCAAAACTGTATCACATATAGTTTTTTTCCAACTAGAAATTAGTTTTAAAGCCTACTGAAAATGAGTCAAAATTAGTTTACAGATGATTTCAATTGTGAATCTTGATCATAGACTTCAATTAATATTTTAAAAACTACAAACTCTCTAGAATTAATTCTATTATTATCTGAAAGTAAATTAATTAGGGTCTCCAAAAACATATTACATTGATTTTTATCTCTATGAAATGGATGTTACAGCTTACTAAAAAATTCCTGAAAATATGAATTTTGTCCAAATTTCATTTTTATTCAAACTTTTTATATATATATATATATATATATCTATATATATATATATATATATATATATATATATATATATATATATATATATATATATATATTGAATAATATTGGATTTACTTGTATTAGATGCATACAAATCATATAGTCAACTTATAAAAATCATAAAAAATAATCAAATAATTCAATACATGCATGTAAGTTGGTACGCGTATTACTGTATGTGTTCTCAATAGTTTGTATTGATTTTGTATTGATTCAACAAATACAGCTTGAATAATATTGGATTAACTTGAATTAGATGCATACAAATCATATAGTCATCTTATAAAAATCATAAAAAAATCAAATAAATTAATACCTGCATGTAAGTTGGTACGCGTATTACTGCATATGTTCTTAATAATTTGTATTGATTTTTTATCGATTCGACAGATACAACTTGAATAATATTGGATTTACTTCAATTAGATGCATACAAATTATATAGTTATCTTATAAAAATCATAAAAAAAATCAAATAATTTAATACATGCATGTAAGTTGGTGCACGTGTTACAGTATGTGTTTTCAAAAGATTTTATTGATTTTGTATTGATTAATCCAATACAACTTGAATAATATTGGATTTACTTGAATTAGATGCATACAAATCATATAGTCATCTTATAAAAATCATAAAAAAATCAAATAATTCAATACATGAATATAAGTTGGTATGCGTGTTACTGTATCTGTTCTTAATAGTTTGTATTGATTTTGTATTGATTCATCCAATAAAACTTGAATAATATTGGATTTACTTGAATTAGATGCATACAAATTATATAGTTATTTTATAAAAATCATAAAAAAATCAAATAATTTAATACATGCATGTAAGTTGGTACGCATGTTACTTCATGTATTCTTAATAGTTTGTATTGATTTTGTATTGATACAACAAATGAAACTTGAATAATATTGGATTTACTTGAACTAGATGCATACAAATCATATATTCATCTTATAAAAATCATAAAAAAATCAAATAATTTAATACATGCATGTAAGTTGGTGCGCGTGTTACAGTATGTGTTTTCAAAAGATTTTATTGATTTTGTATTGATTCATCCAATACAACTTGAATAATATTGGATTTACTTGAATTAGATGCATACAAATCATATAGTCATCTTATAAAAATCATAAAAAAATCAAATAATTTAATACATGCATGTAAGTTGGTATGCGTGTTACTGCATGTGTTCTTAATAGTTTGTATTGATTTTGTATTGATTCGACAGATACAACTTGAATAATATTGGATTTACTTGTATTAGATGCATACAAATCATATAGTCATTTTATAAAAATCATAAAAAAATCAAATAATTCAATACATGCATGTAAGTTGGCACACGTGTTACTGTATGTGTTTTTAATAGTTTGTATTGATTTTGTATTGATTCAACAAATACAACTTGAATAATATTGGATTTACTTGAATTAGATGCATACAAATTATATAGTTATATTATAAAAATCATAAAAAAATCAAATAATTTAGTACATGCATGTAAGTTGGTACTCATGTTACTTCATGTATTCTTAATAGTTTGCATTGATTTTGTATTGATTCAACAAATAAAACTTGAATAATATTGGATTTACTTGAATTATATGCATACAAATCATATAGTCATCTTATAAAAATCATAAAAAAATCAAATAATTTAATACATATATGTAAGTTGGTAGACGTGTTACTGAATGTGTTCTTAATATTTTGTATTGATTTTGTATTGATTCAACAAATACAACTTGAATAATATTAGATTTACTTGAATTAGATGCATAAAAATCATATAGTCATTTTATAAAATTCATAAAAAAATAAAATAATTCAATACATGCATATAAATTGGTACGCGTATTACTGTATGTATTCTTAATTGTTTGTCTTGATTTCGTATTGATTCAGTTAATAAAACTTGAATAATATTGAATTTACTGAAAAATGGTAAAAATCGGTTTCCGGGGAAATTCAAATGTTAATAACTAAACAATTTCTGGATGAAAAAGGCTGAAAATCACCTCCGATATTCAAATTGACAAGAGTAACAATTATGCCTAATTTCAGCTCGATCGCAAATACAATTTGACCAAAAATTCTGAAGGTTAACAACCCCTTACGTTTTTTGACGAAATTTGACATTTTTTCGATTTGCTTTAAAATTTGTATATTTATTATAACAGATATTATGAACTTTATTTTGAGAGTTTTAATTGTTTCAGGCATTTCATTTTTCAGTTATGACTCAAAAACTTCTGAAAACATGGTGTTGGTTTTCAGTCGATATTTGAAAAACTACAAAAACTCTAGAATTAATTCTATTATTATCTGAAAGTAAATTAATTAGGCTTTCCAAAAACATATTACATTGATTTTTATCTCTTATGAAATGGATGTTACAGTTTACTGAAAATTTCCTGAAAATATTAATTTTGCCCAAATTTAATTTTTATTCAAACCACTTCAAATTTTATATATGATTTCTATATATAAAAATGAATATTATTTATGAAATTAAGAATAATAATTCAGCTAGTTTTTGTTTTATTCCTGAAAAACTGATTAAAATAATGATGTTACTTTTCAGTCTATATCTCAAAAAATATAACACTGACCTAAATATTTTTCATTATTACCTCAAAGTGAACTAATAGGGCTATCCAAAAACATATTATATTGATTTTTATCTCTTATGAAATGGATATTACAGCCTACTGAAATTTCAAATTTCATTTTTGCTCAAACCATTTCAAATTTTACATATGTATTCCATTAATATTGTATTATTTCAATTATTATCTGAAAGAACAATCTAGCTATCGAAAAATATATTACATTGGTTTGCTTATCTTATAAAATAAGAGTTACATCTTACTAAACATTTGCTGAAAATGTTGGTTATTACCAACATTTCAATCGGCTTCAAATTTTATATTTGTATTCTATATATTCAAATGAATATAATTTGAGAATTTCAGAAAAATATTGTTCCTAATTTTTTTTGTAATACCTTCAAAACTTTAAAATGTATACTCGTGGTTTATAGTTGTTATCTCAAAAAAAATATTCTACTGACATATATTTTTTTCTTTATTATCGTAAAATACACGAATCATGCTATCCAAAACTGTATCACAAATAGTTATTTTCTAACTAGAAACTAGTTTTATAGCTTACTGAAATATACCCAACCTATACTGCCCGGCGCATTCACCATAAATAATTCTGTATCGCGTGTTGTCGATTTCAGCGTCAGCTAACAGTAAATTTATTTTTTTCCATAACTCTTAACAGTTCGGCGAAAATATATATTTGGTGTATTGTAGGGCTTGAAATTCTCTACAATTATCATTCGTTCGCGTTAAACAAAAATATTTGCAGGGAAAAACAGTCTAAATCTCACCAGATAATTTCTTGCATTTTGTGAAAAAAACTGTAAGAATTAGCTGAAAACACCGCAAGAACTTGTGTTAGGCTAGAAACTCCCTACATGTTCTCAGTTAAATCATCCCTTTAGCGTTGTAAATACAAAAGTAATACAGCGTTTGAATTGCCCTGATAGTAATAAAATTAATATTTTTTAAAATTGACAGGGGTGCGACACTAGCGCCAATATGCTTGAACTGCAAGCTTCACCAACTTCATGTCAGATGTCGCTGACGGCAATAAATTTCATATTTTTTCTTTTATGAAAGCTACGATAGAAAATCTAGTAGATAATTTAATTATCCATTAATAATGCAATTAAATATATCAATTATATAGCAATATAATGATTTATAACAATTATTTGTAAGCCACTGCAGATAGTTTCAGCTATTTCCTGATAGATGGCGCTGTTGAAAATTAAAACTGGTTTAATTATACATTACAGTAATTAGTTTTATAATATTCCCGCTTACAATTAACTTATAATTAAATATTTATTGATTAATGTAGCTAGTTTGCTACATAGAAACATAAAAAACGCGTTTGTGAGATCCATTTTTATAATATAGGCAGCCCTGCTTTCTGACAGTTCGAACTATTTATTAATGAATATTATTGAATGAATAATAGTATTTATGAATGAATATTTTGAATGAATTTACAACCAATTTTTTCGTAGTACGTTAAAATTACTATAACGAGGTATCTGTGAAGAAAATGTTATCCAATACTTATTGAAGGTATGCAATAACATTGTGAGGGGTTTAACTACAGTCAAAGAAAATATAATCCTTAAACCCTTCACAATGTTATTGGATGTAAATTTATTTTTAAAAGTGTCTTTATTAGAACTGATGACTAGTGCTTGTTCTGTAAGTGATAATTAATACAGATGAGCTATGTATTGTAGAGCTTTAGTGTAATTTAATAGTGTGATATCATAATAAGATGTACGATGAAAAAACTGGTTGCATTTTGTTATATTAGAAAGTTGATTCGAACATCAAATCAATTCATATTTAAAACACAAAAACAGTTTATACCATTAATAAGTGTTTTGTTAAGTTCATGTAAGGCATATGATACTAATTTGTTGATAAATAATCCTGCAACAAAGAAAAATGGGACAATTAGTACAACTAGCAATATTACGATTTATATATTACTATTTTATTCATTAAAATATTCCAATAAATAGTATTTGCTTATGTATGATGTTTCTTCATCTCAGTGCCTTCACTATTGCCTTCCAGATTGTGAAAAACATTGAGTGTAGAAGAGACTTGTAGGTATCAATATGTCCTCGTTTTTCAACATTGTAACATATAATGTTACACCATAGAGCTTGTGCAAGTCCTCACATCATCTCATGTCATATCAACTCACTTGAATGTTGTCTTTCCTGTGTTTTAAACTTGTAATGGCTGAAAAATTTCGAAAAACATAGTAGTCGTTTTCAGTCGATATCACAAAAAAATATACTAGCGACATAACTGTTTTTCATTATTATCTGAAAGTATATGATTCAAGCTGTCCAAACATGTATAGCAGTTAATTTTATCTGGTGAGAAACAAATTTTACAGGTTACTGAAAAACAGTGAAAGTTTGGTTTCAGTTGAATGAATTAGTCAATAACTGAAAAACTTATAAATGAAAACGGCTGAAAATTGCATCAGTTATTCAGTATAATATGTAAAATAGTTATGCAAAATTTGAAATCGATCGGACTGAAATTTTTTTTCAGCCTATCCTGAAAATTATATCTGCCTGAAATTTTTGTTACGAATTTTTCTACACATATCAAACTGTATATTATGATTGGACTTATGAAAATGAATGTAATTTGAGAGTTTCAATTAAATTTTCAGTTAGTTTTTTTGTAATGCCTGAAAAACTTCAAAAAACAACTCTCTTCGTTTTCAGTCAATATCTCAAAAATATGTACATCTAATACAATTATTTTTTATTATTATCTTAAAGTAGATTAATTAACCTATCCAAAAATGTATAGTATATGTTTTTTCAACATCAGGTATTAATTATATAGCTTACTGAAAAAAGATGAAAATTTATTTTCAGCTCACTTTAAAGGCCAATAATTCAAAAAGTTTTTGATGAAAATGGCTAAAAATCGCCTCCGATGTTCAAAATAATGTCAAAATTGATTATGCCAAAGTTCAGGCCGATCGCATCAAAAAATATTTTTGGCTGAAAAATTCTGAAGGTTAAACCCTTTCGATTTTTGGCGATTTTGGCCATTTTTTCGATTTGCTTTAAAATTTTCATATATATTATAACAGGTCTAATAAACATTATTTTGAAGGATTTAGTCATTTCAGGCTATTACTTTTTCAGTTATAACTGAAAAACTACCGAAAAGATGGTATTAGTTATCAGTCAATATCTCAAAAGAATATACAAATGACTTATATATTTTTTATTATTGTTTGAAAATAGATTAATTAGGCATACCAAATCCGTTTAAAATTTGTGCTTAGCTGGTTTGAAACAAAAGTTACAGCTCACTGAAAAATCCTGAAAAAGTCTATTTTTACTGAAATTTCAAGTTTTTTCAATCGACTTGAAATTTTACATGTGTCTTCTGTCTATACAATTGAACGTATTTGGAGAGTTTCACAAAAAAAATTTCAGCCAGTTTTTTTGTAATGGCTGAAAAACTTTGAAAAACAGGGTAGTAGCTTTCAGTCGATATCACAAAAAAATATACTAGCGACATAACTGTTTTCCATTATTATCTGAAAGTATATTGTTCAAGCTGTCCAAACATGTATAGCAGTTAATTTTATCTGGTGAGAAACAAATTTTAAAGCTCACTGAAAAACAGTGAAAATTTGGTTTCAGTTGAATGAATTAATCAATAACTGAAAAACTTATGAATGAAAACGGCTGAAAATTGCATCAGTTATTCAGTATAATATTTATAATAGTTATGCAAAATTTGAAATCGATCGGGCTGAATTTTTTTTTCAGCCTATCCTGAAAATTATATTTGGTTGAAATTTTCGCTACAAATTTTTCAATACATTCCAAACTATATATTATGATTGGACATATCAAAGTGAATGTAATTTGAGAGTTTCAATTAAAATTTTCAACTAGTTTTTTTGTAATGCCTGAAAAACTTCAAAAAAACACTCTCTTCGTTTTCAGTCAATATCTCAAAAATATATACATCTAATACAATTATTATTTATTATTATCTTAAAGTAGATTAATTAACCTATTCAAAAATGTATAGTATATGTTTTTTCAACATCAGGTATTAATTATATAGCTTACTGAAAAAAGATGAAAATTTATTTTCAGCCAATAATTCAAAAAGTTTTTGATGAAAATGGCTAAAAAATCGCCTCCGATGTTCAAAATAAAGTCAAAATTGATTATGCAAAAAATTAGCCCGATCGCATCTAAAAAATTTTTTGGCTGAAAAATTGTGAAGGTTAAATAAACCTTTTCGATTTTTGGTGATTTTGGCCATTTTTTTGATATTCTTTAAAATTAGCCTATATATTATAACGGCTTTAATAAACAATATTTTGAAGGTTTTAGTCGTTTCAGGCTTTTACTTTTTCAGTTATAACTGAAAATCTACTGAAAACATGGTGTTAGTTTTCAGTCGATATCTCAAAAAATATACAAATGACTTATAGATTTTTTATTATTATTCGAAAATAGATTAATTAGGGATGACAAATCCGTTTAGAATTTGTTTTTATCTGGTTTGAAACAAAAGTTACAGCTCACTGAAAAGTCCTGAAAATGTTGATTTTTACTGAAATATCAAGTTTTTTCAATCGACTTCAACTTTTAGAGATGTATTCTATCTATTTAAATGAATGTTAGTTGAGAGTTTCAGAAAAAAAATTCATCTAGTTTTTTTTTTGTAACGTTGGAAAAACTTCGAAAATTTTGGGGGTGGTTTTCAGTCGATATTTCAAAAAGATATACTAGCAACATATTTTTTTTTCAATATTATCTCAAACTAGATGAATCTGGCTCTCCAAAAATGTATAGCACTTGAATTTATCTAATAAGAAACAGATTTTAAAGGTGACTGAAAAACAGTGAAAATTTGCTTTCAGTTGAATGAATTAGTCGATAACTGAAAAGCCTGTGCATGAAAATGACTGAAAATTGCATCAGTTATTCACCATAATATATAAAATAGTTATGCAAAATTGCAATGCAAATGCAAAAACAGTTTACCAACCATTATTTTTTTGTTATATATTGATTCAATTCCAAGTTATCAACAGATTATTTTTTGTGTCCCAAGGGGAATATATAAAGTCATATTAGTGAAATTATTTTCAGCTATCAATACTGCCTTATTACATTATTGATAGCTGAAAATAATAATAATAACAGTTTTTCAAATCGATTTTTTAACTGTGACACACTGAAGTAGATTCATCAAATAATTTGAACATGTTTCTAGTTTCGATTATTCATATCTTCAGCTCATACTATTATGAATGCATATGTTTTTTTAATTCAAGATGTGATTGATCATAGCACAAGCAGAATAATAGCACATGGAAATTGAAACTGGAAACTTTGAATCGTTGATGTTTTTTGAGAAATCAAGCACAATGTAATTCACATTTATATCACGAGAATAAATACATCCTTCCTATTTATGTGATTCTAGCTAACTATTTTCTTTAGCTATACGTCACAAAATGTACAAAAGAAAAACCCTGGAAATGCAAGATGAGATGGACAGCAAGAGAATTCCAATAGCCTGAATACACCATCCAGCTAGCCAAATTGTAAATAGCTCATTATACATATTTTAGGTCATCAATTAAATAACTTTTATTGGTTTATACTTGTAATATCTAGTTAATACTCAGGAACCCAGAAAGAGAAGACACAAGGTATGTACAGGTATAGATTTTTTTCATTGTAGACATTTGAATGGAAATTGAATAATCCCAAAAAAAATCTATATTTTCAAACGAAGGTCGATAGCCAGTTACAGAATTGTAATAGATACAATCATTTATACTGAGATAATTTAATTGTAATTTGAGTTTATATAAATGTCAAAATTGACAGGACACGACGCCAGCGCTCAAAAAAACAGCGGTCAAAAGGCTGAACTACAAGCTTCACGAGATTCCTGTCAGATGGCGCTGGTGTCGCAGTTCAGCGACGACAGCAACATCTACCATGAATATTGGGAACCTTGTAGTTCATACTTTTGACCGCTGTTTTTTTGAGCGCTGGCGTTACGTCCTGTCAATTTTGACATTTATATAACCTCAAATTACAATCATATTATTACAGTATAAATTATAGTATCTACTACAATTCTGTAACTGGCTAACGACCTTAGTGTGCAAATAATAGTTTTTTTTGGGTTTATTAAACACCCATTCCAATGCTACAACGAAACAAAAAAAAATCCATACTTGCCTCTCTTGTTGCCTAATCTTTCTGGGTAGTTAACTACAAACCACTAGTTTAAATCAAGAAAAGTTATTTAATTGATGAATCGAAACATTTATCATAATCCATTTACAATTTGACTAACTGGAGGTGTATTCAGGCTATTTTACTCCCTCTTGGAATGTTCATCGTCTTGTTGGAATTCATCTCACTTTGCATTTCCAGGGTCATTTTTTTGGTACTTGCCCCTGATTCTTTTCAACACCTACAAGAAAGTTACTCTTAGTTTCACTAATGTGACTATATATTTTCCTTGTGACATAAAAAAAACTGCACTCGGATGAACAGTGTAAGGTGGTACACTGTTCATCTGAGTGCAGTTTTTTGTGTCCTAGGGAACACGAGTTGTAAATAATGTCTTCTTGTACAATTGATAATGTAATAAAATAATATTATACCATGGCCCACTATAATTTTTTGTGATATTTTGATTTTTATTCTGAGTAATCGACAGACATTCTTCTTTAACTTTAAACTTCAATATCTCCAAAACAAAGGTTGATGAGAAAAAAAGTTATTTTTTATTTTCGTTTTAGAATTAAATTTTATATCTTAATTTTCTTTTACTTTTTGAATTATTCGCCTTTTAAGTCAGCTGAAAATTAAATTTCACTTTTTTTCAGTAAGCTATATCATTTATTCCTGATGTGATCAAAAGATGTACTATACATTTTTGGATAGCTTTAATAATCTATTTTGAGATAATAATACAAAAGATTTGTGTTTGATGTATGTTTTTTTGAGATATCGACTGAAAACTAAGAGACAAGTTTTTCAGGTATTCAAAAAAAAACTAGCTGAATAATTGGATTTAAACTTTCAAATTACATTCATTTCAGCATGTGTAATTAAAGTAAATACTTTGAAATATGCTGAAAAAATTCTACCAAATTTTTCAGCCAAATATAATTTTCAGTTATGGCTGAAATTTTCTTTTCAGCCCGATCGGTTTCAAATTTTGCATAACTATTTTACATGTTATGATGAATAACTGACGCAATTTTCAGCCATTTTCATACATAGGTTTTTCAGTTACCGACTAATTCATTCAACTGAAAGCAATTTTTCACTGTCAGCTGTAAAATTTGTTTCTTACCAGATATAATTAACTTAAATACATTTTTGGATAGGCTGATTCATCTAGATTGAGATAATAATGAATAAAATATAAGTTACTAGTATATCTTTTTGAGATATCAACTCAATTTTTTCAGTTACCAACTAATACATTCAACTGAAAGCAAATTTTCACTGTTTTTCATTCGCCTGTAAAATCTGTTTCTTACTAGATAAATTCAATTGCTATACATTTTTGGATAGCCAGATTCATCTAGCTTGAGATAATAATAAAAAAAAGGTTCTACTATAACTTTTCGAGATATCGACTGAAAACCACCCTCTAGATTTTCGAAGTTTTTCTAACATTACAAAAAAACTACATGAATTTTTTTTCTGAAACTGTTAAATTACATTCATTTACATAGGTAGAAGACATCCCTAAAATTTGAAATCGATTGAAAAAACTTGAAATTTCAGTAAAATTCAACATTTTCAGGATTTTTCAGTGATCTGTAACTTTTGTTTCAAACCAGCTAAACAGAAATTCTAAACGGATTTGTTATGTGTAATTAATCTATTTTCAATTAATAATAAAAAATACATATGTTATTTCTATATTTTTTTGAGAAATCGACTGAAAACTAGCACCATGTTTTCAGTAGTTTTTCAGATATAACTGAAAAAGTAGAAGCCTGAAACGACTAAAACCTTCTAAATAATGTTTATTAGGGTCGTTGTAATATATATGCAAATTTTAAAGCAAATCGAAAAAATGGCCAAAATCGCCAAAAAACCTAAGGGTTTTAACCTTCGGATTTTTTCAGCCAAAAAATTTTTAGAATGCGATCGGGCTGATTTTTGGCATAATTAATTTTAACATTATTTTGAACATCGGAGGTGATTTTTAGCCATTTCCATCAACTACTTTTTGAATTATTGGCTTATTAAGTCGGCTGAAAACAAAATTTCAATTTTTTTCAGTGAGCTACATAATTAATTCCTGATCTGATAAAAACATATGCTATACGTTTTTAGATAGATTTATTAATCTATTTTGAGA
This sequence comes from Lordithon lunulatus, assembly GCA_963942505.1. Taxonomy (NCBI): domain Eukaryota; kingdom Metazoa; phylum Arthropoda; class Insecta; order Coleoptera; family Staphylinidae; genus Lordithon; species Lordithon lunulatus. The sequence continues at coordinate 33,892,598 of OZ012675.1, forward strand.
TAGTAATAAAAACTAATAGTGTTAGATGTATATTTTTTTGAGATATCGATTTAAAACCAAGATGTTGATTTTTGAAGTTTTTCAGCTGTTAAAAATAAACTAACTGAAAAATTTGACTGAAACTTTCAAATTACATTCATTTCGATATATGCTATAAGAATATGTAGTTTGAAATTAGTTTCAATATTTCTAACAAAAATTTAGTCAAATATAATTTTCAGTTTTTGCTGAAATTATTTTTCAGCCGGATCAATTTCAATTTTTGCATAACTATTTTATATGTTATTATGAATATCTGGTGCAATTTTCAGCCATATTCATTCACAGGTTTTTCAGTAATCGACTAATTAATTAAACTAAAAGCTATTTTTCACAGTTTTTCTGTCAACTGTAAAATTTGTTTTTCATTAGATAAGGTCAAGTGCTACACATTTTTCGATAGCCTGATTAATCTAGTTTGATATAATAATGAACAAATTATATCTCGCCAGTATGTTTTTTTGAGATATCGACTGAAATGCAACACCATGATTTTCAAAATTTTTCAAACACTACAAAAAAACTCAACTTTTTTCAATCGACTGTAAATTTTATATTTGAATTATAGTTACACAAATAAATGTAATTTGAGAATTTGAGCAGTTTGTTTCATTTAGTTTTTTTATAATGTCTGATAAACTTTCAAATTTATGGTCATGGTTTTCAGTCGATATCTCCAAAAAATATAGTACTAACCTACACTTTTTGTTATTTATCTCAAAATACATCAATCAAGCTATCAAAAACTGTTTAACAAACTTTTTTTCTCTCATGAGAAACTAGTATTATATTTTACTGAATTATACTGATATTTTACTACCCGGCGCATTCACCATAAATCGACCATTGATCCACCATATTGTTATAGATTCCAGCGCCATCTAACACGAATTTCGAGAAATTTGTAGTTTAAGCATTTTGGCGCTAGTGTCGCACTCTGTGAAATTTAAAAAAATGGGCCTGTCTTGACCCCAATGTAGAAAAATATTAATTATAAAAAAACTTTATTACATATATCTTAATCCTCAAATAAGATTTATAAAAAATAAAATGCTCTACCAGTTTTATATTTTATTGATTCTTGACTGACTTACCTAAATATTTTTTATTATTGTCTCAAATTAGACTAATGAAGATGTCTAGAACTGTATCAATTATAGTATTTTGCTGCGGAGAAACTAGTTTTATTGTTAACTGAAAAAGGGCCTAGATTAGTATTTAGTCGAATTAATATAAAATTACGGTCTCAGTTTTCAGCCGATATCTCATGAATATTTACTATTTACCTATATATCTTTTATTATTATCACAAAGTAGACTAATCAAGCTATCCAAACCTGTATTACAAGTAGTATTTCCCTCCTGAAAAAGTAGTTTTATTGCTTACTGAAAAAGGGTCGCAACTAGTATTCAGTCGTTTTAATACAAAATCACAGTCTGAGTTTTTAGCCCATATCTCATGAATATTACTACTCACCAATATATTTTTCTTATTATCGCAAAGTAGACTAATCAAGCTATCCAAACCTATATTACATATAGGTTTTCTTCCCGAAAAACTAGTATTATAGCTTACTGAAAAAGGGTCGAAATTAGTATTCAGTCGAATTAATATAAAATCAGTACCAGTACCAGTTTTTAGCCAATATCTCATGAATATTACCAATTAGCAATATATTTTTTATTATTATCTAAAAGTAGACAAATCAAGATATCCAAAACTGTATTTTACATAGTATGTTTCTCATGAGAAACTAGTTTTATAGCTAACTAAACAAAAATAGTTTTCAGGCGTATTTATTCGTCAATAACTCAAAACTTGTGCATGAAAATGTCTTTAAATCATATCAGTTGTTCAAAATAAATTGCTTTTGGTGCATACATTGTTCTAATGTATGTCATGAAAGTCTTATACCGGTTTTAATTTGCCTGAAATAAAAGAAAACTTCGTTGTTATGGGGCCGCATTGGCGGTGCGTTTATTAAAATGTTTGAGAGCCAGTCGGGTTATTACAGCTTGTTAAGATCTGATTAATTGTGAATAACCAATGATGGATTAAATGATAATAAAGAAACTTCTATCTTTGTAGCTGAAAAATTTGACTAAAACATTCAATTTAGATTAATTTTGATATGTGTAATAAGAATATCTAGTTTAAAATGAGTTCCAAAATTTGTATAAAAGATTTCAACCAAATATAATTTTCAGTTTTAGTTGAAATTATTTTTCAGCCTGATCCATTTCAAATTTTGCGTAATTATTTTATACGTTATGATGAATAACTGATGCAATTCTCAGGTATATTCATGCACAGGTTTTTCAGTTATCGACTAATTCATTCAACTAAAAGCAAATGTTCACTGTTTTTCAGTTACCTGTAAAATCTGTTTCTCACTAAATAAATTCAAGTCCTATACATTTCTGAAGAGCCCGATTTATCTAGTTTGAGATAATAATGAAAAAGGAATATGTTTCTAGTATATCTTTTTGAGATATCGACTGAAAACCACACCCATGATTTTCGAAGTTTTTCGGACATTACAAAAAAACTAGATGCATTTTTTTCTGAAACTATCAAATAACATTCATTTAAATAGATAGAATATAGAATACACCTCTAAAGTTTGAAAAAACTTCAGTCAAAATCAACATTTTCAGGATTTTTCAGTGAGCTGTAACTTTTGTTTAAAACCAGCTAAACAAAAATTCTAAACGGATTTGTTATGCCTAATTAATCTATTTTCAAATAATAATAAAAAATATATATGTCATTTCTATATTTTTTTCAGAAATCGACTGAAAACTAACACCATGTTTTCAGTAGTTTTTCAGTTATAACTGAAAAAGTAAAAGCCTGAAACGACTAAAACCTTCAAAATAATATTTATTAAAGCCGATATAATATATATGCTAATTTTAAGCGAAATCGAAAAAATGGCCAAAATCGCCAAAAATCGTAAGGGGTAACCTTCAGAATTTTTCAGCCATAAATTTGTTTGGATGCGATCGGCCTGAAATTTGGTATAATAAATTTTGACATTATTTTGAACATCGGAGGCGATTTTTAGCCATTTTCATAAAAAACCTTTTGAATTATTGGTTTTTAAAGTGAGCTGAAAAAATTTTTACATCTTTTTTCAGTAAGCTATATAATTAATACCTGATGTTAAAAAAACATATAGTATACATTTTTGGATAGGTTAATTAATCTACTTTAAGATAATAATAAAAAATAATTGTATTAGATGTATATTTTTTGAGATATCGACTGAAAACCAAGAGAGTAGGTTTTTGCAGTTCTTCAGGCATTACAAAACAACTAGCTGAAAATTTTAATTGAAACTCTCAAATTACATTCACTTTGATATGTTCAATAAGAATATACAGTTTGATATGTGTTGAAAAATTTCAGCCATATATAATTTTCAGGATAGGCTGAAATTTCTTTTCAGTCCGATCGATTTCAAATTTTGCATAACTATTTTACATATTATACTGAATAATTGATGCAATTTTCAGCCGTTTTCATTAATAAGTTTTTCAGTTATTGACTAATTCATTCAACTGAAACCAAATTTTCACTGTTTTTCAGTGACCTGTAAAATTTGTTTCTCACCAGATAAAATTAACTGCTATACACGTTTGGACAGCTTGAATAATATACTTTCAGATAATAATGAAAAACAGTTATATCGCTAGTATATTTATTTGTGATATCGACTGCAAACGACTACCATGTTTTTCAAATTTTTTCAGCCATTACAAAAAAACTGGCTGAAATTTTTTTATGAATCTCTCCAAATACGTTCATTTGCATAGATAGAAGACGCATGTAAAATTTCAAGTCGATTGAAAAAACTTGAAATTTCAGTAAAAATAGACTTTTTCAGGATTTTTCAGTGAGCTGTAATTTTTGTTTCAAACCAGATAAAAACCAACTCTAAACGGATTTGTCATCCCTAATTAATCTATTTTCAAATAATAATAAAAAATATATAAGTCATTACTATATTTTTTGAGATATCGACTGAAAACTAACACAATGTTTTCAGTAGTTTTTCAGTTATAACTGAAAAAGTAAAAGCCTGAAACGACTAAAGCCTTCAAAATAATGTTTATTAGGGCCGTTGTAGTAGATATGCTAATTTTAAGGAAAATCAAAAAAATTGCCAAAATCGCCAAAAAACCTTCAGAATTTTTCAGCCAAAAATTTTGTTGGTTCCGATCGAACTGATTTTTTTGCATAATCAATTTTGACATTATTTTGAACATCGGAGGCGATTTTTAACCATTTCCATCAACTACTTTTTGAATTATCGGCTTATTAAGTCGGCTGAAAACAAAATTTCACTTTTTTTCAGTAAGCTATATAATTAATTCCTGATGTGGTAAAAACATATACTCTACGTTTTTAGATAGATTTATTAATCTATTTTGAGATAGTAAGAAAAATTAATAGTGTCAGATGCATATTTTTTTGAGATATCGATTTAAAACCAAGATGTTGATTTTTGAAGTTTTTCAGTCGTTAAAAATAAACTAGCTGAAAAATGTAACTGAAACTTTCAAATTATATTCATTTCGATATAGGTAATAAGCATATTTATTTTGAAAGAAGTTCCAATATTGATTAAAAAAATGTTAGCCAATTTTAATTTTCAGTTTTGGCTGAAATTTTTTTTTTAGCCGGATAGATTTCAAATTTTGCATAAGTATTTTGTACGAAATGCTGAATATCTGCTGCAATTTTTCGCCATTTTCATTCCCAGACTTTTCAGTTATCGATTTATTCATTCAACTAAAAGCAAAATCGCTCCAAATTTATAATTTCCTCATGTTAGAATTTTGAAGCCAAAAACTTACATAATCAGTTGAGTTATTGTTTCCAAAACTTCAGCTATTAAACTACACTTATTTATAAGTCTAATCTACAATTGTGGGTTTATTTGGCTACACAGAACTAAATTAGAACGAAGCTATTCAAACGTAGCTATTCAGTCTAAATTCCTTAGTTTTGACATCAGGTCAAAAAAATATAGTTGTAATAAAGATAGAGTTTCCAGACTTTGTTGTATAAAACTGCGATTATGTGTGAGTATAGTCAGCAATTTTGATAATATTTATTACACGGACAACCGAATTATGGTGGTAGATAACTTTGACCGCATATAAATTATGGTGAATGCGCCGGGCAATATTAAGTTATAAATGTATTTTTAATAAATCCGAGCTCGCCTATGGCGTTTTTTAGTGTTATCATCATATTTAAAGTACTTTGCATCCTAAAGTACTTTAAGTACTTTACTTCATGTTTATTAAGCACTTTAAATATTTAATTATTTTAATAAATTCAATAATTGCATACTATAAGGACTCTAGTACGTCAAGAATTTTATTAAGACAAGTATGCCAATTATTTCAAGTTTTTCAAGTGCTTCACGTACTTTAGGTACCTAAAGTTAGCTATTTTATATGTCAGTCAATTCTTATAGGAAATCGAAACTAATTGTAGCTAAATGAAGCTATTTCAGTACAATTTTATTGAATTTTTTTTAACTTTATTTGTTTCTCATAAAATCTCTTGAAAACACAACGGAGATGGGCATATCATAGGTTGTTTTAAAAGCTGTTAAATTAACATAGTCTCACACCAAATGGAAGTTAATTATAGCTAAATGATGTATTTGCTCTTGTAAATATATTTGTTTTTAATAAGTATTTTGGCAAATGAGTTTACACTGCACGGAGTTGCTGGTGTTGAAAATGTACAGCTCTCTTTAAAATGTATGTTATTTAATAATAAGACGGGTGTTTTGAAGAAAGAATAAAACAATTGTATTTATTTGCGGTTTAGCCTTCTTGATTAGACAAATAATCCATAAAACTTATAGATACTCCAGAATGATGTTAATGCGACAAATCCAACAAGTAAACAGTGCAGCACGTAAAATCTGAAATTATAAAAACCTTTAAATCATATTGTCCACATGTTTCTTTTTTTACTAACAACTAACATAAATAAGTAATAAAAATGTCTCACGTCTCCCTTGATAAAAATGAAAATAACCACTTTAAGCTTAACTACAGTTACATTTTTGTTAGTTAAGTATAATGTATGCTAAATTAAATTAATTTTGATACATCTCTCTCTAATTTTCAATAAATTTTGAGCGGTCAAATTAGTCTGTGGCTACAATAACTGAAATTAATCTATTCAAATTAAAATAGCTATTGTAATCGTAAGTAAAATTATATTTTTGCAAGTTTGTTATAAAGTTAATCACAACAACTTTATTTCTATAATTTTTAATAAGATTTGAGCGTTCAAATTGTAAAAAAATATATGTTTGCTAAAATTAGATTTTTGGGTTAGTTATAAAGTTGAACAGCCTTGTACCAAAATATGGTATATAGTCATTGGATGAAATAAATAATTAATAAAATATAAAGTTAATTAAATTAACTCTATTTTAGTATATCTTTTTCTAATATTAAGTACGATTTGTGCATTCAAATTTAAAAAGGAAACAACTATGTAGATAAAATATATGTAATCACTTGATTCAAATGAAAAATATTACTAAAATTATTTTGTTGTGGGTTAGTTATAAACTTAATTAATTAGTTTTATTTTAGTATATCTATCCCTAATTTTGAATAAGATGTGAACATACAAATTTAAAAAAAAAGAAACAAATATGTACAAATATCCCAAATTACTTGATTCAAAGTAAAATTGCTATTATAATCGTAGCTAAAATTACATTTATTTTTGTACACTGAAATCTTGTTTGAAATTAACAAATCTCAAGCTAATTGAATAGACTTATTAATTAGCTTGAGATTTATTCATTTCAAACAAGATTTGAGTGTACAATCTTTAACTCAATTACCATCTAGCTTATTATTCTAAAAACTCTCTCTTCAATCTGTTCAAGATGCTTACATAGCTAGCCGTCTTCGTGCTTCTGGCACTGTGGAAACGTCGTCTTGCAAAAAATATGTCCTGATACCCATCGAGTATATTTTCGTGAAAAAATTCCAGTCAATAACATTCATATCAAAAGGAAACAGTCGTTTGTCGACATCTGATAATTCGTTCCACAATGCTTGCACATTATCGTTCTCCCAAATCCAAACTCGTGTAGTGAACGGTAGCAAGAGGGCAATCATTGATTCCAGTTTATTGTAGATACGGACAAATCTAGATCATTTAAAAAAATACAGTTTATGTCCCAAAAGAAAATGCTACTAAATACTATACTAGCTATAGATAAATTAATACTCACTCTATATTAGCCTTTCCTGTGAAGTGTGTATAGCCATTTATAAAGTCTAGCAGTAATGCTGGTAGATAGTTCAAGAAGAATGACATTAGTTTGTAACCGTACGAACAATTTGTGGCTAATAAAAATGGGTACCAGATAGATAAGGCTGTTGGTGTGAGTCGTCCGTATTTAGTTAAATTGTCCATAAATTCTTTGTACGTAATTCCCAGGTTCGAATCGCACACGTAATTGTATATGGGAATTTCTGATGACCTAATAAATAAATACATGAAATTATCTTTAAAATTAACTATGAGATGACAAGTGTCGTAATTTCCTAAATGAATTTTCAGGATTTATTTTTGTTTTTATGATTCTTATGTATATTTTAACGCTCTTTTAAACCTTTATTGCGTTTAGAATAAACCCAATTATCATTTTAAAAAAATAATAGACAACATGATACTCAATGTGTACCATGTTCTTTATTTGTCTTAAGAACTGGAGGCTACAAATATAATTGTCTTGTATAATACAGAGATAATAGATTATAGATTTTTATCACTTATGAGTTACATACATATTTAATTTATTTGTCTAGTAATCGTAGATAAAAATAAATAATTTTCTTCTAACAGCTGTATCTTAAGAACTAGAGGCTATAAATAGAATTTTCTTGTATAATTACAGAGATAATAGATTATAGATTTATATTACTCATGAGTTGCATACATATTTAATTTATTTGTCTAGTAATTGTGGATTAAAAAGTAGAACTTAATATGCATATAAATAATCTTCTTCCAAGAGCTGTATCTTAAGAACTAGAGGCTACAAATAGAATATTCTTGTATAATTACAGAGATAATAGATTATAGATATTTATTACTCATAAGTTACATATATATTTAATTTATTTGTCTACTAATTGTGGATTAAAAAATAGAACTTAATATGCAAATAAATAATTTTCTTCCAACAGCTGTATCTTAAGAACTAGAGGCTATAAATAGAATTTTCTTGTATAATTACAGAGATAATACATTATAGATTTATATTACTCATGAGTTGCATACATATTTAATTTATTTGTCTAGTAATTGTGGATTAAAAAATAGAACTTAATATGCAAATAAATAATTTTCTTCCAACAGCTGTATCTTAAGAACTAGAGGCTATAAATAGAATTTTCTTGTATAATTACAGAGATAATAGATTATAGATTTTTATTACTCATGAGTTACATACATATTTAATTTATTTGTCTAGTAATTGTGGATTAAATAATAGAACATAATATGGAAATAAATAATTTTCTTCCAAGAGCTGTATCCTAAGAACTAGAGGCTATAAATAGAATTTTATTGTATAATTACAGAGATAATAAATTATAGATTTTTATACTCAAGAGTTGCATACATATTTAATTCATTTGTCTAGAAATTGTGGATTAAAAAATAGAACTTAATAAGCAAATAAATAATTTTCTTCCAACAGCTGTATCTTAAGAACTAGAGGCTATAAATAGAATTTTCTTGTATAATTACAGAGATAATAGATTATAGATTTATATTACTCATGAGTTGCATACATATTTAATTTATTTGTCTAGTAATTGTGGATTAAAAAATAGAACTTAATATGCAAATAAATAATTTTCTTCCAAGAGCTGTATCTTAAGAACTAGATGCTATGAATAGAATTTTCTTGTATAATTGCAGAGATAATAGATTATAGATTTTTATTACTCGAGAGTTGCATATATATTAATTCATTTGTCTAGTAATTGTGGATTAAAAAATAGAACTTAATATGCAAATAAATAATTTTCTTCCAAGAGCTGTATATTAAGAACTAGAGGCTATAAATAGAATTTTCTTGTATAATTACAGAGATAATAGATTATAGATTTATATTACTCATGAGTTGCATACATATTTAATTTATTTGTCTAGTAATTGTAGATTAAAAAATAGAACTTAACATGCAAATAAATAATTTTCTTCCAAGAGCTGTATCTTAAGAACTAGATGCTATGAATAGAATTTTCTTGTATAATTGCAGAGATAATAGATTATAGATTTTTATTACTCAAGAGTTGCATATATATTAATTCATTTGTCTAGTAATTGTGGATTAAAAAATAAAACTTAATATGCAAATAAATAATTTTCTTCCAAGAGCTGTATATTAAGAACTAGATGCTATAAATAGAATTTTCTTGTATAATTGCAGAGATAATAGGTTATAGATTTTTATTACTCAAGAGTTGCATACAAATTTAATTAATTTGTCTAGTAATTGTGGATTAAAAAATAGAACTTAATAAGCAAATAAATAATTTTCTTCCAAGAGCTGTATCTTAAGAACTAGATGCTATAAATAGAATTTTCTTATATAATTGCAGAGATAATAGATTATAGATTTTTATTACTCATGAGTTCCATACATATTTAATTTAGTTGTCTAGTAATTGTAGATTAAAAAATAGAACTTAATATGCAAATAAATAATTTTCTTCTAACAGTTGTATCTTAAGAACTAGAGGCTATAAATAGAATGTTCTTGTCTAATTACAGATATAATAGATTTATAGATTTTTATTACTCATGAGTTAGATACATATTTAATTTATTTGTCTAGTAATTGTAGATTAAAAAATAGAACTTAATATGCAAATAAATTATTTTCTTCCAAGAGCTGTATCTTAAGAACTAGAGGCTATACATAGAATTTTCTTGTATATTTACAGAGGTAATAGATTATAGATTTTTATTACTGATGAGTTACATACATATTTTTTTTATTTGTCTAGTAATCGTAGATTAAAAAAGAGATCTTAATATGCAAGATCATCTATCTTCTTCCAAGAGCTGTATCTTCAGAACTAAAGGGTACACATCGATTTTTCTTGACTAATGATTCTTCAAAAAGCATATATTTTTATTTATTTTTGGTAGTTACGACATTTGTCATCTCAGTGTGCGATATTGTTTATGGCATGACTAATAAGGGAGCAGCCAGTTATCAAAAGTTTGAATAATGAATTGTATGAATTAAAAAATAAATAAAATGTACACTGAAAGGTAAAAGGCAAATAGATAATATATATATATATAATTTTTGGAGATTACTTACTTCTTTGCGTTTATTTTATACGCTGCTACTATAGTATTGTTTATAGCATAATCCACAGGTACATAATTAGCCTTGTATTGGCCTTTCAATCGAACGATGCGTGCGATTCCGAGCCCTGCTGCTGTTAGCAGCCCTGAAGGGCCATTTGGGTTGTCCACAAAGCCACGTATGGGTTCCTTGTATGTAGAAACCACTATAAAATAAATTATTAATAATAACGAATGCTATGGGTGTGCTGACATACCTATGCCTGGGCGTGTTATAGTAACTGGAAGGCCTTCACTATATTGCTTTACTGCTGCCTCAGCTATGTTTTTAGTGAAGGTATAAGTATTTGCAAACTTTCCCAAAAGGCTGTAATTAAAAACAAGTTTTCTATTAAGTTTAATTAATATCTGTCTTTTATTTTGAGGAGAGAATACTATAGAATTTACTCCTCAAAATGGTAGACAGAAATATTTTACTTACCTTGGTGTAAGTTCTATCAATTCCTCATCACTTTTCGAGGCTACCAACTGTAGGAACTCGCCAGGTTTCATTGGAGGCTCATAGAACTTCTCCACAATAGACTCTGATGGATTTTCTGCCATACATTTAGAGTACGCTGTGCTAACATGCACATACGACTTTAATCCGACACATTCCCTCGCCATTCTAAGCATTTCAATAGTAGCTTGCACATTGATGGCTGCTGCGTCTTTTAGTTTCTCATTGAAATTCACTGTTGCGGCAACATGGAAGACTATGTTTACCTAAAATTTAAAGGGACACAATGAGACGAAGTACTATTCATTTTATGTCCAACTCAAACCGACTTTAACAGTCTCGTAAAGTTTTAATGTTTTTTATCTTTTGTGCGCATTAAGTAATTCTAAATAAGTCTAGGGTTAAATACGTTTTTTAGGGAATAAACGTAGTTAGGACCCAGAATACCTCCTTAATAAGCATCTTCCTATCGTCAGCACTAATCCCAAGTCCGGGTAAACTAATATCCCCGCTAACAGGCACAATTTTATCCATGAAATTCGGCTGTAGCGCCCTCAGTTTTTCAAAAAGCTACGACACAAAAACTAAATTTAAAAAACATTACAATCCATTATATTCCATCTGTTTACAGCACTATTAAACAACTCGTTCATCCGTGCAGTGACATCCTTATCCTTCTTCTGCCTGCATAACACGTACACCTTTTTCAACCCCCCGCACACCCTTAACAGCTTTTCAATCAACACCTTCCCTAGAAAACCGCTGCCTCCAGTTATAAACACACTTTTTCCCTCGAAAAACTTTACAACCACACTGCCCTTAGTATCAGGCACCTCCACCACCATCCGGTCCACCACATTGATGACCTCCGGAGAGAGGTCCTTCAAGTTCTTAGGCGGCAACAACATATTTCACTAGTAAACCTGTTAATTTCTTCGCTGCAAGTCTTATATACTTCATTCTGTCGCTGATTTCGTATGCATTAAATTTTCATTGATTACAATCGATGTCAAACATGCCAGGAAGTTTTTATTTTATTGATTTATGGATATAGATAATCATATGCGCAAGTAATTAACAAACAATGTGGAAATTTGCAAAGTTCTATTTTGGGCTGTTTAAGACGTCGCTAATTAACTCAGTTATTATAGAAAAGTGAAACGAATTATTACTAAATCAAGCTGGATTAATACAGATTATGGAATTAAAATTAAAATTGATTTAAATTTATTTGTATACCGTAAAATGTCTTAGATATACAACGTCGAGCTTAAAATTATCATAGGTTGTCTTAAAATGTCGATATTTAAGTCAATTTTTTTAGAAAATTGAAACTAATTATAGCTAAATGAAGCTAATTGAATACAGATTTTGAAATTTTAAAGAAAATTAATATAACTTTGTTTTTATTTCATTTTATTTCATAGAATTCTATAGAAATACAACTATGGGCTTAAAATTATCATAGGTAGTCTAAAAAAGTCGATAATTAAATCAATTTTTATAGAAAATTCAAACTAATTATATCTAAATGAAGCTAATTGAATGCAAATTATGAAATTCTAATAAAAATTAACTTAACTTTATTTGTATCTCATAGAATCCCTTAAGAATACAACGTGGGGCTTACAATTATCATAGGTTGTCTAAAAAAGTCTATAATTAAGTCAATTTTTATAGCAAATTCAAACTAATTGCAGCTAAATAGAGCTAGTTGAATACAGATTTTGGAATTTGAATCAAAATAAATTTAACTTTATTTTTATTTCATAGAATCCCTTACAAATACAACTTTGGGATTAAAATTATCATAGGTTGTCTTAAAAAGTCGATAATTAAGTCAATTCTTGTAGAAAATTAAAACTAATTGCAGCTAAATAAATCTAATTGAATATAGATTATGGAATTTGAATCGAAATAAACTTAGCTTTATTTTTATTTCATAGAATCTCTTAGAAATACAACTTTGGGCTTAAAATTATCATAAGTTGTCTAAAAATTTCGATAATTAAGTCAATTTTTATAGCAAATTAAAATTAATTACAGCTAAATAAAGCTAATTGAATACAGATTTTGGAATTTGAATGAAAATAAACTTAACTTTATTTTTATTTCATAGAATCCCTTATAAATACAACTTTGGGCTTAAAATTCATAAGTTGTTTAATGTTGATAATTAAGTCAATTCTTATAGTAAATTAAAAATAATTGCAGCTAAATAAAGCTAATTGAATACAGATTATGGAATTCTAATGAAAATTAACTCAACTTTATTTCTATCTCATAGAATCCCTTAAGAATACCACATGGGGCAATTATCATAATTTGTATTAAAAAGTCGCTAATTAAGTCAATTTTTATAGCAAATTGAAAATAGTTATAGCTAAATGAAGCTAATTTAATACAGTATATGGAATTTAAATTAACATTAACTTAACTTTATGTTTTATCTCATAAAATTTCTTAGAAACATAACATTTCGTTTAAATCATAAAATATATTAAAAAGACGTTAATTAAGTCAATTATTATGGAAAATTGAAAATAATTACTGCTAAATGAAGTTAGTTTAATACAGAATTTGGTATTTAAATGAAAATTAATTTAACTTTATTTGCACCACATAAAATCTGTTAGAATCCCATCGTCATACATAAAATCATTGCAGTTTGTTTTAAAAAGTAGCTAGTTCTCTAAATTCTTATAGCAAATTGTAGCTAAATGAAGCTAATTTAGTTTCATGGTAACCCATCCAACAGCTTACGCCCTCCCAGCTGTCGGGAAAACTTTCAACTGCTTACAATCATCCCCCATCGTGTGGCGCACTCTATAACACAACTCAAGCTTAATTAATCAATACATTGGGGCTGTTTGGTAGGTGCTGCTATATAATATTTAGTGTAAGGTAGATCAACTAAAGTTTGAGGTATGAACCATCCGTGTTTGCATATAAAAATCATCTAGATTTCTATAAGTTGTGCTTGAATTTAATTGGTAAGCGAATTGAAACGTTTTATTTTATTTATATTTAAAAGGTCCGTCTCATACTGAGGATTGGGGGGCCTGCGTTCGATCCCCAGCGGGGAACGAATTTTTGCGAATCACCTTTCACAGTTTTTCAGAGGTTTTCTGTGTTAAGGTAAACAGAGGGTGATTGAACCTCTCTGAGCATCTCCCTTCACCGGCGAAAAAGCCTCACGGCTGATAGACCTATAAAGATAGAAGTTTTATTTTTTTATTTTTATAAATAATCGTTTTAAACGTTTTTTAAAACGATTTTTTGTAAAAATATTTTTTAAATTATAATAAAATATTTTCCATAGTAAAATAGTTTTATTCATCCTTTAATCCAATTTAACTTTTTGAATGAAGTATGTACATAAAACATATCACACATATTCATTTGCATTGAAATAAATTTCCATCTAATTTGTTTATTAAATAAAAACGTGTTTTTTGATAACTAGTTTTTAAAATTAGAATTGAATGGACTGAATCATTTGTTGGATAATAATTTAATTCGTTTTAGGGGAAAATAAAGTGCACACATGTTTTTTTCTTTCACAGTTACTGATTTGAATACAATTGGTGGGAAAATACATTTTTATTTCTACTAACGCATATTGGATGCGCGATCAGTGACACTATAATTAATTTATTTATCGATTCGATTAAATTCATTCAAACTGGTATTTGCAGTCTCATTGTTTTCGTGTGCAGCGCGAAGTTTCTTCCAACAACGCGCAGGCTCGCTAAACACCAGCTAGAGCTACCCCCCCGGTAGGTTAAAACTAACTTTTATTACAAATAAAAACGGATAAATACATTTATTAACATACAAATAAATAAACAATAAAATATTATAATGAAATTTAAAAAAAAAACAGCAATGATTTTTTTTTTGTTATTTTTAATGATACTAGTCTTGATTTCAGAGGGCTGTAAATGGAAAACAGTTTAAGATGTTTAAATTCAAATTGAAAATTATGGTGGAAGAACAATTTTTCAGCAAAGGCAGATATAATTCTAAATATTTTTTATATGAAAATCACAATAGCAATAGATATATTTGATTATATTTAATTCAATAAATTTTAGGAGGCTGTGAATCAGAAACAGTTGATTGTTTTTTGAAAATATAGTTCAGTCAACAATTTTTTTTAATAAAAACTGGTACGATTTTATAATTATAAATTTCTAAATATTTAGATTTATTTTAACTCTTACTTTAATTTGATGCTGTTAAGAAACTGAAGTGTGTAGCAGAGTTTGGTTTGTAAATTCAGTTTGCTCATTCAATTTTCTTTGGGAAAAGTACTAAATTACAAGATAATTTTTAAATAAGCAACCATATAATACCTAATTTTCCAGCTATACACCTTTTTCATGTTGTTATGAAACTGAAGAATATAAAAGATTTTGGTTTGAAAATTCAGTTTCCTCATTTAATTTTCTTTGAGAAAAGTACTAAATATCATCTGTTATCAAATAAACAATCATACAAACCTAATTTTCCAACTATACACCTTTTTCAGTTAATTCTCTTACTTTAACTTGATGTTGTTAAGAAACTGAAGGATATAGAAGAGTTTGGTTTGAAAATTCAGTGTTTCCTCATTTAATTTTCTTTGGGAGAGGTACTAAATTTCATCTGTTTTCAAATAAAGAATCATACAAAACCTAATTTTCCAGCTATACACCTTTTTCAGTTAATTTTCTTACTTTAACTTGATGTTGTTATGAAACTGAAGGATATAACACAGTTTGGTTTGAAAATTCAGTTTCCTCATTTAATTTTCTTTGGGAAAAGTACTAAATTTCATCTGTTTTCATATAAATGATCATACAAAACCTAATTTTCCAGCTATACATCTTTTTCTGTTAATTCACTTACTTTAACTTGATGTTGTTATGAAACTGAAGGATGTAGCACAGTTTGGTTTGTAAATTCACTTTCCCCATTTAATTTTCTTTGGGAAAAGTACTAAATTTCATCTGTTTTCAAATAAACAATCATACAAAACCTAATTTTCCAGCTATACACCTTTTTGAGTTAATTCTCTTACTTTAAAATTTCGGTTAATTAACAATTTTCCAGTAAGAGCTAGTAAGATTTTGTACAATTTTGAAATAAAAATTATATGAAAACAACAATTTAAATAATTGACTATTTTTAATTACACAAATTTTGAGTTCAGAGGGCTGTAAATCCAAAATAACTAAAGATATTTGAATTCCGTTTGACAATTTGTGTTAACCAACATTTTTCCAGTAAGAACTATTAAGATTTTATATAATTTTGATAGGAAA
The DNA here is from genome assembly GCA_963942505.1 of Lordithon lunulatus. Lineage (NCBI taxonomy): Eukaryota > Metazoa > Arthropoda > Insecta > Coleoptera > Staphylinidae > Lordithon > Lordithon lunulatus. The sequence continues at coordinate 33,908,838 of OZ012675.1, forward strand.
ACTATAATACAAAAATAATTTAAATAATGGAATATATTTAATTATACGAATTCTGATTTCAGAGGGCTGTAAATCCAAAACAAGTAAAGATATTTGAATGCCGTTCAAAAATTTGGGTTAATCAACATTTTTTCAGTAAGAAATATTAAGATTTTTTACAATTTTGATATAAAACTATAATGAAAAAACAATTTAAATAATTAAATATTTTTAATTACACAAATCTGATTTCAGAGGGCTATAAATCTAAAATAACTGAAGATATTTCAATGTCGTTTGAAAATTTGGACTAATCAACATTTTTTCAGTAAGTACTATTAAAAGTTTATACTATTTTGATATGAAAACTATAATAAAAGAACAATTTAAATAATTGGATATTATTAATTATACAAATTCTAATTTCAGAGCGCTGCAAATCTAAAATAACTAAAGATATTTCAATCAGGTTTAAAAATTTGAGTTAATCAACATTTTTTTCAGTAATAACTATCAAGATTTTATACAATTTTCATTTGAAAACTATAATAAAACAACAATTTAAATCATTAAATATATTTAATTACACAAATTCTGAATTCAGAGGGCTGTAACTCCAAAACACCTGCAGCTGTTTGAATGCCTTATGAAAATTTGGGTTAATGAACATTTTTTCAATAAGAACTAGTAAGATTTTATAATATTCTGAAATAAAAACAATATTAAAACAACAATTTAAATAAAAAACAACTGAAGATATTAGAATATAGTTTGTAAGTTTTGGTTAATCAATATTTTCTCAATTAGTACAGTTTACATTTTAATAAATGTTTATAAGAAAAATCTATTAAAACAATAATCGAAATATTTTAATATTTTCAATTACACAAATTCTAATTTCAGGGGGCTGTAAATCAAAAACAGCTGAAGATATTTAAACGTAGTTTCAAAATTAATTTAAGTTCATCAAACTTTTTTCTATAGGAATAGGTATGAGTGTAATACATTTTTAATTTTTGATATTTTTTAATAACATGTATTCTGATTTCAGAGCGATTACACCCCTCAAACAGTTATATTTGATCATGACTGAGCCATCAGCTTCCCGCGCGACAACGGCGCCGCGGTGATCATCCCTTACGCAAACACCGCATCCGCTAATTATCCCCTATTTTTTTTCCGCAGCTGCCAGCGCCGGACAATGCGCGCCCGTGAAAACCGTTGACCATCCTGGCCCCTAGACAATAATAGACGCAAACAAAACTAACCCTACCGCGTTGTTCTCACGGACTGGTCAGGCCGGTATGCAAATTAAGGGTCAACGGGTTCCTACTTGGCCCCTATGCGGATACACGGAGAAAAAAAAATGGTCAAAACCGGTTAAGGGATGCGTTTTTTAACTTCCTGAAGGACCGCGGGCCAGGTAGAACGCCGCTACAATAACGGCGCGACCCTTTCACCGACACAGGTGAAGATAAATCTGTTTTGTTTGTGCGGAGATGAAGGGTGAATTCTATATTATTATTTTAACTCAACACTAAATTTAACATAACGCTATTATAAAACTGAAACTGATAGGAAGATATAGTTTGAAAATTCTGTTTCCTCGTTACATTTTCTTTAAGAAAAGTCTTTATTGTTAACTGTTTTCATATCAACAAGCACATATAAACAAATTTTCCGGCTATACTCAATTTTCGGTATTAAGATTTAATTTAACTCTAACTTTAACTTGCTGCTGTTATAAATCTAAAAGAGGGAGAAGGGTTTAGTTTGAAAATTCAATTTCTTCATTCTATTGTCTTTGGGAAAAGTGCTTACTTTCAACTGTTTTCAAATCAACAACCACACAAAACCAGATTTTCCAGATAACAGTTTTTCCGATGTTAAGATTTAAATTATCTCCAACTTCAACTTCTATGAAACTAAAATATATAGCCGAGTTTAGTTTCAAAATTCAGTTTACGATTCAATTTTCTTCTGGAAAAGTCATTATTTTCATCTGTTTTTGAATTAACAACTGCTCAAATACAATTTTTTGACTATAATACTTTTATGATGTTAAAATTTAATATACTCTTACTTTAACTAAACGATATTGCGAAGTGTAGTTTGAAAAATCAGTTTTCTCATTAAATTTTCTATAGGAAAAGTTCTTATTTTCAACTGTTTTCAAATAAACAACCACTAAAAAAAATCTTCCGACTATATTGCTTTTCCAATATTATTATTTAATATCATTCTTGTTATCTTGATGCTATTCTAAAACTAAAAGAGATAACGGAGTATAGTTTAAAAAATCGGGTTCCTCATTAAATTTTCTTCAGAAAATGTCCTAATTTTCAACTGTATTCATGTCAGTATCCATACGGAACCAGATTTTCCGGATATACTCGATTTCCTATATTAATATTTGATTAAATTTAACTTCAACTTGATGTTATTATAAACCTAAACCAGATAAATGAGTTTAGTTTGAAAATTCGGTTTCCACATTAAATTTTCTTTAGAAAATGTCCTTATTTCCAACAATTTTCAAATCAACAATCACACAAAACCAGATTTTACAGATAACTGTTTTTCCGATGTTAGGATTTAAATTATCTCCAACTTTAACTTGATGCTCCTATGAAACTAAAATATATAGCCGAGTTTAGTTTCAAAATTCAATTTTTCCATTCAATTTTCTTTGGGAAAAGTAATTATTGTCATCTTTTTTTGAATTAAAAGCTGATCAAATAATTTTTTTTTACTATACTGCTATTCTGATGTTAATATTTGATTTAACTTGTTGCTATTATAAAACTAAAAGAGATAAGAGAGTATAGTTTGAAAATTCAGTTTCCTTATTAAATTTTCTTTAGAAAAAGTGCTTACATTCAACTGTTTTCAAGTCAACAACCATACAAAATCAGATTTTCCGGATATACTCGTTTTCCTATATTAAGATTTGATCAAATTCTAAATTTAACTTGATATTATTATAAAACTAAAAGAGATGCATGAGTTTAGTTTGGAAAATGAGTTTCATCGTTAAATTTTCTTTAAGAAAAGTCTTCATTTCCAAATCTTGTCAAATTGGTTTCGCCTGAAAAGTGTTGAGAAGAATAAATGGACATTATGGGGATGTTTAACCAATAAAGCATCCCTCCTCCTTTCTCAACCGGGCTTGGGACCGGCTATGGCGAAGTTGATTCTTTATAATGTTTAAACAAACTACAAACATTGTTATCTGTAAATGTTGTAAAAAAATATGTCGATAAAAACGTCTTAATTACCAAACCAAAAAAATTATATTTGTTTGTTGATTTTTTTGTATCCCCTCTTAATACCAACTCTTAAAAATATTTAATGTATCTAAAACTAGTACAGGTACTGCAAACAAACAAAAAATTATTAAATATAAAATACACAAACATAATTTTTTGCTGTGGTTTTGTTTGCGTGTTTTAATAAATAGCCCGCCTCGCGCATCGTCGTCGCCGGGCGTCGCGGGGGGCGGCGGCGGCGGCGGCGAGGGACGTGTATTCACTAGATTGTCAAAACTTATCTTTAGAACTTAAAATTAAAACGTTGCAATTAGTCCTTAATGGGCCGCGCACAAAGAAGGTCGTTTTTCAAAATTGTTTCTTCTCGAACAAGCCCGTTCTTTTCAGCTCACCCCCGTCCGCGCGCGTCGAGCGCCACCAACAACGGAGATAGATAAATTATCTTTTAAATACGCGAGTGATAGCGCCCCTTAATTCGCAAAGTTAAAGATAAATTATATTTTCTTTTGCACTCCCCATCTCGTTCTACCTATACAAACGTAATTTTTGTACGGGTTGCAATGTGGAAATTAAAACAGTTTCTTGTTGTTGTTATTAAGAAATTAAGGGATGAATTCGAATTTATTTTTATATTTAAAAAAATCAAACAAATATGAGAGATATGCTGTTTTTAACATTGCGGGCACGTCTTGAGCAGATTTTATAAAATTTACTTTTCCGAGAGCAACTAACAAATAAAAAAACATTGCTATTATATCCTTGAATAAGAATTGAAATAAAATTAATGCAAAATATATTTAAATCGTACGAGTTTTAGTTCAAATCGATCAATAAATTCAATCGTTGATCTAAATGATCTTCATAGACACGATCGAATTTATTAATCGATTTGCTAACTTAATAAGATATTTGGCATTAATTCTACTTCAATTCTTATTCAAGGATATCCTTCATCTAAATAATTTTCATAGACACACAAAAATCACCGCCACCATGGTGACTATGACAAAATTTCTAGTTTCTGTAATTAGGAAAAATGAAACAACATTGAATTAAAGTTTTCAATAAAATTTTAAAATCAATATAAAATTGGTTTGTGAGATTTATATCGATTTCCAAGATATTCAGAATCGTCTAAATTGAGACTATTAAAAGCTGTAATTAATTTTGTTTACTTTGACGCAGTTTTTGCACTATTGTGTTAAATCTAGCTACACCTAGAGTATTAAATTTGATTTTATGTATATAAAAGACACTTCTATATACATATATTCAAACCGAAAACTTCCATAAGAAGATTTTATTGAGATACAATCGCCTGAATTCAACGATTCAAGTCTGCAGATTCTAAATGTTTTCTAAATATTTTTTTTTAATGTAATGTAATTGAGACAATCAATGTATGATAAAAAATAAATGCGATTTCCTACTAAATAAATTTGTGTGTTATTTTAGCACCTTAATACGAATTTTGATTTGTATAAATAGTTTTAGATAATTAAGAACTAAATAATTTCCAGGCGATAGATTTAAAATTGATGCTCAAAGTAATTCCTTTAAGTTTTTCTGTTCTCGTCTTTTTTTTTGCCGTCCCGACTTTCCGAACAAGTTTCAAGCGCTTTAAAAAGTGCGGTGATTAATTAAACGGCTTCTCTTCTGCTGCGTTGCGGGGGGGGTTGGTAAAAAGCGCGCGGCCCCCCCGCGCGCGCTCGGAAATAAAAAAGCGCCTCGCCAGAGCGGCCAATAATAAAGGACTAAGATGGCCGCCACGGCGAAGCAATCAACTCTTTCCGATGTAAATTCGAGCGCGTCTCTTCACCACCCCTCTCTTCGTCCCCTGAAACACCCCCGTTTCAAACCCTCTTTTATTCTTTCACCCTACTTTTACACTTCGAACGGGCGAGGGGTCGGCCGCGGAGCTATCGGGTGCGAGCAGAACGGCTGCACGCGGATTTTGGGGGTGGAAAAGGACGGAGCGGTGCTCTCCTTAAATGTCCGTTTGTACACTACGGCAGAATTTTCGTTTTCTTCTTTCCCCGTTATCTCGTGAGTTTTATTGATTTCTTTGTTCGGATTTTAAAATGCGAGCAGCGGCAGCGATTCGCATATCGGGCATCAAATCTTAAAGGGTTGAAGGGATGGGGAGGATATCTAGAAACTATAAAAATAACTCTATACTAATACAATAGATATAAGGAAAAGTATACTGGGACTAAACTGGCACTACTGTGTACAAACTAGGGTACAGATTTCAAAGGGTATTAGATGATGGAAAGGAATTTGTGGTACAACTTCACCAACCCTTTAAGTGGCTGTAACTATAAAAGTAGTAGCTATTTTAAATCAGCAATAGAAAATTCAGATTTAGCATATGATTTTCTTTTATAAATGTCCAAGTAACTGGGAAAATCTAGACTATTTGGGAAAAATAAATCAATTTTCCGATAATCTAGTTTTAGTTTTACTATTAGTAGCAAGTTTGAGGGGATGTAACTATACAACTAGTGGCTGTATTAAATTAAATTAAATCAATTATAGAAAATTCAGATTTATCATTAAATTTTCATTTATAAATGTCGAAGTATCTGGGAAAAACTATACTATTTAGGAAAAATAAATCAATTTTCCGATAATCCTCAAGTTTTACTATTAGTAGCAAGTTTGAAGGACTGTAACTGTACAACTAGTAGCTGTTTTAAATCAGTAATAGAAAATTCAGATTTAGCATTCAATTTTCTTTTATAAATGTGCAAGTAACTCAGAAAATCTAGACTATTTGGGGAACATAAATTAATTTTCCGAGAATTCTTCTTTTCGTTTCACTACTAGCAGCAAGTTTGAAGGGCTGTAACTGTACAATTAGTATCTGTTTTAGATCAATAATAGAAAATTTAGATTTAGCATTTAATTTTTTTTTATAAATGTGCAAGTAACTGAGAAAATCTAGACTATTTCGGGAAAATAAATTAATTTTCCGAGAATTCTCAAGCTTCACTACTAGTAGCAAGTTTGAAGGGCTGTAACTGTACAATTAGTGGCTGTTTTAAATCAATAATAGAAAATTCAGATTTAGCATTTAATTTTCTGTTATAAATGTGCAAGTAACTGGGAAAATCTAGATATTTGGGAAAAATAAATCAATTTTCCGATAATCCTCAAGTTTCACTATTAGTAGCAAGCTGTAATTATACAACTAGTGGCTGTTTTAAATCAATTATAGAAAATTCAGATTTAACGTTTAATTTTCTTTTATAAATGTTAAAGTAACTGAGAAAATCTAAATTATTAAATAAAAATAAATCAATTTTCCGATAATCCTCAAGTTTTACTATTAGTAGCAAGTTTAAAGGCCTGTAACTGTACAACTAGTAGCTGTTTTAAATCTATAATAGAAAATTCAGATTTAGCAGTTAATTTATTTTATAAATGTCCAAGTAACTTGGAAAATCTAGATTAGTTGGGAAAAATTAATCAATTTTCCGATAATCCTCAAGTTTTACTATTAGTAGCAAGTTTGAAGGGCTGTAACTGTACAACTAGTAGCTGTTTTAAATCTATAATAGAAAACTCAGATTTAGCAGTTAATTTTCTTTTATAAATGTCCAAGTAACTTGGAAAATCTAGATTATTTGGGAAAAATTAATCAATTTTCCGATAATCCTCAAATTTTACTATTAGTAGCAAGTTTGAAAGGCTGTAACTGTACAACTAGTGGCGTTTTTAAATCAATAATAGAAAATACAGATTTAACATTTAATTTTCTTTTATAAATGTCCAAGTAACCGTGAAAATCTAAACTATTTGGGAAAAATAGATCAATTTTCCGATAATCCTCATGTTTTACTACTAGTATCAAGTTAGAAGGGTTGTAACTATACAACTAGTGGCTGTTTTAAATCAATTATAAAAAATTAAGATTTAACATTTAATTTTCTTTTATAAATGTCCAAGTAACTTGGAAAATCAAGACTACTTGGGAAAAATAAATCGATTTTCCGAGAATCTTCAAGTTTTACTATTAGTAGCAAGTTTGAAAGGCTGTAACTGTACAACTAGTGGCTGTTTTAAAAATCAATAATAGAAAATTCAGATTTAGAATTTAATTTTCTTTTATAAATGTTAAAGTAACTGGGAAAATCTAGATTATTTGGGATAAATAAATCAATTTTCCGAGATTTCTCAAGTTTCACTAGTAATAGCAAGTTTGTGGGGCTGTAACTATACAACTAGTAGCGATTTTCATTCAAGAATGGAAAATTCAGATTTATTATATTTATATATTATCATTTAATTTCCTCTTCAAAATATTTATATAAATAGTAAAACGTGTATTATTTACGACAAAAAAATCAAATTTTCCTAACATCCTTCAGTTTCTCTACTTGTATGTACAGTTTGAATGGCTGTAACTATAAAAGTTGTAGCTATTTTGAATCAATAATAAATAAATTCAGATTTAACATACAATATTCATTCTAAAAATATTTATTTATTATTATAAATAATTATATTTTATTTATTCAGGCAAAATATCTATTAGTTGAAAAAAAAAACAAATAACATATTGGTATGTGCAACTTTGAAAATTGTAATAATTCAAATGTGATTGAAATCTATACAGTACTGTTTGCATGGTAAAATTTTCTGAGTAACATTTCGCACCAACAAAGAAAATCGCGTTTTTAATAAGTACGCAGCTCTGTCGGGGAATGTACGGCTCTCCTCCCTCGCGCGCGCCCGCCCGGCGCCTCCACCACCCCTGCCCGTTCGCTGCAGAGAAATATAAATATCTCGAGCTTCAAAGAAAATCTTTTAAAATGCCGGGGCTTTGAAACGATTCTCGGATTCTTTATTAAGAAAATAAGAGCGAGAGGGGCGGCCGGACGGCGGCGTTGCGCGCCCCCTGCCACCCCACGCGCGCGCTCTTAAAACGCCAACCCGCTTTTTCATAATCGCCTATTTGGAAATACGCTTGATTTTATTTCATGATTTTATGGGAATGTTATTTTTTATCTGTAAATACTCATTTCCTTTAAACTCTATCGGGGCGAATATTCGCGAATCAGTTTCACATTTTTTCAAATATTTTCTGTGACGTGAAGTGTTCAGTGAAGAAATTTCAGATTTAACATTGAATATTCATTCTAAAAATACTTTTTTATTTTTATTTATCAGGCAAAATCTCTATTGGGTGAAAAAAAAACAAATAATATATTAGTATGTGCAACTTTGAAAATTGTAATAATTCAAATGTGATTGAAATATATACAGTACTGTTAGGATGCTAAAATTTTCTGAGTAACATTTCTCTCTTAAGGTCACTCCTCTGAGCTTTACATTTTCGCAATAGAAAAGCCTCACTTCTATAAAGATACAACTTTTTTTTTTCTGATCAATTCTTCAGGTAATGTTATTATAACTCGCGCGCCGAATCAATTGAGTAATAAAGACGAGTTATGTTCCCGAGAGCGCTCTTCTTATTAGCTAAGTAAAGACGGGTGGACGAATTTGAAGAAGCGGCTTTACACAGGACATTAGTATCTATGGCATTGCTTTAGCAAAATCCTTTGTGCTAAGCTTTGCCTCCACTGAGGCTTCAAGAAGTTTAAATTTGCTTGTATAGTTTAATACGGACGTATATAGTGGGCAGGGCTATTGCGAGCGTGAACGCAGTATTCACTCAATTTCTTCGGCGATTCTAGTATCATTAATAATTTTATATATATATATATATATATATATATATATATATATATATATAAATATAATAATATAAAAATAACTCATCTTATCAATATCTATCTTAATGTGTCTTATTTTTATTAAAATATAATATGATATGATATTTACATAAAAATCTAAAATGAATAATAAAATATGTGACAACCCATGAAAGAGCTGTAGTGAAATAAAACTAGGATATATTAAGTTGTTATTTTTTTTAAATCATGGATGATTGTGTAAATCAACATATTAATCTTCAAAATGAGGTAGAATTTGTCGAATTTAGATAAGGATTAAGTTTATAAATGAGGCAAATTTAAAATAAGTGACATCCCATGAAATAGCTATTGGTAAATTAAACTGTAATAAAGTAAATTGAAAGTTTTTTCAAAATTATTGCTAATTAAATGTATAACCAACTTATTTATCTCTAAAATGAGATGTAATTTGCTGAATTTGGACAAGGATTAAATATAAAAATGAGTACCAAATTTAAAATATGTGAAATCTCATGAAAAAACTGTAATAAATTGAATTGTTAGTTTTTCAAAATTATGGCTAATAGTTGTGTAACATACTTATTAATCTTCAAAATGAGGTATAATTTGCCGAATTTGGAGAAGGATTAACTTTAAAAATTAAGCAAATTAAATATATGACACCCCATTAAAGAACTGTTATGAAATAAAATTCTGATAAATTAAGTTGTTAGTTTTTCAAAATTATGACTTATAAAATGTGTAACCAACTTATTAACCTTCAAAATGAGATATAACATGCTGAATTAGGACAAGGATTAACTTTAAAAATCAGACAAATTTAAAATATGTGACATTCCATGAAAAAGCTGTTGTTAAACGAAACTGTAAAAAATTTAATTGATAATTTTTCAAAATTATTGCTGATGAAATGTATAACCGACTTACTATCTTCAAAATGAGGTATAATTTGCAGAATTTGGAGAAGGATTAACTTTAAAAATGAGACACATTTAAAATATGTGACATCCAATGAAACATCTATTAGTAAATGAAACTGTAATAAATTAAATTGTTAGGTTTTCAACATTTTGGCTAATAAAATGTGTAACAGACTTATAAATCTTCAAAATGAGATATAATTTACTGAATTTGGACAAGGATTACCTTTAAGAATGAAGCAAATTTAAAATATGTGACACCCCATGAAAGAACTGTTGTGAAATAAAATTGTGATAAATGAAGTTGTTAGTTTTTCAAAATTATGGCTAATAAAATGTGTAACCGATTTATTAATCTTCAAAATGAGGTATCATTTGCCGAATTTGGACAAGGATTAACTTTTAAAATGAGGCGAATTTAAAATATGTGACATCTCATGAAACAGCTATTCGTAAATTAAATTGTAATAAATTGAATTGTTCGGTATTCAAAATTATGACCGGTAAATTGAGTAATCAACTAATAAATCTTCAAAATGATGTATAATTTTTTGAATTAGGATAAGGATTAACTTTAAAAATGAGGCGAATTTGAAATATATGACACCCCACGAAAGAGCTGTAGTGAAATAAAACTGTAATACATTAAATTGTTAGTTTTTCAAAATTATGGCTTATAAAATGTGTAACCGACTTATTAGTCTTCAAAATGAGGTATAATTTGCTGAATTTGGATAAGGATTAACTTTAAAAATGAGGCAAATTTAAAATATGTCACCACATAAAGAGCTGTTGTTAAATGTAAAAACTGTAATAAATTAAATTGTCTGTTTTTCAAAACTATGGCTTATAAAATATATAACAGACTTATTCATCTTCCAAATGAGATATAATTTGCTGAATTTGGTCAAGTATTAAGTTTAGAAATGAGGCAAATTCAAAATGTGTGACACCCCACGAAAGAGCTCTAGAGAAATAAAACTGTAATATATTAAATTGATAGATTTTCAAAATTATGGCTGATAAAATGTGTAACAGACTTATTAATCTTCAAAATGAAGTATAATTTTCTGAATTTCGACAAGAATTAACTCTAAAAAATGATACAAATTTAAAATAGGTGACATCCCATGAAAAAGCTGTTGTTAAATAAAACTGTAATAAATTAAATTGTAAGTTTTTCAAAATCATGTCTGTTACAATGTATATTAGACTTACTAGTCTTCAAAATGAGATATAATTTGCTGAATTTGGACAAGGATTAACTTTAAAAATGAGACAAATTTAAAATATGTGACATCCCATGAAAGAGCTGTTGTTAAATGAAATTTTAATAAACTAAATTGTTAGTTTTTCAAAATTATGGCTAATACAATGTGTAGAAGACTTAATAATCTTCAAAATGAGATATAACTTGCTGAATTTGGATAAGGATTAACTTTAAAAATGAGATCAATTTAAAATATGTGACATTCCATGAAAGAGCTATTGGTAAATGAAACTGTAATAAATTAAATTGTTTGTTTTTCAAAATTTTGCCTTATAAAATGTATAACCGACTTATTTATCTTCAAAATGAGATATAAGTTGCTTAATTTGGACAAGGATTAAATTTAAAATATGTGACATCCCATGAAACAGCTATTGGAAAATTTAACTGTAATTAATTAAATTGTTAGTTTTTCAAAATTATTGCTGATAAAATGTGTAACAAACTTATTAATCTTCAAAACGAGGCATAACTTGCCGAATTTGGATAAGGATTAACTTTAAAAATGAGGCGAATTTAAAATATATGACATTACATAAAAGAGCTGTTGATATATGAAACTGTAATAAATTAAATTGTAAGTTTTTCAAAATTATGACTAATGAAACGTACAACCGACTTATCAATCTTCAAAATAAGGTAGAATTTGTTGAATTTGAAAAAGGATTAACTTTATAAATGAGGCAAATTTAAAATATGTGACATCCCATGAAACAGCTACTGTTAAATGAAACTGTAGTAAATTAAATTGTTAGTTTTTCAAAATTATTGCTAATAAAATGTATAACCGAGTTATTAATCTTTAGAATGAGGTATAATTTGCTGAATTTGGACAAGGAATAACTTTAGAAATGAGGCAAATTTAAAATATGTGACACCCCACGAAAGAGCTGTAGTGAAATTAAACTGTAATAAATTAAATTATTAGTTTTTCAAAATTATGGCTTATAAAATGTGTAACCGACTTATTAATCTTCAAAATGAGATATAAATTTCTGAATTTGAACAAGGATTAACTCTAAAAATGATACAAATTTAAAATATGTGAGATCCCATGAAACTGTAATAAATTAAATTGTTAGTTTTTCAAAATTATGGTTGATAAAATGTGTAATAGATTTACTAATCTTCAAAATGAGGTATAATTTGTTGACAAGGATTCAAAATTAGAAAAATTTAAAATATGTGACATCCCATGAAACAGCTATTGGCAAATGAATCTGTAATAAATCAAATTATTAGTTTTTCAAAATTATTGCTAATATAATGTGTAAACGACTTATACATCTTCAAAATGTGATATAATTTGACGACTTTGGATAAGGATTAACTTTAGAAATGAGGCAAATTTAAAATATGTGACAGTCCATGAACGAGGTGTTGTTAAATGAAACTGTAAAAAATTAATTGTTAATTTTTCAAAAGGATTGTTGATAAAATGTGTAACCGACTTATTGGTCTTCAAAATGAGGTATAATCAGATAAATTTGGACAAAGATTAACTATTAAAAAAGAAGCAAATTTAAAACATATGTTAACCCATGAACGAGCTGTTGTTAAATAAAACTTCAATAAATTAAGTTGTTAGTTTTTTTAAATTATGGCCCAATAAAGTGTAAAAGACTCATTATTATATCTTCAAAATGAGGTATAATTTTCCGAATTTTTACAAGGATTAACTTTAAAAATGAGGCGAATTTAAAATATTTGTTATCACATAAAAGAGCCGTTGCTAAATGAAACTGTAATAAATTAAATTATTAGTTTTTCAAAATTATGGCTAATAAAATGTGTAACAGACTTATTTATCTTCAAAATGAGGTATAACTTGTTAAATTTGGTCAAGTATTAAATTTAGAAATGAGGCAAATTCAATATTTGTGTCACCCCATGAAAGCGCTGTAGTGAAATAAAACTGTAATAAATTAAATTGTTAGATTTTCAAAATTATGGTTAGCAAAATTTGTAATAGACTTACTAATCTTCAAAATGAGGTATAATATGTTGAATTTGGACAAGGATTAACTTTAAAAATTAGACAAATTTAAAATATGTGACATCTCATGAAACAGCTATTGGCAAATGAAACTGTCATAACTTACTTTGTTAGTTTTTCAAAATTATGGATAACAATATGTGTAACCGACTTATTAATCTTGAAAATGAGGTATAATTTTCTGAATTTGGACAAGGATTAACTTTAGAAATGAGGCAAATTTAAAATATAAGACATCCAATGAAAGAACTGTTGTTAAATGAAATTGTAATAGATTAAGTTGTTAGGTTTTCAAAATTATGGCTAATAAAATATGTAACAGACTTATTAATCTTCAAAATGAGGTATAATTTGCTAAATTTGGTCAAGTATTAAGTTTAGAAATGAGGAAAATTTAATGTGTGTGATATCCCATGAAAGAGCTGTTGTGAAATTTATTATTATTTTTTAATTTTTATTTAGAAGAAGTATTTATGTGAAAGCAGTTCAAAAAATTTAGAGGTTATTATGTAATACTCTCCATCAGTATTTCGAGTAACATTCTACTCTTTATCAATGGAAACCTGAAGAAGAGTAGAACGCTTCTTTATTAAATTGGATTTTTTTTACAAAATGTTGAATTTGTTTATAAAAAACACAGAGAAATGATCTATGTGAACAGTTTTTGATTGATCGATAGAATTTTTCATAGTGCCGCCCGGATTTATGAGTGACAGACCCTTCGCCTTATAATCTCTACCCCTCGCTGAAAAAGTGACGCAAAAGTAATCGCAGCCAAACTAAAGCGCGAGGGGTGAAATTATTTTAATGGCGGTAATAATAAAAGCCAGTGAGTATAATTTTCTACTATGAAATGTTAAAAAAATCTACTGTTTATAGGTCATATAATAATATTTATTAATATAATAAGATTTATTATACATTTAAATTCATATAGAATATTTCTTTATGCCCTGTAAGTACTTTGGATCCCTATAACTATCATATTGATGTAAAAGTTGTAAATTCTCGTAGAATGAGATATTTTGATTTATTTATTTAACCTCTTCATGGTGCCTGTAAGCAGTACAAAAACTGTTTGACCAGGACCTACACTTTACCGAAAATAATAATCTAATTATAAAGAAAAAATAAATAAAATTAAAAGTTAAAACAAAATAACAGAGAAAACGTAAATGAAAAAATATATACTGAATCAGTAGATCAAAATAAATCAGAATAAGATAACCTAACTGAGAATAATCATAATACAAGAAACCTTAAACATCTACATAATTTTTCTATACCTACATTTAAATTATTTTATAGTATAGATTTTATATATATATATATATATATATATATATATATATATATATATATATATATATTTATATATAGAAGTATCAACAATTTAAAAGTGGCATAGCAATTTCCATTGCACAAACTAATCTCTAGAATAGAGTGATAAGATGATATCAGTTCTAGCCACTCGATCTGAATGTCGACACAACCGTATTTTTCTTGCTCCGATTTATTTAAAGGGTTGAGAAAATGGGATGCCGCGTACGTCCCCCCAAGTGCAAGTGATTGATAAGAGCGAGAGATAACGGCCCGCCGGATGGTGGGGGGGTTCCGGAGAGACGGCGCAGGACAAGGAGAAAAGTCATCAAAAAAGCGGGCGAAGTTAAAATTAAAACGCTAATCGAAAAGGGTAAGACTCTCCCTCTCCCCCGGTCGACGAATAAAAAATCGCACGGCGAACGGCCGGCCCCGGGGGGTGGTGGCGGCGGCGGCGGCGGAGAGGCAGCGAGGGCAAAAAATTAATGAGATCCTTGTTTTTATTGATTTTCCACCGAGGGGCAAATCGAGAGGGAATATTAAAAAGGTTTTCTTATATTCCGCGGTACAGCACGACGAAAAAGTTTCGCGCGCGCCACCCTCGCCGGTTTCGGACCCCTCGTTGCTCGATAGCAAACAGAGGCGAAACTTCGCCATTTATGATTTATTAACGGCGGCGGCACGGAGAAAAAGATTGGCTGGAAATAGAAAATGAAACGCAAAAGTCTACTGCAAAAAGCTTTTAGAGCGGTTATTAATAATTTAATGAATTATCGATTTTTTTTTCAAAAACTTTATACATACAGTTACAATTTTATAGGAATATTTTTTATTTAGATATTAATATGTTTTAGTTAAAACATTTCACGTTCAAAATTTATTTATTTTGCCTAACTATGAAATTGACTGCATGATTTTAGATTCCTCTGTGTAGAAGTTGTTTAATTTTTAAACTTGTACTACACTAATAGAACGCATTGTATAATTATCCTGATGATCTTGAAATATTTCAGGATCATCAAGATAATTATACAATTAATACAATTAAGTTTGTTTATGTTATATCTAATTAATTTTCGTTATTTTATTCTTTAATAGCCTTGAATTGGACAAAAAAAAATGATGACCAATTATCATATCTGTAGCTAATTACATAATAGAGCAGTTTATGCAATTAGCAACAGAAATTATTATTGGTCATCATTTTTTTTGTCCAATTCAAGACTATTAAAGAATAAAATAACGAATATTAATTAGATATAACATAAATAAACTTAATTCGTCATAGAAAACAGAAAATAGAATTCTCAGTGGAAATACAAATTCAACTGGTTCTGTTTAATTTATTTCTATTCCAGCCCCTACTAAATTCTAACCAACGTACACATGTTTATTAATGTTTAAACATTTTTATTCTTTTACTGATAACACCTAAATGAGTCTCACGCCATTTTAACATCCGTTATTATTGTCTAAACTTTTTAAACTATACCCCGCGATAAACCCCAAAACTTTCTAGTTTAACTGATAAAAACTGGGTCGTTCACGACGTCCGAAAACTTCACAAGACACACAAGTTTCACGGCGTTTAGCTCGCGCACGGCTACTACACTAATTCCGGATTACAACGCACCCCGTTGCAAGCAATTAACACATGTGTATGTGTAGAGGGGTCAACCCGTTACCTGCCTCGGGCCGCGTGTAGGTCAGTGACGACCCTCGCGTCGCCCAAGGGGCACCCCAAGACTGGTCAGGCCAGTATGCAAATTATCCTGACCATGCATCTGTCCATTTAGAAAAGAATATAGTTTTTTTTTATTGCTCACACAACTCATTCAACCCGATTGCCCTGCGTAACGGTCCAAAAATTTAATTACCAATATTACTATAGCTACAACTAGCCGTTTTACATAAATAATGCGCGTCGCGAGTGTTAAGGTCGTTTTAGACAAGACAATTTCTTACCTCAAAAGTTTTTCAAGAAATGAATTCATATATCCTCCTCCCATACAATTTGTCCTTGACAAATAGAACGCGTTATATTTTTCCATTCGATCTATCAAAAACTATCTAAAACTTATAAGAATAAATTATATTTCTGCTTCTGCTAGACTCAGAAAAAGGTATAAATGGTTTATTTGCCTTACATATTAAAGCCGCAGTGAGGAAAGTTTGAAGAAGATTTACGATAAGACCAAATTTCAAAATTTAAAAAAATCATAATAACTTAAAAAATTAGATTTTCAAAATTTAAAAGAAAGAATTATATTTCTACTTCTGTTAGCCATAGAAGAAGGTTTAAATTGTTCATTGATCTTTCATATTAAATGCGTAGTGGAGAAGTTTCGAAGAAGATTTATGATTTTACCAATATTTCGAAATTAAAAAAATTATAATAAATTATATTTTCAAAATTTACAACAACACATTATATTTCTGCTTCTTTTAGCCTTAGAAGGACGTATAAGTTCTTCATTTACCTTTTATATTAAAGCCGATGTGAAGAAATTTCGAATAAGATTTACGATTTTACCAATATCTCGAATTTAGAAAAATCATAATAAATCAGTAAATTAGATTTTCAAAATTTATAAGAATGTATTATATTTCTGATTCAGTTTTCCTTAAAAAAAGTATAAATTGTTTATTTACCTTCCATATTAAAGGCACAGTGAAGAAATTTCGAAGAATATTTATGATTTTACCAATATTTCGAACTTAAAAAAAATCATAATAAATCAATCAATCCGATTTTTCAAATTTACAAAAGCATATTTTATTTCTGATTCAGTTTTACTTATAAAAAGGTATAATTTCTTCATTTGCGTTTTATATTAAAGCCGCAGTCAGGAAATTTCGAATAAGATTTACGATTTTACCAATATTTCGAAATTAAAGAAATCATAATATCAATCAATCAGATTTTCAAAATTTAGAAGAACATATTGTATTCCTGATTCTGTTAGTCTTAGAAAAAGGTATAAATTGTTCATTTACCTTTCATATTAAAGGCGTAGTGAATAAAATTCAAAGAAGATTTACGATTTTCTCAATATTATGAATTTAAAAAATCATAATAAATCAGTAAATCATATTTTCAAAATTTATATGAACATTTGATATTCCTGCGTTAGATTTACTAAAAAGAAAGTATAAAATGTTAATGTACCTTTCATATTAAAGGCGCAGTGAAGAAATTTCGAATAAGATTTTTGATTATACCGATATTTCTAAATTGAAAAAATCATAATAAATCAATAAATCAGTTTTTTTAAATTTAGAAGAAAACATTTTATTGCTGTTTCTGTTAGCCTTAGAAAAAGGTATAAATTGTTCATTTACCTTTCATATTAAATCCGCATTGAAGAAATTTCGAATAAGATTTTCGTTTTTACCAATATCTCGAAATTTAAAAAATCATAATAAATCAATCAATCAGATTTTCAAAATTTAGAAGAATATATTGTATTCCTGCTTCTATTAGCCTTAGAAAAAGGTATACATTGTTCATTTACCTTTAATATTAAAAGCGCAGTGAATAAAAATTGGAGAAGATTTACGATTTTACTAATAATTCAAAATTAAAAAAATCATAATAAATCAATCAATCAGATTTTCAAAATTTAGAAGAACAAATTGTATTCCTGATTCTGTTAGCCTTAGACAAAGGTATAAATTGTTCATTTACCTTTTATATTAAGAAGTGAAGAAATTTCGAATAAGATTTTCGTTTTTACCAATATCTCGAAATTTAAAAAATCATAATAAATCAATCAATCATATTTTCAAAATTTAGAAGAATATATTGTATTTCTGCATCTATTAGCCTTAAAAGAAGGTATAAATTGTTTATTTACCTTTCATATTAAAGGCGCAGTGAATAAAATTTGAAGAAGAGTTACGATTTTACTAATATTTCAAAATTTAAAAACTCTTAATAAATCAAAAAATCGATTATTTAAAATATACAGGATTATATTGTATTCCTGCTTCCCTTCGCTTCAGAAAATGGTGTAAATTGTTCATTAATATTAAAGGCGCAGTGAATTGAATTGGAAAAAGATTTACGATTTTACCAATGTTTCGAAATTAAAGAAATCATAATAAATCAACAAATCAGATTTTCAAAATTAACCACAACACACTGTATTTCTGTGTCTGTTAGCCTTAGAAGAAGGTATACATTCTTCATTTACCGTTTATATTAAAGCCGCAGCGAAGAAATTTCGAATAAGATTTACAATTTTGCCAATATTTCGAAATTTAAAAAATCAATATAAATCAATAAATCGAATCTTCAAAATTTACAGGTTTAGTTTGTATTCCTGCTTTCCTTCGCTTTAGAAAAAGTTATAAATTGTTCATTTACCTTCAATATTAAAGGCGCAGTGAACAGAATTGGAAAAAGATTTACAATTTTGCAAATATTTCGAAATTGAAAAAATCATAATAAATCAATAAGCAAGATTTTCAAAATTTAGAACAATGTTTTATATTTCTGCTTCTGTTAGCCTTAGAAAAAGGTGTAAATTGTTTATTTACCTTTTATATTAAAGGCACAGTGAAGAAATTTCGACGAAGATTTACGATTTTACCAATATTTCGAAATTTAAAAAATCATAATAAATTAACAAATCACATTTTGAAATGTTACAATAATATATTGTATTCCTGCATTTGTTAGCCTTAGGAGGAGGTATACATTCTTTGTTTTTACCTTTTATATTAAAGCCTAAGTGAAGAAATGTCCAAGAAGATTTACGATTTTACCAATATTTTGAAATTGAAAATATCATAATAATTCAATAAATAAGACTTTCAAAATTTAGAAGAACATATTGTATTCCTGCTTCTAATAGCCTTAGAAAAAGGTATAAATTGCTCATTTACCTTTAATATTAAAGGCGCAGTGAATAAAATCATAATAAATCTATAAATCAGATATTCAAATGTAGTAACAACACATTGTATTTCTGATTCTGTTAGCCTTAGAAGGAGGTATAAAATCTTCATTTACCTTTTACACTAAATCCGCAGTGAAGAAATTTCGAATAAGACTTACGATTTTACCAATATTTCGAAATTGAAAAAATTATAATAAATCTATAAATGAGATATTCAAAATTTAGAACAACGTATTGTATTTTTGCTTCTGTTAGCCTTAGAAAAATTTATAAATTGTTCATTTACCTTTCATATTAAAGGCGCAGTGAATAAAATTTGAAGAAGATTTACGATTTTACCAATATTTCGAACTTAAAAAATCATAATAAATTAATAAATTAGATTTTCAAAATTTACAACAACACATTATATTTCTGCTTCTTTTAGCCTTAAAGGGACGTATAAGCTCTTCATTTACCTTTTATATTAAAGCCTCAGTGATAAAATTTCGAAGAAGATTTACGATTTTAGTAATATTTACTTAAAAAAATCATAATAAATCAATAAATCAGATTTTCAAAATTTAGAAGAAAACATTGTATTCCTGCTCCTATTAGCCTTAGAAGAAGGTATAAATTGTTTATTTACCTTTCATATTAAAGGCGTAGTGAATAAAATTCAAAGAAGATTTATGATATTACCAATAATTCCAAATTAAAAAATCATAATAGATCATTAGAGTTATATTTTCAAAATTTATAAGCATTCATTATATACCAGACTCTATTGGTCGTAGAAAAAGTTATAAATTGTTTATTTAGCTTTTATATTAACGGCGCAATGAAGAAAATTCGAAAAAGATTTACGATTTCATCAATATTTATTAAGTTCCGTTCCATCTAAATTCAATTGAATAACATAGACATTTTTTTATATATAGGGTCAATACATTTCTCAATTAATCATACTCCTAGCAGTTTGATTAGAAAAACTATGTCAAGTCCTAATTAAAACGTCACCCGCAACGAAAGAAGCGCGCTAATTGCGGTCGTACAATTTTCCCGAGAGAGCGAGTTTTCTACCCCGCAGTGCGCGAGTCATCTCCGAAAAATGTCCGCATTGATTGGCGTCCGTTTCGCTCTTTTCCTCCGCTTTCCATCCCCGCCCGGTGGAAATAACAAGTTCCAATTATATACAAAATTAAAATTCATCTCATTGAAAAAGCGAACGAAACGAACGAACGGCCGTAGCAGAGAGCGGGGGTGGGCGGTTTCTATTAAAACTTTTTAAAGCGAAAACGCGAGCTTCATTAAAAACTTAAATTAAAACAAGTGGACACGATTGCTGCCCGGAAAATTAAATTCGGCACTGACGTTTTTTTTTTATTCGGTTGTATATTCAGAATCGATAGGAGTTGTATGGGGGAGCGCCATTGCTGCCGGATGAAAAATGAGGGGTTGTGATTTTTGCGTAGGGGTTGCATCCGTCCGCCCCCCTCCGCTGCTGGTCCCCATTAGATACCACTTATGGTGGCGCTAAGTGGACTAATTGCGTTCGACGACTGTATCGTTTATCACAAGCGGGCTCGGGTGAACGATTTTATTAACACTACTCGCGTTACAGCAGCAACATCGTAAACGGCTTAAGTTGCCAAGGGTTCATATTTTTAATAGCTACTACAGGAAAAAGTTACACGATCAATTATTCCCTGGCTCACTTCGCTCGCTTTCTATTCATATAATCCATTTTAAAAATGCAGAGTATTCTTTGATTATAGTACTTTTGAGTTTATAGTTTTGATAATTTTGAAGCTAAAAGCATGAGGAATATAATACTAATTTAATTTTATTCAAAATACAAAAATTGAATTTATTACGATTGATTTAATGACGAATATATGTAAAAAAATTAACATGTTTGTAATTTTCTGCTGTGATAATTAATTTCTTATTGAAAATTAATGAGAGATACTTCATTTTGAAGCCAAATGAATGATGAATACAAAAATAAAATATTTTTTCTCAATATGCAAAAATTGAATTTATTACTATTGATTTAATGAAGAATATATGCAAAAAATGTTACTAGTTTGTAATTTTCTGTTTTGATAATTAATTTTCTAATTGAAAATTGATGTGCTGTACTTAATTTTGAAGCTAAAAGCATGTGGAATTCGAAAATAAAATAAATTTACTAAATATGCATAAATTGAATTTATTACTATTGATTTAATGAAGAATATCTGTAAGAAAGTAACTTATTTGTAATTTCTTGCTGTGATAATTAATTTCTTATTAAAAATTAATAAGTTATACTTCATTTTGAATTTAGAATCATGAGGAATACAGATATAAAATAGTTTTACTAAATATGCAACAATTGAATTTATTACTATTTATTTAATGAAGAATATCTGCAAAAAAGTAACAAGTTTGTAACTTTTTGCTGTGATAATTAATTTCTTATTAAAAATTAATAAGTTATACTTAATTTTAAAGTTAAAAGCATGAGAAATACAAATAAAAAATAATTTTACTCAATATGCAAAAATTGAATTTATTACTATTGATTTAATGAAGAATATCTGCAAAAAAAAGTAATATGTTTGTTATTTTCTGCTGTGATAATTAATTTCTCATTGCAAATTAATGAGCTATACTTAATTTTTAAGCTAAATGAATGAGGAATATAAAAACAACATATTTTTTTCTCAATATGCAAAAATTGAATTTATTACGATTGATTTCATGAAGAATATCTGCAAAAAAGTAACATATTTGTATTTTTATTGTTGTGATAATTAATTTCTTATTAAAAATTAATGAGTTATACTTCATTTTGAAGGAAAAAGCATGAGAAATACAAATATAGAATAATTTTACAAATATGGAAAAATTTAATTTATTATTATTGACTAAATGAAGCAAATCTGTAAGAAAGTAACTTGTTTGTAATTTCTTGCTGTGATAATTAATTTCTTATTAAAAATTAATAAGTTATACTTCATTTTCAAGCTAAAAGCATGAGGAATACAAAAATAAAATAATTTTACTCAATATGAAATATTTTATATAAATTGATTTAATGAAGAATATCTGCAAAAAAGTAACATATTTGTATTTTTATTGTTGTGATAATTAATTTCTTATTCAAAATTAATGAGCTATACTTCATTTTGAAGCTAATTTCATGAAGAATACGAAACTAAATTAATTTTATTTCATTTGTTACGATTCTTTTCACATATAGATTTCTATCGAAAAGTTATTAAGTTACTAAGTCTTTCTATTATTATTTATTATTAATTGAGAAATGTATGAGCTTTACACCTAAAAAGCTTTGAAGTTTACCAATACAATTTCAAATTTAGAACATACATAGCAACTTATGGCAATTAAAACCAATTTTCATAAATTTACTCTATTAATATCTGACATTAAAAACTAACCGAAAGGTTAATCACGCTCCTAATTAACACTAATTTCCTACTAAAAGATCGCCCTACTAGTATTTAAAGTGGACAAGGCTATTTAAAGATCAAGTGTGTGTAGAAAAGTCACTTGCAATATTTTCAATCCCATCATGATCAGACCTTTTATTGTTTATAGTCCTTCCCAGCAGCATACAACTTTCTCCGGGGCCATGGGGGATCTGAGGACGCCCGCGCTTTTTTCCTCCTTCTTCTTCTCGCCACTTCCCCGGAAACTTTTAATTGGCAAAACTTAATTTAAAATACTTTCACGACGGTGGGGGCGGTGATCAGAGGGGCGGCCGGGCGCCGAGCGGAAGCTGAAAGAAATAAATCGAAGCCAGAACAAATTAGATTCCATTACGACAAGAAATTTAAACATTCAATTTTTTTTTTAGAAACAATTTCCTTTTCTTTCTTAAATAACAATTGAAATTATATTCAGTACCATCTGGGATCAATATTTCTTTATATCCTCATAAACAATCTATAAAAGCTCTTTATATTCGAATACATCAATATTGATCATCTCTTGCAGTTCTTTTACTTCTAGTAAAATACAAAAATATGATTCGCTTGCAAAAACCACAAACAATACTTTTTTTGAAGATATCTTTAGTATTTGTGTTCAAACAAACTTCATTCATATGTCCAATGAACGATAATTTAAATTATCTTTTAGAAAACATCATTATTTGGCCTCATTTGTTGTTCATTCGGTTGGTAAGTATGATTTACTAGCAAGAGAAGAAATATTTCTCATTTTTTTGAAAATATCTCTCTTTATTGTGACCGTACAATCTTCACTCACATACCAAATAAAAGATAAATAAATTATCTTTCAGAAAACATCATTATTTGCTACTATTGTTACTTAATTCGGTTGGTAGCTATGATTAACCAGCAAAAGAAAAAACTTTTCATAATTTTCTTAAAGATATCTCTATTAATTGTGGTCGTACAGTCTTCCTTCATACACCAAACGAAAAGTAATTTAATTATCTTACATAAAAACATAAGTTTCTGATATGATTTGTAGTTAATTACGTTGGAGACTATTATTTTCTAGCAAAAACACACATTTCAGATTTTCTTTCAAGATATCTTTATTATTTGCGATCGCAGAAACTTCATTCATATACCAAACGGAAGATAATTAAATTATCTTTCAGAATTCATCATTATTTGGTATCATTTGTATTTAATTTGGTTGATAAATATGATTTATTAGGAAGAAAAGAAATATTACACACTTTTCTTGAAGATATCTCTCTTAATTGTGATCATACAATCGTCATTTCTATACCAAACGGAAGATAATTAAATTATCTTTCAGAAATTATCATTATTTGATGTCAGGTGTTAGTTAATTTGGTTAGTAAATATGATTTATTAGCAAGAAAATAAATATTCCACAATTTTTTTGAACATATCTCTCTTAATTGTGATCATACAAACTTCATTTCTATACCAAACTGAAGATAATTAAATTATCTTTTAGAAATCATCATTATTTGGTATCATTTATATTTAATTTGGTTGATAAATATGATTTATTAGGAAGAAAAGAAATATTACACAATTTTCTTGAAAATATCTCTCTTAAGTGTGATCGTAAAATCTTCATTTCTATACCAAACGGAAGATAATTAAATTATCTTTCAGAAATTATCATTATTTGATATTAGGTGTTAGTTAATTTGGTTGGTAAATATGATTTATTACCAAGAAAAGAAATATTATACAATTTTCTTGAACATATCTCTCTTAACTGTGATCATAGAATCTTCATTTCTATACCAAACGGAAGATAATTAAATTATCTTTCAGAAATTATCATTATTTGATATTTGATGTTAGTTAATTTGGTTAGTAAATATGATTTATTAGCAAGAAATATTCCACAATTTTCTTGAACATATTTCTCTTAATTGTGATCATACAATCTTCATTTCTATACCAAACTGAAGATAATTAAATTATCTTTCAGATATCATCATGATTTGGTATCATTTGTATTTAATTTGGTTGATAAATATGATTTATTAGGAAGAAAAGAAATATTATACAATTTTCTTGAACATATCTCTCTTAATTGGGATCATAGAATCTTCATTTCTATACCAAACGGAAGATAATTAAATTATCTTTCAGAAATTATCATTATTTGATATTTGATGTTAGTTAATTTGGTTAGTAAATATGATTTATTAGCAAGAAATATTCCACAATTTTCTTGAACATATTTCTCTTAATTGTGATCATACAATCTTCATTTCTATACCAAACTGAAGATAATTAAATTATCTTTCAGATATCATCATGATTTGGTATCATTTGTATTTAATGTGGTTGATAAATATGATTTATTAGGAAGAAAAGAAATATTATACAATTTTCTTGAACATATCTCTCTTAATTGTGATCATAGAATCTTCATTTCTATACCAAACGGAAGATAATTAAATTATCTTTCAGAAATTATCATTATTTGATATTTGATGTTAGTTAATTTGGTTAGTAAATATGATTTATTAGCAAGAAATATTCCACAATTTTCTTGAACATATTTCTCTTAATTGTGATCATACAATCTTCATTTCTATACCAAACTGAAGATAATTAAATTATCTTTCAGATATCATCATGATTTGGTATCATTTGTATTTAATTTGGTTGATAAATATGATTTATTAGGAAGAAAAGAAATATTATACAATTTTCTTGAACATATCTCTCTTAATTGGGATCATAGAATCTTCATTTCTATACCAAACGGAAGATAATTAAATTATCTTTCAGAAATTATCATTATTTGATATTTGATGTTAGTTAATTTGGTTAGTAAATATGATTTATTAGCAAGAAATATTCCACAATTTTCTTGAACATATTTCTCTTAATTGTGATCATACAATCTTCATTTCTATACCAAACTGAAGATAATTAAATTATCTTTCAGATATCATCATGATTTGGTATCATTTGTATTTAATTTGGTTGATAAATATGATTTATTAGGAAGAAAAGAAATATTATACAATTTTCTTGAACATATCTCTCTTAATTGTGATCATAGAATCTTCATTTCTATACCAAACGGAAGATAATTAAATTATCTTTCAGAAATTATCATTATTTGATATTAGGTGTTAGTTAATTTGGTTGGTAAATATGATTTATTACCAAGAAAAGAAATATTATACAATTTTCTTGAACATATCTCTCTTAACTGTGATCATAGAATCTTCATTTCTATACCAAACGGAAGATAATTAAATTATCTTTCAGAAATTATCATTATTTGATATTTGATGTTAGTTAATTTGGTTAGTAAATATGATTTATTAGCAAGAAATATTCCACAATTTTCTTGAACATATTTCTCTTAATTGTGATCATACAATCTTCATTTCTATACCAAACTGAAGATAATTAAATTATCTTTCAGATATCATCATGATTTGGTATCATTTGTATTTAATTTGGTTGATAAATATGATTTATTAGGAAGAAAAGAAATATTATACAATTTTCTTGAACATATCTCTCTTAATTGGGATCATAGAATCTTCATTTCTATACCAAACGGAAGATAATTAAATTATCTTTCAGAAATTATCATTATTTGATATTTGATGTTAGTTAATTTGGTTAGTAAATATGATTTATTAGCAAGAAATATTCCACAATTTTCTTGAACATATTTCTCTTAATTGTGATCATACAATCTTCATTTCTATACCAAACTGAAGATAATTAAATTATCTTTCAGATATCATCATGATTTGGTATCATTTGTATTTAATTTGGTTGATAAATATGATTTATTAGGAAGAAAAGAAATATTATACAATTTTCTTGAACATATCTCTCTTAATTGTGATCATAGAATCTTCATTTCTATACCAAACGGAAGATAATTAAATTATCTTTCAGAAATTATCATTATTTGATATTAGGTGTTAGTTAATTTGGTTGGTAAATATGATTTATTACCAAGAAAAGAAATATTATACAATTTTCTTGAACATATCTCTCTTAACTGTGATCATAGAATCTTCATTTCTATACCAAACGGAAGATAATTAAATTATCTTTCAGAAATTATCATTATTTGATATTTGATGTTAGTTAATTTGGTTAGTAAATATGATTTATTAGCAAGAAATATTCCACAATTTTCTTGAACATATTTCTCTTAATTGTGATCATACAATCTTCATTTCTATACCAAACTGAAGATAATTAAATTATCTTTCAGATATCATCATGATTTGGTATCATTTGTATTTAATTTGGTTGATAAATATGATTTATTAGGAAGAAAAGAAATATTACACAATTTTCTTGAACATATCTCTCTTAATTGTGATCGTACAATCTTCATTTCTATACCAAACGGAAGATAATTAAATTATCTTTCAGAAATGATAATTATTTGATATTAGGTGTTAGTTAATTTGGTTAGTAAATATGATTTATTAGGAAGAAAAGAAATATTACACAATTTTCTTGAACATATCTCTCTTAATTGTGATCGTACAATCTTCATTTTTATACCTAACTAAAGATAATTAAATTATCTTTCAGATCATTATTTGGTATCATTTGTAATTAATTTGGTTGGTAAATATGATTTATTAGCAAGAAAAGGAAAACTTACATACTTTTTTTGAACATATCTCTCTTAATTGTTATCGTACAATCTTCATTTCCACACCAAACGAAAGATAATTTAATTATCTTACTTTAAAAATAGGTTTAGTATATAAGTTATAGTTAGTAACGTAAATAACTATGATTTACTAGTAAAAAACTCAAATTTCAGATATTTTTTTAGTAGATATCTTTATTAATAGTGATCACACAACTATATTTACATACCAAACAAAAGATAATTAAATCAATTTTTAGAAAACATCATTAGTTGGTATAATTTTTACTTAATTAGGTTGGTAAGTATGATTTACTAGGAAGAGTAGAAATATTTCACATTTTATTTTGAATATATACCTCGTAATTACGGTCGAAAATTCTTCCTTGATACACCAAACGAAAGATAATTTAATGATGTTACATAAAATCATAAGTTTGTGATACTATTTGTAGTTAATTACATTGGTAAGTATGATTTACTAGCAAAACAACAAATATCAGATTTTTGGAAGATATATTTATTTATTGTGATCACACAAACTTTATTCATATTCCAAATAAAGGATAATTAAATAATATTTTAGGAACTATAATTATTTGGTATCATTTGTAGTTAATTCGTTTGGTAAGTATGATTTACTAGCATTAGAAGAAACGTTTCACAATCTTCTTGAAGATATCTCTCTTATTTGTGATCGCACAATATACCTTCAGACACCAAACGAAAGATAATTTAATTATCTTACATTAAAACAAAAGTTTGTGATAAGAATTTTAGTTAATTGCATTGGTAACTATGATTTACTACCAAAAAAATACATATATAATTTATTTTTTGAAGATATCTTCATTAATTGTGATCGCACAAACTTCATTCACATACCAAACGAAAGATAACTTAATTATCTTACATAAAAACACAAGTTTGTGTTATGATTCATGACTAATTACGTTGGTAACTATGCTTTAGTAGCAACAAATACATATTTCATTTATTTTTTAAAGATATCTTTATTAATTGTGATGGCACAAACTTCATTCACATACCAAACGAAAGATAACTTAATTACCTTACATAAAAACATAAGTCTGTGTTATGATTTATAACTAATTACGTTGGCAACTATGATTTACTAACATGAAAATACATATTTCATTTATTTTTTGAAGATATCTTTATTAATTGTGATTGCACAAACTTCATTCATATACCAAACGAAAGATAACTTAATTATTTTACATATAAGCATAAGTTTGTGTTATAATTCATGGCTAATTACGTTGGTATCTATGACTTACTAGCAAAAATACATATTTCATTTATTTTTTGAATATATCTTTATTAGTTGTGATCACACAAACTTCATTCACATTCCAAACGAAAGATATCTTAATTATCTTGTATAAAAACACAATTTTCTGGTATAGTTTATGGCTACTTACTTTGGTATCTATGATTTACTAGCAAAAAAATACATATTTCATTTATTTTTTGAAGATATCTTCATAAATTGTGATCGCACAAACTTCATTCACACACCAAATGAAAGATAACTTAATTATCTTACACAAAAACATAAGTTTGTGTTGTGATTTATGGCTAATTATGTTGGTAACTATGATTTACTAGCAAAAATATACATATTTCATTTATTTTTTGAAGATATCTTCATAAATTGTGATCGCATAAACTTCATTCACATACCAAACGAAAGATAACTTAATTATCTTACATAAAAATATTAGTGTGTGTTATCATTTATGGATAATTACGTTTAGAACTATGAGTTTATTTTTTGAAGATATCTTCATTAGTTGTGATCACACTAACTTCATTCACATGCCAAATGAAAGATAACTGAACTATCTTACATAAAAATGTAAGTTTGTGTTATGATTTCTGGCTAATTACATTGGTAACTATTATTTACTAGCAAAAAATACATATTTCATTTATTTCTTAAAAATATCTTCATTAATTGTGATTGCACAAACTTCATTCACATACCAAACGAAAGATAACTTAATTATTTTACATAAAAACAAAAGTTTGTGTTATGATCTATGGCTAATTACGTTGGTAACTATGATTTACTAGCAAAAAAAAACATATTTCATTTATTTTTTGCAGATATCTTCATTAATTGTTATCGCACAAACTTCATTCATATACCAAACGAAAGATAATTTAATTATCTTACATAAAAACATAAGTTTATGTTATGATTCATGCCTAATTACGTTGGTATCTATGATTTACTAGCCAAAAATACATATTTAATTTATTTTTTGAAGATATCTTCATTAATTGTGATCACATAAACTTCATTTATATGCCAAATGAAAGATAACTTAATTATCTTACATAAAAACATAAGTTTGTTTTATGATTTATTTCTAATTACGTTGATAACTATGATTTGCTAGTAAAAAAATACATATTTCATTTATTTATTGAAGATATCTTCATTAATTGTCATCACACAAACTTCATTCATATACCAAACGAAAGATAACTAAATTATCTTACATAAAAACACTAGTTTGTGTTATGATTCATGGCTAATTACGTTGGTAACTATAATTTACTAGCAAAAAATACAAATCTCATTTATTTTTTGAAGATATCTTCATTAATTGTGATCGCAGAAATTTCATTCACATACCAAACGAAAGATAACTTAATTATGTTACATATAAACACAAGTTTGTGTTATGATTCATGGCATTACGTTGGTATGTATGTTTTACTATCAAAAAATACATAGGTCATTTATTTTTTTGAAGATATCTTCATTAATTGTCATCACACAAACTTCATTCATATACCAACCGAAATATAACTTAATTATTTTACATAAAAACATAAGTTTGTGTTATGATCTATGGCTAATTACGTTGGTAACTATGATTTACTAGCAAAAAAACATATTTCATTTATTTTTTGCAGATATCTTCCTTAATTGTTATCGCACAAACTTCATTCATATACCAAACGAAAGATAATTTAATTATCTTACAGAAAAACATAAGTTTATGTTATGATTCATGCCTAATTACGTTGGTATCTATGATTTGCTAGCCAAAAATACATATTTCATTTATTTTTTCAAGATATCTTCATTAATTGTGATCGTACAAACTTCATTCGCATACCAAACGAAAGATAACTTTATTACCTTACACAAACACATAAGTTTGTGTTATGATTTATGACTAATTACGTTGGTAAATATGATTTACTAGCAAAAATATACATATTTCATTTATTTTTTGAAGATATCTTCATTAATTGTGATCGCACAAACTTCATTCACATACCAAACCAAAGATAACTAAATTATCTTACATAAAAACACAAGTTTGTAATATAATTCATGGCTAATTTCGTCGGTAACTATGATTTACTAGAAAAAAAAAATACATATTCCATTCACTTTTTGAAGATATCTTCATTAATTGTGATCTTACAAACTTCATTCACATACCAAACGAAAGATAACTTAATTATCTTACATAGAAACACAAGTTGGTGCTATAATTCATGGCTAATTACATTGGTAACTATAAAGTATTAGCAAAGAATACATATTTCATTTAATTTTTAAGATATCTTTATTAATTGTGATCGCACAAACTTCATACAAACACTAACTTAAAGATAATTACATTATCTTGTAGAAAACATTATTATTTCTTATTATTTGTAGTGAATTCAATACTTATATTAAAATAAAGATTGTATTTGAAAAACGTCCCTCGCATTCATCTCCCAGTCGACCCCTCAGGTGGAGCAAATCCGGAATGATTAAAAGTACAATCTAAGATACACACTAGCCGCCCCATCCCGGCGACGTTCACTCGCTGGGGGGGAGGGTTGGAGGCAAAAACGCGAGCGCGGCCGGGGCGGAATGTAAATTAGCCATTTTCATTTATTTCGCCCTCGTTTCGGGTGTCCGTGTTTTTTCTCGAGGGCGCTTCTTCTGCCACCGAGAAGACTAATGGACCCGTATTCAGAAGGAATAATGCAGGCTGCAATTTGTATTTCTCTACGTCGCTGGAGGGGCTTTTAGAGTTTTTCCACCCAGCTTCTATTTCGAATGATTATTGCTACCACAAAACTGCAGCCGTTTACTATTTATGATATACACATGTAATTAGCAGCATGGGGCGGCTAATTATACGCATACAGTGAAACCACTGGATGTATTAGTTGCACCAATTAACACTGTGCTAATTAACACTCATGTGGGGCGCCTTGGGCGCCCCGATTTTTAACCGTGCGGTCGAAATTGAATTAAGAATGGAACAGCCAGCGGTCATCTGCATACGCGAGCCCCCCCGGTGGCGGATATGGGGCGCGCACAATTCAACCCTTCTGGTCAGAAACGGTCTGTCTTTTCAGGTACAAAGACGCGCGACGTGTGAGAGCGATTGTTATTCATATAGCCGTGAAGAAATCGCATTAATGAATTCATATTGTTTGACCGATGAGAAAAATCTAATACAATACAGTTTAGAGTCTAGTAACAAGTTGTATATAATTTTATATTATAATAAATATTTAAATTTCTTTAAAGGATTGAATGAGGAAACATAATTTACAAACCGCATCCCTTTATTTCTACTAAATTTTTAGCTGCAAACAATTTAAACAAATTAAACCACATTTGAAAAAATATCCATCAATCTAAATATAGATTTTCTATTATACCAATTTAAATTTGTTGTAATTTTTAAACTTTTCTAATAGTAGATTAAATGGGGATTTTGAATTTTCAAACCGCACTCTTTCAGCTCTGCTAGTTTTTAAGCAGCAATCACTTGAAAGTTATGTTCCTGACATAATTTTTATTACTAATTACTGTATTCGTTACAAATTAGCTGTCGACATTCGGGGGTCGTTTTGATTCGAGTTTTCTCAAGTATTATTAATTGTATTCCAATTCCAATTTCAGGATTCGAACCCGGATCACCCATTCGTGCTAACCACTGCACTACATCATTTTTATTTTTGATTGATTTAAACACAAATCTAACCCTATATTTTCAATTAGAATGTATATCTAACATTTCAAGCTGAATTTGAAACAATCGCCAACTTTCAAGGCCATCTCTTTGAATATAAAATATGCTATACAAAAAAATAATAATTAAAACCATCTCGCTACAGACAATTAAACTTCCCGTCGAAATATTCCCTTGCAATTTTTTTCCCTCTGTAGTGCGCTAATAATAAATTCCGTTTCCGAGGGCGGCTGGCGGGTGGTAAGGGGCGGCTGCAGGGTTTCGCGCGCGCGAATGTAAATAGCGTTTTTGTGATATCTTTTTAACGCGCGCTCCCTCTCTCTCTCTCATTTTGCTGCACAGTCCTCCTTATCCCTCGGCATTCATTTATTTCTTCGCCGGCGTCCGTCTTTTGTTTCGGCCCGAACAAAACACAGCCTTAACTACCTTTTGTCCAAGTGTCACTTTCTTTTGTTTTGTTCCGACGCTCGTAAAAGTTTAATGTTAAGAGTGCGCGCACTAGGGAGCGAGAGAGAAGCCCCGCCATCCCCGCTGCAATACGCAACTACTTCAGCAATTACCGATACAGAATTTTAAAAAGAATAACAGACTTTATTCCATTGAAAACCATTCGAATTTTTGACGATTATGACAATTTTGCAATGCGACTATATAACATATGATACTTTTTGATTTCGACCTCTATAAGTTTAATAATTTTTGCGATAGAATTTTCAAATTTCCCAGATATCAAATATTACAAATAAAGACTAAAACACCATAAAATAAACTTAATTATGAGGTTCAGTTTGATAATTATAACAGTTTTTGTAAAGCGAATATATAAAATTGGATACTTTTTGATTTCGATCTCCATGAATCCACAAATTTTTGAGATAGAATTTTCAAATTTCTCACATACAAAATATCACTAATTAAGACTAAAATATGATAAAATAACCTTAATTACGAGTTCCAGTTTGATAATGATGAACATTTTTGTAAAACGACCATAAACAATTCGATACTTTTTGATTTCGATCTCCATAAGTTGACTAATTTTGGATATAAAACTTTCAAATTATCCTAATATAAAACATCACTAATTTGGACTATACTACCACAAACTAAACTTAATTAGGAGTTCCAATTCGATAATTATGACAAGTTTTGTAAAGCGACTATATAAAATTGTATACTTAGTGATTTCGACCCCCATAAGTTCACCAATTTTTGTGATAGAATTTTCAAATTTCACACAAATTAAATATCAATAATTAAGACTAAAAAATTATAAAACAAACTTAATTACGAGTTCCAGTTTGAAAATTATAACAGATTTTATAAAGCATTTATTGGAAGAAAAAAAAATTGTAAACCATAGTGTTTTCACAAACATACAGCCGCGAAGTTTTCTGTGTCAGACAAATAAATAAGGATCCGGCACTAAGGGGGTTGAAGCCGGCGTGAGCGGGTGGGGGAGGCCGGAAGGAAGACGGATGGGAGCGCGCTTTCTCCCCGCCGCCGCCACGCCGTTCCGATTTTATAAAATGCTGGCGCTGGGAGATAAAACGACGCAAAAATTATTCTTCCCCCCTTTTTATTCCGGGCTTTTATATAATGCGGAGCGCGGCCGCCTGCCGGCGCCGCCGCCCTGAGAAAATCATTTATCAACTGTAATTGTCTCTCTTTTCCTGCGCTCCACCGGCGGCATTTTTTAGGCCCCCACCCGCTACAGAAATGAATCGAGAACGAGATGGAATCTTGGGATTACCAGCGGGGGTTGAACGGGTTTTTATCCGGAGAGAGGATTTAGGTGTTACAATTTGTTAGAAGGATTATTTTCTAAAAATAAAATTGTATTTTGTTACAGAAAGTATAAAATAAAACACTTCTTGTATCAAACAAATTATTAAAATTATAAAAAATCAATTTAATGATTATGGCAATTTATAAATATTTATCAATTATTTAGCTACATAAAGAATAATAGCTTGTTAATATTCTGCAGTTATTAACGTTACAGTTACAGGTAATGTAATTTTTTTATAGAACAAAATTTAAATCTGAAGAAAAAAAATAATTTTTGAAATATGAAAAATATATATTTTTTCAAAACTATCTTAAAGAGCATAAAATTGTCTTTAATTTGGTGTATAGAATATTTAAAAATGTTCCATAGATATGTCGCTAAGTGGAAAAATCAAAACATCGGCAAAACCAAGTCATGACGATTCTACACTAAAATTTGAAATATTATTTATTTTTTTCAATACTATCTTAAAGAGCATAAAAATATCTTTAATTTGGTGTATGGAAAACTTAAAAATGTTCCATGATATGTCGGTAAGTGAAAAAATCAAAATATCGGCAAAACCAAGCCATGACGATTCTACACTAAAATTTGAAACATTATTAATTTTTTTCAATTTTGTCTTAAAGAGCATAAAATTATCTTTAATTTGGTATATTGAAAACTTAAAAATGTTCCATAGATATGTCGGTAAGTGAATAAATCAAAATATCGGCAAAACCAAGCCATGACGATTCTACACTAAAATTTGAAACATTATTCATTTTTTTCAATGCTATCTTAAAGAGTATAAAATTATCTTTAATTTGGTGTATAGAAAACTTAAAAATGTTCCATAGATATGTCGGTAAGTGAAGAAATCAAAATATCGGCAAAACCAAGCCATGACGATTCTACACTAAAATTTGAAACATTATTCATTTTTTTCAATGCTATCTTAAAGAGTATAAAATTATCTTTAATTTGGTGTATAGAAAACTTAAAAATGTGCCATAGATATGTCGGTAAGTGAAAAATTCAAAATGTCGGCAAAACCAACCCTTGACGATTCTACGCTAAAATTTGAAACGTTATTCATTTTTTTCAATGCTATCTTAAAGAGTATAAAATTATCTTTAATTTGGTGTATAGAAAACTTAAAAATGTTCCATAGATATGTCGGTAAGTGAAAAAAACAAAATATCGGCAAAACCAAGCCATGACGATTCTACACTAAAATTTGAAACATTATTCATTTTTTTCAATGCTATCTTAAAGAGTATAAAATTATCTT
Source organism: Lordithon lunulatus (assembly GCA_963942505.1). Classification (NCBI taxonomy): domain Eukaryota; kingdom Metazoa; phylum Arthropoda; class Insecta; order Coleoptera; family Staphylinidae; genus Lordithon; species Lordithon lunulatus. The sequence continues at coordinate 33,944,420 of OZ012675.1, forward strand.
TAATTTGGTGTATAGAAAACTTAAAAATGTTCCATAGATATGTCGGTAAGTGAAAAATTAAAAATGTCGGCAAAACCAACCCTTGACGATTCTACACTAAAATTTGTAACGTTATTCATTTTTTTCAATACTATCTTAAAGAGTATAAAATTATCTTTAATTTGATGTATAGAAAATTTAAAAATGTTCCATAGATATGTCGGTAAGTGAAAAAATCAAAACATCGGCAAAACCAACCCTTGACGATTCTACACTAAAATTTGAAACATTATTAATTTTTTTCAATGCTATCTTAAAGAGTATAAAATTATCTTTAATTTGGTGTATAGAAAACTTAAAAATGTTCCATAGATATGTCGGTAAGTGAAGAAATCAAAATATCGGCAAAACCAAGCCATGACGATTCTACACTAAAATTTGAAACATTATTCATTTTTTTCAATGCTATCTTAAAGAGTATAAAATTATCTTTAATTTGGTGTATAGAAAACTTAAAAATGTTCCATAGATATGTCGGTAAGTGAAAAAATCAAAATGTCGGCAAAACCAACCCATGACGATTCTACACTAAAATTTGAAACATTATTAATTTTTTTCAATGCTATCTTAAAGAGTATAAAATTATCTTTAATTTGATGTATAGAAAATTTAAAAATGTTCCATAGATATGTCGGTAAGTGAAAAAATCAAAACATCGGCAAAACCAACCCTTGACGATTCTACACTAAAATTTGAAACATTATTCATTTTTTTCAATGCTATCATAAAGAGTATAAAATTATCTTTAATTTGGTGTTTAGAAACCTTAAAAATGTTCTATAGATATGTCGGTAAGTGAAGAAATCAAAATATCGGCAAAACCAAGCCATGACGATTCTACACTAAAATTTGAAACATTATTCATTTTTTTCAATGCTATCTTAAAGAGTATAAAATTACCTTTAATTTGGTGTATAGAAAACTTAAAAATGTTCCATAGATATGTCGGTAAGTGAAAAAATCAAAATGTCGGCAAAACCAACCCATGACGATTCTACACTAAAATTTGAAACATTATTAATTTTTTTCAATGCTATCTTAAAGAGTATAAAATTATCTTTAATTTGATGTATAGAAAATTTAAAAATGTTCCATAGATATGTCGGTAAGTGAAAAAATCAAAACATCGGCAAAACCAACCCTTGACGATTCTACACTAAAATTTGAAACATTATTAATTTTTTTCAATGCTATCTTAAAGAGTATAAAATTATCTTTAATTTGGTGTATAGAAAACTTAAAAATGTTCCATAGATATGTCGGTAAGTGAAGAAATCAAAATATCGGCAAAACCAAACCATGACGATTCTACACTAAAATTTGAAACATTATTCATTTTTTTCAATGCTATCTTAAAGAGTATAAAATTATATTTAATTTGGTGTATAGAAGACTTAAAAATGTTCCATAGATATGTCGGTAAGTGAAAAATTCAAAATGTCGGCAAAACCAACCCATGACGATTCTACACTAAAATTTGAAACATTATTCATTTTCTTCAATGCTATCTTAAAGAGTATAAAATTATCTTTAATTTGGTGTATAGAAAACTTAAAAATGTTCCATAGATATGTCGGTAAGTGAAGAAATCAAAATATCGGCAAAACCATGCCATGACGATTCTACACTAAAATTTGAAACATTATTCATTTTTTTCAATGCTATCTTAAAGAGTATAAAATTATATTTAATTTGGTGTATAGAAAACTTAAAAATGTTCCATAGATATGTCGGTAAGTGAAAAATTCAAAATGTCGGCAAAACCAACCCATGACGATTCTACACTAAAATTTGAAACATTATTAATTTTTTTCAATGCTATCTTAAAGAGTATAAAATTATCTTTAATTTAATGTATAGAAAATTTAAAAATGTTCCATAGATATGTCGGTAAGTGAAAAAATCAAAACATCGGCAAAACCAACCCTTGACGATTCTACACTAAAATTTGAAACATTATTCATTTTTTTCAATGCTATCTTAAAGAGTATAAAATTATCTTTAATTTGGTGTTTAGAAAACTTAAAAATGTTCTATAGATATGTCGGTAAGTGAAGAAATCAAAATATCGGCAAAACCAAGCCATGACGATTCTACACTAAAATTTGAAACATTATTCATATTTTTCAATGCTATCTTAAAGAGTATAAAATTATCTTTAATTTGATGTATAGAAAACTTAAAAATGTTCCATAGATATGTCGGTAAGTGAAAATTTCAAAATGTCGGCAAAACCAACCCATGACGATTCTACACTAAAATTTGAAACATTATTAATTTTTTTCAATGCTATCTTAAAGAGTATAAAATTATCTTTAATTTGGTGTATAGAAAATTTAAAAATGTTTCATAGATATGTCGGTAAGTGAAAAAATCAAAACATCGGCAAAACCAACCCATGACGATTCTACACTAAAATTTGAAACATTATTCATTTTTTTCAATGCTATCTTAAAGAGTATAAAATTATCTTTAATTTGATGTATAGAAAACTTAAAAATGTTCCATAGATATGTCGGTAAGTGAAAATTTCAAAATGTCGGCAAAACCAACCCATGACGATTCTGCACTAAAATTTGAAACATTATTCATTTTTTTCAATGCTATCTTAAAGAGTATAAAATTATCTTTAATTTGATGTATAGAAAACTTAAAAATGTTCCATAGATATGTCGGTAAGTGAAAATTTCAAAATGTCGGCAAAACCAACCCATGACGATTCTACACTAAAATTTGAAACATTATTAATTTTTTTCAATGCTATCTTAAAGAGTATAAAATTATCTTTAATTTGGTGTATAGAAAACTTAAAAATGTTCCATAGATATGTCGGTAAGTGAAAAAATCAAAACATCGGCAAAACCAACCCATGACGATTCTACACTAAAATTTGAAACATTATTCATTTTTTTCAATGCTATCTTAAAGAGTATAAAATTATCTTTAATTTGGTGTATAGAAAACTTAAAAATGTTCCATAGATATGTCGGTAAGTGAAGAAATCAAAATATCGGCAAAACCAAGCCATGACGATTCTACACTAAAATTTGAAACATTATTCATTTTTTTCAATGCTATCTTAAAGAGTATAAAATTATCTTTAATTTGATGTATAGAAAACTTAAAAATGTTCCATAGATATGTCGGTAAGTGAAAAATTCAAAATGTCGGCAAAACCAACCCATGACGATTCTACACTAAAATTTGAAATATTATTCATTTTTTTCAATGATAGCTTAAAGAGTATAAAATTATCTTTAATTTGATGTATAGAAAACTTAAAAATGTTCCATAGATATGTCGGTAAGTGAAAATTTCAAAATGTCGGCAAAACCAACCCATGACGATTCTACACTAAAATTTGAAACATTATTAATTTTTTTCAATGCTATCTTAAAGAGTATAAAATTATCTTTAATTTGGTGTATAGAAAATTTAAAAATGTTTCATAGATATGTCGGTAAGTGAAAAAATCAAAACATCGGCAAAACCAACCCATGACGATTCTACACTAAAATTTGAAACATTATTCATTTTTTTCAATGCTATCTTAAAGAGTATAAAATTATCTTTAATTTGATGTATAGAAAACTTAAAAATGTTCCATAGATATGTCGGTAAGTGAAAATTTCAAAATGTCGGCAAAACCAACCCATGACGATTCTGCACTAAAATTTGAAACATTATTCATTTTTTTCAATGCTATCTTAAAGAGTATAAAATTATCTTTAATTTGATGTATAGAAAACTTAAAAATGTTCCATAGATATGTCGGTAAGTGAAAATTTCAAAATGTCGGCAAAACCAACCCATGACGATTCTACACTAAAATTTGAAACATTATTAATTTTTTTCAATGCTATCTTAAAGAGTATAAAATTATCTTTAATTTGGTGTATAGAAAACTTAAAAATGTTCCATAGATATGTCGGTAAGTGAAAAAATCAAAACATCGGCAAAACCAACCCATGACGATTCTACACTAAAATTTGAAACATTATTCATTTTTTTCAATGCTATCTTAAAGAGTATAAAATTATCTTTAATTTGGTGTATAGAAAACTTAAAAATGTTCCATAGATATGTCGGTAAGTGAAGAAATCAAAATATCGGCAAAACCAAGCCATGACGATTCTACACTAAAATTTGAAACATTATTCATTTTTTTCAATGCTATCTTAAAGAGTATAAAATTATCTTTAATTTGATGTATAGAAAACTTAAAAATGTTCCATAGATATGTCGGTAAGTGAAAAATTCAAAATGTCGGCAAAACCAACCCATGACGATTCTACACTAAAATTTGAAACATTATTCATTTTTTTCAATGCTATATTAAAGAGTATAAAATTATCTTTAATTTGGTGTATAGAAAACTTAAAAATGTTCCATAGATATGTCGGTAAGTGAAAAAATCAAAATGTCGGCAAAACCAACCCATGACGATTCTACACTAAAATTTGAAACATTATTAATCTTTTTCAATGCTATCTTAAAGAGTATAAAATTATCTTTAATTTGGTGTATAGAAAATTTAAAAATGTTTCATAGATATGTCGGTAAGTGAAAAAATCAAAACATCGGCAAAACCAACCCATGACGATTCTACACTAAAATTTGAAACATTATTCATTTTTTTCAATGCTATCTTAAAGAGTATAAAATTATCTTTAATTTGATGTATAGAAAACTTAAAAATGTTCCATAGATATGTCGGTAAGTGAAAATTTCAAAATGTCGGCAAAACCAACCCATGACGATTCTGCACTAAAATTTGAAACATTATTCATTTTTTTCAATGCTATCTTAAAGAGTATAAAATTATCTTTAATTTGATGTATAGAAAACTTAAAAATGTTCCATAGATATGTCGGTAAGTGAAAATTTCAAAATGTCGGCAAAACCAACCCATGACGATTCTGCACTAAAATTTGAAACATTATTCATTTTTTTCAATGCTATCTTAAAGAGTATAAAATTATCTTTAATTTGATGTATAGAAAACTTAAAAATGTTCCATAGATATGTCGGTAAGTGAAAATTTCAAAATGTCGGCAAAACCAACCCATGACGATTCTACACTAAAATTTGAAACATTATTAATTTTTTTCAATGCTATCTTAAAGAGTATAAAATTATCTTTAATTTGGTGTATAGAAAACTTAAAAATGTTCCATAGATATGTCGGTAAGTGAAAAAATCAAAACATCGGCAAAACCAACCCATGACGATTCTACACTAAAATTTGAAACATTATTCATTTTTTTCAATGCTATCTTAAAGAGTATAAAATTATCTTTAATTTGGTGTATAGAAAACTTAAAAATGTTCCATAGATATGTCGGTAAGTGAAGAAATCAAAATATCGGCAAAACCAAGCCATGACGATTCTACACTAAAATTTGAAACATTATTCATTTTTTTCAATGCTATCTTAAAGAGTATAAAATTATCTTTAATTTGATGTATAGAAAACTTAAAAATGTTCCATAGATATGTCGGTAAGTGAAAAATTCAAAATGTCGGCAAAACCAACCCATGACGATTCTACACTAAAATTTGAAATATTATTCATTTTTTTCAATGATAGCTTAAAGAGTATAAAATTATCTTTAATTTGATGTATAGAAAACTTAAAAATGTTCCATAGATATGTCGGTAAGTGAAAATTTCAAAATGTCGGCAAAACCAACCCATGACGATTCTACACTAAAATTTGAAACATTATTAATTTTTTTCAATGCTATCTTAAAGAGTATAAAATTATCTTTAATTTGGTGTATAGAAAATTTAAAAATGTTTCATAGATATGTCGGTAAGTGAAAAAATCAAAACATCGGCAAAACCAACCCATGACGATTCTACACTAAAATTTGAAACATTATTCATTTTTTTCAATGCTATCTTAAAGAGTATAAAATTATCTTTAATTTGATGTATAGAAAACTTAAAAATGTTCCATAGATATGTCGGTAAGTGAAAATTTCAAAATGTCGGCAAAACCAACCCATGACGATTCTGCACTAAAATTTGAAACATTATTCATTTTTTTCAATGCTATCTTAAAGAGTATAAAATTATCTTTAATTTGATGTATAGAAAACTTAAAAATGTTCCATAGATATGTCGGTAAGTGAAAATTTCAAAATGTCGGCAAAACCAACCCATGACGATTCTACACTAAAATTTGAAACATTATTAATTTTTTTCAATGCTATCTTAAAGAGTATAAAATTATCTTTAATTTGGTGTATAGAAAACTTAAAAATGTTCCATAGATATGTCGGTAAGTGAAAAAATCAAAACATCGGCAAAACCAACCCATGACGATTCTACACTAAAATTTGAAACATTATTCATTTTTTTCAATGCTATCTTAAAGAGTATAAAATTATCTTTAATTTGGTGTATAGAAAACTTAAAAATGTTCCATAGATATGTCGGTAAGTGAAGAAATCAAAATATCGGCAAAACCAAGCCATGACGATTCTACACTAAAATTTGAAACATTATTCATTTTTTTCAATGCTATCTTAAAGAGTATAAAATTATCTTTAATTTGATGTATAGAAAACTTAAAAATGTTCCATAGATATGTCGGTAAGTGAAAAATTCAAAATGTCGGCAAAACCAACCCATGACGATTCTACACTAAAATTTGAAACATTATTCATTTTTTTCAATGCTATATTAAAGAGTATAAAATTATCTTTAATTTGGTGTATAGAAAACTTAAAAATGTTCCATAGATATGTCGGTAAGTGAAAAAATCAAAATGTCGGCAAAACCAACCCATGACGATTCTACACTAAAATTTGAAACATTATTAATCTTTTTCAATGCTATCTTAAAGAGTATAAAATTATCTTTAATTTGATGTATAGAAAATTTAAAAATGTTCCATAGATATGTCGGTAAGTGAAAAAATCAAAACATCGGCAAAACCAACCCTTGACGATTCTACACTAAAATTTGAAACATTATTCATTTTTTTCAATGCTATCTTAAAGACTATAAAATTATCTTTAATTTGGTGTACAGAAAACTTAAAAATGTTCCATAGATATGTCGGTAAGTGAAAAAATCAAAACATCGGCAAAACCAACCCTTGACGATTCTACACTAAAATTTGAAACATTATTCATTTTTTTCAATGCTATCATAAAGAGTATAAAATTATCTTTAATTTGGTGTTTAGAAACCTTAAAAATGTTCTATAGATATGTCGGTAAGTGAAGAAATCAAAATATCGGCAAAACCAAGCCATGACGATTCTACACTAAAATTTGAAACATTATTCATTTTTTTCAATGCTATCTTAAAGAGTATAAAATTATCTTTAATTTGGTGTATAGAAAACTTAAAAATGTTCCATAGATATGTCGGTAAGTGAAAAAATCAAAATGTCGGCAAAACCAACCCATGACGATTCTACACTAAAATTTGAAACATTATTAATTTTTTTCAATGCTATCTTAAAGAGTATAAAATTATCTTTAATTTGATGTATAGAAAATTTAAAAATGTTCCATAGATATGTCGGTAAGTGAAAAAATCAAAACATCGGCAAAACCAACCCTTGACGATTCTACACTAAAATTTGAAACATTATTCATTTTTTTCAATGCTATCTTAAAGAGTATAAAATTATCTTTAATTTGGTGTATAGAAAACTTAAAAATGTTCCATAGATATGTCGGTAAGTGAAGAAATCAAAATATCGGCAAAACCAAACCATGACGATTCTACACTAAAATTTGAAACATTATTCATTTTTTTCAATGCTATCTTAAAGAGTATAAAATTATATTTAATTTGGTGTATAGAAGACTTAAAAATGTTCCATAGATATGTCGGTAAGTGAAAAATTCAAAATGTCGGCAAAACCAACCCATGACGATTCTACACTAAAATTTGAAACATTATTCATTTTCTTCAATGCTATCTTAAAGAGTATAAAATTATCTTTAATTTGGTGTATAGAAAACTTAAAAATGTTCCATAGATATGTCGGTAAGTGAAGAAATCAAAATATCGGCAAAACCAAGCCATGACGATTCTACACTAAAATTTGAAACATTATTCATTTTTTTCAATGCTATCTTAAAGAGTATAAAATTATCTTTAATTTGGTGTTTAGAAAACTTAAAAATGTTCTATAGATATGTCGATAAGTGAAGAAATCAAAATATCGGCAAAACCAAGCCATGACGATTCTACACTAAAATTTGAAACATTATTCATTTTTTTCTATGCTATCTTAAAGAGTATAAAATTATCTTTAATTTGGTGTATAGAAAACTTAAAAATGTTCCATAGATATGTCGGTAAGTGAAAAAATCAAAATGTCGGCAAAACCAACCCATGACGATTCTACACTAAAATTTGAAACATTATTAATTTTTTTCAATGCTATCTTAAAGAGTATAAAATTATCTTTAATTTGATGTATAGAAAATTTAAAAATGTTCCATAGATATGTCGGTAAGTGAAAAAATCAAAACATCGGCAAAACCAACCCTTGACGATTCTACACTAAAATTTGAAACATTATTCATTTTTTTCAATGCTATCTTAAAGAGTATAAAATTATCTTTAATTTGGTGTTTAGAAAACTTAAAAATGTTCTATAGATATGTCGATAAGTGAAGAAATCAAAATATCGGCAAAACCAAGCCATGACGATTCTACACTAAAATTTGAAACATTATTCATATTTTTCAATGCTATCTTAAAGAGTATAAAATTATCTTTAATTTGATGTATAGAAAACTTAAAAATGTTCCATAGATATGTCGGTAAGTGAAACATTCAAAATATCGGCAAAACCAACCCTTGACGATTCTACACTAAAATTTGAAATATTATTCATTTTTTTCAATGATATCTTAAAGAGTATAAAATTATCTTTAATTTGGTGTATAGAAAACTTAAAAATGTTCCATAGATATGTCGGTAAGTGAAGAAATCAAAATATCGGCAAAACCAAGCCATGACGATTCTACACTAAAATTTGAAACATTATTCATTTTTTTCTATGCTATCTTAAAGAGTATAAAATTATCTTTAATTTGGTGTATAGAAAACTTAAAAATATTCCATAGATATGTCGGTAAGTGAAAAAATCAAAATGTCGGCAAAACCAACCCATGACGATTCTACACTAAAATTTGAAACATTATTAATTTTTTTCAATGCTATCTTAAAGAGTATAAAATTATCTTTAATTTGATGTATAGAAAACTTAAAAATGTTCCATAGATATGTCGGTAAGTGAAAAATTCAAAATGTCGGCAAAACCAACCCATGACGATTCTACACTAAAATTTGAAACATTATTCATTTTTTTCAATGCTATCTTAAAGAGTATAAAATTATCTTTAATTTGATGTATAGAAAACTTAAAAATGTTCCATAGATATGTCGGTAAGTGAAAAATTCAAAATGTCGGCAAAACCAACCCATGACGATTCTACACTAAAATTTGAAACATTATTCATATTTTTCAATGCTATCATAAAGAGTATAAAATTATCTTTAATTTGGTGTATAGAAAACTTAAAAATGTTCCATAGATATGTCGGTAAGTGAAAAATTCAAAATGTCGGCAAAACCAACCCATGACGATTCTACACTAAAATTTGAAACATTATTCATTTTTTTCAATGATATCTTAAAGAGTATAAAATTATCTTTAATTTGGTGTATAGAAAACTTAAAAATGTTCCATAGATATGTCGGTAAGTGAAGAAATCAAAATATCGGCAAAACCAAGCCATGACGATTCTACACTAAAATTTGAAACATTATTCATTTTTTTCAATGCTATCTTAAAGAGTATAAAATTATATTTAATTTGGTGTATAGAAAACTTAAAAATGTTCCATAGATATGTCGGTAAGTGAAAAATTCAAAATGTCGGCAAAACCAACCCATGACGATTCTACACTAAAATTTGAAACATTATTCATGTTCTTCAATGCTATCTTAAAGAGTATAAAATTATCTTTAATTTGGTGTATAGAAAACTTAAAAATGTTCCATAGATATGTCGGTAAGTGAAAAATTCAAAATGTCGGCAAAACCAACCCATGACGATTCTACACTAAAATTTGAAACATTATTCATTTTCTTCAATGCTATCTTAAAGAGTATAAAATTATCTTTAATTTGGTGTATAGAAAACTTAAAAATGTTCCATAGATATGTCGGTAAGTGAAGAAATCAAAATATCGGCAAAACCATGCCATGACGATTCTACACTAAAATTTGAAACATTATTCATTTTTTTCAATGCTATCTTAAAGAGTATAAAATTATCTTTAATTTGGTGTATAGAAAATTTAAAAATGTTTCATAGATATGTCGGTAAGTGAAAAAATCAAAACATCGGCAAAACCAACCCTTGACGATTCTACACTAAAATTTGAAACATTATTCATTTTTTTCAATGCTATCTTAAAGAGTATAAAATTATCTTTAATTTGGTGTATAGAAAACTTAGAAATGTTCCATAGATATGTCGGTAAGTGAAGAAATCAAAATATCGGCAAAACCAAGCCATGACGATTCTACACTAAAATTTGAAACATTATTCATTTTTTTCAATGCTATCTTAAAGAGTATAAAATTATCTTTAATTTGATGTATAGAAAACTTAAAAATGTTCCATAGATATGTCGGTAAGTGAAAAATTCAAAATGTCGGCAAAACCAACCCATGACGATTCTACACTAAAATTTGAAACATTATTCATTTTTTTCAATGCTATCTTAAAGAGTATAAAATTATCTTTAATTTGATGTATAGAAAATTTAAAAATGTTCCATAGATATGTCGGTAAGTGAAAAAATCAAAACATCGGCAAAACCAACCCTTGACGATTCTACACTAAAATTTGAAACATTATTCATTTTTTTCAATGCTATCATAAAGAGTATAAAATTATCTTTAATTTGGTGTTTAGAAAACTTAAAAATGTTCTATAGATATGTCGGTAAGTGAAGAAATCAAAATATCGGCAAAACCAAGCCATGACGATTCTACACTAAAATTTGAAACATTATTCATATTTTTCAATGCTATCTTAAAGAGTATAAAATTATCTTTAATTTGATGTATAGAAAACTTAAAAATGTTCCATAGATATGTCGGTAAGTGAAAAATTCAAAATGTCGGCAAAACCAACCCATGACGATTCTACACTAAAATTTGAAACATTATTCATTTTTTTCAATGCTATCTTAAAGAGTATAAAATTATCTTTAATTTGATGTATAGAAAATTTAAAAATGTTCCATAGATATGTCGGTAAGTGAAAAAATCAAAACATCGGCAAAACCAACCCTTGACGATTCTACACTAAAATTTGAAACATTATTCATTTTTTTCAATGCTATCATAAAGAGTATAAAATTATCTTTAATTTGGTGTTTAGAAAACTTAAAAATGTTCTATAGATATGTCGGTAAGTGAAGAAATCAAAATATCGGCAAAACCAAGCCATGACGATTCTACACTAAAATTTGAAACATTATTCATATTTTTCAATGCTATCTTAAAGAGTATAAAATTATCTTTAATTTGATGTATAGAAAACTTAAAAATGTTCCATAGATATGTCGGTAAGTGAAAAATTCAAAATGTCGGCAAAACCAACCCATGACGATTCTACACTAAAATTTGAAACATTATTAATTTTTTTCAATGCTATCTTAAAGAGTATAAAATTATCTTTAATTTGGTGTATAGAAAATTTAAAAATGTTTCATAGATATGTCGGTAAGTGAAAAAATCAAAACATCGGCAAAACCAACCCTTGACGATTCTACACTAAAATTTGAAACATTATTCATTTTTTTCAATGCTATCTTAAAGAGTATAAAATTATCTTTAATTTGGTGTATAGAAAACTTAAAAATGTTCCATAGATATGTCGGTAAGTGAAGAAATCAAAATATCGGCAAAACCAAGCCATGACGATTCTACACTAAAATTTGAAACATTATTCATTTTTTTCAATGCTATCTTAAAGAGTATAAAATTATCTTTAATTTGATGTATAGAAAACTTAAAAATGTTCCATAGATATGTCGGTAAGTGAAGAAATCAAAATATCGGCAAAACCAAGCCATGACGATTCTACACTAAAATTTGAAACATTATTCATATTTTTCAATGCTATCTTAAAGAGTATAAAATTATCTTTAATTTGATGTATAGAAAACTTAAAAATGTTCCATAGATATGTCGGTAAGTGAAACATTCAAAATATCGGCAAAACCAACCCATGACGATTCTACACTAAAATTTGAAACATTATTCATTTTCTTCAATGCTATCTTAAAGAGTATAAAATTATCTTTAATTTGGTGTATAGAAAACTTAAAAATGTTCCATAGATATGTCGGTAAGTGAAGAAATCAAAATATCGGCAAAACCAAGCCATGACGATTCTACACTAAAATTTGAAACATTATTCATTTTTTTCAATGCTATCTTAAAGAGTATAAAATTATCTTTAATTTGGTGTATAGAAAACTTAAAAATGTTCCATAGATATGTCGGTAAGTGAAGAAATCAAAATATCGGCAAAACCAACCCATGACGATTCTACACTAAAATTTGAAACATTATTCATTTTTTTCAATGCTATCTTAAAGAGTATAAAATTATCTTTAATTTGATGTATAGAAAATTTAAAAATGTTCCATAGATATGTCGGTAAGTGAAAAAATCAAAACATCGGCAAAACCAACCCTTGACGATTCTACACTAAAATTTGAAACATTATTCATTTTTTTCAATGCTATCTTAAAGAGTATAAAATTATCTTTAATTTGATGTATAGAAAACTTAAAAATGTTCCATAGATATGTCGGTAAGTGAAGAAATCAAAATATCGGCAAAACCAAGCCATGACGATTCTACACTAAAATTTGAAACATTATTCATATTTTTCAATGCTATCTTAAAGAGTATAAAATTATCTTTAATTTGATGTATAGAAAACTTAAAAATGTTCCATAGATATGTCGGTAAGTGAAACATTCAAAATATCGGCAAAACCAACCCATGACGATTCTACACTAAAATTTGAAACATTATTCATTTTCTTCAATGCTATCTTAAAGAGTATAAAATTATCTTTAATTTGGTGTATAGAAAACTTAAAAATGTTCCATAGATATGTCGGTAAGTGAAGAAATCAAAATATCGGCAAAACCAAGCCATGACGATTCTACACTAAAATTTGAAACATTATTCATTTTTTTCAATGCTATCTTAAAGAGTATAAAATTATCTTTAATTTGGTGTATAGAAAACTTAAAAATGTTCCATAGATATGTCGGTAAGTGAAGAAATCAAAATATCGGCAAAACCAACCCATGACGATTCTACACTAAAATTTGAAACATTATTCATTTTTTTCAATGCTATCTTAAAGAGTATAAAATTATCTTTAATTTGATGTATAGAAAATTTAAAAATGTTCCATAGATATGTCGGTAAGTGAAAAAATCAAAACATCGGCAAAACCAACCCTTGACGATTCTACACTAAAATTTGAAACATTATTCATTTTTTTCAATGCTATCTTAAAGAGTATAAAATTATCTTTAATTTGATGTATAGAAAACTTAAAAATGTTCCATAGATATGTCGGTAAGTGAAGAAATCAAAATATCGGCAAAACCAAGCCATGACGATTCTACACTAAAATTTGAAACATTATTCATATTTTTCAATGCTATCTTAAAGAGTATAAAATTATCTTTAATTTGATGTATAGAAAACTTAAAAATGTTCCATAGATATGTCGGTAAGTGAAACATTCAAAATATCGGCAAAACCAACCCATGACGATTCTACACTAAAATTTGAAACATTATTCATTTTCTTCAATGCTATCTTAAAGAGTATAAAATTATCTTTAATTTGGTGTATAGAAAACTTAAAAATGTTCCATAGATATGTCGGTAAGTGAAGAAATCAAAATATCGGCAAAACCAAGCCATGACGATTCTACACTAAAATTTGAAACATTATTCATATTTTTCAATGCTATCTTAAAGAGTATAAAATTATCTTTAATTTGATGTATAGAAAACTTAAAAATGTTCCATAGATATGTCGGTAAGTGAAACATTCAAAATATCGGCAAAACCAACCCATGACGATTCTACACTAAAATTTGAAACATTATTCATTTTTTTCAATGCTATCTTAAAGAGTATAAAATTATCTTTAATTTGATGTATAGAAAACTTAAAAATGTTCCATAGATATGTCGGTAAGTGAAAAATTCAAAATGTCGGCAAAACCAACCCATGACGATTCTACACTAAAATTTGAAACATTATTCATTTTTTTCAATGCTATCTTAAAGAGTATAAAATTATCATTAATTTGGTGTATAGAAAATTTAAAAATGTTTCATAGATATGTCGGTAAGTGAAAAAATCAAAACATCGGCAAAACCAACCCTTGACGATTCTACACTAAAATTTGAAACATTATTCATTTTTTTCAATGCTATCATAAAGAGTATAAAATTATCTTTAATTTGGTGTTTAGAAAACTTAAAAATGTTCTATAGATATGTCGGTAAGTGAAGAAATCAAAATATCGGCAAAACCAAGCCATGACGATTCTACACTAAAATTTGAAACATTATTCATATTTTTCAATGCTATCTTAAAGAGTATAAAATTATCTTTAATTTGATGTATAGAAAACTTAAAAATGTTCCATAGATATGTCAGTAAGTGAAAAATTCAAAATGTCGGCAAAACCAACCCATGACGATTCTACACTAAAATTTGAAACATTATTAATTTTTTTCAATGCTATCTTAAAGAGTATAAAATTATCTTTAATTTGGTGTATAGAAAATTTAAAAATGTTTCATAGATATGTCGGTAAGTGAAAAAATCAAAACATCGGCAAAACCAACCCTTGACGATTCTACACTAAAATTTGAAACATTATTCATTTTTTTCAATGCTATCATAAAGAGTATAAAATTATCTTTAATTTGGTGTTTAGAAAACTTAAAAATGTTCTATAGATATGTCGGTAAGTGAAGAAATCAAAATATCGGCAAAACCAAGCCATGACGATTCTACACTAAAATTTGAAACATTATTCATATTTTTCAATGCTATCTTAAAGAGTATAAAATTATCTTTAATTTGATGTATAGAAAACTTAAAAATGTTCCATAGATATGTCGGTAAGTGAAACATTCAAAATATCGGCAAAACCAACCCATGACGATTCTACACTAAAATTTGAAATATTATTCATTTTTTTCAATGCAATCTTAAAGAGTATAAAATTATCTTTAATTTGGTGTATAGAAAACTTAAAAATGTTCCATAGATATGTCGGTAAGTGAAAAATTCAAAATGTCGGCAAAACCAACCCATGACGATTCTACACTAAAATTTGAAACATTATTAATTTTTTTCAATGCTATCTTAAAGAGTAAAAAATTATCTTTAATTTGGTGTATAGAAAATTTAAAAATGTTTCATAGATATGTCGGTAAGTGAAAAAATCAAAACATCGGCAAAACCAACCCTTGACGATTCTACACTAAAATTTGAAACATTATTTATTTTTTTCAATGCTATCATAAAGAGTATAAAATTATCTTTAATTTGGTGTTTAGAAAACTTAAAAATGTTCTATAGATATGTCGGTAAGTGAAGAAATCAAAATATCGGCAAAACCAAGCCATGACGATTCTACACTAAAATTTGAAACATTATTCATTTTTTTCAATGCTATCTTAAAGAGTATAAAATTATCTTTAATTTGATGTATAGAAAACTTAAAAATGTTCCATAGATATGTCGGTAAGTGAAAAATTCAAAATGTCGGCAAAACCAACCCATGACGATTCTACACTAAAATTTGAAACATTATTCATTTTTTTCAATGCTATCTTAAAGAGTATAAAATTAACTTTAACTTGATGTATAGAAAACTTAAAAATGTTCCATAGATATGTCGGTAAGTGAAAAAATCAAAACATCGGCAAAACCAACCCTTGACGATTCTACACTAAAATTTGAAACATTATTCATTTTTTTCAATGCTATCATAAAGAGTATAAAATTATCTTTAATTTGGTGTATAGAAAACTTAAAAATTTTCCATAGGTATGTTCGTAAGTGAAAAAATCAAAATGTCGGCAAAACCAACCCATGACGATTCTACACTAAAATTTGAAACATTATTAATTTTTTTCAATGCTATCTTAAAGAGCATAAAATTATCTTTAATTTGGTGTATATAAAACTTAAAAATGTTCCATAGATATGTCGGTAAGTGAAAAAATCAAAATATCGTCAAAACCAAGCCATGACGGTTCTACACTAAAATTTGAAACATTATTCATTTTTTTCAATGCTATCTTAAAGAGCGTAAAATTATCTTTAATTTGATGTATAGAAAACTTAAAAATGTTCCATGGATATGTCGGTAAGTGAAAAAATCAAAATGTCGGCAAAACCAACCCATGACGATTCTACACTAAAATTTGAAACATTATTCATTTTTTTCAATGCTATCTTAAAGAGTATAAAATTATCTTTAATTTGGTGTATAGAAAACTTAAAAATGTTCCATAGATATGTCGGTAAGTGAAAAAATCAAAATTTTGGCAAAACCAACCCATGACGATTCTACACTAAAATTTTAAACATTATTAATTTTTTTTCAATGCTATCTTAAAGAGCATAAAATTATCTTTAATTTGGTGTATAGAAAACTTAAAAATGTTCCATAGATATGTCGGTAAGTGAAAAAATCAAAATATCGGCAAAACCAAGCCATGACGATTCTACACTAAAATTTGAAACATTATTCATTTTTTTCAATGCTATCTTAAAGAGCGTAAAATTATTTTTAATTTGGTGTATAGAAAACTTAAAAATGTTCCATGGATATGTCGGTAAGTGAAAAAATCAAAATGTCGGCAAAACCAAGCCATGACGATTCTACACTAAAAGTTGAAACATTATTCATTTTTTTCAATGCTATCTTAAAGAGTATAAAATTATCTTTAATTTGGTGTATAGGAAACTAAAAAATGTTCAATAGATATGTCGGTAAGTGAAAAAATCAAAATGTCGACAAAACCATGCCATGACGATTCTACACTAAAATTTGAAACATTATTCATTTTATTCAATGCTATCTTAAAGAGTATAAAATTATCTTTAATTTGGTGTATAGAAAACTTAAAAATGTTCCATAGATTTGTCGGTAAGTGAAAAAATCAAAACGTCGGCAAAACCAAGCCGTGACGATTCGAGTATTTGTATATCCTGTTGTTATAGAGATATAGAGATTATTATATACATATTTTTTATAAAACAATTCTTCCACGTCGGCTCAGTCAAATATGAAACGTCAAAGGGTTAAGGAAAACTGCACAAATTGGAATAATTGAGAAGGCGCGGGGTGAGGCGTCGCGGCGCCCCGCTGCCTCACTCTCTCTTTCTCGGGGGGGACGGCGTCCCTTAAAAAGCCCCACGTTTTTCCCGCGCGATCGCTTTTCCGCTACGAAAAGCAGAAATAATGAACGGCGCAACGGCGGCCCTGAAAAATAAAATCAATACGAAACAATTAACGAAAATGCCTAATTGAACTTGTTTATTGTTACGAGAGGCAGTTTGTGCAATTTTTTTTAAACAACGCCTACTATTATTAGAAAAAGACTATAGAATTACAATATTAGTTATTAAAATTGAACGTGCAGGCTAGTTTTTATCAATTATTTTTGTTTGTTAAAGAAGTGATTATAAAATAATGAAGTATAAATAATAATAAAGTGTCTTTATTTCGTTTTCAATTACAAGTTCACAGTTTGACATTAGAACAATATAACATTGAAAAAGATGTTTAAGATCACCTGAAAACCGCCGATTTCGTTTTCAATGTTGTATTGTTCTAATGTCAAACTGTTAACAATGTTAGTCCTCGTTAGTCCACAATGGGCTATAATTTTGTCCGCTTTTTTTAAATATTTCTTTATGTTTGCAGTTTTAAGAACGAATATCTCGCAAAATAAAACCTGTTTTCCCTCATAAAATTAGTTTTAATTTAAGTTACAATTAAAGAAGTTGAACTCGTCTGTCGGTTTTAATTTCGAGCATTCGTCCCGAGCGTGAAAAATTGCTTCCACTGGGCTGGCGGCGCGAGTTCATGGCGGGGGTGGTGGCGGTGGTGGAGATATTAAAATGCATGCAAAAAGAAGCGCGCTCCGGCAGCTAGCCGCTCGCTGCGACTCCGGAATAATTACAGCCGTTTCGCTCCGTATCCCATTTTTATTGCTTTTCAGACTTTCAGAGAGAGAACTGGAAAAATAAACGAGTCGCGGAACAAACGGGCAGGACAAGAATTAGAGGGGGGGGGGGGGGGGGGGATGGTGTGGAATAGGAATTAATTTCAAACTAACGACCTTGGCGGGATCAATAAAAATTCACAATACATTTTTATTTAACTAACACTAAGAGAAGAAGTTATAATAAATTGTTGCAATTTGTAACCGGCTATAGACCTTCAGGTCCATCTGCCATATGTTTATGTTATAAATAATTTAGTTACTCGTTTATTTATCTACAAAATTATGTACAGTTTCTTAGTTTCTTGCAGTTATTAACGATATAGTTGCAGAACATTTAAAGTATATCGACCATTATGTCCTTCTGCCTTATGTTAGTGTATGTGTATGTTGTTGTTACCTCAGAACATCATTCCCGAGGTTTCTGAAAGAATCGTTAACTGTACCCCAAAGACAAATTTACTGAGAATTAAAAAAAAACTTGTATCTTTATAGGACTATTAGCCGTGAGGCTTATCAGTCGGTCAAGGTTGAAGCTCAGAGGAGTTTAATCACCCGGATTTAACTTCACAGAAAACCTCTGAAAAACTGTGAAAGGTGATTGGCGAAAATTCGCCCTGATGGAGATCGAACTCAGGCTCCCAATACTATATTATCAATTTTCCTGTGTAGCTTCAAATATCGGGGTATATTTTTATTAATTTCTTACATGACAAAGATCTTGAAAATAATTTAATTTGTTCATATCTTCAAGCTCCAATATAAGTGCCCTCTATCATCGCAGAGCGTGCACTACAGAACTAAGGGTTGTTCAATTAGGGGTTGTGAAGGTTGCTACAGGGGTTGCACGAGTCAGTACAGCGACCTTCTTTGTTCACGAGGGTGCGTGCTTATAAAAACGTATCATGAGGGGTGACGACTTTTTCTACCTACGCGTGTAGGGTGGACAAAAAAAATTTATAGGGTGATTCTATAAGAAAGGGGTGTGCACGTGGATAACAAAAAAAATATCTAGAAGGGTTTGCACGAACAATAAATCAACATGGTAATGTAAATAAGTTTATTTTCTAGCTGAATAATAATTAAATTCTTGTAACCAGTTAAAACATATATTTCTACCATGTTTGATTTTTTTTGTGGATATCGAAATAATTTTTCTCAACTCAAAATTAACTGAGAAATATATATACGCAATGGATATTAAAATATTAGCCATAGTTTTTTGTGAAAAGTGATTTGAAGATTTAAAAAAATGTAAAAATTACTTAACTGAATAAAATACGATTGTAAGTCAAACTAATTAGAAAAATAAAATTACCATCCATTTTTATTAAAGACAGTTAATTCAGGAATTGAAACTATAAACTGGAACTCAATAGTCCTTATAGTTTTATAGTTACAGAGGTTTAAAGTAGTATGCTTGCTCTTACAAAAACATATTCCTATGTCAACTGTTTTAAGCCATCTTACTACGTTTTTCTTATCTCTGCTAATAATGGAGTACATTTTTTTTGAGCATGCTAAATAGACTTTTCTAACTCAAAATTAAATGGGCATTACAAATTTTCAATCGAAAACTCAATATGTCAAGTAGTTTTATAGTTAAAGTAGTATGAAGTCAAATAATACAAAAAATATGTCTTCACCTACGAAAATACAATTGCATGACAAACTAATAAGGAAAATCAAATAACTTTAAATGTTTCTTAAAGGAAATTAAATGAGGAATTCAAATTTGTCAGTATAAACTCAATAAAGAGTATAGTTTTAGAGTTATAGTGGTTTTAAAATAGTAGTCGAGCTTTTACAAAAACATTCTCAATGCGTCTGTTTTATGGTATGTGTGTTACCTCTGCTAATCTTGGATCAATTTTTTTTGGACACGTCCAATACACTTTTCTAACTGAAAATTAACTGAGGAATTAATATTTGCAATCGATATCATAATATTACAAATGGTTTTTTGTGAAAAGTGATTTGAAGATAAAAAAATATTAAAAATGTCTTAATTGAATAAAATATGATTGGAAGTCAAACTAATTACAAAAATAGAATTATTATTCATGTTTATTAAAGACAATTAATTCAGGAATTAAAATTTATAAACTGGAACTCAATAGTCCTCATAGTTTTATAGTTACAGAGGTTTAAATTAGTATGCGTGCTCTTACAAAAACATATCCCTATGTCAACTGTTTTAAGTCATCTTACTACGTTTTTCTTATCTCTGCTAATAATGGAGTAAATTTCTTTGAGAATGTTAAATAGACTTTTCTGACTCAAAATTAAATGGGGAATACAAATTTTAAATCGAAAACTAAATATGTCAAGTAGTTTTATAGTTAAAGTAGCATGAAGTCAAATAATAAAATAAATATGTCTTCACCTACGAAAATACAATTGCATGACAAACTAATAAGGAAAATCAAATAACTTTAAGTGTTTCTTAAAGGAAATTAAATGAGGAATTCAAATTTGTCAGTATAAACTCAATAAAGAGTATAGTTTTAGAGTTATAGTGGTTTTAAAATAGTAGTCTAGCTTTTACAAAAACATTCTCATTGCGTCTGTTTTATGGTGTGTATGTTACCTCTGCTAATCTTGGATCAATTTTTTTTGGACACGTCCAATACACTTTTCTAACTGAAAATTAACTGAGGAATTAATATTTGCAATCGATATCATAATATTACCAATGGTTTTTGTGAAAAGTGATTTGAAGATAAAAAAAATATTAAAAATGTCTTAATTGAATTAAATACGATTGTAAGTCAAACTAATTACAAAAATAAAATTATTATCTATCTTTATTAAAGACAGTTAATTCAGGAATTTAAATTTAAAAAACTGGAACTGGATAGTCCTTATAGTTTTATAGTTACAGAGGTTTAAATTAGTATGCTTGCTCTTACAAAAACATATCCCTATGTCAAATGTTTTAAGCCATCTTACTACGTTTTCTTATCTCTGCTGATAATGGAGTAAATTTTTTTGAGCATACTAAATAGACTTTCCTAACTCAAAATTAAATGGGGAATTTAAATTTTTAATCGAAAACTTAATATGTCTTGTAGTTTTACAGTTAAAGCAGTATCATACAATACAAAACATATGGCTCCCATAGAAAATTCCATTGAAATACAAAATAATTGGGAAAATCAAATATATTTACATGTTCCTTCAAGGAAATTTAATAAGGAATCTAAATTTAGACAGATAAAATCAATATCCTTATTAGTTTAACAGATACAGCGGTTTTAAATCGATTTTTCTACTTTCGATTTTGTATCAACTCTTACAGTTTTTAAATAACTTTTTCTACTTTACTCGTTTTTGTATCAACCCTTAAACCCATAAATTTCTTTTTGAATTAATTAAATTTCCTGTTTATTATTAATCGTGTCCACCTTTGAAATCCTGCACACACCGAGATTCATTACGCCCTCCCCCCGAAGGAGCAGACATAATGCCTATCGATTTTCGCCTCTTGCGCGGCCTCTTTTTACCACCTACCCCCGCTCGCACCGCGCTGCCGCCGCCGCCGCCGCCCGCCTGAAGATAAGACGCAACTTTAAGGGTGAGAAAATCCATCGGCGCGGAAAGACCCGCCTCGCGCGTATCCTAGGTAACGGGCTAGGGGTTCCGCCAATGGGAAATAAGTGTGCGCGTCTTACGATCGCGCGAAGGGGTAGCATTTTCTAAAAGCGAGTGCAGGTCTTAAATGGTGATGATTTAAGGGTGAGTTTCGAGTGAGATACGGCGTTTTTCCCTCGGCAGCCTTTCGCATATATTTAGAAGGGTCGAGGGTTGCGAGGGGAGGGCGCGCGCGGAGCTAAGTAACCCCCACCTCCTCTAGGCGCGGTGAGGTGGATGGGGTAAGAACTTGACAGGGGGTGGGTTGTATTGTACTGGAATGGAAAGCCAGTGACGTGCAGAAATTTATTTAAAAAAAAATTAACATCAACAATATTTAATATAACTTGAGTTTTATAAGATGAAAATTCAATAAAATTATACAGAAAATTATTCAAAATGTAAGTAGTCTCTAAAATAAAAAAAAACATCCTTATAGCCGTGAGGCTTTTCCGTCGGTCAATGGAGAAGTTTAGAGGAATCTAATCAATCGGTAATTACCTTAACTTCATAGAAAAACGTGAAAGGTGTTTCGCGATAGTTCGTCCCGATAGGGTTCGAACTTAGGCTCTCCAAGCTCAGACGACACCTCTAACCCCTTGGAACTGAGATGGTTCATAATATCATGCTATTAATTTTTTTTTTTTTTTGGTGAATTAAAAATAGACTATTTAAAGTAATATAACTTAAGTTATAATTATGTTAACTTGATCAAAATAATTAATTCAGAAAGTTCAACTTATGTTTTTTAACTATGTGATTAGTTTTTGCAAAAAAATTACTCTTTAAATTTTTCGCGAATTTTTACAATGCAACAGACGTATATACTTATAAGACTAGTGACCTTTAAAGTACCATAACTTGAGTAATAATTGGAGCAAATTCTTCAAAATCATAGAGAATATTCAAAATATTTTCATAAAATATATGGGCGGTTTTGGAAATTATATCTCTCGATTTGAATTTTTGACGAGTTTTTACATTCAATAATCAATCAATTTGTTCATAAGAATATTGTATTCATATTAAATAACTCAAAATTTGCGCCAAGAATTGTATTTTCTTCTTTGAGTTTCGATTTTTTGTAAAATTTGTGATTAAAAACTGTCATGAGTTGTATTAAAATGCCTTCAGTGTGCTTGGTAGAGGGAGCTAAAGTTCAATCAGAGTAGTAAATTTAATTCGAAAGAACCCTGTATGATAATTCCTTGAAAAACTCTAAAATGTACGTTTGGATTTTTTCAAATATATTTTCATGGAGTTCTTTATTAAATTCTATTTTAAAATCAATAAAATTTAAATAAATCCTGAACACTATAATTGTATAATTTTTTATTTTAATACTTTGTTTAAACAGGCTGAAGTTTTTTTTTAAAAAAATCATGCTTATAGCGTTTAGATCTAAATAAAATTTGTTGAATAGTTATATAATTAAAATATATTTACGAATATCAGGGAACAAAACGAAAACTAGAATCCTGTTACTATAGGAATTTAATGTTGCTCCTTTTAACAAACCAAAATATGTATTTTTATATATCTTTTCTTTAATTACTATAATCTGTAAATGGTATGTTAATAAAGTTATTATTATTATTAGTTAGTTTAGATTTTCAAATACAATTTTACATCATATTTGTATTGGTATCTTAAAAACCAAAATAATTTCCTTTAACAACTAACAAATTCTCATTATCCGGTTGTTTGCTGAGAGGGCTGAATTTGGTTGGGTGGCAGCAAGCGCGCGGATTTTTCTTCCCCAAACTCTTGGCACATGACAGATTAAATTACGGAACTTTATAATGAAATTAATTCCGAACTTCCTCCTCATCCTTTGCATATAACATTTCATATCCTTCAAGTTTTAGCCCGGGCGAAGTCTGACGATGTTCCGCGCGCGCTATGTACAGAGCTCGCGCGTTACATAAGGCCCCCGTGTACCTATATATCAACTTACAAAGATCAATACGGGGCCCCCGCGCTATTAATCTTCAAGTCGACGTTGCGAGGGGCGGCGGCCGCCTTTTCGCCGTCTTTCACGCGAGAGCGCGCGCTGCCGCCGCCCCGCCAGCGACAGACTCTCCCGGCGTAGTTTAATTAATTAATTAATTAACGGAGCGCACGTGTGGTACTAATTGTTTGGGACTTAGTATATTAAAAACATCACTAACTAAACAATTATTAAAGCTATTACAGAAAAAAAAAACTGTATAGAAATAGATTGAATCACTTTTAGTTAGATATGTAAATTTCTTATACAAAAAATGTGGGTAACTTAGAAAATCAGTGATAACTATTAAGTGATAGCAGTTTTTGAAAATATTTTACTGCCAACTTAAAGGCGGTTTAATACCCTTTAATATGATATATTAAAATCCAAAATAATTTTGGATATTAATAAATAGATAGATATGTAATTTACAATTCAAAAATAAATGTGGGTAACTTAGAAAATCAATGATAACTATTAAGTGTTGGCAGTTTTTGAAAATATTTTACTGCCAACTTAGAGGCGGTTTAATTCTCTTTAATTCGGTATATTGAAATCCAAAATAATTTTGGATCTTAAGAAATAGATGGAAATGTAATTTCCTATTCAAAAATATATGTGGGTATCTTAGAAAATCAATGATAACTTTTAAGTGATAGACGTTTTTGAAAATATTTTACTACCAACTTAGAGGCGGTTTAATTCCCTTTAATTTCATATATTGAAATCCAAAATAATTTTGGATATTAAGAAATACATACATATGTAGTTTCCAATTCAAAAATATATGTGGGTAACTTAGATAATCAATGATAACTATTAAATGATAGAAGTTTTTGAAAATATTTTAATGCCAACATAGAGGCGGTTTAATTCTCTTTAATTTGATATGTTGAAATCTAAAATTATTTTGGGTATTGAGGAATAGATAGATATGTAATTTCATATTCAAAAATAAATGTGGGTAGCTTAAAAAATCAATGATAACTATTAAGTGATAGAAGTTTTTGAAAATATTTTACTGTCCACTTAGAGACGGTTTAATTCCCTTTAATTTGATATATCACAATCCAAAATAATTTTGGATATTGAGGAACAGATAAATATGTAATTTCCTATTTGTGGGTGACTTAGAACATCAATGATAACTTTTAAGTGATACCAGTTTTTGAAAATATTTTTCTGCCAACTTAGAGGGGGTTTAATTCTCTTTAATATTCGATATATTGAAATGCAAAATAATTTTGGATATAAAGAAATAGATGGATATGTAATTTCCTATTCAAAAACATATGTGGGTAACTTAGAAAAGCAATGATAACTATTAAGTGATAGAAGTTTTTGAAAATATTTTAATGCCAACTTAGAGGTGGTTTAATTATCTTTAATTCGATATATTACAATTCAAAATAATTTTGGATATTGAGGAATAGATAGATATGTAATTTACAATTCAAAAATATATGTGAGTATCTTAGAATATCAATGATAACTTTTCAGTGATAGATGTTTTTGAAAATATTTGATTGCCATCTTAGAGGTGGTTTAATTCCCATTATTTTGACATATTGCAATACAAAATAATTTTGGATATTAAGAAATAGATTCATATGTAATTTCCTATTCAAAAATATATGTGGGTAACTTAGAAAATCAATGATAACTATTAAGTGATAGACGTTTTTGAAAATATTTTACTGACATCTTAGAGGCGATTTAATTACCTTTAATTTGATATATTGAAATCCAAAATAATTGTGGATATTAAGAAATAGATGGATATGTAATTTACTGTTCAAAAATATACTTGGATGACTTAGAAAATCAATGATAACTTTTAAGTGATAGAAATTTTTGAAAATATTTTACTGCAGACATAGAAGGGGTTTAATTCTCATTAATTTGATATATTGCAATCTAAAATTATTTTGGATATTTAGAAATAAATACATATGTAATTTCCTAATAAAAAATTTAATTGGGTGACTTAGAAAATCAGTGATAACTATTAAGTGATAGAAGTTTTTGAAAATATTTTACTGCCAACTTAAAGGCGATTTAATTCTCTTTAATTTGATATATTGCAATCCAAAATCATTTTTGATATTGAGGAATAGATAGATATGTAATTTCCAATTCAAAAATAAATGAGGGTAACTTAGAAAATCAATGATAATTTTTAAATGATAGAAGTTTTTGAAAATATTTTACTTCCAACTTAGAGGGGGTTTAATTCTATTTAATTTTTGAAATATTGAAATCCAAAATCATTTTGGATATTAAGAAATAGATTCATGTATAATTTCCTATTCAAAAATAGGAGAGTAACTTAGAAAATCGATGATAACTTTTACGTGATTTCAGATTTTGAAAATATTTTACTGCACACTTAGAGGTGGTTTAATTATCTTTAATTTGATATATTACAATCCAAAATAAGTTTGGATATTTAGGAATAAATAGATAATTTGCAATTCAAAAATATATGTGGATGACTTCAAAAATCAATGATAACTATTGAGTGATAGTTGTTTTTCAAAATATTTTACTTTCATGTTGTTGATGCGGTTAAATTTCCTGTTATTTGATATATTGCAGTCCAAAATTTTATGTATAAGTTTTAAAAAGTGCTAAATTATGAGTTTATAAGATTTCTAAAAAACCTTTTTTAAAGAACCAAATAACAAAATCGAAACAAAAACTACAAAATCATAGCTACTATTAAGACTTTTTAATTAATTATTATTTTTTAATTAATTAATTTATAGAAGGTTAATTTTACTTTAATTTCATATATAATTTCTCCAAAATATTGTGGAAGCGTTTTTCAGCTTGATTACAAATTTGAATATTGCTACCAAACTAGTTGCCACATTTTAAAACCTAAGACTACAAATTATTATTATTATATTGCATTATTTGCAATTGAATAAGATGAACCAAATGAAAGATAATTAAATTATCTTTTAGAAAATATCATTATTTGTTATCATTTGATGTTAATACAGTTGGTAACTATGATTTACTAGCAAGAGAGGAGACATATCATACTATTTTGGAAGATATCTCTCTTAATTGTGATCGTACAATTTTTATTCACACACCAAATGAAAGATAATTTAATTATCTTATATACAAACAAAAGTATATGATATGATTTGTTGTTAATTTCGTTGGTAACTATGATTTACTAGCAAAAAATACAAATATCAGATTATTTTTTGAAGATATCTTTATTAATTGTGATCGCAAAAACTTCATTCATACACCAAATAAAAGATAATTAAATTATCTGTTAGAAAATATCATTATTTGTTATCATTTGATGTTAATACAGTTGGTAACTATAATTTACTAGCAAGAGAAGAGACATATCACACATTTTTGAAGAAATCTCTCTTAGTTGTGATCATACAATTTTTATTCACATATCAAATGAAAGATAATTTAATTATCTTATATAAAAACAAAAGTTTGTGATATGATTTGTTGTCAATTTCGTTGGTAACTATGATTTACTAGCAATAAATACAAATATCAGATTATATTTTGAAGATATCTTTATTAATTGTGATCGCAAAAACTTCATTCATACACCAAATAAAAGATAATTAAATTATCTTTCAGAAAACATCATTATTTGTTATCATTTGATGTAAATATGGTTGTTAATAATATTATATGTAATATTAAAAAATGTAGTCTTAAAAAGTTTTAAAAAGATTGCTTGGTAGAGGCTGCCAAAGTTTGTATACAGTGCAATAAACGCGAACACGTGAGATTTCTAAAATTCTATATAAAAAAATGATGACTAGTATTAATTTTTGAAAGCAAAATAACTACATATAAAACATCTATTCAACCAGCCCCCTACCTTCATGATTAATACCCCAAACACGCATTCAAACGAAAACTCTCAAACGATTAATCAATTCGCATAAATAATTCCACCCTCGCAACGTTTTCTACTCGGTTTTCCTATTTATATAACTATGGCTATGTGCGGGAGGGGGTGTTCGTGGGGGGGGGGGGGGATTAAATAATCATTAACCCAAAAAGTCCTGGGGGCGGCGGAGGCGCGCGCACCAAACTACTGGTGCGGACGTGAGTTTAATCAAAAACAGAAATTAGAAATTCAATCTCGGCGAGGAATAACCCTAAAGGATAAGAGGCATCCCTTAAAACGGGCCGCGCGCTCTCTCACCACCATCCCGGGTTTAAAACACTCCCTTAGATGTCCGACGGGTGGACGTGGGGTGGCTTTAATGCCGGCATAAATTTGCATTAGTAGTTTGTGATTAAGGACCTGAAATTTACAGCGAATTTCATTTTGGGGGTAATCTCTTTGTAACAAGGTTTTCACTCAAATTAAAACTCGCAATCCTGTATTAGCAGAAATGTATAACTAATGTACTTTTACTTTACATTTAGTTTTATTTATATCTATAGTAACATAAATAATTAACATGACCAACAAAAGTAGTTTCTACAGATTAGTTACACATTTCTGGTTTATCCGAACTAGATTTTCTTATATAGGGGTTTCTCACGAGTCGATTATTAATTTGCATACCGGACAGTGTCCGGTGAGTGACCAACGGTGTCGAAAACTGGACACTAAGCACCCCATCTCTGACCGCGCGGGATGGACAGCCCGTAGGGCGCTGTAACCTGTTACTGGCCCTTGCGTTTAGATACGAGTTTCTTGGGAAACAACTGGACACTTCAAATATCACCCCAAAAAGGGGAGAATGATACTAAATAAATGTACTATTGGGATCAAAGTAAAGAGCGTGTGATATTTTATATGTTTACACTATAGAGTCCTCTGCAGAACATAATGTAAGTTATTTATAGACATCCATAACAGTTTTTAAAAGTAGAATTTAATTATTAAACTAAATTTTACAATAAAGTTTATACCTATTACAATTGTTTCAATTTACATCACAATAAAACAATATTATGACTCAAATAAGATAATTTTTTAGAATAGAATTTAATAACCAACCCTTTATTTAATATATTTTTAAAAATATTTAAGTATATTTTTAATTTTCTAAAGGATTCTTCATAGTAAACATATTCGCATACTTGTACAACTCTGTTTAAAAATACCCTGCAGTTTGGCGCCCCCTACAGGGTTAATTGAAAGCATTTGGTAACTATCCATATAATTTTTCAAAGCAAATTTTAATTGAAAATCTGAATTAAAAAAGAAATCAACAAAATTTATTTTAATTTTTTAATTATACAATTGTTTATAAAAAATGGTATATATTTCAAATATTTTTTTAACAACCGTTTAGAGTAGGTAAAATATATTTTTTTAACTCACGCTGAGTTGTTTCCAAAACATAATTTAACGCAAAATCCAATAAAAATTATTCCAAAAATCACATGCTTATATTTTTGAGTGATTCAAATTTGAATGATCAACTTTAATACATCTAAAAAACAAATTAATGTTACTCATATGTTTATTGTTATTAAATATTGTTCATAATTAAACATCAACGTCAAGTAAACTTATGCGAATCATCCCCTAAAACCTCCCCCATCTCCCATCTTCCCATCTACCCCTCGCACACATTTCGTATTCCTTAACAGACAATATATTCCAGCGCGCAACTATTTAACATACCTATAGGAGGCGGCGGGTGACGCTTGGCTGCGCCGTTGCCACCCCTATAGCTCCCGCTGTAAAGCCGCCTTTCGGCTGCGGCAAGTTTGCAAAGTGTTAATTCAATATCCGCGCGCTGTCTTAAGTTTTCTATGTAATTTGCATGGGAGCCATTTTGAAAGCTCCGGCCTCGGGGGGTGGCGTGCGGGCGGATGAACTCGCAGGCGGCGGCGGAGGGAAACTCGCGTAGGAAATTACACGGGACCTTAAGTAAGCCACACCGACAGCCCCGTTATGATTAATTATTCGCGGGGACGGTATTAATAATAACAATGTAATTTTGTATGGTTTGGGAGTAATTTGTTGCGTTATTCCACCCAACCCCTAACTGATATTTCAATACTAGTCATCTGTTAGGAGTTATAATAGTAACTAAAAATCGAATGTTGGAGTAGGAAATTCAAATTATTAACTCGTTTGAGAATTTTGAGTTGTTTTTTTAATGATTTCTTGAATTTAAAGCTATTTTTAGCTTTAATTTGAAGTCTCCTCCCCATAAGACCCGTACGACTTATAAAACATATCCAGCAGTATCAAACTAAAGTTTTATTTAATTTTCTTCAGTAGTAATTCGGTTGTTTTTTTCAATTTTTTATTCCAAAACTCAATGAATATCTTGATCCATCATTTTTATGGATCACATATTCTACCCGCTACATATTCTACCCGCTGTTTCTTCTGTACCATTAAAAATATCAATTAATTTCTTGAAGTAACTTATATCTTCATGTATTTATTATGAAAATCCAAAAGTTCGTTTGATTATCTTATGTAGTTAATAAAATATTCAACATTCTTGACTGGATTAATTTTGTATTATGCTTGAGAACTTTATAAACATTTAGTTTCTTCGCGCTGTTTCTTCTAGACTAATAACTTTATTAATCAAAATCTTTAAGTAGCTGATGTCTTTAAGTATGTTCTACCCAAATACAAAATTTCGTTTGACTGCCTTAGTTACTTCATAAGATATACAGCATTCTTGGTTGGACTAATTTTGAATTATGTTTGAAAACTTACTATCATTCAGTTTTTTCCGCAATTTCTTCCACACTCACGACTTTATTAATGAAAATCTTCCAGTATCATATGTCTTCAAGTATTTTCTATCAAAAATACAAAAGTTTGTTTGGCTGCCTTAGTTACTTCATAAAATATACATCATTACAAGCGTTATATACAAACTAGCGCCCCTTAGGTATTTTTATTCTCAATTACCAACTTAATAATTGAGTCAAATTAACTAAATATATCTCATTTTGTAGCTGTAGTAGTTAATTCAATTATTTAATCACAATTTACATTATCCATTAATTGGATTTATTACCATTTTTAGAGTGCGAGCGTTGCATATAATCTTGAGTTATTTCTCAATTGGCAACTTAATAATTATGTAAAATTAAGTAGTTATATCTCCTTTTGTAGCTGATTAAGTAGCTAATTCAATAATCCACCCACAATAAGTAACATCCATTAATTGAATTTATTACCATTTTTAGACTGCGAACGTTGCATAAAAACTCGCGCCTCTTGCGTATTTTCTCAATTTCTAACTTAACAATAATGTAAAATTAACTAGTTATATCTCACTTTGTAGCTGATTAAGTAGCTAATTCAATAATCTAATCACAACAAGTATCATCTATTAATTGGATTTATTACCATTTTTATAGTGCGAACGTTGCATATAAACTAGCACCTCTTGCGTTTTTTTACAATTTCTAACTTAATAATTATGTAAAATTAACTAGTTATATCTCATTTTGTAGCTGATTAAGTAGCTAATTCAATAATCCAACCACAATAAGTATCATCCATTAATTGGATTTATTACCATTTTTAGAGTGCGAACGTTGCATATAAACTCGCGCCTCTTGCGTTTTTTCTCAATTACCAACTTAATAATTATGTAAAATTAACTACTTATACCTCATTTTGTAGCTAATTAAGTAGCTAATTCAATAATTTAATCACAATTAGTATCATATAATAATTGGATTTATTACCATTTTTATAGTGCGAACGTTGCATATAAACTCGCGCCTCTTGCGTTTTTTCTCATTTGCCAACTTAATATTTATGTCAAATTAACTAGTTATATCTCATTTTGTAGCTGATTAAGTATCTAATTCAATAGTCCAATCACAATAAGTATCATCCATTAATTGGATTTATTACCATTTTTAGAGAGCGAACGTTGCATATAAACTCGCGCCTCTTGCGTTTTTTCTCAATTACTAACTTAATAATTATGTAAAATTAACTACTTATACCTCATTTTGTAGCTAATTAAGTAACTAATTCAATAATTTGATCACAATTAGTATCATATAATAATTGGATTTATTACCATTTTTATAGTGCGAACGTTGCATATAAACTCGCGCCTCTTGTGTTTTTTCTCAATTACCAACTTAAGAATGATTTAAAATAAACTAGTTATATCTTTTGTAGCTGATTAAGTAGCTAAATCAATAATCCAATCACAATAAGTATCATCCATTAATTGGATTTATTACCATTTTTAGAGAGCGAACGTTGCATATAAACTCGCGCCTCTTGCGATTTTTCTCAATTACCAACTTAATAATTATGTAAAATTAACTTCTTATACCTCATTTTGTAGCTAATTAAGTAGCTAATTCAATAATTTGATCACAATAAGTATCATATAATAATTGGATTTATTACCATTTTTATAGTGCGAACGTTGCATATAAACTCGCGCCTCTAGCGTTTTTTCTCAATTGCCAACTTAAAAATTATGTCAAATTAACTAGTTATGTCTTATTTTATAGTTGATTAAGTAGCTAATTCAATAATCCGATCACAATAAGTATCATCCATTAATTGGATTTATTACCATTTTTAGAGAGCGAACGTTGCATATAAACTCGCGCCTCTTGCGTTTTTTCTCAATTACCAACTTAATAATTATGTCAAATTAAATAGTTATATCTCATTTTGTAGCTGATTAAGTAGCTAATTCAATAATCCAATCACAATAAGTATCATCCATTAATTGGATTTATTACCATTTTTAGAGAGCGAACGTTGCATATAAACTCGCGCCTCTTGCATTTTTTCTTAATTACCAACTTAATAATTATGTAAAATTAACTAGTTATATCTCATTTTGTAGCTGATTAAGTAGCTAATTCAATAATCCAATCACAATAAGTATCATCCATTAATTGGATTTATTACCATTTTTAGAGAGCGAACGTTGCATATAAACTCGCGCCTCTAGCGTTTTTTCTCAATTGCCAACTTAAAAATTATGTCAAATTAACTAGTTATGTCTCATTTTATAGCTGATTAAGTAGCTAATTCAATAATCCAATCACAATAAGTATCATCCATTAATTGGTTTTATTACCATTTTTAGAGAGCGAACGTTGCATATAAACTCGCGCCTCTTGCGTTTTTTCTCAATTACCAACTTAATAATTATGTAAAATTAACTAGTTATATCTCATTTTGTAGCTGATTAAGTAGATAATTCAATAATCTAATGACAATAAGTATCATCCATTAATTGGATTTATTACCATTTTTAGAGAGCGAACGTTACATATAAACTCGCGCCTCTTGCGTTTTTCCATTACCAACTTAATAATTATGTAATATTAACTACTTTTACCTCATTTTGTAGCTGTTTAAGTAGTTAATTCAATAATCTGATCACAATAAGAAACATCCATTAATTGGATTTATTACCATTTTTAGAGTGCGAATATTACATTCGAACTCGCGCCCTTTAGATATTTTTCTCAATTGCCAACTTCATAATTGAGTCAAATTAACTAATTATGTCTAATATTGTAGCTGATTAAGTAGACGATTTATTCATCCGATTTAAATTAGTATTATCCATTAATTGGATTTATTACCAATTTTAGAGTACAAGCGTTGCATACAAACTAGCGCCCCCTTAGGTTTTTTCTTAATTTCAAACTTAATACTTGCGTCAAATTAACTAAATATGTCTCATTTTATAGCTGATAAAGTAGTTAATTGAATAATTCTATCACAATTTACATTATCCATTAATTGGATTTATTACCATTTTTAGAGTGCAAACGTTGCATATGAACTCGCGCCTCTTGCGTTTTTTTCTCAATTGCCAACTTAATAATTATGCAAAATTAACTAGTTATATCTCATTTTATAGCTGATTAAGTAGCTAATTCAATAATCCAATCATAATAAGTATCATCCACTAATTGGATTTATAACCATTTTTATAGTGTGAACGTTGCATTTTGAATTATATGTGAAAACTTGATTAATTTTCTTCTAGCTGTGTCTTCTTAACTAATAATAATATTAATAACATTTCTCCGGTATCCTATGTCTTCATGTATCATCTACCAATGTACTAAACATTAATTAATTCACACATTTATTTCATGAGATATACAGTCTTGAGGATCCCAAATAAAAACTAACATACAGCTAGACCCCTTTGGGTGTGATTTCGAATAATTTACCGCCCCCCAGCCCGGCGTTTCGTATTAATAGGCAAGTCTTAAAGGCGTAATGGCCTCCTAAATCTAACCCCGGGTAAAATCTTGGGTAATTTATCGAGATCCGCCCCCCCCAGCTCGCGTTCTAATTGTAACGTTTTATCATTTTAATTGCTAAAGTTTTAACTCTACAGCGGCGGGGGCGGCTTTCCACCTTAAATTATGCATCGCAGTTTGTTCGCCCAACATTAGCAACAACAAAAAGTCACGCCACGTCCGAATTAACAATGTTCTATTGTGCGGGGGGCGGATGATGGCCGGTGGTAAAGTTTTGTTTTGGGGGAAAATGTGTGCTAAACAAAGTTGAAGTTGGCATAATAGTGTATTCTAGCAGAGTAATTATAATAGTTTTAGTCGGGGGTTGCAACTGAAATTTGAAATTTTGGAGAGGAAACTCTGAAAATGACAACTAATATTTAAAATGCAAATAAAATCACTATTACAAATTACTACATTCTTTCTGCTATAACTTCAAAATTAATCAAAATAAACAGTTTTCGATTGTAAACTATTATTTCTGATTTATCTAACTAATATAAATGAGAACTCTTAGTAAAATAAGTTGATTTTTACGGGAGATGTCACATGTTCTTTCAAGCCCCCACCCAAAAAAAGTCTATTATGTATTTACTTGTGTTCAAAAGTAATAAAAATAAACTAGTTTCGATTGTAAATGATTTAGGTATTTTAAATAAATTTTACATATATAAAGGAGTTATAAACATATATTTCTGCATATTGATCTAGTAAAATAAAGACATTAGTACATATAAATTATAAATGTGTCTCCCCCACAATGAATATTCCAGGTTTATTAGTTTAAATTAACTATAATTACCCCTGTATATTTTACAAATGATCAAAACTCCCTCTCACTCTTTAATTATCAAGAATTTAATCGATTCAGCAATTCTTCAGCCATCACGCGAATGCTCCTTGTAAATAGTTAATCATAGTACCTGATAGATCTCAGTAGTGGATAGCTCTATGGTCCAGTCTCACTGGGGACGGGCACTTTCGCAAGGGACGCACTCACTCTGCAAAAATGCGATCCGCGGAAAAACGCAGGGGTGCCGTTTTTAATGCCCACACATGCGCCCTGAATATACTTTTTTGCGCGCAGATATATATAGAAATGCATATCGAGCTCCATCTCGATTTTTCCCCCGCTTTGCGCGCCGTTGGGGTGATAAAGAGGGACGGCTTCGACGTGGGGGAGGAAAAAAGAGGCCCCGGCGCACACACAGACAGGGTGCGGTTTTTGCAGAGGACGCTGCCAGGTGCAAACAGCGCCCGAAAGATGGGACGGATTCTGTCTGAAAAAGAAAACTATGAATTTCATCTTGTTATAACTTCAAAACCAATAAAAATAAAAGTTGTTTCTTGTTATCTTAAAGAATGTTAAATTATCTTCGATTTGGTGTATAAAAACCTGAAAAATTCCCCATTGATATTTCCACAAGTATGCCAATCTGCCACCGGCATTATGCAAAGCACGGCGATCCTACCTTAAAATTTGAAAAAACTTAGGAATTTAATCCACTTTTTTCTGAATTATCTCAAAGGACATGAAATTATCTTCGATTTAGTGTAGAAAAAACTGAAAAATTCCCTATAGATATGTCCACAAGTATGCCAATCTAGCCACCGGTATTATGCAAAGCACGACGATTCTACCTTAAAATTTGAAAAAACTTAGAAATTTAGTCCAGTTTTTTCTCAACTATCTTAAAGAATATGAAATTATCTTTGATTTGGTGTTGAAAAAACTGAAAATTTCTCCATGGTTATGTCTATAAGTATGCCAATCTAGCCACCGGCATTATGTAAAGCACGATGCTTCTACCCTAAAATTTGAAATAAACTTAGAAATTTAGTACAGTTTTTCAACTACCTTAAAGAACATGAAATTAGATTCGATTTTGTGTTGAAAAAATTTCAAATTTCCCCATAGATAGGCAGGTATGCCAATCTTGCCACCGGCATTGTGATTTTAAAATTAGTTTTATGCTCACTAACGATTTGAAAATAAATTTTAGCGCTCCCTTAAAAAAAACTTATATAAAACCTAACTTATTTTCATTATCATCATTAATATACAAATATTTCCCTTCAAAAACAGATATAACATTTTGAATTACATTCAATATTATAGAAATAGCGAGTACTTTTGTTTTTGATGCTGGAAAATTATTTTGAATCTTATTTGAAGCTATGTTACTTAAATTGTGGTGAATATATAAAAAATCTGCTCACAAATTTGTATTTTACGCACATTTATTTAGAGATAAGTATATTTTTTTATTACTAAATATAATTATTTTACATTCTGTAAGACTATTAGTACGCTGAGGTCTTGAAAGATTTATTTCTTATTTAGATTGTCTTAAAATCCAATTAAAAACAGATTAATGCGGAAACAGCCTCCACGTCCCTACTAAATCCCTTCATAACGGCTAATTCTGCAGATTTTACACGCCGCCCCACACCCAGCACCCGCCCCCAAGATTTAATTATTCCTGGAAGACGCTGCGCTCTCGTGTTCCGCCACCGCGAAAATATCGATTAAGTGCCTCCGCCGCTCGTTCCACTAGACACATCCGAATTCCATAATAATAATAATAAACCTCGGCACTCGTTCCAGCCCCCCCACAAGACGTGTTGTCTTAACGAAAATGCAGCGCCCGAACTTAATATAAGATATTTGCATTTATATTGAGTTACGACGGCGGACGTCCTATGTAAGGAGTAATAAGGCTAATATTAGTTTATCTAGAGCCCCGGCAACGGGTTTACTTTAGGCATGTATATAGCCGCCTCCGCCGCCGCCCCACCTCGCGCATAGCAGTAACTTTGTGAGGCAATATTGTTTGTTTACGCTGCATAACTTCGGATGGATATTATGTTTGTTTATATATATATTTACGAGGGGGTGGGTGGGGGTTGGGTGATAACATTATGTCTTCAGTGTTATTTAGTAAGTAATTTAATAAAAAATAATATTTTATGGTTTAAAAGTGGATTGAAATGTAAAATCGATTTTTTTTTCAATGTTTTGTATTAAATTTCTGACTGTGGGGTAACATAATAAGATGTTTCGATCAACTTTTCAACTTTGTTCCTAATATGAAATTTAATAATAAAAAATAATTTGAAAGGGAAAAACAGATTATTGTAATTGGTTTCTGATTTATTCAGTTTTTAGTGACAGGCTCAGAAATCATATTACAGACTTTATGGTGATTTTCAGTTTATAACAGAAATATTTTTGGATCAAATGTATGTGTTTCTCATAGAATATTTAATGGTAAAACTTAAACTGAAAGAAGAAATAGGATAATCTAACTTGTTTTTTTGAAATATTTAGTTTTTAATGATATGACATCAGAAATCTTATTACGAAACGATTTTAAATTTATAGCAAAAATATGTTTGTATAAACTTAAATTGTTTCCCATAAATCATTTAATAGTAAAACATAATCTGAAAGAAAAAACTGAATATTCTAATTAGTTTCTGAAATAATCAGTTTTTAGTGACATAAGTATTTGTATTTTTATTTTTATGTATTTTTGTGTCCATATATATCACCAACCATATTGAAGAGGAGTTTTTTTTTTGTGAGGAAAATGCCAATATAGGTCATTTTTTTAGTGACAAGCTAGAGAATTAAACGAGATTTTGAATTCATAACAAAACTTAATGTGAAAAGAAAACATAACTAGCTTTCAAACTATTGAAACTTTTTGAAATTTTTAGTATTTGTAACTGAATAGTTATATTTATTGTCCCACTACTTTTTGTCACAATAACTAAAGTGTAACTATTATTTAGGGACATAATATCAAGAGGAGCCAACTCAGTCTATAAAATCTGTTATAACTTGTTTGCTAAGAGTTTGAACTTTTTCAATCTTTCAGTATATGTAGCTAAATAGTTATATATTATGCCACACTAGATTTCCTTATTGAATCCATTGTGTAACTATTTTTTAGGAGATATTAGATCAAAAATAGTCGACTCAGATATAACTCTATTTATAAAAAACAATTACAACTAGTCTTCAAATAATTGAAACGTTTTAAAACTCTCAGTATTTGTTTCAGAATAGTTATATTTAATATCTTATCGTTTCTAATTACTGTAACTACTCCATTACTATTTTTAAAAGGCTATAAAACTATAATAAGTGTACTCAGCTACTGATTAATTTATAAAAACAGTCATAACTAGTTTTATAATGGTTAAAACTTCTTCAAGTTTTCAGCATTTGTAGCTGAATAGATATGTTATACATCCCACTATACACAGTTATTGTATATGTTGTGTAACTATTTTTTAAAGCCCACTATATTAAAAAGAGTAGACTCAGATATAACTCAACTTATAAAAACAGTCATAACTACGTTTCACATTGTCAAATCGTTTTAAAATTTTCTCCATTTATTGCCGAATAGTTATGTTTAACACCACATTACTTTGGCTTTTGTAACTAATCTATTATTATTTTTTTAAAGGCTATAAAATGAAAAAGCTTCAACTCAGCTTCTACTCACTATTATAAAAATAGTCATAACTAGTTTTCTAATTTTTTAAAACCTTTACAAATAATCTTATTTTGTAGCTGAGTAGTTATAATTAATACCCCATCAACATTAGTTATTGTAACTACTGGTAACTATTTTTATAAGCTAATAATTCAAAAAGAGTCGACTCAGATATAACTCAACATATAAAAATAGTCATAACTAGTTTTCAAATAGCTAAACCGTTTCCAATTTTTTACTATTTATAGCTGAATAGTCACTTTGAATTCGAGATCACTTTCAGTTGCTGTAACTAATCCATAACTATTTTTTAAAGCTATAAAATATAAAGTGTCAACTCAGCTGCTACTATTCAAGTTATGAAAACAGTCATAGCTAGTTTGTTAAATATTAAAACGTTTTTAAATAAGTTTTATTTGTAGCTGAATAGTTACACATAGTGCTCCAGTATCGTTGATTACTGTAACGAATGCGTAACTATTTTTATGAGCTATTAAATGAAAAATAGTCGATTCAGGTATAAATCAATTTATAAAAACATAACATAACTTATTTTAAAATAGTTAGAAAGTTATAAAATGTTCGATATTTATAGATGAATAGTCATATTTAACTATTTGTCGCTTTAGACTCCTGTAAGTAATCCATAACTATTTTTTAAAGACTATAAAATAAAAAAAAAACAGTCAGTTCAGCTACTACTCAACTTATAAAAACCGTCATAAGTAGTTTTCTAATTTTTAAAATGTTTTCAAATTATCTGTATTTATAGCTGAATAGTTATAATTAATGCCACAATACTATTAGTTATTGTAACTAACGAGTAACTATATTGATAAACTTTCAAATTAAAAAGAGTCGTCTCAGATTGATCTCAAGGTATAAAAACAGCCATAACTAGTTTTGAAATTGTTGAAACGTTTCTAAATTTTCATTACTTATAGCTGAATAATTATTTTTAATGCTCCATCACTTTCAGTTGCTGTAACTAATTCATAACTATTTTTTAAGAGCTATAAAATATAAAGTGTCAACTCAGCTAGTATTCAACTTATAAAAACCGTTACAACTAGTTTTCTCATTTTTTAAATGTTTTCAAATTATCTGGATTTGTAGCTGAATAGTTATTATTAATGCCCCATCACTATTAGTTATTGTAACTAACAAGTAACTATATTTATGGGCTTTCAAATTAATAAGAGTCGACTCTGATTTATCTGAAGGTATAAAAACAGCCATAACTAGTTTTAAAACTGTTGAAACGTTTTCAAATTTTCATTACTTATAGCTGAATAGTTACTATTAATGCTCAATCACTTTTGGTTGCTGTAACAAATCCATAACTATTTTTTAAAAGCTATAAAATATAAAGGGTCAACTCAGCTAGTATTCAACTTATAAAAACAGTCATAACTAATCGATTAATTGTTAAAATGTTTTCAAATAACTCATATTTGTAGCTGAATAGTTACACATAGTGTTCTATTATTGTTGATTACTGTAAATAATGCGTAACTATTTTTATGAGCTATTAAATGAAAAAGAGTCGATTCAGGTATAAATCAATTTATAAAAACAGTCCTAACTAGTTTTAAAATAGGTAAAATGTTATAAAATTTTCATTATTTATAGCTGAATAGTCATATTTAACCCTTTATCGCGTTAGACTCCTGTAATTAATCCATAACTATTTTTTAAAGGCTATAAAATAAAAAAGATTCAAAACAGCTACTACTCAACTTATAAAAACCGTCATAACTAGTTTTCTAATTTTTTAAATGTTTTCAAAATAATTTTATTTGTAGCTGAATAGCTATAATTAATGCCCTATCACTACTAATTATTGTAACTAACGTGTAACTATTTTTATGAGCTTTCAAATTAAAAAGAGTCGACTCAGATTTATCTCAAGATATAAAAACAGCCATAACTAGTTTTAAAACTGTTGAAACATTTTGAAATTTTCACTACTTATAGCTGAATAGTTATTTTTTATGACCGGTCATTTTTGGTTGCTGTAACTAATCCATAACTATTTTTTAAAAGCTATAAAATATAAAGTGTTAACTCTGCTAGTATTCAACTTATAAAAACAGTCATAACTAGTTTGTTAATTGTTAAAACGTTTTAAAATTTTCATTACTTATAGCTGAATAGTTATTTTTAATGCTCGATCGCTTTTAGTTGCTGTAGTTAATCCATAACTATTTTTTAAAAGCTATAAAATATAAAGTGTCAACTCAGCTACTATTCATGTTATAAATACAGTCATAACTAGTTTTATAATAGTTATAACATTTTCAAATTTTCACTATGTGTAGCTGAATAGATAGTTTGAATACTTCACTACGTCTAGTTATTGTATCTACTTTGTAAATATTTTTTAAAGACTATTAAATCAAAAAGAGTCGAATCAGACATAATTCAAATTATATAAACAGTCATAATTAATTTTGAAATTGACAAAACTTTTTCAAATTTTCAGAATTTGTAGCTGAATAGTTATCTTTAATGCTACACTACATTTAGTTATTGCAACTAATTCATAACTTTTCTTAAAGGGCTATTAAATAAAAGTCAACGTAGATATAACTCAACTTATAAACACTGTTATAACTAGTTTTTTAATTTTTTTAAATTTTCACTATTAGTAGCTCAATAAATGTTTAAAGTGCAACTACTATTAGTTATTATAGATATTTCTAATTAGTTTATGAAATATTTATTTTTTACTGCCATAAGCTCATAAATTCTATTACTGACTTTATCTCGATTTTAAATATATAACAAAACATTTTTTGGTATATAATTCCAGCGTTTCTGATAGATAATTTAATTGTAAATAAGAATCTATAAGCATCAATTAAAAATTCTGACCAGTTTCTAAATTATTCAGCTTTAAGTAACTCAACCTCCACAATTTTGAAACTACAAACATTATAATAATTGCAAACGTACTTCATTTATTTGTGTCAACAATTATGACTTTAAAAAAGGAAGGCTTGACTTTTTGAAACTAAATTAAATTCTATTTGAGTTTTTCTTGTTTTTTTTAAACCTTAGGTTTTTTGAAGATATGAGCTTTTAAAAACCATTTAGCACTTATATTATTTTATAGGACAAAACATTTGATGTTAATTGTAATGCACCGAGCTAAAGCGCATGCAACAAAAACTTTAAAAGAAGAAGACTTGATTTTTCTGAAAGTAAATTAAATTCTGTATGAGTTATATATATTT
This sequence comes from Lordithon lunulatus, assembly GCA_963942505.1. NCBI lineage: Eukaryota > Metazoa > Arthropoda > Insecta > Coleoptera > Staphylinidae > Lordithon > Lordithon lunulatus. The sequence continues at coordinate 33,986,438 of OZ012675.1, forward strand.
TTTATTTTATTTTTTCGAAAACCTTAGGTTTTTTTGAAGATATGAAGCTTTTAAAAAACATACAACGCTTATATTATTTTATAGGACAAAACATTTGATGTTAGTTGTACAGCACCGAGCTGAAGCGAATATAACAAAGACTTTAAAAGAAGAAGACTTGATTTTTCTGAAAGTAAATTAATTGCTGCATAAGATTTCCTGAATAATCATTCCGAATCTTTATTTTTTTTTTTTTTTGAAGATATGAATCTTTTTAAACCATACAACACCTTAATTATTTTGCAGGATATAACATTTGGCACTATAATTGTTAATTGTGGACTTTTCTGAAAATAAATTAATGGTTACATCAAATTTTCTGAAAAATTAATTCGAAACTTTACTTCCTTTGAAGTTGTGAAGCTTTTAAAAATAAAACTTTTCACTCTATTGTTGTTAATTATAGTGCAGATGAGTTGGGGATGTTGTTTCTTCACGGGATTAAACCGCCCCCCATTATTTGCATTAAACTTTCATAATTAACTCCACCATCTGAACGCAATAATATAAGGGGTTCCAGCAGAGCAACTTTTGATTTATTATTTAAACACAGCCATCGGGTGCGGGGGTTGGCGGGGTGTCTCGCTTCCTTCCTTCCTTCCTTCCTATCCCCAGGAATATCGAGCGTGGAGCATTTCCAAAAATCCCCAACTGGCGGGGGCGTGTTCCTTGGCAGCCTTCCGCCTTAATTCGAATATATTTCCTTGTCTCATGCATATTTAACAGGTGCAGGGGTTCTCTTTCTGAGGGCCCGCGCGCGCGCGTCTTAAAGACGCAACCCCCGGATGCTGCCAACCTACCCCTCGCTGCCTCTCGCTCTAGCACGCGCATGAGTTATCTTTATTTCTCTTAAAGGTGCGGCCGTTTTCTTTGTCTGCCCCGGCTGAGATTCGCCCATTTTATATTATATTGATTTAAGATGGCGGTGCGGATGCGATTGCTATACACGCAGCATCGCACCCTCCTCCTCACCCGCCACCCAAACTAGAAAGGGATGCCAACTACTCGCGTTACTCCCATCCCACAAAACCCTGTACCCGCTGTAAGGGGTAGATTATTCAACCGCGGTAAAGTTTTAGAATATATTAAAGCTCTAATCTCGAGTCGCAGGAGTTGAATTTCCACGCTAAGTTAGATTAATACCTCTGAGAATTTACAATTTACGTGCCTCTGTCATTATTTATGCCTGAAAGCTTCTTGAGATGTAATTTCAGCCGATGTAAGATTAACATCTCTGCGCCAAAGCTCTATGTACACGTCTATATGTGTATGTACCTTTCACTCGTTAATTGCTTTCCTTTGAGGGTGGTTCTGCCACGCAACCCCCCCTGAATATATATTAGAATGTCGCAAACGCGGCAGGCTTACATCTTACTGAAATTAACAGTTTTGTTTGATCGCTTTCCAAAACACACCCCGCTGTACTGGGGATGCGAATAATTCTGTATGCGATTCGTAATTTCAATTTCAGTATAATTAAAATTATATAACTAATATTATGTGCTAGAAAACAAATCAACATTTTTAATAAAATCATTGATCTATGTTTAAAGCCTTGTATCTATGAATTTTTAAACGCTTACGGCTGAAATAAGGGTTGCTAATAAAGTATAATCGAAATATGTTTATAAATAAAAGTGATTAAAAATTTAAAAATTCGCCAAAAATTCATTTTTTGTTTTAAGTATTTGAACTTGTATTTGGTGATATGTCAATATGTTTTCACTATAGTTGACAATTTGTAACAATATCGAACTGCTAAAAATCGAGTTATAGCTGTTTTAATAAAATGTGATTATAAATAAACTAATTGAAATTTAAAAAATTCGCCAAAAATTCAGTTTTTTGTTCAAGAATTTGAACATGTATTTGGTAATATAACAACATGTTTTCATAATAGCTGACAATTTGTAGCAATATTGAACGGCTACAAACCGAGTTATAGCTGTTTTAGTAGAATGTGTTTATAAATAATATGATTGAAATTTTAAAAATTCGCCAAAAATTCAGTTTTTTTGTTTAAGAATTTGAATTTAAATTTGGTAATATACCAACATATTTACATTATAGCTGACAATTTGTAGCTATATTGAACAGCTACAAACCGAGTTATAGCTGTTTTAGTAAAATGTGTTTATGAACAAATGTGATTGAAATTTTATAAATTCGAAAAAAATTCTATTTTTTGTTTCAGAATTTCAACTTGTACCTGTTGATTTACCAAGATGTTTTCTCTACAGCTGAGAATTTGTAGCAATATCGAACAGCTACAACTCGAGTTATAGCTGTTTTAATAAAATGTGTTTATAAATAAATGTGATTGAAATTTTAAAAATTTGCCAAAAATTCAATTTTTTGTTTAAGAGTTTGAAATTATGCTTGGTGATAAACCAACATGTTTCAACAATAACTGACAATTTGTAGCAATATCGAACAGCTACAAATCGAGTTATAGCTATTTTTATAAAATGTGTTTATAAGGAAATGTGATTGTAATTTTAAAAATTCGCCAAAGATTCAATTTCTTGTTTAACAATTTGAACTTGTACTTGGTGATATACCAACAGGTTTCCACAATAGTTTACAATTTGTAGCAATATAGAACAGTTACAACTCAAGTTATAGCTGTTTTATTAAAATGTGTTTATAAATAAATGTGATTGAAATTTTAAAAATTCACCAAAAATTCATGTTTTTGTTAAAGAATTTGAACTTATAACTGATGATATACCAATATGTTTTCACGATAGTTAACAATTTGTAGCAATATCGAACAACTACAACTCGAGTTATAGCTGTTTTAATGAAATGTGTTTGCAAATAAATGTGATTGAAATTTTAAAAATTTGCCAAAAATTCATTTGTTTCTTTAAGAATTTGAGCTTGTACTTGGTGATAAAGCGACATGTTCTCACTATAGCTGACAATTTATAGCAATATTGAATAGCTATAACTCGAGTTATAGCTATTTTAATAAAATGTATTTATAAATAAATGTAATTGAATTTTTAAAAAAATTTCCAAAAAAAAAATTTTTTGTTTAAGAATTTAAACTTGTATTTGACAATATACCAACATATTTTCACTATAGGTGAAAATTTGTAGCAATATCGAGCAGCTACAAATCGAGTTATAGCAGTTTCAGTAAAATGTGTTTATAAAAAAAAGTGATTAAATTTTTAAAAATTCTCCAAAAATTTAATATTTTTGTTTAACAATTTCAACTTGCACATAGTGATTCAACAACATATTTTCACTATAGCTGCCAATTTTTAGCAATATTAAACAGCTATAAATTGAGTTGTAGCTGATTTAATAAAATGTTTTTATTAATAACTGTGATTGAAATTTTAAAAATTCGCCAAAAATTCAACTTTCTGTTTAAGAATTTGAATTTGTAGGTGGTGATATACCAACATCTTTTCACTATAGCTGATAATTTGTAGCAATATCGAACAGCTACAAATCAAGTTATAGCTGTTTTCATGAAATGTGTTTATAAATAAATGAGATTGAGAATTTAAAAATTCGCCAAAATTTATATTTTTATTTAAAAATTTAAACTTGTACTTGGTGATATACCAACATGTTTTCTTCACTATAGCTGACAATCTACAGCAATATCGAACAGCTACAATTCGAGTTATAGCTGTTTTCATAAAGTGTGTTTAAAAATAGATGTAGTTGAAATTTGAAGAATTCGCCAAAAGTTCAATTTTTTTGTTTAACAATTTCAACTTGCACTTTGTGATCCAGCAACATATTTTCACTATAGCTGACAATTTTTAGCAATATTTAACAGCTATAAATTGAGTTGTAGCTGATTTAATAAAGTGTTTTTTATAAATAAATGTGATTAAAATTTTAAAAATTCGCCAAAAAATCAATTTTCTGTTTAAGAACTTGAACTTATACTTGGTGATATAGCAACATATTTTCACTATAGCTTACAGTTTGTAGAAATATCAAACAGCTATAAATCGAGATATAGCTGTTTTAGTAAAATGTGTTCATAAATAAATGTGATTGTAATTTTAAAGTTCTATATCTTCAAATTTCTTTAAGTTAGAACAAAATCAATTACATTTTTATAAAGCTAAAATAATTATCTTTTATAAGACCGTATTAGTTTTGACGCGGACTAAATACTTTGAAAATGGCAGCAACTTTTTTTTATGAAAATTACTTTCATAATTATATGTTGATATTAAATTTCATTTTTAATTTAATATATCTTCTAATTTCGTTAAAATTGAGCCGTACTAGTACTACATTTGAGAAATAATTATAATTATCTTTCATAAGAATCCATTTTTTTGTACATGTACCAAGTATTTTGTATTTTCTTCAAAAACAATACTATCAATTATTTCTTGTTATTCAATATTGGCTTTAAAGTCTTATATCTTCAAATTTAGTGAAGCTACAAGAAAAACATTTACATATTTGTAAAGCTAAAGGAATTTGTAAGAGTGTATTAGATTTTACAGGAACCGATTATTTGCAAATTTCAATTACTTTTGTAAAGAAAACATCAGACACATTTGTTTGTTTTACTTTTAAATCAACATGTCTTCTATTGTCGCTAAGATAGAGTCATAATAGTAATATATTTTTTAATTTATGTAACTATGAATATCAAATTCAAATTTAATTTAATATTTATTTTGTTTTGTTTTTCTGTAATGAAATGGCTAATGGTGGGTTATTATATTATATTACTGTAAGGATACTAAAAGATGTATAATTTTTGTTTATTTTTAAGTTTAGTACATACTGTGTAGAGGATTGTTAATGCCAATAAAGGTTTATTATATAGTAATATATTTGAGAAGTAGTTATAATTATGTTTCATGTGAGTCTATTTTTCTTACCATATTTCAAATATTTTGTAAATAGCTACTGATTTTGTTCAGAGACAACATGAAAAATTATTTCATAATATTTAATTTTGACTTTAAAGCCCTGTATCTTCAAATTTTCTTAAATTAGACCAATAACAGTTACATATATCTAAAGCTAAATCAATTATCTTCTATAAGAATACAATAATTTTGACAGCGACAAATTAATTTCTATATTTACTTTCACAATCCACCCACCATTTTTACACACATTATTTTAAAAGATCACACTGTAATAAAATTTAAAAATATTTTTTTATTTATTATTTTATATCACTACAATTATTATTATTAATAATGTTCAGTTAGAAAATCCATTGCGATGCGCGTTTTTTGAGCAACTAAAGTTTTAAACCGTTCGGGCTTCAGTTGGGCCCCCGTATAAAATTGTAATTGAGAACCTGTTAAACTCGCCGCCGAATCGAAACTCGAAAATGGGGTGGATGCGTGTTAAAATGTGTAACAAGTTCGACTACTGGCGGCGATTCTCACGATGCCCCTGGTCAAGCGTGCAATTTACATAAGTATAAACGTGTTATACAAGACACTCGCGGGCTGACCGTCTCTGCTAGAAAAGTCGTGTGCGGTGTAACAGGTTTAAGGTGGTCATCCCTTATTAGATATGCAGGTACTCCAGTTCTTGTAAGTGTCTGTTTCATATACATAGTTGTGGGGATTACACATTTTTTTTAAATTTCGGACACGTTTAACTTCGAAATACTTTTTTTGGAGGACGTCTTATAAATTTTAAGGTTTCGGAATTTATAATGTATACCACATTATCATTAATAGTTTGAATAGGGTATTGCTCTGAATCAATTGAAATGTCTAAACAATTTCTATAGGGCATACAAAAATATCGTTCAACTTCCTAATACTACCCGAATTTTCAGTTATTTTATTCTATATTGAACGATAATTTATAAAGGATTGTGAATATATAAACTATATTACATTACCATTAGTAGATTTAATGTTATTTCTCTCAAAATTGGTTGAAACATTTGAAAATTTGCAGATAAGGCTAAAATTCACAGCTGAACATCTTAATAATTTCCGAAATTTCTGTTATTTGTACTTTTCTGAAAGATTATTAATAAAGGATTCTGAATATATAAAGTATATTCCATTACCATTAGCAGTTTTAATGTTATTTCCCTCTAAATTGGTTGAAACATGTGAAAATTTGCAGATAAGGCTAAAATTCACAGCAGAACATCTTAATAATTTCCGAAATTTCTGTTATTTTGTACTTTTCTGAAAGATTATTAATAAAGGATTCTGAATATATAAAGTATATTCTATTACCATTAACAGTATTAATGTTATTTCTCTCAAAATTGGTTGAAACATGTGAAAATTTGAAGATAAGGCTAAAATTCACAGCAGAACATCTTAATAATTTCCGAAATTTCTGTTATTTTGTACTTTTCTGAAAGATTATTAATAAAGGATTCTGAATATATAAAATATATTCCATTGCCATTAGTAGATTTAATGTTATTTCTCTCTAAATTAGTTCAAACATGTGAAAATTTGCAGATAAGGTTAGAATTCACAGCTGAACACCTTAATAATTTCCGAAATTTCTGTTATTTTGTACTTTTCTGAAAGACTATTAATAAAGGATTCTGAATATATAAAGTATATTCCATTACCATTAGCAGTTTTAATGTTATTTCCCTCTAAATTGGTTGAAACATGTGAAAATTTGCAGATAAGGCTAAAATTCACAGCTGAACATCTTAATAATTTCCGAAATTTCTGTTATTTTGTACTTTCCTGAAAGATTATTTATAAAGGATTCTGAATATACAAAATATATTCCATTACCATTAGTAGTTTTAATGATATTGCTCTCTAAACTGATCGAAACGTGTACAAAAATGCAGACAGGGTTAAAACTCACCGCTGAACATCTTAATAATTTTCGAAATGTCTGTTATTTTATACTTTTCTGAAAGAATATTTATAAAGGATTCTGAATATACAAAGCATATTCCATTACCACTTGTAGTATTAATGTTCTTTCTCTGTAAATTAGTTTGAAGGTGTGAACATTTGTGGATAAAGTAAAAACTTACTGCTGAACTGAAAATCCCTCCTGTGAGGTTTATTCAAACAAAATATATATAAGAGTGGGTTTATTTAGTTATAAATATTTTTTTTTTTAAATACAGAATGATATATCAAGCATGTGTCGCGATAATTTACTAATCAAACAAATGGTTAATACGATCCCAACCCGATGACAGAATTACCATTTAATTCACCCCCATTACCGCTAAAATTACCCGTTTTGCGGGCATTATTAATTCTTTCGCTCGCCAGTCGTCTGCTGTCGCCCTTTTGCATATTTGATGCGGACACATTTTTCGGTCCGCGACACGCGATGTCGTTTCCGGTGAGAAAAATTACGCGGGGCGTGTTTCACGGGCGACGCCCCCCCCCGCACATATTTCCGAACTCGAGCCCGGCATTTATATAAATTATTCATACAACTCGGGGGGAGGCTAAAATTTACTGCGGCATGTAAACGTCGCGAGATTGAGTGGAAACAGCGCTTTGTTTGACGACGGTCCGGGGGCCCCTGGTGGGACTCAAAAATTATTCGATTTCCGCGCATTTGGCGCGGAACGGAACTTGTCTTTGTCTTTGAGAGAGTGGCGTTATACTCGGAAGGGTTGCTCACACAAGATTTAGCGTTGCTCTTGTAAGACGCATCAGTGGTTTTCATCTGGAGGAGGTTTAATGAAAATTGTTGCTAGGGCTTTGATGGTGACTGACATAGTATATTATTATTTTTGAGTGGCGTCTTCTTCCAATATTTCTTGTGCGCTGAATTTTTATATGATTTAGGACCACCTAAATCAAATAAAAATTCAGCGTACAAGAAATATTGAAAGAAGACGCCACTTAACAGTTTTCACCTTTTCTGCAATTTTGTACACGTTTCGACCAGTTTACAGAGCAATATCATTAAAACTACTAATGGCAATGGAATATATTTTGTATATTCAGAATCTTTTGTAAATAATATTTCAGAAAAGTATATTTTTCTCCTCTTGTAATATATCCTAGGTATAGTAGTTTTTATATTTTCATGAAATTTAAGATTTTATTTTTTCATTCTTCTAACTACTTCTGTCTTGGTCTGCCAATTGTGTTCGTAATATTCTATTTATAGTTAAACTACCTTAAATATTCTTCCATTCAATTTTTTGTAGATATATATATATATATATATATATATATATATATATATATATATATATAATTTTCGTGTAAACCGTTTTTGAACAGTGAACGAAACAAATCTCATCGCCGCAAGGGCGAGGGATGGCTTTAATTCAGTAAGTTTTTGCATTGTGGAAGGGCTGTGTGGGGCAATAAAAGCGGAATTTATGTCCTTCGGAGGATTAATTAAGCCGGAACGCGGCGAAATCTCGGCCCGTGAGCATATGCCCCAGGACGACGACGGCGGTGTAAAACTATAAAACATGGTGGCGCGTCCACCCACCCCTCCGTAGTTATGCCCGTTTAGTTAGCCATGTTTTAAAGGGGGAGGACACCCCCTAAATAACCCGTATTCTCGGTGCGTGCAGGATAAAATCCACCCCCATTCCGTAGAAACATACGTTAGGCGGTTAGTTTAATGGCGACATTTGAATTCATTTAAATTTTTCTCAAAATATAGTCGAAATTTTTAAACAATCTGCTACTAATTTCTAACTATAACTATGTTTTTATAAATGATGTACAAAGTAATGCATTTTACTCTCTCAAGAGAAAGTTTACTGCCATCTCGCGACACCACGTTAATTAAATCTAAACTCAAATTGGGCAATTACAGTGAAAACCGATATTTCTGCACTTCCATGGGCAAATCAGCAGGGGGATTAAAAGCAAAGATAAGTAATCTGGGTAGGAATCAAGCTTCTGAATCATTTTCTGAAAAATATAAAACTCTATCGCATCAACTTTTCAGGTTACAGGCAATATCGTGGAGATACAACTGAAATTTGGCAATTACGGTGAGAACCGTAATTTTTACACTGCTACGGTTTAGTCCGCAGGGGGGTTGATACAAAAGATACGTAATCTGAGTAGGAATCAACCTTCTGAATCATTTTCTAAAGAATATAAGACTCTATCATGTCAGGTTTTCAAGTTACAGGCAAAATCGTGGAGAAAGAAACTGAAATTTCTTCAGCCATGATGTTCTACAGGATGTTCTATGACTAAGTCCTCTACGTAGACAAATGCCGAACTACTTCTTGTATAACCTAGGAAGGTGGTGAGTTTATCACCGGCGCATCCGAAGATGTTTCTACCTGTTTACCATCGCAGCGTTATTAGTCCGAATAGGAATTGTAGGATCAAACCACGGATGATTGTGTCCCATTTTATCTAAATAAAAAATAAAGAACAATTAACCAAAATATTCATTTTCAAATTGTATTTGGTGATTCATCAACATGTTTTCACTATTGTAGCAATATCGAACAGCTACAAATCACTATAGCTAACAATTTGTATCAATACTCAATAGCTACAACACGAGTTATAGCTGTTTTCCTAAAATGAGTTTGTAAATAAATGTGATTGAAATTTTAAAAATTCGCCAAAAATTCAATTTTTTGTTTAACAATTTCAATTTAAATATGGCGATTCAGCAACATGTTACCACTATAGCTAGGAATTTGTAGCAAGATTCAATAGCTACAACACGAGTTATAGCTGTTAATTTGAATTTCGTGATTCACCAATAAGTTATTACTATAGATATCTATTTGTAGCAATATTCAATAGCTATAACACGAGTTATAGCTGTTTCATGAAATTAGTTTGTAAATAAATGTGATTGAAATTTTAAAAATTCGCCAAAAATTCAACGTTTTGTTCAATTTGAACTTGGTGATTCATCAACATGTTATCACTATAGCTGACCATTTGTAACAATATTCAATAGCTGCAACACGAGTTATAGCTGTTTTCATAAAATTAGTTTGTAAATAAATGTGATTGAAATTTGTGAAAATTTGCCAAAAATTCATTTTTTGTTTAACAATTTCAGTTTGAATTTGGTGATTCAAGAACATGTTATAACTATAGCCAACAATTTGTAGCAATATCCAATAGCTACAACACGAGTTATAGCTGTTTTTATAAAATTAGTTTGTAAATAAATGCGATTAAAATTTTAAAAATTCGCCAAAAATTCAAATTTTTGTTTAATAATTGGTGTTTCAATTTGGTTATTCATCAACATATTATCACTATAGCTATCAATTTGTAGCAATATTCAATAGCCACAACACGAGTTATAGCTGTTTTCATAAAATTAGTTTGTAAATAAATGTGATTGAAATTTTAAAAATTCGCCACAAATTCAATTTTTTGTTTAACAATTTCAATTTGAATTTGGTGATTCAGCAACATGTTGTCACTATAGCTGTCAATTTGTAGCAATATTCAATTGCTACAACACGAGTTATAGCTATTTTCATAAAATTAGTTTGTAAATAAATGTGATTGAAATTTTAAAAATCGCCAAAAATTCAATTTTTTGTTTAACAATTTCAATTTAAATTTGGGGATTCAGCAACTTCTTATCACTATAGCTAACAATTTGTAGCAATATTCAATATCTACAACACAAGTTTTGGCTGTTTTCATAAAATTAGTTTGTAAATAAATGTGATTAAAATTTTAAAAAGTCGCCAAAATTCAATTTTTTGTTTAACAATTTCAATTTACATTTGGGGATTCAGAAACATGTTATCACTATAGCTAACACTTTGTAGCAATATTCAACCGCTACAACACGAGTTATAGCTGTTTTAATAAAATTAGTTTTTAATAAAAGTGATTAAAATTTTAAAAATTCGCCAAAAATTCAAATTTTTCTTAACAATTTGAGTTTGAATTTGGTGATTCATCAACATGTTATCACTATAGCTAGCAATTTTTAGCAATATTCAATAGCTACAACACGAGTTATAGCTGTTTTCATAAAATTAATTTGTAAATAAATGTGATTGAAATTTTAAAATTCACCAAAAGTACGATTTTTTGTTTAACAATTTCAACTAATATATAGTGATTCACCAACATGTTGTCACCATACTTGACAAATCGTAGCAATATGCAATAGCTACAACTTGAGTTATAGCGGTTTTAATAAAATATGTTTCTAAGTAAATGTAATAAAAAATTTAAATATTCATGAAAAATTCAATTTTTGTTTTAACAATTTCAACTTGTTTCTTGTGATTCATAAACATTTTTCACTGAAGCTGTAAATATGGAGCAATATTCAATAGCTACAAATTGAGTTATACCTGTTTTAATAAAATGTGTGTATAAATAAAAGTGATAATTTTAAAAATTCGTCAATTTTTTTTTGTTTCATAATTTCATCTTGCGGTTGCTGATGAATTAACATGTTTTTACTATAGCTAACAATGTATAGTAATAGTTAATGGCTACAAATCGAGTTATAGATGTTTTAATAAAATATGTTTGTAAATAAATGTGATTTAAATTTTGAAAATGCATGAAAAATTCAATTTTTTGTTTAGTAATTTCAACTTGTGCTAAGTGATTCATTAACATGTTTTCACTATAGCTGACAAATTATAGCTATATTCCATAGCTACAAATCGAGTTATATTTTTCTGCAGATTATAAGTCTCTGTCGCATCAAGTTTTCTTGTTACAGGCAAAATCGTGAAGAACCAAAGTGAAATTTTGGAATAAAGGTGAAAACTGTATTTTGTGCACTAGTATGGCTAAATCAGCAGGGGGTATAATATATATATATATATATATATATATATATATATATATATATATATATATATATATATATATAATACCAAAAATTAGTAATCTGGATAAAAATCAACCCTCAAAATTTTTTTCTGAAGATTATAAGTTCACATCAAGTTTTTGAGTTACAGGCACAATCGTGAAGAAAAAACTGAAATTTCCCAATCAAACGGATAAATCAGCAGGGAGTTCATAGTAAAAAAAGAAGTATGAGCAAAAATCAACCTTCTGAATTTTGCATTGCAGTGTATAAGACTCTATCGCATGAAGTTTTCAAGTTACAAGGAAAATCGTGGAAATAAACTGAAATTTCGCTATTAAGGTGAAAATCTTGTTTTTTGTACCGCTGCGTGTAAAGCATCTAGGGGTTGATGGCAAAACTAAGTAATCTGGGTAAATTGCAACCTTTTGAATCCTATTCTGAAAAGTATTAGATCCTGTGGCATCAAGTTTTCAAATCACACGCAAAATTGTGAAGACAAAACTGAAATTTTACAAATTAGGGTGAAAACCGTAGTTTTTACACTGCTACGGGAAAATCAGCGGAGTGTTAATAGCAGAAATAAGTAATCTGGGTAGAAATCAACCTAGTGAATCCTCTTCTAAAGAGTATAAGACTGTATAGCATCAAGTTTTCAAGTTAGAGGCAAATTCGTTTTCACATTAGAGGCAAAAGCGTAGAGAAAAAACTTGGCTATTATGGTGAAAGTTGTACTTTTGGCAATGCTACGGGTAGATCTACAGGGTATTGATAACAAAAGTTAGTAATATAGGTTGAAGTCAACCTTCTGAATTAATTTCTGAAGAGTATAAGACTCTATCACATCAAATTATTAGGTTATAGGTAAAGTTGTACAGACCAAAATTTTCGCAATTATGTTAGAAATCGTACTTTTGACCCGCTACGGGTAAGGCAGCATGGGATTAATAGCAAAACTAAGTCATCTGTGTATCTGGTTTTTGAATTATTTTCTTAAGACCATAAAATTCTATCACATCAAGTTTTCGGGTTACAGGCAATATTGTGGAGATACAACTGAAATTTGGCAATTAAGGTGAAAACCGTTATTTTTGCACTGCTACGGGTTAATCAGCAGGGGGTTGATACGTAATCTGAGTAAGAATCAACCTTATAATGATTTCCTGAAGAATATAAGACTCTATTACATCAAGTTTTCAAGTTACAGGCAGAATCGTGGAGACAAAACTGAAATTTTGCTAATTACGGTGAAAACCGTAGTTTTTACACTGCTACGGGCAAATCAGCAGGGTGATAATAGCAGTAATACATAATCTGGGTAGAAGTCAACCTAGTGAATCCTCTAATGAAGAGTATAAGACTGTATCGCATCAAGTTTTCAAGTTAGAGGCAAATTCGTGGAGAAAAAACTGAAATTTCGCAATTAAGGTCAAAACCGTACTTTTTGCGCTGGTACCGATAAATCAGCAGGAAATTTATAGGAAAAGTAAGTAGTCTGTATAGAAATTATCCTTCTGAATTCTTTTCTGAAGAGTATAGGACTCTATCTCATCAAGTTTTGAAGTTATAGGTAAAATCGTGGAGAAAAAACTGAAATTTCGCTATTCACTTGAAAATCGTATTTTTTGTACTGCTACATGTAAACCATCCGGGAGTTAATAGCAAAAGTAAGTAATCTGAATAAATTTCAACCTTCTGAATCCTATTCTAAGGAGTATTAGATCCTGTGGCATTAAGCTTTCAAGTCACACGCAAAATTGTGGAGACAAAACTGAAATTTTGCAAATTACGGTGAAAACCGTTCCTTTTGCACTGCTACGGGCATATCAGCAAGGTTTTAATAGCAGAAATAAGTAATCTGTGTAGAAATCAACCTATTGAATTCTTTTCTGAAGAGTATAAGACTGTATCGTATCAAGTTTTCAAGTTAGAGGCAATTTCGTGGAGAAGAAACTTAGCTATTAAGGTGAAAGTTGTACTTTTGCACTGCTACGGGTACATCACCAGGGGGTTAATAGCGAAAATAAGTAATCTGGATACAAATCAACCCTCAAATTATTTTCTGAAAATTATAAGTCTGTATCACATCAAGATTTCGAGTTACAGGCAAAATCGTCGCGAAAATAAGTAAAATTTCGGAATTAAGGCGAAAAGCGTATTTCTCGCACTGCTGCAGGTAAATCAGCAGGTGATTAATAACAAAAATAAGTACTCTGAATAAAAATCAACCCTCTAAATTTTTTTCTGAAGCTTATACGTCTGTATCACATTAAGTTTTCGAGTTACAGGCAAACTCGTGGAGAAACTAAGTGAAATTTCGAAATTAAGGTGAAACCCGTATTTTTTGCACTAGTATGGATATTTCAGCAGGGGGTTAATAGCAAAAATAAATAATCTGGATAAAAATCAACTCTCTGAATTTTTTTCTGAAGATTATAAGTCTGTATCACATTAAGTTTTCGAGGTACATGCAAAGTCGTGGAGAAAAAGAGTGAAATTTCGGAAATAAGTTGAAACCCGATTTTTTGCATTATTACGGTTAAATCAATAAAGGGTTAATAGCAAAAATAAGTAATCTGGATCAAAATCAACCCTCAGAATTTTTTTTCTAACGATTATATGTCTCTATCACATCAAGTTTTCGAGTTACGGGAAAAATCGTGGAGAAAAAAGGTGAAATTTCGGAAATAAGTTGAAAATTTAATTTTTTGCACTACTGCCGATAAGTCAGTAGAGGGTTAATACAAAAAAATAAGTAATCTGCATCAAAATCAACCCTCAGAAGTTTTTTCAAAAGATTATGTCTCTATCACATCAAATTTTCGAGTTACAGGCAAAATCGTGGAGAAAGAAGTGAAATTTCGGAATTAATGTGAAAACTTTATTTTTTTTGCACTACTGCCGATAAGTCATCAGATGGTTAGTACAAAAAATAAGTAATCTGGATGAAAATCAACCCTCAGAATTTTTTTCTGAAGATTATGCGTTTCTATCGCATCAAGTTTTCGAGTTACAGGTAAAATCGTGGCGAAACAAAATTAAATTTTGTAATTAAGGTGAAAACCGTATTTTTTGCACTACTTCGAGTAAATAAGCAGAGGGTTAATAGTAGAAAGAAAGTAATTTCGATAAAAATCAACTCACCGAATTTTTTTCTGAAGATCATAAGTTTCTATCACATCAAGTTTTTGAGTTAGAGGCAAAATAGTGGCGAAGACCGTATTTCTTGCACTGCTACGGGTAAATCCGCGGGGGGTTAGTAGCAAAAATAAGTAATCTGAATAAAAATCAACCCTCAGAATTTTTTCTAAAGATTATAAGTCTCTATCCCATCAAGTTTTCGAGTTACAGGCAAAATCGTGGAGAAAAAAGTAATCTGTATAAAAATCAACCCTCAAATTTTTTTTCTGAATCTTAAAATACTGATCATATTATATCTCACAAAATCATTAATAGTTTCAGTTTTATACAGATGATAAAAAAAAATATTCTACGTGTGTGTTCAGGTACTAACACGTTGCAGACAGGTTTCTCGCCGTCTTGAGGGGTGACCCTATTTATATAAGTGTCCGTCCGTGAAGACGAGTTGGAGGGTGCGACAGGTCCGGTCACTCGTTATGCATGTACTTGGTTCAACTGGACTCTGGTCAGTCCGATCTAAAAAGAAAAACGTGTTATGCAACAAATATCATCGTGACCTAGAGTCGTGAGAAAGTTTTCAGGGAAAAACGTGTTATTCTGGCACCAAATGGTTCCTTGAGAATATACAATATTCTTTCAGTAGCTCAATAAAATTAGTTTCTTTCTTCTATAACAACAGGTTTCTCGCTATTAAGAGCATTGTGCAGATTTAAACTGTTGTAAATTCTATTGAGTTTAAGTGAAGGTTTAAAATATTTCTCAACTTATATTTTATAATAGATTTTACAATAAAATAAATAAAAACCGAAAAAGACAAGCAGTCAGAACAATGCCGAAAAAACAAACAAATCAAGAATCGATAGATTTATTCATGTATTTGTTTTTTGTGATTACAAGAACAGTAATACATACTAACTGGATGATAATCAACCCTCAGAATTTTTTTCTGAAGATTATGCGTTTCTACGGCATCAAGTTTTCGAGTTACAGGCAAAATCGTGGCGAAACAAAGTGAAATTTCGGAAATAAGGTGAAAACCGTATTTTTTTGTACTACTACTAGTAAATTATCCGGAGGTTAATAGCAAAAATAAATAATCTGGATAAATATCAACCCACAGAATTTGTTCTGAAGATCATAAGTTCCTATCGCATAAAAAAAAATCAACTGAAAGTCCATAATAAATTCGTATAGTTATCTTGCTGTTGTCTAACTAAATGTACATTTTCCTCCAAGGAACTTCGTTTTAATTGGTTCGCCGTGCGCTATTGATTTTTCGTCTTAATTAATTTCGCAGCAACCCCGTGTGTTGCCTTCCAAGCAACCCACCCACCCCCCGAAACAGTTCCGTCTTAATGCCGCGCGATTAAGTAACGGCGGGTATTAAGACTCGAGGGGGTGGGCGGTTGCGTTGCCTACTGTTTCCGCATTAATACCTTTCAGGGGGATGTCAGTCGGGGTGACAGCGCCGGTTTCTGCTAGACGGAGTGCAGCTCATTAATTCAGACGTCTTGAGTTATTACCGGCAGCCAATGAGAAAACGCTCGCGGCCCTTTGTTCCAACCGCCACCCCCGCGATGCGGAGAGCGAGCGCGAGCTTGTGTTTTCTCATCTGGCGGAAAATGAAGCTCCTTACGCACACACACACACACACATGTAAGTACATAGATGCAGGTTTAATGAGATGCTAACTATATACAGTCTGCTATAATGGCGCCCGCTAGCTCCGAAGTAACCGGAGCCCTCACAAAAGAACCCACCCCCTCGATACAGCCTCCAACGACCGCCCGTCGTCTTTGTTATAACATCAAAGCCAAAACGGAGCGAACGTATATGGGAAGATGATTGCTATGTTCTCAGTTATTAAATAAAATAGTTATTAATTTTTATTTTCTAGCATAGATCAACCAATTTAAGGTCACAAAATACCTAGAAAAGCAAGAAATAACTTACTACTTAGTTGTATTTATTTATTTGTATCGTATTTTATCTTTTTTGAACTGTATATTTTTTAAAGTTATATTTTTATTATTAAGTGTATTATAATATTAAATTGTATTATTATTTTTAATTTTTATACGTATAGGACTTGTGTAAATATGAATAACAGCACCAATAAAATTATGATTATGATTATGATTAGTTTTTCAGAGGTTTTCTGTGAAGTTTAGGTAATTAAACTCCTCTGAGCTTCTCCCTTGACCGGCGGAAAAGCCTCACGGCTGATAGCCCTATAAAAATATAAGTTTTGTTTTTGATTATGATTATACTTTCAGATCGTAGTAAATAGATAATCGTTTATTATTGCAAATTAAAACTGATACAAATATCAAAACGGATCATTGTTTTTTTTTTCTCCGCTCCCCCATTTGCTCGTATTCCAACAAATATTTTGGAAATCATCGATGAAATAGTTATAAAATATTTATTTGAGGACTTTACATTCGTAATCTATTTAGAATAAATATCCAGTTTTGATATTTAAGGGTTGCCTTTACAATTTTAGTAAAAACTAGTTCAAATTCTGAATAATAGCAATTAAACTCGTTTTTCAAGCAGATACAATTCATGGGGCAGCGGATTGTGGAAATACAACTAGTTTTCTGGGGTGGGATTCCCACGGAATGCTGACCACTGTCCACGCGGCCCCTTGGAGCTTGACCACCTTATTACTATCAACCCCCCGATACCGCCCGGACTGGTTTGATACATTTATTATAAGATTAGCATCTTACGGTGTGTCGTCGGTGGACAAACCGGGTTGAGGGTTGACACCTCTTCATGGAAATTTATCGCATGGAATGAATTTTGAATTAACTACGTCTTGTAGGTATAAGAATGGCAAAGGGAAATACTTGTTTCTAGGATTTATTTTGTTACAAATTTTTCGTTTATTTAACTACGAAAACTATCAAGAATATTTCCAGCCAATTGTAAAATTAATAAATAAAACAGATGCAAAATTATTCATTGTTTTATAGGAAGAATATTTTCCACCTGACAAGTGGTTTTTCCATCTGTTTTCTTTTTTAATTTCACAATTGGCTTTAATTATTCTTTATTGTTTTCCTAATTAAATAAATGATACATTTGGAACAGAAGACAGTAACTGTACTACTAGTAGGCTAGTTAGGCTATTATATGGACAATCATAAGGAGTTAAGGTCATAAAGACATAAATATATCCCTACTAAATAAGGAAATATTTCATGGTTGACGCTGAAATCAATTTTGTTTGGAGTTAAGATTATTCAAATTAAAATTTTATAATGTGTGGAAAAATTGTGATAATTTTATTATTAACATATTCATGAAAACCAAATTATACACATTTATTAATAAACATGTTGTTCATACATTTTCAAAGTTTCATGAATATTCAAGTGCTACAACTAGAGCTAAAACGATTTTAGTGAAGTTGCTTAAGGAAAAAATAACGTCTCGTTTGAAAATTTGTAAAAAATCAATTTATCAAGTAGCATTTTTAAATTCCACAGAATCATTAATGAACATGTTCTCGATATATACTGTGAGTTTTATAAAAATTGAAGAGTTATAAATGGAGTTAGATTGATTTTAGTGAGACTTCTTTTAATAAAAATTTTCAATCGCCTTTTAGAAATTCGTAACAAAATCATTTTATGAAGTAGCATCTTTAAATTCTACAAAATTATTAACAAACATATTTTTGATATACACTGTGAGTTTTATAAAAATTCAAGAGTTAAAAACAGAGTTAGATTGATTTTAGTACGATTTGTTTTAATAAAAAACTTCAATCGCGTTTTGAAAATTTGTAAAAAAATCAATTTATGAAGTAGCATTTTTAAATTCCACAGCATCATTAATGAATATGTTTTTGATAGTTACAGCGAGTTTTATAAAAATTCAGGAGTTACGAAAAGAGTTAGATTTATTTTAGTGAGACTTGTTTTAATAAAAAATTTCAATCACCTTTTAGAAATTCGTAAAAAACTCATTTTATGAAGTAGCATCTTTAAATTCTACAACATTATTAATAAACATTTTTTTGATATATACTGTGAGTTTTATAAAAATTCAAGCGTTAAACATAAAGTTAGATTGATTTTAGTAAGATTTATTTTATAAAAAAATTCAATCACGTTTTGAAAATTTGTAAAACAATCAATATAGGAAGTAGCATTTTCAATTTCTATATAATCATTAATGAATATGTAAAAAATTTCAATCACCTTTTGGAAATTCGTAAAAAACTCATTTTATGAAGTAGCATCTTTAAATTCTACAACATTATTAATAAACATTTTTTTGATATATACTGTGAGTTTTATAAAAATTCAAGAGTTACAAATAGAGTTAGATTGTTTTTATTGAGATTTGTTTTAGTAAAAAACTTCATACGCGATTTGAAAATTTAAAAAAAAAATCAATTTAAGAAGTAGAATTTTCAAATTCTACAGAATTATTAATGAACATGTTCTAGATATGTAGTGTGAGTTTTATAAAAATTGAAGAGTTATAAATGGAGTTAGATTGATTTTAGTGAGATTTGTATATATATATATATATATATATATATATATATATATAGTGAAGTACTTCTTGCCATTGTCGGCTATCTGAATGAAGAATCACCAGATGTATCAATACATCTTTTTTTTGATACCTGCTAACCCTTTTCAAACATACAATCATTGAACAAATAATATTATTCCTTATTTTTGAGAAATTATTATATATATATATAGTTTCACTCTTTGTCCTCCTCCTTATTTCGGTTTCGTCTCGAGAAACAAATATTTAAATGTTATATACATTTTCTCCTCTAATGTAAACCGTATGAAACATTAGTTATTTTTGTTTTTAAATATATTCTATTTTATTTTAGTCTGGTATAAAACTGATAAACATTTACTACCTTTTTTTTTGTAAATATTTATTGAAAAAAAAAAATAATACAATATAAATTAAATATAATCAATAATAATAAAAAAAGTGATTCTCTCTGCAGGAACTGGGAGGATGCCTCTCTTTGTCCTGGTATCGGGAGATGGAGTTGGTCGTGACATGGTGGTAGTTGGTGTTTTAGATGTCTGTGTTATTTATCTCTATTATTTATTATATGTTTCTTCACATTATCTCTGAATTTTTTTATGATAGTGAAACTTTTTGTTACTTCTGATATTTTATTGTAAGCTATTGTATCTGCTATTAGTGCTATTAGTATGCTTTTATTTAAGGTGTTGGTTCTGTTTTTTGTTACATACATGTCACTTTTTCGTCGCGTGTTGTATTTGTTAGTTTTGATGTTTATGTTTGTAACTCTTATTTGAAGTTATTTGACAAAATTCTCTCAGTACATAGTCCACACGTATTACAGGGATGACCTTTTTATTCCAGTCTTGCCTAACCCCCTGGCGAAGGGTTGGCGCGCTAGGGGTGTACAATTTAAATGATTGTTTCTACCCCACATGGCCACAAAAAAATGCAAGGTCGACAAAAAATGTGTGCAATGATTGTATGTATGATTGTATGTAGGGTTAGCAGGTATCAAAAAAAAAGATGTATCTACCCATTATGAAACAACACAATGGTGAATTATAATCAAGTATATTCTACTATATTCTTACATTCTTTAAGTATTAAATCAATTTAAAATTAATCTAAAATGCATAAAACAACATGATTGTATCATCGGAGGAGTTTGAAAATCTCAAGAGCTTAGCTGAAATTAGTTGCAAAGTGAAAGAGAGATAAAAATGTATCCTTTTAAATAAATCCTTATTAACCAACATAAACTTCTTCTTCTTCTTCTTCTTCTTAATGTAGGACTAGTCCTGTTAATTGCCAACTATTGCGCCTCCTGTGATATAGACGTCCAGCTATCTTTGCATCTTTTGGGAGGTCGTCCAAGGGGCCTCCTTGTGTTCGGTATTGATGTTGCGGCTTCCTTGGCTAGTCTGTTATCAGCCATTCTTAGTACGTGCTGGTTCCATAACAATAACATAAACTTAATTAATCAAATATTGGAGTGTTAATTGTTGATAAATTATCACACTGTAGTCGTCTTACTTTGTTATAATTCATCAACAATCACCAATCCAATATTTGATTAATTAAGTTTATGTTTGTTAATAAGGATTTATTTAAAAGTTTATATGGTTAATAAGGATTTATAAAATATTTCTTTATTGGATTTTAAACCGTTTTATTATTTATTTACTTTTTTTTTAATCAAACTTCAGTTAGACTTTGCAACTAGCTTCGATCAAGCTCCAGCCACCCTTATTTATTATAGAAAGTAATAATCACATTACAGCAGTAATGGTATTGTTTTAATGGGTTTTCTAAGGGGTAGTAATATCTTCAAACTAAAATTGAATACCTCTTACCATTTTGTTTTTACAGCCGTTTTGAAGTGGCAGCCCCAATTGAACACACACATTGTTAGAAATATTATTTGTTAATAATATTTACAAAAAAATCTGCATTTATTTAAAAAACACATTCCCTATTCATTTCGAAATCAGAAAAGTAAAGTTAGTATTGATTGTATGATACTGAACTTCACTTTTCTGATTTCTAAATGAATAGAGAATGTGTTTTTTAAAACTAGATGTTAGATATCTAACCCTGTTTTAAAATGGCGGCGTATTGATTAACGTAATTCAATTTTTTTTATTTTCCACAAAACTGTTTGTTTTAAAAAATAACAAAAATACCAGATTGAAAATTTACATACATGTAACTGTATTTGTTATTGATAGTTATTATTGATTTTGTGTTGATTCAATATAAACAACTCGAGTTATATTGGTTTTATTTAAATCAGATTCATAAAATTGGCCCTGCCATGTTTTAAACATCGTAGAAAATTCAAATAATTAACTACAGACATACAAATTAATGCACATATTGCTGTATTTTCTATTGATTGTTCGAATTAATTGTGTGTTGATTCAAGAAACACAACTCGAGTTATATTGGTTTTACTTGAATCAGACTGATAAAATTGATATTGCCATGTTCAAAAATCGTAGAAAATTCAAATAATTAACTACAGATCTACAAATTTACACACTTGTTACTGTGTTTACTATTGATTGTCGGAATTAATTTTGTGTTGATTCAAGCAACACAACTCGAGTTATATCGGTTTTACTTGAATCAGATTAATAAAATTGACACTGTCATGTTTCAAAAATCGTAGAAAATTCAAATATTTAACTACAGATATATAAATTAAAACACATATTACTGTATTTACTGTTGGTTGTTGAAATTAATTTTGTGTTGCTTCAATAAACACAACTCGAGTTATATCGGTTTTACTTGAATCAGATTAATAAAATTGACACTGCCATGTTTCAAAAATCGTATAAAATTCAAATAATTAACTACAGACACACAAATTAATTCACATGTTACTGTGTTTGCTGTTGATTGCTGGTATTAATTTTGTGTTGATACAATAAACACAACTCGAGTTATATCGGTTTAACTTGAATCAGATTAATAAAATTGACACTGTCATGTTTCAAAAATCATAGAAAATTCAAATAATTAACTAGAGATATACAAATTAATACATATGTTACTGTATTTGCTGTTGGTTGTTGAAATTAATTTTGTATTGATTCAAGAAACTCAACTCGAGTTATATCGGTTTCACTTGAATCAGATTCATAAGATTGTCATCGCCATGATTCAAAAATCGTAAAAAAATCAAATAATTAACTATAGACATATAAATCAAGTTACATATTACTATGCTTGCTATTGATTACTGGTATTAATTTTGTGTAGATTCAGGAAATACAACTCGAGTTATCTCGATTTTACTTGAATCAGATTCATAAAATTGACACTTTCATGTTTCAAAAATCGTAGAAAATTCAAATAATTAACTATAGACATATAAATTAATGCACATATTACTTTATATGATATTGATTGTTTACATTAATTTTGTGTTCATTCAAGAAAGACAACTCGAGTTATATCGGTTTAACTTAAA
Source organism: Lordithon lunulatus (assembly GCA_963942505.1). Taxonomy (NCBI): domain Eukaryota; kingdom Metazoa; phylum Arthropoda; class Insecta; order Coleoptera; family Staphylinidae; genus Lordithon; species Lordithon lunulatus. The sequence goes on from OZ012675.1 coordinate 34,009,335, forward strand.
TCAGATTTATAAAATTGACACTGCTATGTTTCAAAAATCTTAGTAAATTCAAATAATTAACTACAAATATGATAATTAACAAACATATTACTGTATTTACTGTTAATTGTTGGAATTAATTTAGTGTTGATTCAATAAACACAACTCGAGTTACGTTGGTTTAACTTGAATCAGATTAATAAAATTGACACTATCATGTTTCAAAAATCGTACAAAATTCAAATAATTAACTATAGACAAGTAAATTAATACACATATTACATTATATGTTGTTGATTGTTGACTCTAAATTTTGTGTTGATTCAAGAAACAGAATTTGAGTTATATCAGTTTAACTTGAATCAGATTTATAAAATTGACACTGCCATGTTTCAAAAATCGTAGTAAATTCAAATAATTAACTATAGACATGATAATTAACACACATATTACTGTATTTACTGTTGATTTTTGGAATTAATTTTGTGTTGATTCAATAAACACAACTCGAGTTACATTGGTTTAACTTGAATCAGATTCATAAAATTGACACTATCATGTTTCAAAAATCGTAGAAAATTCAAATAATTAATTATAGACATGCAAATTAATATACATATTACTTTATATGTTATTGATTGTTGACATTAATTTTGTGTTGATTCAAGAAACACAACTCGAGTTATTTTGGTTTTACTTGAATCAGATTCATAAAATTGACACTGCCATGTTTCAAAAATAGTAGTAAATTCAAATAATTAACTATGGACATGCAAATTAATACACATATTACTTTATGTGTTGTTGATTGTTGACATTAATTTTGTGTTGATTCAAGAAACAGAACTCGAGTTGTATCGGTTTAACTTGAATCAGATTTATAAAATTGACACTGCCATGTTTCAAAAATTATAGTAAATTCAAATAATTAACTACAAATATGATAATTAACACATATATTACTGTATTTACTGTTAATTGTTGGAATTAATTCTTTGTTGATTCAATAAACACAACTCGAGTTACATTGGTTTAACTTGAAGCAGATTCATAAAATTGACACTATCATGTTTCAAAAATCGTAGAAAATTCAAATAATTAATTATAGACACGCAAATGAATACACATATTACTTTATATGTTATTGATTGTTGACATTAATTTTGTGTTGATTCAAGAAACAGAACTCGAGTTATATCGGTTTAACTTGAATCAGATTTATAAAATTGACACTGCCATGTTTCAAAAATCGTAGTAAATTCAAATAATTAACTACAAATACTATAATTTTCACACATATTACTGTATTTGCTGTTAATTGTTGGAATTAATTATGTGTTGATTCAATAAACACAACTCGAGTTACATTGGTTTAACTAGAATCAGATTCATAAAATTGACACTATCATGTTTCAAAAATCGTAGAAAATTCAAATAATTAACTATAGATATGTAAATTAATACACATATTACTATATATGTTATTGATTGTTGACATTAATTTTGTGTTGATTCAAGAAACACAACTCGAGTTATATCGGTTTTACTTGAATCAGATTCATAAGATTGTCATCGCCATGATTCAAAAATCGTAAAAAATTCAAATAATTAACTATAGACATACAAATCAACTTACATATTACTGTGCTTGCTATTGATTGCTGGTATTAATTTTGTGTGGATTCAGGAAATACAACTCGAGTTATCTCGATTTTACTTGAATCAGATTCATAAAATTGACACTATCATGTTTCAAAAATCGTAGAAAATTCAAATAATTAACTATAGACATTCACATTAATACACATATTACTATATGTGTTATTGATTGTTGCAATTAATTTTGTGTTGATTCAAGAAACACAACTCGAGTTATATCGGTTTAACTTGAATCAGATTTATAAAATTGACACTGCCATGTTTCAAAAATCGTAGTAAATTAAAATAATTAACTACAGACATGATACTGCTGCATATTACTTAATATGTTGTTGATTGTTGACATTAATTTTGTGTTGATTCAAGAAACACAACTTGAGTTATATTGGTTTAACTTGAATCAGATTTATAAAATTGACACTGCTATGTTTCAAAAATCGTAGTAAATTCAAATAATTAACTACAGACATAATAAATAACACACATATTACTGTATTTGCTGTTAATTGTTGAAATTAATTTTGTGTTGATTCAATAAACACAACTTGAGTTACATTGGTTTAACTTGAATCAGATTCATAAAATGGACACTATCATGTTTCAAAAATCGTAGAAAATTCAAATAATTAACTATAGACATGTAAATTAATACACATATTACTTTATATGTTGTTGATTGTTGACATTAATTTTGTGTTGGTTCAAGAAACAGAACTCGAGTTATATCGGTTTAACTTGAATCAGATTTATAAATTTGACACTGCCGTGTTTCAAAAATCGTAGAAAATTCAAATAATTAACTACAGGCATACAGATTGATATAAATATTACAATGTATACTGTTGATTGTTAGAATTAATTTTGTGTTGATTCAATAAATACAACTTGAGTTATATCGGTTTTACTTGAATCAGATTTATAAAATTGACACTGCCATGTTTCAAAAATCATAGAAAATTCAAATAATTAACTACGGACATGAAAATTAATACACATGTTGCTGTATTCGCTACTGATTGTTGGAATTAATTTTATGTTGATTCAATAAACACAACTCGAGTTGTATCGGTTTTACTTGGATCAGATTAATAAAATTGATACTGTCATGTTCCGAAAATCGTAAAAAATTAAAATAATTAACTACAGATATATAAATTAATGCACATGTGACTGTATTTACAGTTTGATTGTTGGAATTAATTTTGTGTTGATTCAAGCACCACAACTCGAGTTATCTAGGTATTCATTGAATCAGATTAAAAAAATTGACACTGTCATGTTTCAAAAATCGTAGAAAATTCAAATAATTAACTACAAACATATAAATTAAAACACATATTACTGTATTTACTGTTGATTGTTATAATTAATTTTGTGTTGATTCAATAAACACAACTCGAGTTATATCGGTTTTACTTTAATCAGTTTCATAAAATTGATTCTGTCATGTTTCAAAAATCATAGAAAATTCAAATAATTGGCTATAGACATACAAATTAACACACATGTTGCTGTATTTATTATTGATTATTGGATTTAATTGTGTTGATTGAAAGAACGCAACTCGAGTTATCTCGGTTTTTCTTGAATCAGATCCATAAAGTTTACGCTGCCATTTAAAACATGGCAGCGTAAACTTTATGGTAATTAACAAACATATTACTATATTTACTGTTAATTGTTGGAATTAATTTAGTGTTGATTCAATAAACACAACTCGAGTTACGTTGGTTTAACTTGAATCAGATTAATAAAATTGACACTATCATGTTTCAAAAATCGTACAAAATTCAAATAATTAACTATAGACAAGTAAATTAATACACATATTACATTATATGTTGTTGATTGTTGACTCTAAATTTTGTGTTGATTCAAGAAACAGAATTTGAGTTATATCAGTTTAACTTGAATCAGATTTATAAAATTGACACTGGCATGTTTCAAAAATCGTAGAAAATTCAAATAATTAACTACAGACATACAAACTGACAAACATATTACAGTGTTTTTTGTTGATTGTTGGATTCAATTTTGTGTTAATTTAAGAAACACAACTCGAGTTATCTCGGTTTTATTTGAATCAGATTAATAAAATAGACACTGTCATGTTTAAAAAATCGTATAAAATTCAAATAATTAACTACAAACATGCAAATTAACACACATATTGTTGTATTTGTGATTGATTGTTGGAATTAATTTTGTGTTGATTCAATATAATCTACTCGAGTTATATCGGTTTAACTTGAATCAGATTCATTAAATGGACACTGTTATTTGTATGGTCATAGTTTTGCGCAATATTTCAAAAAATGTTACAATTTTGGAATTAGTTCTATTATTATCTGAAAATAGATCTATCAGACTATCCAAAAACATGTTACAATCACTTTTATATTTTATGAAATAGGAGTTACAGCTTACTGAAAAATCCTGAAAATATTGATTGATATTGATATTGATATTATAATAATTAGAGTAATCCTATATACTCTAATTATTTGAGAGAGAATATATATATATATATATATATATATATATATATATATATATATTCTCTCTCAAATAATTAGAGTATATAGGATTACTATAATTATCTGAGAGATACTCTAAGAATTTCAGATGTTTCTTTCAGCTATATTTTTGTTGATCCTGAACAAAACATGGGGTTGGAACTTTATTATAAATATTAGTCAATCATCTCCCATTTCAATATCTAACTTGGTTTTCCAATAGCTGCAATTTCTATTGCACGTACTACTAAAATGTATTTTGCATTTCATTTGAAAATTCCCATGCAATTTCTATTACAATATACTTACAATACAATATTAAGCATATTTATATTAATTTAAACTTAATTTAGTTCATACTCAAATATTAATTATATCAACAAATTTAAAACACTATTGATTTCACTTCGTTTGAATCCCAATTGCAGTTTTCATGTGAATCGCATCGCGGACACAAACCGTCCCTGTGAACCCTTCAACATCTACCCCTATAAATAGCGTTTTAATACATTCAACCCCTAATTTAGTTCAACCTTTACTCCATAGATGTCCGTATAAGGGGGTGAGTTCGATATTTCCACAGCTAACCCTATATGTTCATAAGAAACTTGTTTTGACCCTTCGTTTACGTTTGAACGCACTTTAGGCGCCCTAAATGAATTTATTTAGGGTTTCTAAGAAAAGATATTTATATAAGACGGTCGGTTTTATTACCATATGGTCAATAGAGGCAATTTAATGGGGACTTAATAATCTCAAGCAGAATGATTTTTTTTAGTACATGCAATAGAATTCAATGTCTGTGGCCTGTGATAACTTACTTGTAGAAAGAAGGCTGTGTAAGATGCTGTAATCTAGACAATTTCAGATTTGGATTTACCTTTTATAAGGAAAAATTAATGCTAAATCGAAATCTCACATTATTCTTTACATGGCATTACACATTTGGAAGTTACAGGCTTTAAAAAAAGCTACATGATTGAATTGCATACCTCTAATCGGACATAAATAACAATTGATATGTCATTATAAAGTTATTTTTTCTTTAAAATTATATGTTAGAAGCTGAAAGACCACAGTCGATGGCCTCTTGTACACGTATGTATATCTTGTATATATATATATATATATATATATATATATATATATATATATAAATAAATTTTCTTCTTCTTATATGTTAATAATAAATTTAGAAGCATTTAGCTAGATTTACACAAAAATTAGTTATTGACTAAAAAATTAATATAGTAATAATTACGATATGCTTTTCTTGAAGAAATTTTGTTCTAATGTATACATTTTGAAAAGTTTTTAAAATAAAAGTTTCTATTTCTAACCAAAATTGAATGTTACATGCAAATTTTTGATTATTTATTAGCTGTTATAAGAAACTTTGAAGTTAACCTAATAATACGTGACCTTTTTGATCTGCAGACATTAAATCCGGTATAACCTCCCTAAAAATATATAAATATATAAAGGATGTTTTTATAAACTCTAGTTTAGTATAAAATGATAAGTTAGTAATATATTCTGAATTTTTTAGCAATTTTTTTGTATAGGTAAAGAAAGATATAGAAGCAAACAAATCCGATTTTTTTTAATTTTTACCCATCTAAAAAAACTATTAATTATATATCTATTTTATATTGATATATACAGTTTTATCTTCAAAATATTCAATTTTAGTGTTAGTTTGATAAAACGATTGTGCTTTCAATACAGTTCTTAATGCGTGTCTTAAACTCATCCCAGAAGCGATCAATCGAACCCAGCGAACTTTAATAGCCCATCGGCTCCTGCTGCCACCCCCCAGCCGCCCCCGCACGCTGCAGTATCCGACTTAATGTGATAATTACGGAAGTGACGTTTAAGTGATGAGTGACATTAGAGCTCAGTTACACTAACTATTATATTTAATCTTCAGTTAAAGTTAGTCCCCCGGCTTAATGATTCGTTAACTTGAATTACAGCGGAATTCAGCGCCTCTGCGGGCTGTGGGGGCGGCGAAATTCTTATACCTCATTTGGTACCCGTTGCCGCCATCGCGCCGACTAACGCTATCACCATTAATAAAACCACACGGGGTAAGAACTAATTTTTATTAACATCACACTCATTTGAATTTGAAAAAACTCAATAACATTCTTATATGGGATGTAAATTACAAAAATTCTCTACTTTTTTTATTATCTGATTTATTGCATTTATTTTTGTAATATTTTTGGCAATTTGTGATATTCTAGTAGTATGCTACAACTCTTTAAATAGAGCTTGAAACCAAAAATGTATACGTATTGATAACAATAGCTAGATTATTCTTCTCAGTGCCATAAAGAAAATAAACTAAAGCAATTAATTTTACTTATTATGTTAACTAAGTTTGTCTCTTAGTTTTTAGTGATAGTGTGCATCGCTATCACTCATTTAATTGAGCTTGAAACCAATTTTATTCATATAGGTATTAATAGGTGGCTGTTTAATGCTATAAAATAGAGATTCAAATAAAATCATCTCATCTCATTTTGTGAAGTGATATATTCTCTTAGTTTTAGTGATGGTTTGCATATTTATCACTCACTTAGTTAAGCTTGAAACCAATTTTATCCATATAGCTATCAATGGGTGTATTTCTCAGCTGTTTAACGCTATAAAATAGAAATTAAAATTAAATTATCTTATCTCATTTTGTGAAGTGATATCTTCTCTTAGTTTTAGTGATGGTGTGCATCGCTATCACTCACTCAGTGAAGCTTAAAACCAATTTTATGCATATAGCTATCAATGGGTGTATTTCTCAGCTGTTTAACGCTATAAAATAGAGATTAAAATAAAATAATCTTACCTCATTTTATGAAGTGATATGTTCTCTTAGTTTTAGTGATGGTGTGCATCGCTATTACTCACTTAGTGAAGCTTAAAACCAATTTTATGCATATAGCTATCAATGGGTGTATTTCTCAGCTGTTTAACGCTATAAAATAGAGATTAAAATAAAATCATCTTATCTCATTTTGTGAAGTGATATGTTCTCTTAGTTTTAGTGATGGTGTGCATCGCTATCACTCACTTAGTGAAGCTTAAAACCAATTGTATGCATATAGCTATCAATGGGTGTATTTCTCAGCTGTTTAACGCTATAAAATAGAGATTAAAATAAAATAATCTTATCTCATGTTATGAAGTGATATGTTCTCTTAGTTTTAGTGATGGTGTGCATCGCTATCACTCACATAGTGAAGCTTAAAACCAATTTTATGCATATAGCTATCAATGGGTGTATTTCTCAGCTGTTTAACGCTATAAAATAGAAATTAAAATTAAATTAGCTTATCTCATTTTGTGAAGTGATATCTTCTCTTAGTTTTAGTGATGGTGTGCATCGCTATCACTCACTCAGTGAAGCTTAAAACCAATTTTATGCATATAGCTATCAATGGGTGTATTTCTCAGCTGTTTCACGCTATAAAATAGAGATTAAAATAAAATAATCTTATCTCATTTTATCAAGTGATATGTTCTCTTAGTTTTAGTGATGGTGTGCATCGCTATCACTCACTTAGTGAAGCTTAAAACCAATTGTATGCATATAGCTATCAATGGGTGTATTTCTCAGCTGTTTAACGCTATAAAATAGAGATTAAAATAAAATAATCTTATCTCATTTTATGAAGTGATATGTTCTCTTAGTTTTAGTGATGGTGTGCATCGCTATCACTCACATAGTGAAGCTTAAAACCAATTTTATGCATATAGCTATCAATGGGTGTATTTCTCAGCTGTTTAACGCTATAAAATAGAGATTAAAATAAAATTATCTTATCTCATTTTGTGAAGTGATTTCTTCTCTTAGTTTTAGTGATGTGTGCATCCCTATCACTCACTTATTGAGCTTGAAACCAATTTAATTCATATTGCTTTCAATAGGTGCATTTTAAAGCTGCTTAGAGCAGTAAAATAGAGATTAAAATTAAATCACCTTAGTTTTTGAATGAAGTAATATTTTCTCTTAGTTTTAGTGATGGTTTGTATCGCTATCACTCACTTGATTGAGCTTGAAACCAATTTTATTCATAAAGGTATCAATAGGTGATTTCTCAGCTGCTTAACACATAATAAATCTTCAAAAAAAAAATAGGTTTGAAAATGTCACTTGTTTTGTAAAAAAATGTTTTCTACATGTATTAGTGTTAGTTTAGCTCACTATCACTAGTTTATTTAGTTGCAATTTAAACTGAGAGTGAAATAAAAAATTGTGTGTATAAAAATTAAGTACTTACTCTTAAAATAATCACCCCTGCAAACATTCTCCTGATTAATTAAGGTGCGTCCGTCGCCGTCGTCCTATATGACCCGTAAAATTAGACGCGCGCCGCCCCAGGCCGCCCCCTCATTATCGCGTAAGAACGCGGTTTCGGAAAGTATCCGAGGAATGCGAACGCGTCGCTGCGTTTTGCCGAATCGATCGCGCGAGGAATTCGGCTCGATCAACTATCCTGGTGGGTCGTGGGGGGGCGGCATTTTTGCGCCGTTTGTGCATCTATAAGGGCCTCCCCTGCCTGCTGTGTCGTTAGACACGTTAAAATAGTTAGCAGACCGCACCGTAATTAAGCACGTAATTAAATTTTGCTAGAAACCAAATTAGTTACAAAACGAAAATTGAAAATTGTAAACAATAATTTTGCTATGAATAGAGTAGAATCGGAAAATTTGGGTTTGTAGGTTTATCAATGCATGGAATAAGGTTCTTAAAATAATACAAATCTCAGAAAAAAACTGTACGTTTATTAATAGAATAAAAAAAAACACATTACAAATTACAACATTAAAAATAAATAAATAAATAAAACAATTAACATACGAGTGCTTAAAGCTAAATTCATTTCGGGGCGCGCTTACAAACTAATAAATACAGGGCTATTAAATTATACTCTTAAAAATCTAAACAAACAAAAATCAGCTTACAAACTAGAGTCTACATATAAAACAGTTGTATGTGTGATTACATTTATATATTTTTTTATTTTTCTCTTTTATTCATGTCTCAATAAGAATAATATAAATTATAATTCGTCTTACAAACTAGATTAACTAAAGCTAGAGGGTGGTGGGCTTACCGAACTAAATATAAATTTGACAACAATTTTTAAATGGGGCACGAGGTGTCGACATTTTGAAAATATCGCCTCGCTTATACTAAAAGTAACCTGGAAAAAATAATTTTAATTTTTTGTTTCGACGACTCTTCGTTGCATGGAATTTTATTTGATGATTTGATTATAAACAGGTTTGCCCGTCGTTATAATTATTTTTGATTAACTTTTATGTTTTATGTATTTAGTTGCATTTTATAATTATGTTATTTTAAGGACCATTTGAAAATGATTTTGGTAAGTTAGTTTCAGATGTATGAGAAATAAATTAATGATGGATCAGTTTTAGTGTAAGGCATGTATTGTGTATTATATGTATTTAAAAAAAAAGATATTTTTGAAATAAAAAATATTATTGACCTAGATTAACTGAAATAAATATAATTTTTGAAATAGAACATATTATTAACCTAGATTAACTGAAATAAAAATATAAATTTTGAAAGAAAAAATATTATTGACCTAGATTAACTGAAATAAATATATTTTTTGAAATAGAAAATATTATTAACCTAGATTAACTGAAATAAAAATATAAAATTTGAAATAAAAAATATTATTGACCTAGATTAACTGAAATAAATAGAATTTCATTACATGTCTATAATTTTGGTTGCATTTATTAACAATATAATTTTGTTTTAAGGACAAATTCATTGTTTTATATTTAATTTAAATAAAGTGTACATTTTCTATTAGCTTGATGAATTAACATGCTGATGGTAATGAAAAATAATTACGTCAGTTATGTATTTTTAGAAATATTCAATGTAAACCGAGATATCAACTGAAATCACATTCTCACTCTTTTTCAGATACCTGTAAAACAATTTTCTCTTAACGTAAATTTAAATACTTATTATTTTTTAATAGCTTGTTTAAAGAAATTTTAGATAGTAATAAAAAATAATTAAGTCAATTATGTATTTTTCGAAATATCGAATAAAAACTGAGATTATGATGTTTTATCAACCGAAAGCACATTCTCACTCGTTTTAAGACATCTGTAAAACAATTATCTCTTTATATATATTTAAATACTTTATATTTTCTAATAGCGTGATTAATAAACTTGTAGATAGTAATGAAAAATTATATAGTCAATCATGTATTTTTCGAAATATCGCATGAAAACCAGGAGTATGATCTTATATAAACCAAGTACATTCTTACTCTTTTTCAGACGTCTCTAAAACAATTTCCTCTTAAAATAAATTTAAATACTTAATATTTTCTATTAGAATGTTGAAGGAAATTTTAGAAAGTAATAAAAAATAATTAAGTCAATTATGTATTTTTCGAAATATAGAATAAAAACTGAGATTATGATGTTATATCAACCGAAAGCACATTCTCACTCGTTTTAAGTCATCTGTAAAACAATGATCTCTTTATATATATATTTAAATAATTTATATTTTCTAATAGCGTGATTATTCAACTTTCAGATAGTAATGATAAATATTTATGTCATTTCTGTATTTTTCGAAATATCGCATGAAAACCTTGGCTATGACGTTTTTTCAATCGAAAGCACAATCTCACTATTTTTTAGACAACTGTAAAACAATTATCTCTTAAGATAAATTTAAATACTTTCCATTTTCTAATAGATTGTTTAATGAACTTTCAGATAGAAATGAAAACTAATTAAGTCAATTATGAATTTGTCGAAATATCGAATGAATAGCGAGAAACTTGTTATTTCAATCAAAATCGATATTCTCAGGATTGTTCAGCAAACTGTAACTCCTATTTCAGAAAAGATAAAAGCTTCTATAACATGTATTTGGATAGCCTAATAAATCTATTTTCAGATAATAATAGAAATAGTTGCATAACTAGTTTATTTTTTGAAATATCGACTGATAACTGAGGCCATATTTAATAAAAAAATTCTATGATAACTGGAAAACTAAATGTTTGAAACGACTAAAACCTTCAAAATAATCTTTATTTAATCAGTAATATTGTTTATAGAAATTTTCAAATGAAACGAAAAAAATTCAAATTTCATCAAAAATCGAAAGGGGTTGTTAACCTTCCAAAATTTTCAGCCTCCATTTTTTTTCTTTCCGATAAATCTGAAATTTTGGATAATCATTTGATGTGTTATTATATATATCGGAGGCGATTTTCAGACATTTTCAACCCAAACATTTTGAGTTATTGACGAATGAATTTGTCTGTAAACGAATATTCACTAGTTTTCAGTCAGTTCAAGCTGTAAATCTAGTGTCAAGTAAGAAAAAAACTATGCATTATACAGTTTTGGTAAGGCTGATTAATCTACTTTAAGACTATAAAGAAAAATATGTACGTTGGTAGTTTTTTTTCGCCTTCATTTTTTTCAGTAAGGTATAAAAGTAGTTTCCCGTATGAAAAAACGAATTGTGATACAATTTTAGATAGCCTGATTAATGTACTTTAAGATTATAAAGAAAAATATTTATGTCGATAGTATATTTTTCGGGGATATCAACTAATATCAACCAAGAGTTTGTTTTTTTGAAGTTTTTTAGGCTGAAACATAAACTAACTAAAACAAAGATTTTAAATCCTCAAAATATATTCTCTTGACCTAATAGAATCCAAATAAAAAATTAGAAGGTAATTGAAAAAACTTGATTTTTCAGTCAAAATCGATATTTTCAGGATTTTTCAGTAAGCTCTAACTCCCACTTCAGTAAAGATAAAAGCTATTGTAATATGTTTTTGAGTAGTCTGATAAATCTATTTTCATATAATAATAGTCATAGTTATATAGCTAGTGTATTTTTTTTAATATCAACTGAAAACTCAGACCATGTCTTCAGTAGTTTCTCACTGATAACTGAAAAAATAAAAATCTGAAACGACTAAAACCTTTAAAATAATGTATATTTGATCAGTTGTAATGTATGTAGAAATTTTAAACAAAATCGAAAAAATGTCAAATTTCGTCAAAAATCGTAAGGGGTTTTGTCCATATTTTATTATATATGTTTTTCAGTTATAACTGAAAAACTAAAAGTCTGAAACGACTAAAACCTTCAAAATAATCTTTATTTAATCAGTAATAATGTATATACAAATTTGCAAATAAGACGAAAATATGTTAAATTTCGTCAAAAATCGAAAGGGGCTAACCTTCTAAATTTTTCAGCCTCAATTTTTTTCATTCCGATTAATCTGAAATTTTTCATAATCATTGCAGGTGTTATTTTGAGCACCTGAGTCAATTTTCAGCCTTATTCAGCCATATATTTTTGTGTCATTAACGAATGAATTCGCCTGAAGACTAATATTCAGCAAGCTGTAAAAGTAGTTTCCTGTAAGAAAAATACTATGTGTAATTCATTTCTAGATAGGCCGATTATTGGTCTTTGAGACTATAAAGAAAAATATTTATGTCAGTAGTATATTTTTCGGTGATATCGACTGATAACCAAGAGCTTGTTTTTTGACGTTTTTTCAGGTTGAAACATAAACTAACTGAAACATAGTTTAGAAATTCTCAAAATATATTAATTTGACTTAACACAATCCACATAGAAAATTTAAAAAGTTGATTTTTCAGTCAAAATCGATATTTTTAGGATTTTTCAATAAGCTGTAACTCCCATTTCAGTACAGATGAAAGATATTGTAACATGTTTTTGGATAGCGTGATAAATATATTTTTATTTAATAAAAGACATAGTTACATAGCTAGTGTATTTTTTTTTAAATCGAATGAAAACTGAGACCATATTTTCAGAAGTTTTTCAGTGATAACTGAAAAACTAAAAACCTGAAACGACTAAAAGTAATGTTTATTTGATCAGTAATTATGTAAATGCTAATTTTAAAGAAAATCGAAAAATGTTTTGGGCTTCTTAACCTTCTAAACTTTTTAGGCACCTTTTTTTTCATATCGATTAATATATAACATTTTGCATAATCATTGTATGTGTTATTTTGTACATCGGAGACAAATTTGATCCTTTTTCTTAACTATATTTTGATACACGATATGATTAGTATGAATGAGGCTACAAGTAAAAAAATAAGTACTGTCCTAACCAACTGTTAATTCCTTCTTTCGTCCACTTGAAAATCCAGTATTTTTATGTTCAACTTGAAATAACGTACACATTCAAAAAATCATATCTCAGAAACTAAATGAAATTTTGAAATATTTTGTAATCCGTTATGATTATCATGAATGAGGGTCTGAACGGAAAAATAATTAGTGTTCTAACCAGTTGTTAATTCCTTTTTTCTGCCACTTGAAAATCCAATATTTTTATGTACGCACACATTCAAAAAATCATATCTCAAAAACTTAACGAAATATTGAAATATTTTGAAACCCATTATGATTAGTACGAATGAAGCTATGAAAAAAAAATAGTACTGTCCTAATAAATTGTTAAGTACTTCTTTTAATCGTTTGAAAATCCGGTATTTTTATATTCAACTTGAAATAACGCATACATTCAAAAAAAATATATCTGAGAAACTAAATGAAATTTTGAAATATTTTTAAATTTGTTATAATTAGAATGAATGGGGCTATTAGTACAAAAATAAATTCTGTACGAAACAACTGTCAATTACTTCTATAGGCCATTTGAAAATCTAGTATTTTTATGTTCAACTTGAAACAAAGCGCACATTCAAAAAATCATATCATAAAAACTAAATGAAATTTTGAAATATTTTGAAATCTGCTATGATGAGCATGAACCAAGATCTTAATAAAAAAAATTAGTACTGTCTTATTCAATTGTTAAGTACTTCTTTTATTCGTCTGAAAATCCATTATTTTTATGTTCAACTTAAAATAACGCACACATTCAAAAAATCATATCACAAAAACTAAATGAAATTTTGAAATAGTTTGAAACCCATTATGATTAGTATGAATGGGGCTATGATTAAAAAAAATACTGTCCCAAAAAACTGTCAATTACTTCTTTAGACCATTTTAAAATCTAGTATTTTTATGTTCAACTTGAAATAAAGTACACATTCAAAAAATCATATCTCAAAAACTCAATGAAATTTTGAAATATTTTGAAATCCGTTATGATTAGTATGAATGGGGCTATGATCAAAGAAATAAATACTGTCCCAAACAATTTTAGTATTTTTATGTTCAACTTGTAATAAAGTACACATTCAAAAAATCATATCTCAAAAACTAAATGAAATTTTGAAATATTTTGAAACCCGTTATGATTAATATGAATGGGGCTATGATTAAAAAAATAAATACTGTCCCAAACAACTGTTAATTACTTCTTTAGACCATTTTTAAATCTAGTATTTTTATGTTCAACTTGAAATAAAGCAAACATTCAATAAATCATATGACAAAAACTTAATGAAATTTTGAAATATTTTGCAATCCGTTATGATTAGTATGAATGAGGCTATAAGTAAAAAAATAAGAACTGTCCTAACCAATTGTTAAGTACTTTTTTCGGCCACTTGAAAATCCGATATTTTTATGTTTACTTGAAATAACGGACAAATACAAAAAAACATATCTCAAAAACTAAATAAATTTTTTAAATATTTTTAAATGCGTTATGATTAGTATGAATGAGGCTATAAATAAAAAAATAAGAACTGTCCTAATCAACTGCTAAGTACTTCTTTTAGCCACTTGAAAATACGATATTTTTATGTTTAACTTGAAATAACGCACACATTCAAAAAATTATATGTCAAAAACTAAATTAAATTTTGAAATAGTATTAAATTCCTTATGATAAGTATGAATGAGGCTATAAGTGAAAAAATAAGAACTGTCCTACCCAATTGTGAAGTACTTCTTTCGGCCACTTCAAAATCCGATATTTTTATGTTTAACTTGAAATAACGCACAAATTCAAAAAATCGTATCTCAAAAACTAAAAGAAATTTCTTAATATTTTTAAATTCGTTATGATTAGTATGAATGAGGCTATGAGCAAAAAAATATGAACTGCCCTAACCAATTGTTAAGTACTTCTTTCGGCCACTTGAAAATCCGATATTTTCAATTGGGGGCCTAGAACTAGCTGTTTCACTGTACTGTAGTAGTAAGGTAGTAGTAGGTTAATACTAGGGTAGTGTAAGATAATAGTAGAGTAGTAGTAAAATTAGCTAGGATAGTAGTAGGGTAGTAGTAGACTTGGCAGTAGAGTAGTTCTATAGTACTAGTAAGGTTAAGTAATGGGGGCCCAAATCCAGCTATTTCCATTCACTGTTGTGGTTGGTTAGTAGTAGAGAAATAGTAGTGTAATAATATGGTAGTGTTAGGCAATCGTAGGGTAATAATGGAATAAGCTTAAATAATAAAATCGCAACAGAGCATCTTGCTCAGGTGGAGCTCCAGGACCAGCTCTTCCCTCTACAGTAACAGTAGGGAAGTAAGTAGAGTAGTTTATGTTAGTAGTAGAAGGGTAGTTTATGTTAGTGTAGTAGTATGGTACTAGCAGGGTAATATTAGGGTAGTTGTAGGGTAATAGTAGGATAATAGTAGGCTATTAGTAAGGTAGCAGTAAGTTAGGATAGTAGTAGGACATTAGTAGAGTAGGAGTAGTGTAGTAGTATGGTAATAGTAGCGTAATACTAGGGTAGTAATAGTTTACTAGTAGGTTAGCTTAGATACGTTTAGAATAAACTCGTAACAGAGCATCTTGCTCAAGTGGAGGTCCAGAACCAGCTCTGCCCTCTACTGTAACAATAGGAAAGTAAGTAGGTTAGTTTATGTTAGTAGTAGAAGTGTAGTTTATGTTAGTAGTAGTAGGGTACCAGCAGGGTATTATTCGGGTAGTTGTAGGGTAATAGTAGAGTAATAGTAGGGCAGTAGTAGGGTAGCAGTAGGGTAGCAGTAGGGTAGCAGTAGGGTAGGATAGTAGTAGGGCAATAGTAGAGTAGGAGTACTTTTATTTTTATGTTTATGTATTTTTTTTATTGTTCTTGATGTTGATGAGCATTGTATACTGGGAGATTTTTGTATTTTTTGAGGGGTTATGCGTTTTTTTTTTAATCTTTGTTAAAATCTTTAGATAAATCTGTTTTCTCAACATTAACATTAGGTGCATTGGTAACTTTCTGCAAAACTACGTCCATTTCATAGGGCATCTAGTTTTCTAAATACTAAATAAAAATCGCGAATATAATTTGTGCTGTTATAAGTAAAAAAAAGTAGTTTTATTCATCGCATTTCTGTTTAGTTTGATTCTGTTACTTTCAAATATTATGAAAAAATACTAAATTAGTTTTGTAATATGTTAAATATTGGATAAAAAATATCAAATTAGTCCTGTAGTTTTAAAACATGATGTGATGATCGCGACCATAATTGTGTAACTAGAATTTCTAACTAAGCAAAAACTAGTAGTGTAATTTTTTGTTTAATCTGATTCTTCCATTTTCAAATACTATAATAAACATAATAGTATAATAAACATAATAGTGTAATAAGATGGTAAATGAATCCTGTATTTTTTAAGATTATCAATATCAAAATCAATATCATACAATATCTTAAAAAATACAGGATTCATTTTGACTATTTGAAAATAGAAGATTAATCTATCCAGAGGAAAAACTAATATTTTAATGTAGCAGTATATTAAATGAATGTTTTCACCCCCGCAAAGTGCAGTTATTATTTAGCCTGATTCTTCTACATTCAAACAGAATAAAAAATAATAAATTAGTTTTGTGATTGATAAGATAATTAATTATAATTGCCACGATATCGTTTGTGATTTTTTTTGTTGATCAATATTATTACTAAATGAATTTTCTTGCCCCTATAAAGTACAGTCTTATACATTTTTGTTTAGCCTGATTCTTCTATATTTAAAGAGAATTAAATAAATACTAAATTAGTCTTAGTTATTGATAAGAAAATGAATTATAATTTCGACGATATCGTTTGTGATTTTTTTTGTTGATCAATAATGTTTCTAAATGAAATTTCTTACCCCTATAAAGTACAGTTCTATACATTTTTGTTAAGCCTGATTCTTCTACATTCAAACAAATTTTTTTTAAAAATCGAAATTTTTAGTAATTTATTTTTTTTGTTATGTTCAATAATTTCAAATATTTTTTTTAAACACTATAAATTTAGCAACCTAGTGACATTTAAATTATTTCCATATATCACTTTGTTTTGGAATAATGAATTTTTAAGTAAGTAAACACCCGGCGCATCCACCATAATTTAATACATTTTCAATCGCAAAGTTGAAATAATTAAATTTTGAGATATAAAATAAAAATTATGTATAATTAAAAAAGATAATTTTTGTGAGTAATAGCCTTATTATTTAGTTACTTGATGACATTAAAATTATTTTGATGTCTCACTCAGTTTTAGAAAAAAAAATTGTTAAAATTGGAGTCACCATATTTTTTTTACAGAATTTATATAAAATATTATTACATATTGTAAATGTTATGTATCACAATAAATATTTTTATTATTATTATTACTACATATTTTAGGAGTTAATTTATATAAAATATTATTACTACATATTTTTGGGTTAATTTAAGCTTTATTTAAATTTTATTTGAAATCATTTTTCAAGTAAAATTATTTTAAATGCTTATTCTTGATAGATGGAGCGCAATTCATGAACAAACAGAGTACGTTGAGAAAATACAAAAATAATACCATTTTTGTATTTTCTCAACGTACTCTGTTCATGAATTACTCTCCATCTATCAAGAATAAGCATTTAAAATAATTTTACTTGAAAGATGATCTAAAATAAAATTTAAATAAAGCTTAAATTAACCCAAAAATAAGTAGTAATATTTTTTTTATAAATTAACTCCTAAAATATGTAGTAATAATAATAATAATAAAAATGTAGAAAAGAATGTCAAGATGGAACATTATTTTCTAGATTTAATACACCTATTTCTTGTATTTCAAAGACATTTACAATTTACAATGTTACAAATCCAAATACCAAAGGCACTCCTTTTAGCCCTTAGCTGTGCTTTCAGCAATTGTTGGATGGATCTGGAAAACATGATGTAAATCATGTTCATTACATTAATAGTTAGTGTAATGAAACTAATTTAATTATTGAAATAAATTACACTAGTAATTAGTGTAATGAACATGATTTAATTATTAAAATAAATAGGAAAAAAAAATTAATATATTTTTTATATAACTTTGTTTGCCTACAAGGAATGTAGAGCTAATTTATATAATTTAAGGATATCTTGGTATTAAATGCAATTTAAATACATATATATATATATATATATATATATATATATATATATATATATATATCGAATTTAGTATGATTTTATATATTTAATTTTATTGTTTTTAGGCCAATTGTGTAAAAGGGAGATGTATCAATTTTTGTGTTAATAAAGGTAATTTTTGTTTTAGTATGATTTTATTTGAACACGACGAGCAACTTTTGATCTAGTTCCATTTTTTGAGATACATCCTGAGGTGTGTTGTAATTTTGCAGCTATAAACTGTATTTGTAATTATAATTTGCAACGAAAAGTCGTCCTCACTCGCATCAGCAGCACACAGAACTCATCATTTGCAAGTGAACGCTCTTCACGTCCTTCAGAACGAATTTGGCCCAAAAAAGGACCTTCAACATAACAACATTGCTTGCAGTGGAGCCTTATTTGATTAAACAAATTTATATACTTCTTATAAATTTGTATTATTCATTTTAATTTAAATTTTTTAGTAAAAAATATGAATAGAATTTTGAATTTAAAACCTAAAATATTAATTATTTCATTTGTAAATTGTAATTTTTATAAGTGATATCAATAATTTTAAGGAAAAACTTAAAAAATGATAACGGAATATTGTATAAAAGAATATCAAGATTTGGTATATTGAAATTTAATTATTTCTATTTCTATTTATATTTCTTAAGTTGGCAAATGTATTGTAATTCATTGTAATAAATGTATTTATGTTCTTAAAGGGGTTTCCCGTTTAATAATACTTTTGGCTGCTCCCTATCATATAAATATAAAAAAAATTGTAAAAAATAGATCAAATATGCTACTGAAGGGCATACTTGAGAGTAATCTGAGAAAATCGGAAAGTGTCTTAGACGCTACAGAAACCGATAGATAGATAGTGTCGCCACAAAACAGAAATATAGACAGAAAAATTTATTTTCATAGGATTAATTATGAATAGAATTTAGATATTAAATGCAAAAATATTGATTATTTCAAAAGAAACAGATAATATTTATTTAAATTATATTTTACAAAAACAGTGCATGTGTTTTCATAGAAATTTATTTTAAGTATAGTTCGATTAAAACTGTTGTTGATTTCAAAAATAAATTTTCATATGTAAATTTTTTAGATGGAAATTAAATAGATACAACTATTTTATATTTAATTATTTATTTCTGCTATTTGCATTAATACAAAATTTTGAACAAATAAAGAAATCCACTCATGGTCATCAGTTAACACTGTGTATGTGGTTTTTTCATCATTTGACCATGATCAAGGATGCAATTTTTTTTTAAATAATTTACCTAAAAAACCTAACAATAAACGTCGATATTTTAAACCAAAAAGAGACAACAAAATGCTCGAAATGTATAGAGAACAAAATCAAATTCACACATGTACATAAGGCAAAAATCATCTCATCGATTGGTGAAAGCACTGCGAGGGAAACTCCTATTAATTTGTTACTGTAATGTAATTGAGATATATGAACAAGGTATGATTATAAAATAAAATTTTAAAAAATAAACAGTAAACATACTTTAGAATTTATATAAAGCTAATCCCCCCGTTTGTTATATTTGCAGATTAAAAAGCTCTACATTAATTTCCAGCCGACAGTGGGCGGGCTGGGGGGTTGGCGCAGCGTCTTCTAAAACTAAAACTATACACGCCGTGCCACCGCCGCGGGGGCGGCCCCTGTTTGTTCGCCGTTCGTTCATTTATCTTAGCTTTTCCAAGGCACGGAGCGCGCGCGATGAATAATACATTTTCTCATCTTTAATTCCATGAATCTTAAATTCATCGCCCGTCCTTGTTCAGCTCGGGGGGGTGGCAGCGCCGCCGCCACCAGCCCACGAACGCTGCCTGAATTATTTACAGCGGGGCGCTCGTTATGAATAGAAATAAACCAAAAATATTAGAAAATACATAGTAAAGAAATAATTTAAATGAATATACCTAGGCTAAATCCTAGGTGTTTTAGGTTATATAAATGTTAGATAAATTAGTTAAAAAAAATAAAACTTATCAATCAATTTCTAGGTGCTAAAATGAAAATAATTATATGATGAATAATTTTTTTCTGTGAATTTATTGTAAATACCGGGTAATTAAATTTTTCTGAACATTACATTTACAGCTGTAAAACAAGTTGAAAATTCGCCACGAAGTATATTAGTTTATTTTTTTTATCAAATTAATTTCCTTTGTAATAAAGTATAATTTATTTATTTTGGTCAATTAATAATGTTCCTATGCAGGAAAATTCGAGACACATTATTTGTCGATCAAAAGTTTTTAGTTAAAAAATCGTATTAAATTCAATTTATAAAATTAAAACTAAATGATAATAAAACTATTATTTTATCTTATTTAGCTTCAAAATATATTACCATTTGTTTATTTTCATTAATTAATAAAGTCCCTATACAGGAAAATTCAAGACATATAATTTTTCGATCGAAACTTTTTGTTTAAAAAATCTTATTAAATTCAATTCTTAAAATTGGCACTATATGATAATTGTACTATTACAAAAACTTATTTAGCTTCAAAATAATGTATCATTTGTTTATTTTTCTCAAATAATAAAGTCCCTATACAGGTAAATTCAAGGCACATAAATTATCGATCAAAGCTATTTGTTTAAAAAATCAAATTAAATCAAATTTTTTAAATTTAAACTAAATGAGAAAAACGCTATCATAAAAACTTATTTGACTTCATAATAAAGTATAATTTTTTTATTTTAGTAAATTAATAATATCCCTATAGCGGTAAATTCAAGACACATTACTTGTCGATCAAAACGTTTTGTTTAAAAAATCGTATTAAATTCAATTTATAAAGTTAAAACTAAATGTTAATAAAACTATTATTATATCTTATTTAGCTTTAAAATAAAATATCATTTGTTTATTTTCATTAATTAATAAAGTCCCTATGCAGGAAAATTCAAGACATAAAATTCGTCAATCGAAACTTTTTTGTTTAAAAAATCATATTAAATACAATTCCTAAAATTGGTTCTATTTGATAATTGTGCTATTACAAAACCTTATTTAGCTTCAAAATAATGTATCATTTGTTTATTTCTCTCAAATAATAAAGTTTCTATACAGGTAAATTCAAGGCATATAATTTGTGAATCAAAACTATTTGTTTAAAAAATTATATTAAATCAAACTTTTTAAATTTAAACTAAATGATAATAAAACTATCATAGAAACTTATTTGCCTTCATTTTAAAGTATAATTTATTTATTTTGGTAAATTAATAATATCCCTATACAGGTAAATTCAAGACAGTAAACTTTTTCATGCATACAGAAAATAAATCAATAATTATTTACTATACTTATAATTTAGGAAATGTAAATAAACCTAAATTTCGAAAAACCTTAAATCACACTGATAGATCAGTGTTTATCAATTTAATTTAAGCCAATTAAAAGAATCCCCACAGTTTAATTACACACGCAGCGTGTTTTTTTTCATTAAATCCTCGTTTCAATGTAAATTCGCTCCAACCCCCCAATGAAGTGTAAAAGACCTGTTGAGCCCCAGAAAAAATACACACACAGATTACGCAGAAAAAATTCGCACACCCCCCTAGCTGGCTCTCGTAATTGACCGGCTAACCGGCCCCGGGATTTAATTAGGAGAACCGCAGCGCGCCAGCCAGCCAGCCAGCGGAAAAATCAACAAGTGGCGGATTTTTTCGAATTAGCACAGGGCGCTTTTTTCGCTCTCGGGCTGGGGTGGGTAATTGAAAAACGTGTTAACGAGCGGCGGGGATTAGCCGGCAACGCGATTAATTACGTGCGGGATTACATTTAAAAGAGTCGTCGCAAAAACGAGATGAAAAGGGAGGTTTTTACACGGTGCGCGGGGTTGATTAATGTTTTTTTTTTTTTTACTGAAAAGAGTTAATAAGTTGTGTAATTTTTTGATGATGATACTCATGGCGGGGTTTTATGAGACTAATATGCTTTTTTAGTTCGGTTATTTGCTACTCCAGTGATTTTTACGAGCGGTTTAATTAAAGTGTGCTCATTCAAATAAGTTTTTCTTTCAAACTGGGTGATGAGTTGTTTTTTCTTGCATACCTAAGTGTTAAGCAGGTAGTGTTTATAATTTTCAATACCCTATTTAATCATGATTACAAAACATGTGATAAATATAGTATTGAATGGTTCAAAAAATGCAAGCAATTTTTATAGAGAGTGTGTTTGGATTAACTAGCCTTGGTTAATTCAAACGCACTCTCTATAAAAGTCGCTTGATTTTTATAAACCACTCAATATAATCTATATCAGATAACTGTTTTATCATCATGATTACATAGGGTATTAAAATTTAGGAACACTACCTACTTACCACTTTGTTATGAAAGAAAAACTTAGTCCTAATTCATTCAAATTGATTCATATAAAAGCTAAATGAAAAACTATGTTTGATACAGCTTTGGATAGCCTAATTCTTCTACTTTGATTATCTCAAAGTAGAAGAATTAATATAATAAGAAATATATAGGTATTTTGTAAATCTTTATGAGAACAGCTGACACACGAGATCGTAATTTTTAATGTTTTGGATTATATAAAGACACCTTATTATTATTATTATTTATTTAATTCGACTGAAACCTAAATATCACTCAGTCTCAGTCGAATTAAATAAATATGAAACTTTAAAAATTATGATATCGTGTGTCAACTGATTTTTGATAAATAAAAGTTGTAAATATCTATATATTTCTTATTATTATCTCAAAGTAGAAGAATTAGACTATCCAAAAATAATAATAATAGAAAATATATAGGTATTCTTATTATTATCTCAAAGTGGAAGAATTATATATCTTTCAATATACTATAAACCTAGTTTTCTTGAGAAAAAAAACATGTACAATACAGTTTTGGATAGCCTGATTAATCTACTTTAAGATAATAAAGAAAAATAGTCAGGTTTGTACTAAATATTTTGAGATATAGATCAAAAACTGTAACAATAATTTTTGAAATTTTCAGAATTTTATGGTATGCTTTAACTTTTATTTTGTAACTTCTTAAAATAAATTCTAAATGTTTTTGAATGGTCTAATTAATTTATTATCAGATTCGGTTGAAAGTAGTTGTATATTTAATGTAGTTTTTGAAATATCGACTGAAAACTAAGGTCGAGATTGGCGGTTGAAACTAATTTTCATTCGTTTTAAATAGGCTATAAAACTAATTTATCGTGAGAAAAAAATTATGTGTGTTATAGTTTTAAATAGGCTGATTAATCTACATTCAGACAGTAATAAAAAAATTAGGTCAGTAGTATATTTATTTAAGATATCGACTATAAATTGACACTATGATTTCAGAAGTTCTTCAGGTATTACAAAAAATCTGGCTGAAAAAACTTGCTAAAATTCTCAAATTACATTCATATACATAGATAGAACACAAATATAAAATTTGAAGTCGATTGAAAAAACTTAATTTTTCAGTCAAAATCAATATTTTCAGGATTTTTTAGTAAGCTATAACTTCAATTTCATAAAAGATAAAAACCAATGTAAAATGAATTTAGATAGCTTAAAATATCTATTTTTAGATAATAATAGAAATAGTCTAATTATTATGGAAGTTTTTTAATTATCAACTGAAAACTAAGAACATGTTTTCAGAAAGTTTTCAGTGATAACTGAAAAACTAAAAGCCTGAAACGACTAAAACCTTCAAAATAATGTTTATTTGATCAATAATAATGTATATGCAAATTTTAAAGAAAATCGAAAAAATGTCAAATTTCGTCAAAAATCGAAAGGTTTACCTTCTAATTTTTTTCAGCCCCAAATTTTTTTGTCTCCGATCGATCTGAAATTTTGCATAGTCGTTTTAGGTATTATTTTGAACATCGGAGGTGATTTTCAGCCTTTTTCAGCTAGAATTTTTCGAGTTATTGACGAATGAATTCGTCTGAAAACTAATATTCATTATTTTTCAGTAAGATATAAAACTAGTTTCTCGTAAGAACAAAACTATATGTTATGCCATTTTGGATAGCCTGATTCATGTAAATTGAGATAATAAAGAAAAACATTTAGGTCTATAGTATATCTTTTTGAGATATTGACTGAAAACTGCGAGCATGATTTTCAAAATCTTCAGATTTTTTCAGTAAGCTCTAACTTTTATTTCATACCTTGCAAAAATAAATGCTAAATATTATTGGGTAAGGGAGAAGCTCTGAAGAGTTTAATCACCCGGTATTTACCTTAACTTCACAAAAAAAAACTCTGAAAAACTGTGAAAGGTTTTTCGCGAAAATTCACTTGGCGCTGGGGATAGAACTCTTCCCAATACTCAGTACGAGACGAACGACACCTCTAATCACTCGGCTACTAAGCTGGGTTATGAAAAATTTAATAAGTAGTATTAATTTATGTAAGTAGTATAAAGTTTTGAGATATCGTCCTTTGTGTAATGATTATAATATCTGTGAGATTCATATGTGTTTTCTCAATTATTTTTCCAATTTTTTATTTATGCTATCTTTATTGGTAGATAAAAATATATAAGATTTTTATCTACCAATAAAGATTAATCTATATGTATACATCCTCGCGATATTCTCCTCTGATTAGATTAAATTGCAAGTGGGGAAATTGGTTCGCGATCTGAAAACAGGGAAACTGCTTAAATTTTAGATGCGGAAACGCTGGAAATTCGTTGATTAGACAATTATGGAACTTATTAGCGTTATAAATATAGTTACAAATATCAATTATACCGCACCACCCCCCAGCCACCCCTGCAGCAATCGCGAGAATCAGTCGACTCACAGAAACTTCGCTACAAGACATTCCACTATGCGCCAATTAGCGCGCGCGATGAATATTCCAGGACACGTCCGCGCTATTTTTCATTTCCAAACCAATTAAACGGACAAAATGGCGGATATCTTAATTATCAAAAGCTGGTAGGGGATGAACCCCAGCGACCGTCGAAAAATAATTTCGTGCTAAGCAATTTCGCGCTGCTCGGGAATGATGAACGGGCTTTTAACTTTCACAATATAATTTCCAATTTTCGCATAACTTACGGGGAAGTTTGGCGCGGGGGGGTGGTCGCGAATTGCCGACCCCCCTAGCTAGGTATGAAATATATTCTTAATGTTCGTGTTAGAAATCAGTGCCCGTAATTAATGGGGCATTTCAGCAATTTAACTTATGAATTATGGTAGTAGGGGCGGTGGGGGCGGTTGGTGGCGGCAGCAGCGTGCACGTTTTCTTATTATTTTCCACCACCACCCCTGGAGGAGGGCGAGTACGCGCGTTTGCGAGATGAAGGAGGCGGCGATCGATAATAAATGCTAGGTTTTGTAGGAAGATTGGGGGGTGGGGGCGGATCTTTATTGCCACGGTTGCTGTGTTTGCGGGGCGGCTTGGAAATATATAAACGAGATGTGGAATTTTCATTCCGGTTTCAGGCTTTGATCAGTTTTCAGCGTTATTAAAAAAGTTTTCAAATAATTTTTGAGTTTGTAGCTCAAAATTGTAACGTGCTTTAAGTACTACCATTACCGATTGATCTCAACATGAAAAGTAACTATTCAGCTATATATTACAATATAGTTTTTTAAAACAAAACAATTGAGATTTGAATTATAATAACTTTTGTTTACCTACATCTGATTAATGCTATATAGGTTGATTTTCAAGATCTAAAGTGCTCTAATTTTTGAACTACTCGTACTGAATTTACTACACTTAAGAAGTAGCTATTCAGCTACAAATCTTATGAATTCAGATGAATTTTGCACAATGAAGACTCTAATTATATTAACTTTTGTTGGTCGACATCTATTTAGCCCTGTATGTGTTCATTATCTAGCTCTAAAGTAACCTAATTTTTGAACTACTCTCACTAAATTAGCTACACATGAAGAGTAGCTGTTCAGGTACAAATCACACTGATTTTGCTAAATTTTTAATCATAGAGACTCCAATTAAACCAACTTTTGTATGCCGACATCTATTTAGTCCTGTATTGGATTAATTTTTTGTCTCTAAAGTGCTCTAATTTTTTTACTACTTTTACTGAATTTGCTACACATGATAAGTAGCTATTCAGCTACAGGTCACATGGATTCATATGAATTTTGCAATATGGAGACTCTAATTATATTAACTTTTGTTGGTCGACATCTATTTAGCCCTGTATGTGTTAATTATCTAGCTCTAACTTTTTCTAATTTTTGAACTACTCTCACTAAATAAGCTACACATGAAGAGTAGCTGTTCAGCTACAAATCACACTGATTTACCTAAATTTTTAATCATAGAGACTCCAATTAAACCAACTTTTGTATGCCACCATCTATTTAGTCCTGTAGTGGATTAATTTTTTGTCTCTAAAGTGCTCTAATTTTTTAATTGTTGAACAGTTGAATTTTTCACAATGGAGGCTCTAATTATATTAACTTTTGTTGGTCGACATCTATCTAGCCCTGTATGTGTTCAATAATTAGCTCTAAAGTATACTAATGTTTTAACTACTTTCACTAAATTCAATACACATGAAAAGTAGCTATTCAGCTATAGTCTAAATTGATTTATTTAAATTTGCAACGATAGTAACACCAATTATACCAATTGACATCAATTTAGTCCTGTATTTGATTTATTTTCTATCTCTAAAGTGCTCTACATTTTTAGCTACTTTCACTTAATTTATTCAGCTACATGTTACACTAACTTAGTTAAATTTTGTACAACTGAGACCCGAAATATATCAACTTTTGTTAATCGACATCGATTTAGTCCTGTATCGATTGATTTTTTACCTCTAACGTACTCTAATTTTTGAACTACTCTCAACACATTTAGCACACACTTAAAGCAGTTATTCATGTATAAAATATACTAATTTAGTTAAAACAAACCAATAGACACCGGAATTGTATTAATTTTTGTTGGTCGACATTTATTTTATCCTGTATAGCTTAATTATCTATCACTAAAGTGCTTTAATTTGAAACCTATTCCAACCAAATTTATTATAAATGAAAACTATCTATTCAGCTATAGTTTCTACAATTTTCAAAGATATATCTCAATAAGTACCCAATTTATAGCCATTTTTTTCTGAGTACGTATTATAAATCCTATACGTCTAACTAATAATTTCAAGAAGATTTTTCATCTCCTTGAAATCATTAGTTTTATCCTAAGTTATAGCCATTTTTGTTAGTAAATATTATAAATCCTATACGTCTTACAGAAAAATCTTCTTGAAATCATTAGTTTAATCGCTCAGTGAAGACTGTTGATTTGTTTTATTTTAAAACCTGTAAGTTATTAATATTAATAATCCATTGTTTATCAAAACAATGTAATAATTTCAATGAATTCATCATGTATCACCATGTACCTTCTTTGCAATTCATCTCATGCATTATTTACGCCAGCAGGGGCGGAATTCTGCATAAAATGCGCATTTTAATGTCACACCGAGCGCACCCGACAACAAAACGTTTATAAATTTCACGCGTCATCCCTTTTTCCACCTTATCACGTGTCAACTGGCAACAATAGGGGGCGTTTGAAATGGTATGTAATTTTTTTTATCTCGCTTTTTAAAATTTATTTTAATTCTTTTTTTTAAAGCATGAGAAGACACAAGAAACGAGGGGAAGCGTTGGCGGCGCGCCCTTGGAGGAAGCGTGATGCTGGTGGGGTTGGGATAAAGGTGCTCGCACAAGGATGGTGCGCGCTTGTAAGTTCGAGGGGAAGGAGAGGAGTGGCCAACGTAAGAAATCAATGATTCCGAAATCGCGGGCCGCCGCCTCCCCTCCAGTCTTCCGGTAAGAGCTGCAGTCCCCACCACCGCCACAGCCGCCTCCGCTGCCTCCGCCGAGGACTGCGAGGAAGAAAGGAAAACAATTTTCTTGCTGGAGGAAAAGGTTTTCGTTCTCTCTGTGTATCTGTATGTGTGTGTGTGTATGTGTTTTAGCTTGTAGGGGGAGGAAACGAATGGGGTTTTAAACGCGGAGGGCGAGGGATGAATAACCCTAACATACGGAAAGAATAACGTTTTGTACGATTCAGGGTTGTTATATTTTATTGGAATATTTAAAAATATGTTTCACTTGAATTCTAACTCATTTTCTTATTTATTCATATTACCTAGATTGAGTACACTTTTCTCAAAAGAAATTAAATCAGAAATTCAACGTCTGCAGTTTTATTTTTCTGCATTATCTAATTTTATCGTTATGAAATTATGAAAGCTTAAAACGACACTGTGCAGGTATAACAGTAAATGCCTCAACATATAATTTATCTTATGTTTTTTGGAAAAACTAGTTGATCTTTATTATGTAAAATAACCTCATTTGAAAGATAATTAAATAATAAATTCAACAATTTTAGTTTTATATTCCTGTATTTTCTAGTTTTATAGTTATGAGGACTTAAAGCGACACTACATAGGGATTACAGTAAATGCATGAACATAAAAATTAAAAATATTAAAATAAAATCTTACTTATTTTTGGACAAATTATGTGATCTTTATTATGCAATATAGCCTCATTTAAAAGATAATTAAATAAGGAATTCAATGATATTAGTTTCATATTCTTGTAATTTCTAGTTCTATAGTTATGAGAGCTCAAAGCCACCCTATACAGGGATTACAATAAATACATCAACATATAGCTTCTTTTATATTTTTTGAACAAAATATTTTATATTTATTTTATAGAATGGCCTCATTTGAAAGATAATAATATAAGGAATTCAACGATATTAGTTTTATATTCCTATATTTTCTAGTTTTATAGTTATCAGAGCTTAAAGCGACCCTTTATAGGGATAACAGAAATACATAAACTCTTAAGTTTTTTAAACAAACTATTTAAAGAAAGAAATAAAAGATAAGCCACAATTTGTATTTATACATTTTTCGAAAGCGTAGCTTCTTAGCTATAATATTAGTAAATATCATGACCATCCTGTAATAAGTTTTCAAAATATCACCAAAAATGTATGACATACCATTTGTATTGGACGATTTCTTACTATATCAAAAGTTGGAGGGCAATTTCTGAATAACTAGAAAATCCAGAATTTTCTTTTATACATTTTCTGAAAGGATGACTTCTTAGCTATAAAGCTAGTAATTAACACAAATATCCATTTATGAATTTTCAAAATATCACCCATAATGTTTAACATTCCACTTTTATTACAAGTTTTCTTACTATATCAAATTCTGGAGGGAAATCACGGGAAAACTAGATAAGCCACTATTTTTATTTATAGATTTTCTGTAAACGTGACTTCTTGGCTATGAAACTAGTAAATATCACAAATATCCATTAATGAATTTTCAAAATATCACCAATAATGTATGACATGTCATTTTTATTGGATGATTTCTTACTATATCAGAAGTTTGAGGTCAATTGCTGAATAACTAGAAAAGCCAGAATTTTCGTTTATAGATTTTCAGATAATATGACTTCTTAGCTATGAATCTAGTAAATGTCACAAATATTCATTAATGGATTATCAAAATATCACCCATAATGTATGACATTCCACTTTTATTACATGTTTTCTTACTATATCAAATTTTGGAGGGAAATCACGGGAAAACTAGATAAGCCACTATTTTTATTTATAGATTTTCTGAAAACGTGACTTCTTGGCTATAGAACTAGTAAATATCACAAATATCCATTACTGAATTTTCAAAATATCACTAATAATGTATAATATGCCATTTATATTGGATGATTTCTTACTATATCAAAAGTTGGAGG
The DNA here is from genome assembly GCA_963942505.1 of Lordithon lunulatus. Classification (NCBI taxonomy): domain Eukaryota; kingdom Metazoa; phylum Arthropoda; class Insecta; order Coleoptera; family Staphylinidae; genus Lordithon; species Lordithon lunulatus. The sequence continues at coordinate 34,039,696 of OZ012675.1, forward strand.
GCAATTTCGGAAAAACTAGAAAAGCCAGAATTTTCGTTTATATATTTTCTTAAAGCGTGACTTCTTGGATATTAAAGTAGTAATTATCACAAATATCCATTAATGAATTTGTAAAATATTACCAATAATGTATGACATGCCACTTTTATTAGATATTTTCTTACTACATCAAATTTTGGAGGGCAATCGCGGGAAAACTAGATAAGCCACTATTTTTATTTATAGATTTTCTGAAAACGTGACTTCTTAGTTATAGAAACTGTTAATTTTAAGAATATTAGTTAACAAGTTTTCAAAATATCACCAATAATGTATGACATATCATTTTTATAGGATGATTTCTTACTATATCAAAAGTCGGAGGGAAATCGCGGAAAAACTGGACAAGCGACAATTTTCATTTATATATTTTCCAAAAGCGTGACTTCTTAGCTATAGCAATAGAAAATATCACAAATATTTATGAATATTTTTTCATAGTATCACCAATAATGTATGACATTCCATTTGTATAGGATGATTTCTTAGTATGTCAAAAATCGAAAGATAATCGCGGAAAAACTGGATAAGCCATAATTTTCGTTTATACATTTTCTAAAAACGTGACTTCTTCGCTATAAAAATAGTTAATATCACGATTATCCATTAATTCGTTTTCAAAATATCACCAATAATGTATGACATTCCACTTTTACTAGACGATTTCTTACTATATCAAATATTGGACGTCAGTCGCGGAAAAACTAAAAAACTACAATTTTCGTTTATACCTTTCCTGAAAGTGTGACTTCTTGACTATGAAACTTGTTAATATCATAAATATCCATTAATGTATTTTCAAAATATCACTAATAATGTATGACATGCCACTTTTATTACATGTTTTCTTACTATAGCAAATTTTGGAGGGAAATCGCGGGAAAACTATATAAGCCACTATTCTTATTTATAGATTTTCTGAAATCGCGACGTCTTAGTTATGGTAACTATAAATTTCACGAATATTAGTTAATAGGTTTTCAAAATATCGCCAATAATGTATGACATGCCATTTTTATAGGATAATTTCTTACTATTTCAAAAGTTGGAGGGCAATTTCGGAAAAACTGGATAAGCCATAATTTTCGTTTATATATTTTCTGAAAGTATGACTTATAAACTAGTTAATATCACGAATATCCTATCATAAGTTTTCAAAATATCACCAATAATATATGACATGCCATTTTTATTGGATGTTTTCTTACTATATCAAATTTGGAGGTCAATCGCAGAAAAACTAGAAAAGCTACAATTATCATTTATACATTTACTGAAAGCATGACTTCTTAGCTATAGCAGTCATAAATATTACGAATATCCATTAATAGGTTTTAAAAATAATACCAATAATGTATGACATTCCATTTTATAGGATGATTTTTTACTATATCAAAAGTCGGAGGGCAATCGCGAAAAAACTTGAAAAGCCACAATTTTCATTTATATATTTTCCAAAAGCAGGACCTCTTAGCTATAATATTAGTAAATGTCACGAATATCCATTAATAGGTTTTCAAAATATCACCAATAATCTATGACATGCCATTTTTATTGAATGATTTCTGACTATATTACCTATAATTTGGAGAGCAATCGCGGAAAATCTACATAAAATTTTAATTTATATATTTTCTGAAAGCGTAAATTCTTATCCACAAGACTAGTAAATATCACAACTATCCATTGATAGATTTTCAAAATATCAAGAATAATGTATGACATGCATTTTTATTGGATGATTTCTTTTATAATAATTTTCTTAGTGTAAACTAATTTATCTCTATAAGTTAAAATAGATTAATTTAAAGAAAATTTAATAAGTAATTAAAATGTGTTCATAGTTTCCTAGTTTTCTACCATTAGCCTTGTAATCTTTATTGAATAATTACTGACTATATCAGGCTTTGGAGGGTAATCGCGGAAAAACTAGCTAAGACACAATGTTTATTTATAGATTTTTCGAAAACATGATTTCTTAGCTATAATTACAGTAAATATCACAAATATCCATTAATAGGTTTTCAAAATATCTCCAATAATGTATGACATGCACTTTTACTGGATGATTTCTTTTATAATGATTTTCTTAGTGTAAATTAATTGATCTCTATAAGTTAAAATAGATTAATTTTAAAGAAAATTTAATAAGTAATTAAAATGTATGTAATAATAACAATGTATGTATACTTTGCCTCCAGTTTCCTTGTTTCCTACCATTAGCCTTGTATAGGTTCGTTCTAAGTTACTGTAGCTATGGACTACAGTAACTTAGAACGAACCTATACAAGGCTAATGGTAGCTGTATCCTACATATATTTTATTATCTATTTTTTTGTGCAAACTAATTGATCTTTTTGGAGTTTTGTACAATTATTTTAAAGAAAATTAATTAAGACATTCAAATATCTTAGACTTATAGAACAGGCATATCTAGTTACATAGTTACAGTAGATTAAAACGAACCTAAACAGTAAATATAACAACATAAAGAATCTCTTATCTTTTTTGGTACAAACCAATTGATCTTTATTAGTTAAATAAACTTATTTTAAAGCAAATATAGTAAGGAATCCAAATTTTCTAGTTACATTTCCTTGACATCCTTAGTTACCTAGTTACAGTACAATGAGTTACAAGGATAATAATGGATGTATCATCATACACTTATACTTATCTCATTTTCATACGAACTGTGTTCACAAAAATTGACTTTCCTGAGTGAGAATTAAATAAATAATCGAATTTTTCGATTCGAATAACTCTAACTCTCGAAGGATTCTAGTTAGAGTAGCTTTAAATACTTGCATACATCACCCACTTGTGTATATTTTAGTATAGCAACTAATTGATCTTTATGGCTACTAATTGATCTTTATGGCTACAAATTGATCTTGATGGCTACTAATTGATCGTAATAGCAACTAATTGATCGTAATAGCAACTAATTGATCTTTATAACAAGTAATTATCTTTGAATTTTCAACCGCTAATTCTCTAAATTCTGTAGTTGTGGCAATCCTTATAAGATATACCATTCATGATTTTTTTTAAAGAAAATCCTTTTCTATATTAATCAGGCATTAAATCAATCAATCTGGTTGGTACATAAATAAGTTTGATTATATTTTGTGTTATATAATTTACTTGTATTTGTGATATGATTTTAGTCATTAAATCAAGCAACCTGAGCGGTATACAACATTCTTTGGGCATATTTTTTTGAGGTTTATATTTTACTTTTATTTGAGACATGAATTCGGTCAAATTAATCAGTTTGGATGGTACAAAATATTCTTTTAACACAATTTTCATTACACTTGAACAATCTCAGTAATTTAAGCAATGTTTTATATAAACAGAATTAAAAATTTTATATCAGAAACTAGTTGAGATAAATATTGCATCATTCCTAATGGAGAAATAATGTATTAATACACTTGGTGAGTTTAGTTAACATAGCTAACTAGATTTTAAAACTATGTTCAAAAATGTACCATGTAGAGGCGGATAAAGTGCAAAAATGTATATTGTATAATGAATTTGTAAACAATCCCAGTTTACAATATAAATTAAAGGAAAGAAGAGGGAATCCCCAGTAGTAGGAAACCATGGAGAAGCCACAGTAAATAACACAAGGCGACAGGCTGGTCCAAATGTGCTCGCAAAAAGTAACTAATATTTCTTACAAAAATATCAACGAGTTTTGTTGTAATTTTTATAGGTAAGACTTTTCACTTCTTTAGCTATTCCAGTTTACAATAAAAACTGATAGTAACTAACATGTTTTTATACTAAATACTAGAAGTATGTTTATATATCAATTTCTTACAAAAATATCAACTACTTTTACAGTAGTTTTCATAGAATATAGCTATTTATGTCGATTTTCTTTTCAACTACCAATCAATTTTTCAATTATTTTCATACAACTATTACAGTTTATAACAGAAACTGAGAGTAGTTAACATGTTTTATTATATTAAATACTATATAAGTATGTTTATCCATCAATTTCTTACAAAAATATCAACGAATTTTACAGTTGTTTTGATGGAATATAGCCGTTTGTGTCGATTTTCTTCTCATCCCCTATCCGTCGGACGAGTTCACTCCCTGGCGCTCCCCTATGCGGCCATTTCGCTTCCCTCGTGCATGAATCTGAAACAGAAACGCGTTACTTGTAACCGGTTTTTTACACATAATAAAACGAGTATTAACATGAAATAAACGCAATACAGCACACTTTTAACAGCCCTAATTTTTACATACAATTAATACTACATCAAGCTAAAGTTAAACGAGTTATATATATGAAACTAGTTGAGATACGGTATTTACAAATATATTATCTTTTAGAGTGATATTTTGTCAATATAAGCTAAAATTTTTATTAAAATATATAAACGTGTTTTTAAATTATAGTACAAAATATAATCTACGTGCAATTTATTACAAATCACCATTCAAGACTTAATATTAACAAAACCAGTACGTATATTTGGTTAAGCATTAGTTGTCCTGATAGAGCAAAACTATTTAAACATTTTCATATATTTTAGTAGCTTTCAATTATAAGGTATTCAGATTATCTGCAAAATAGTATCACGTATCAGCAAATATCCATATATTCATATTGAGGGCTGTATATCAGAAACTAGTCGAGATAAAAATTGTATCATAGATTTTCATAATCAAGAAATAATCTGAATAGCTTGTGTGATTTTAGTAAACATAGCTAACTAGATTTTAAAATTATATACAGAAATGTACCATATACAGACGAATTATGTGTAAAAAAGTAGCATGGATATACAAATTTATTTATATTCATATTTAGGGGATCATACCATAAAAACTAGTAGGCATACATTTGGTATCATATATTTTCCTAATATACCAATGTATTATGAATATTTTCAGAAATTTTAGTTAACATAGCTAGTTAGATTTTAAAATTATTTGGAAAAAACTCTACATGTATATGCAAATTACTTTATATTGATATTTAGAGGTTCATACCATAAAAACTAGTAGGCATATATTTGGTATCATACATTTTCCTAATATACCAATGTATTATGAATATTTTCAGAAATTTTAGTGAAAATAGCTAGTTAGATTTTAAAATTATTTGGAAAAATCTCTACATATATATGCAAATTTCTTTATATTGATATTTAAGGGTACATACCATAAAAAACTAGTAGGCATACATTTGGTATCATACATTTTCCTAATATACCAATGTATTATGAATATTTTCAGATATTTTAGTTAACATAGCTAGTTAGATTTTAAAATTAATTTTAAAAAACTCTACATGTATATGCAAATTACTTTATATTGATATTTAGAGGTTCATACCATAAAAACTAGTAGACATACATTTAGTATCATATATTTTCGTAATATACCAATGTATTATGAATATTTTCAGAAATTTTAGTGAAAATATCTAGTTAGATTTTAAAATTATTTAGAAAAAACTCTACGTGTATATGCACATTTCTATATATTGATATTTAGAGGTTCATACCATAGAAACTAGTAGGCATACAATTGCTATCATACATTTTTCTAATATACCAATGTATTATGAATATTTTCAGAAATTTTAGTTAAAATAGTTAGTTAGATTTTAAAATTATTTGGAAAAACTCTACATTTATATGCAAATTTCTTTATTTTGATATTTAGAGGTTTATAGCATAAAAACTAGTAGGCACACATTTGTTATCATACATTTTCCTAATATACTAATGTATTATGAATAATTTCAGAAATTTTAGTTAAAATAGTTAGTTAGATTTTAAAATTATTTGGAAAAAACTCTACATATATATGCAAATTTCTTTATATTGATATTTAGAGGTTCATACCATAAAAACTAGTAGGCATACATTTGCTATCATACATTTTCTAATATACCAATATATTATGAATATTTTCAGAAATTTTAGTTAAGATAGCTAGTCAGATTTTACAATTATTTGGAAAAACTCTACAAGTATATGCAAATTTCTTTATATTGATATTTAGAGGTTCATACCATAAAAACTAGTAGGCATACATTTGCTATCATACATTTTTCTAATATACCAATATATTATGAATATTTTCAGAAATTTTAGTTAGAATAGCTAGTTAGATTTTACAATTATTTGGAAAAACTCTACATGTAAATGCAAATTTCTTTATATTGATATTTAGAGGTTCATATCGTAAAAACTAGTAGGCATACATTTGGTATCATACGTTTTCCTAATATACCAATGTATTATGAATATTTTCAGAAATTTTAGTGAAAATAACTAGTTAGATTTTAAAATTATTTGGAAAAACTCTACATGTATATGCAAATTTCTTTATATTGATATTTAGAGGTACATACCATAAAAACTAGTAGGCATACATTTGGTATCATACATTTTCCTAATATACCAATGTATTATGAATATTTTCAGAAATTTTAGTCAAAATAGCTAGTAAGATTTTAAAATTATTTAGAAAAAACTCTATACGTTTATGCAAATTACTTTATATTGATATTTAGAGGTTCATACCATAAAAACTAGTAGGCATACATTTGGTATCATACATTTTCCTAATATACCAATGTATTATGAATATTTTCAGAAATTTTAGTTAAAATAGCTAGTGAGATTTTAAAATTATATAGAAAAAACTCTACATGTATATGCAAATTTCTTTATATTGATATTTAGAGGTTCATACCATAAAAACTAGTAGGCATACATTTGGTATCATACATTTTCCTAATATACCAATATATTATGAATATTTTCAGAAATTTTAGTTAAAATAGATAGTTAGCTTTTAAAATTATTTGGAAAATACTCTACATGTATATGCAAATTTCTTTATATTGATATTTAGAGGTTCATACCATAAAAACTAGTGGGCATACATTTGGTATCATTTATTTTTCTGATAAAGGAATATATTGTGAATATTTTGAGAAATTTTAGTCAACATAGCTAATCAGATTATAATATTATATGGAAAAATGTGTCATGTGTAAGCAAATTTTCTTATATTGATATTTAGGGGTTAATATCGCAAAACCTATCAGGGAAACATTTTGTACCATACGTGTTTTTAATAGATCAATAATTAATAAAACATTTCCAGAAAATTTTATAAAAATTACATTACATATAAAAAAAATATTTAGTAATTTTCATTGAAACTTCTAAATCTTTTTATTTATAAATTTATTATTATATTATCAACTTTAAATAATTCCCCCCTATTAATGTCTTGAGATATATTGTGTTCCCCCCGAGGCGTTGTAAATCATCCCTTAATATTAAATAAGTCCGTGCTGTTCGGGGGGGTTGCGCGCACGCCATAAAATCATAAAATCCCACCCTCCTTAAACTTAAACCGAAATCACGGGCGCATTACTTTCCCCGCATTAAAACCCTGAAGGGTGCGCCATTTTGAGCCTGCCCCTAACCAACTTGGGCCGCACGCGAGCCCGCCATAAGGGCGACTATGTCTTACAATAAAATCCAAGTCGCGCGTCTGCAATTGGGGTCGCGTTTTCCACCCCTTGCAAAGGGTCGCACGTGCTAGCGGCTGGGGGATGTAAGAAGGTTTTTTCCAGCTCAGGGGTTGTAGCAAGAATGCCTTCTTATATTTCACTTGCAGGATGGTGGGGTGGCGTGCGTGTGTGTGCACAGATGTGAAAAGAACTGTGGGGTGGGTGGAGATAAGGCACAGAAATAATTAGCATTTCTTAATGCGAAGGGGGAAAAGTTTTAATGGAAGCTCCTGGGGGCTAGCGCTGGAATTACTCATTTTGTAAAAGGGGGTGGATTGTATTGCCGCACTAATTATATACAAAATGTTTGAATTATTTAGTAACACTGAAATGTATGGATATCAAAATTATATGAAAAAAATATTTCATACCAATTTTCTTATTATTTTTTTTATCTCTTATATCTAACACACTTTAAAATTAATAAAAAATAAAGCTTATTTCTCATTTACTTGTAAATTAATTTTTCTTGTCTCTAGTAGATCTCATCGCCTACTTTATTGTTTCTTTTACTTGTAAATAAATTTCTCAAGTTTATTTACATGAACAATTTATTTACATGTAAAAGAAACAATAAAGTAGGCGATGAGATCTACTTGAGACAAGAAAAATGTCTCATCATCTGCTATATAGTCTCTAGTTCTTATGGATACAATTATATGTCCTCTAATGTCTCAGAAAGTGAAGCTAAATGTTTCTTTTACTAGAAAACACATTTTTCTTTCCTTTGGTGCATCTTGTCGGCCAATCTATAATCTCTTTTACTTATAAATACATTTTTCATGATCATAGAAGATATGAAAAATGTATTTATAAGTATAGACTATAGATTGGCATCTCATGATCTACTCTAGTCTTTATTTCTAGCAGATACGATTGTATGTATGTCTTCTAATGTCTCGTAAAGTGAAACCTATTATCTCTTCTAATTGAAAATACATTTTGCTTGTTTCTAATGCATCTCATCACCTACTCTATTGTCGCATTAACGCATTAACTTGTAAATACTTTTTTCATGTCCATGATGAATCTCATCATGTACTCTATAGTCACTATTTTTTATCGATACAATAGTATGTCCTCTAATGTTTTCGAAAGAGATGCCAGTCTAAATACAATTCCAATTCCTCTCCTTTAATAACTAAGACACTTTTCCTTCAATTATTTTAAGTATTTGACTAAAAAATCCAGTTTTCTGCTCTTAACAGCCTTCAATTGTCTGCTTTATAAACTGTTCAATTATATAAAATGTTCATGGAATATTTTATAATACAAATCATGATCCTCCAGCCCCCTAAAAACGTAATGAAACCGAATAAATCACATATTACAATCAAAATTAACAATTAAGTGTATAAATTTCGTATCATCGAGGGCGTCAAATTATGCAGCTCATCCATATTATGCAGTGATTTGGAAATAAATAAACACCACCCCCCTAGCAGCCCCAAATACTAGCTTGTATTAATTGCCAGCAGTAATTCAAATGAAAATTCGGACGGCGCGGACAGAGTTTTCCATATTTATCGCGCTGTAAATATGTAAAACGTTTCCGCTTATTATGGACGCGCAAATCACATAATTAATTTGTATTAGTATGCGCCGTTTACAATAAATATGGATTAGAGACGTTGCTAATATTGGACGCGGGGGGGTGATGGCGTATTTTAATAATTTGACACGCAATTGACAGTGGCGTTAATTAGCTCATTATAAAAACTAATAAATAAAGTAGGGGCGAGTGAAAATCGGGGTTATATAAATTGCAGGATTTGTTAATTATTTAATTAATTGAGTAGATAATTAGTTGTCATCATTAAATGCTTGATATTTCGATAATTATCGGGGGTGAACTGAATAATTTCAATTCAATTAAATGGAGTTTTTATGTATGTATGAGGTTTCTTTTGCAAAATCACTACAGTTCGTTTTGGTATGGTTAAAAATTATTGAAATTGATAGAAAATAGAAAAATACATTAGATATGTATGCAAATTATTCATAAAATCTTTTAATATACAAGATATCTACTGCAGCCTCTCAGAAAGTATGTTTGTCTTCAAGATATCTATGCCAGTCGCTCATAAAGTGTCTTTATATTCAAGATATATGCTTCAGAAACTCAAAAAGGGTGATTATCTTCTAGATATCTATGTAAATCATTCATAAAGTGTGTTAATATACAAGATATCTACTACATTCTCTCAGAAAGTGTGTTTGTCTTCAAGATATCTATGCCAGTCGCTCATAAAGTGTCTTTATATTCAAGATATCTGCTTCAGTCACTCAAAAAGTGTGTTTATCTTCTAGATATTTATGTAAATCGTTCATAAAGTGTGTTAATATACAAGATATGTACTACATTCTCTCAGAAAGTGTGCTTGTCTTCAAGATATCTATGCCAGTCGCTCATAGAGTGTCTTTATATTCAAGATATATGCTTCAGTAACTCAAAAAGGGTGATTATCTTCTAGATATCTATGTAAATCATTCATAAAGTGTATTAATATACAAGATATCTACTACATTCTCTCAGAAAGTGTGTTTGTCTTCAAGATATCTATGCCAGTCGCTCATAAAGTGTTTTTATATTCAAGATGTCTGCTTCAGTCACTCAAAAAGTGTGATTATCTTCTAGATATCTATGTAAATCGTTCATAAAGTGTGTTAATATACAAGATATCTACTACAGTCACTCAGAAAGTGTGTTTGTCTTCAAGATATCTATGCCAGTCGCTCATAAAGTGTCTTTATATTCAAGATATCTGCTTCAGTCGCTCGAAACGTGTATTTATCTTCTAGATATCTATGTAAATCGTTCATAAAGTGTGTTAATATACAAGATATCTACTGCAGCCTCTCAGAAAGTGTGTTTTTCTTCAAGATATCTATGCCAGTCGCTCATAAAGTGTCTTTATATTCAAGATATCTGCTTCAGTCGCTCGAAAAGTGTATTTATCTTCTAGATATCTATGTAAATCGTTCATAAAGTGTGTTAATATACAAGATATCTACTATATTCTCTCAGAAAGTGTGTTTGTCTTCAAGGTATCTATGCCAGTCGCTCATAAAGTGTCTTTATATTCAAGATATCTGCTTCAGTCGCTCGAAAAGTGTGTTTATCTTCTAGATATCTATGTAAATCATTCATAAAGTGTGTTAATATACAAGATATCTACTACATTCTCTCAGAAAGTGTGTTTGTCTTCAAGATATCTATGCCAGTCGCTCATAAAGTGTCTTTATATTCAAGATATCTGCTTCAGTCACTCGAAAAGTGTGTTTATCTTCTAGATATCTATGTAAATCGTTCATAAAGTGTGTTAATATACAAGATATCTACTGCAGTCTCTCAGAAAGTGTGTTTGTCTTCAAGATATCTATGCCAGTCGCTCATAAAGTGTCTTTATATTCAAGATATCTGCTTCTGTCACTCGAAAAGTGTGTTTATCTTCTAGATATCAATGTAAATCGTTCAAAGAGTGTGTTAATATACAAGAGATCTACTGCAGTCTCTCAGAAAGTGTGTTTGTCTTCAAGATATCTATGCCAGTCGCTCATAAAGTGTCTTTATATTCAAGATATCTGCTTCAATCACTCAAAAAGTGTGTTTATCTTCTATATATTTATGTAAATCGTTCAAAAAATGTGTTAATATACAAGATATCTACTACATTCTCTCAGAAAGTGTGTTTGTCTTCAAGATATCTGTGCCAGTCGCTCATAAAGTGTCTTTATATTTAAGATATCTGCATCAGTCACTCAAAAAGTTTGTTTATCTTCTAGATATCTATGTAAATCGTTCATAAAGTGTGTTAATATACAAGATATCTAGTGGATTCACTAAGGAAGTGTGTTAACTTCTAGATATCTATATGAATCTCTGAAAGAGTGTATTTATCTTCAAGATATGTACTTCTAGTTTAGTACTAGACGAGATTATTGCTGAATAATTTCGTGAAACCCCCTTAAACCATCTCCAAGCTCTCTTCTTTTCCCTGCCAGCGGGGTAATAAAAGCAATTCGTTACGTACAAACGATAAACCCGCTGGATACGGGTTACAATTAACAGCGTCCCGAAGTGATATTAAAGATAGGATCTTAAGCACAATCATCTTAATGCCGTTCCGCAACGCCGCCGCCCCAAAAACTGTCGTGGCGGAACTTAAGCAGCGAGCGAGCGAGCGTGGGGGCGGCGGGCGTCGTCTCACCTTAAAGTCCCTAAGAGACTAATAGCAGCCACTTGACGTTATCGGGGGCTGGCGGAATTGCGAGCGCACGTCTTCGTGTTCGAATGCCCCCGGGGAATGCGCCCGCAGATAAGGTGGCGCAACTGCACGCGAATATGGGCGAATAAAATATATTATTGCCCCCCGCTTAGTGGCGGAATCACGATTCCCCCCAGGAGCGCGCGGGCTGGGCCATGTTTATGCATGAACACAGTAAAACACATACACATATACGATTCACCCGGAGTTTGATAAGAAAATTGATTTTGTATGATTAATAACTTTATAAATATATAACTTTTAAAGAACATTGAGATGAATCCTTCCCCAATATATAATATTTATAAAAAAAATGCGTTTAAAGTGGGAGTGGTTTAATGGCAAGTCATTTTTATAGAAAAAAATCATTCATTTAACGTCAAAACAAAAGATATGCCCCTATAAAGTATATTTGATGTTAAATTAAAATACAAGATAACACGAGCTTTTTGTTGTTACGGCTTTATTAATCAATCAAATTAATTATGTGATATCTCATTTTATAGGATAATAAATAAGGAAATCAAAAATATATTTTATTTAAACATAACCCACAAAATATTTTTTTTACATACTATAGAAGTCAACAAAATGATTCCTAATTCACATATTGAGAGCTTTTATGTACTGAGGCTTTACTGTTATAGCCAAGTAATTGAATTATATATCATTTTAAAGCTAAATAAATGCGTAATTTGAAAATTCTATAAATTTACGAAAAATCAAAAAGTTAAATTTTTTACGGTCTATATAAATCAAACATATGATTCCTACCTGATGTATTGATAGTTTTTATGTACTGAAACTTTATTATTATAGCTAAATAATTTTATTATATCTTTTTTTTGAAGCTAAATAAATGTGTAATTTGAAACTTCTATACGGTTGATCAAAATCAAAAGAGTCGAATTTGTTACGATGTGTAAATGTCAAACAAATGATTCCTAATTGATTTATTGCGAGTTTTTATGTACTGGGTCTTTATTATTACAGTTAAATAATTTTTTTATATCTTTTTTTTAAGCATACTTTATGGGTAAGTTGAAAATTCAAAACAATTGAACAAAATAAAAAAGTTGATTTTTTTACGATTTGTAGAAGTCAAACAAATGATTCCTAATTGACGTATTGAGAGCTTTTAGCTACTGAGACTTTATTATTATAGCTAAATAATAATTTTGATATATCTTTTTTTGAAGCTTAATAAATGAGTAAGCTGAAAATTGTACAAATTTGGACAAAATTCAAAAGTTGAATTTTTTACGATATGTAGAGGTCAACAAATAATTCCTAATTGATGTATTGCGAGTTTTTATGTACTGAGACTTTATTATTATAGTTAAATAATTTTATTATATCTTTTTTTAATAAATGAGTAAGTTGAAAATTCTATACATTTGAACAAAATCAAAAACTAGATTTTTTACGATACAGTAAAATCAAACAAATAATTCCTAATTGATGTATTGCAAGTTTGTATGTACTGAGACTTCATTATAATAGTCAAATAATTTTGTTATATCTTTTTTGAAGCTTAATGAATGGGTAAGTTGAAAATTGTATAAATTTGAACAAAATCAAAAAGTTGAATTTTTTACGATATACTAAACTCAAACCAATAATTCCTAATTGATGTATTGAGAGTTTTTATGTACTGAGACTTTATTTTTATAGCTAAATAATTGTATTATGTGTTTTCTTGAAGCTTAATAATCGAGTAAATTAAAAATTTGATTCATCTGAACAAAACCAAAAAGTTGAATTTCTTACGATATGTAAAAGTCAAACAAATAATTCCTAATTTATGTATTGCGAGAGAATAATATTATAATTACAAAATAGTTTGTGTGTAATTATAATTATAAAATATATTAATCTTAATCAAAATTTAATTAGGAATGCAAATATTAACACAGATTTCCAAAAATATTTCAAGTTTTCATTTGATCTGACCATAAATTCAGAAATTTCAAACTAGTTTGTTTCTTTAAATTTTGTAAATTGTATTTTTTACGAAATAAAATATTTTAGGTGTAATTATAGTTATAAAATATGTTAATTTTAATAAAAATTCAATAAAAAATATAAAAATTAACGGGAATTTTCAAAAACATTTCAGGTTTTTAATTTATCTGACCCTAAATTCATAAATTACAAACTAGTTTATTTCATGAAATTTCTTAGATATGTTTTTTTACGAAATAAAATATTTTGAATGTAATTATAACTATAAAACATGTTAATCTTAATCAGAATTGAATGAGGAATCGAAATGTTAACACCAACTACCTAAAATATTACAAGTTTTCATTTTATTTATCATTAAAGTCAAAAATTGGTACACGAATATATTTGATGAAATTTGATCTCTAGATTTTATTGTTTGAAACTATTTAAAATCGTTATTTGATGGCTGTGTGAATTGAAACCCATCTGAATTAATTAGAATTTTATTTAATTCCGAAGTTTTGAGTTGGATACGTGCGCGGCTCTGGGTTTATCCGCGGAGTAACAAACTTTCCCAAAATAAACAGTAATTTCCTTACCAAATTACCAGACTTATTTGCTGTGAGCGTACATTTTCGCTGGATACATAAAATTACTATGTATTTTGCTTAAAGTTCGTGTTTGCTTAATACGCGGGCGTCTGCACGGAAGGCGCCCCACCGTCACCCGAAAAACCGCCTTGAGATTTCAACCCCCCCGAAACGGCTTGGAATTAAAACTCAGTAGTGCTGCGACTGGCGCAAATGGCGGCGCCAATGGAACTCTGCGGGTTTTAATTACTTTCCTTTTGTGTTCAAGCATTAATTTCCATGGCTTACTACGCAAAATTAATTACATATAAGAAACTATTGTTGGATGGCACAACATTTAATATTATATTTCTTAATGACCTCACTATATAGAGCAAGAAAAACGTAGTTTTCATGTAAGAATCAATTTAATTTGATGCTACTAATAATTTTCTTTAGTTCCAAACTGACTAATTAAAGACGTCGTGGAAATTGAATCGGTCCCCATTAGAGAAATTCGAGAGGGGTGCGAGAAAGCATTTAAGAGCCATAAACCAAATTCCGCGACGAACGAATTAATTTCGAATAAATAGGCGAAGTTTGTGAACGCAGATGCAAGTGACGCGCGAGAAGAAAGGTGCTACCCCATTTTGTACGTGCCGCTGGGTGGCTGCTGAAGGGGTGCGGGCACTTCCTCAAACTCCATCCCTTAAACACACGACGCAGAGATTTTAATAAAGAACTGCTGAAATTTCCTTATCCCGCAATTGTCTTGATTACTGAGCGGGGGCTGTCTCAAAGGATTTCGGGGCTCGAGTAAATGGTAAATATGGTCCCTATGCGCGCAGCCTATTTACTACGACTTCAATTGTCGATATATTCTGCTCACGCTTTTACAAATTGTTTAATTAAATCAGGCGGAGGCCCGGAGAGACGACGACGACGTCGACTGCGGCAGTAGACGAAATTAAATTTAAGTCTTGTTCCGTCTTGACGAAGGGGGCGGGTGGCGGATTGTTATTAACTTAAGGCACACAAAGAGCGCGCGAGCAGCGCCCAATTAGAGGGGCGCAAAAAGTTTCCGCGCTCTGCGAAGATAACGAGTGTGGAATTGGGGTGGGCGGCGTACCCTTTGATGGATAATAAGAAGGAGCGTGTCTTTGTTGCCACTGAAGATTAATTCGAAAGTGTAGCTATTTGTCTTCGTTTTCAATAGGACATGGTGGGTGGGCTAGGACGATTTATCTTAACATAACACAATGCCAAACATTTGTGAAATTACATTATATTTCATGTATTTTCAGAAGTTTTCAAAACATAATACTTACATTACAACAAGAAATTAAGCCTGCAAGTATTTTTCGATTTTGACCTCCTAATATGATTACTTTTTAAGTTACAGCCCTTAAAAATGCGAAAACAGTGACAGTATAAATACAAGAAAGTCGTTTTACTTTTATTTTAACTTTTTCAAATGAATTTTTGAAATATTCTAATAATATTGTATATGGCAATATGTTAATCTAATATAATTTTCAAATTTCACCCCTATCAAATCATTAGTTTATAAGTTACAGCCCTTGAAAGTCCGAAAACTGCGACAGCATAAAAACGAAAAGCTTGTTTTACTTTTTATTTCAAGTTTAAAGCAGTTTTCAGATAAATTTATGAAATATTCTAATAATATTGTATACCACAATATGTTAATTTAAAAGAATTTGCTATTTTCACCCTTATCATATCATTAGTTTATTAGTTACAGCCCTTAAAAATCCGAAAAAAGCGAGAATATAAAAACGAGAAGATCGTTTTGCATTTTATTTCAACTTTAAAGCAGTTTCCAGATGAATTTTAAAAATATTCTAACAATATTGTATATGACAATATGTTAATCTAATATAATATTCAATTTTCACCCCTATCATATTATTAGTTTATAAGTTACAGCCCTTGAAAGTCCGAAAACAGTGATAGTATAAATACGAGAAGATCGTTTTTCTTTTTATTTCAACTTTAAAGCAGTTTTCAGATAAATTTATGAAATATTCTAACAATATTGTATATGGCAATATGTTAATCTAATATAATTTTCAATTTTCACCACTATCAAATCATTAGTTTATAAGTTACAGCCCTTGTAAGTCCGAAAACAGCGGCAGTATAAATACGAGAAGCTCGGTTTATTTTTATATGAACTTTAAAGCAGTTTCCAGATGAATTTATGAAATATTCTAACAAAATTATATAAGACAAAATGTTAATCTAAAAGAATTTTCGATTTTCACCCCTATCAGTTCATTAGATTATAAGTTACAGACCATGAAAGTCCGAAAACTGCTACAGCATAAAAACGAAAAGCTTGTTTTACTTTTTATTTCAACTTTAAAGCAGTTTTCAGATAAATTTATGAAATATTCTAATAATATTGTATACCACAATATGTTAAATTAAAAGAATTTGCTATTTTCACCCTTATCTTATCATTAGTTTATAAGTTACAGCCCTTGAAAGTCCTAAAACAGCGACAATATAAAAACGAGAAGATCGTTTTGCATTTTATTTCAACTTTAAAGCAGTTTCCAGATCAATTTTTAAAATATTCTAACAATATTGAATATGACAATATGTTAATCTAATATAATATTCAATTTTCACCCCTATCATATTATTAGTTTATAAGTTACAGTCCTTGTAAGTCCGAAAACAGCGGCAGTATAAATACCAGAAGCTCGGTTTATTTTTATATCAACTTTAAAGCAGTTTTCAGATGAATTTACGAAATATTCTAACAAAATTATATAAAACAAAATGTTAATTTAAAAGAATTTTTGATTTTCACCACTATCAGATCATTAGTTTATAAGTTACAGCCCTTGAAAGTGCGATAACAGTGACAGCATAAAAACGAAAAGCTTGTTTTACTTTTTATTTCTATATTAAAGCAGTTTTAATATAATTTTATGAAATATTAAAACAATATTATATGTAAAATTATGTTAATCTGAAGGAATTTTCAATTTTCACCCTTAAAACCAAGTTTTCATAGGCTGTAACTGAGTTACTCGTATATTCATCCCAAAAAGCTCTAATGAAAACTATCTAATAAAATATTTACAGTCGAACGAACAAAAGTTTTACTACGCTCCCAAATGTGCACCCAATATCCCAACCACCCCCCCATATCATCCTCCTCCAGTCGTTATTTTCTTATCTTTTAATTTCCGTTTTGATATTAGCAAAGTTCGCATCAAGTTGAGCTCAAAACTAATTAAAATTTGAGCATCACGAGTCGAGTTTGCAAGTTTTACTTCAGTTTTACTTACTTATTCATATCGTAAATGATGGATGTGGGGGATGGCGAGGGGTTGTTGCGCTTCCACACAGAGAACGCCCGCGCGCCAGTCGTTACGAACTTTAGGTGGATGATTATTAACTCGTCTCTAATTAAAAAGCAACTGCAATTTTCTGCGAAATATTCGTGAATAAATAGGTAATGTTAAACTAGTTACTCGAAATTAGTTATTAGAACATATATCAGTTACTCAAATAGTATAACGTACTATAATGTATCTACTAATGTTTATAAAACAATTAATATTTCATGAGTTGTAGCTGAATAGTTACATTTTATGCCTACATGATTTTTGTTTTTGTAACTATTATATAACTGTATTTTTAAGGCTATACATTCAAAATAATCTAATAAAGCTACTAACCAGTCATATAATTGTCTATAACTGGATAGTTCTGGATAGCTGGCTGGAGGGTAGCATAGCTACAAACACTCAAAATGGGTATGGACCCATGGAGTGAAACCTCCGTTATTGTCTATAAATAGTCTTCTAATTATTTAAATGATTTCAAAATATCACTTGATGTAGCTGATTAGTTATTTTATACAGTTATAGAATTTCAATTTTTGTAATTATTGCATACTTATACTTATAGGCTATCCATTCAAAATAGCTCCATTCGATTATTACCCAACGTATATAAACGACTGTAACTAGTTCTCTAATGACGAAAAATATTTGAAAATGTCATCAAGTGTAGCTGAATAGTTCTACTTTATGTTCATAAATTATACGTGTTTGTAACTAATGTATAACTATATTTATAAGGTTATAAATAAAAACTGGATTACATCAGCTAATACTCTCACTTGTATAAACGATTATAATAATATATATATATATATATATATATATATATATATAACTCTTCTAATAGTTACAACCTGTTGAAACTTTCAACATGTAGCTGAATAGTTATAGTTATATGCCTATCTAGTTATAGTGTTTATAACTACGGCAGAAATCTATTTATGGACCGATACATTGAGCTACTACTCACCTTATAAAGACGAGGGTAACTACTCTTGTAATAGTTTAAAAATAACTAAATCATTTGATAGTATATAGCTGAATAGTTATGCCTTATGATAATTAAATTTTAGTTTGGGTAAGTACTGTATAACTATTTTATAGGGTTAAAATATCAAAATTCCTGAGGTAAAGTAATATACAATTTATACATGCAACTGTAACTAGCCTTCTAATACTTACATTTTTTTCAAATTTTTATGATATTTGGCTGAATAGCTATGGTTTAAGTTAATTAAGTTTTAGGTTTTGTAGGTATTTTATAACTATATTTATGGCACTATAAAATCAAAATGACTCATATTAGCTTCCAGCAGAATGATATAAACCACTGTAGCTAGTCATCTATTAGGGAAAATTTATTCACATTTCAATCATGTGTAGCTAAATAGTTATGCTATAAGTCTATATAATTGTAGCTGCATAAATATAATCAGGTGGCAAAAAATGAAAACATCCTAACTCAGCTACTAGTCAATATATTAAACGGCTGTAACAAGTTTACTTAAGGATAATATTTTTTTCATAGTTGTTTAAAATGCAACTGAATAGTTATTTTATATGTTTGTCTAATGTTAGTTATTGTAACTATTCAATAACTAAAAATAAATAAATAAAAAAATAAATAAATAAATAACTATATTTAGAGGGTTTATACATTGAATAAGTCTGCGACCCTGTTTATTAATTTGACAGTAGCTAGACTTTAGGTGGTCAAAAAAATTTAAAATTTTTCTAATATGTAGCTGAATAGCTATTTTTCAAGTTCATCAAACTTTAGTTTTTGTAGCTATTGCATAGTTAAATTTAGAGGGCTATACAAAGTGAAAATGTGTGTTTTCAGCAGCAACCCAACTTATAAAAATAATAGTAACTAGGCTTGAGGAGGTCAATTTTTTTTTAATTTTCAAAATATGTAGCTGAATATCTATGTTTACAGTATATCAAACTTAAGTTTTTATAGCTATTGCATAATTATATTTAGAGTGCTATTAAGTAAAAATGGGTTTTCTCAGTTGCCAGCGAACTTATAAAAATTACAGTAACTAGACTTGGAGAGGTCCAAAAATGTTCAAATTTTCACCATATGTAACTGAATAGTTATGCTTCAAGCCTATATAACACCAGTTTTTGTAGCTATTGTATACCTATATTTACAGGGTTATAAAATCGAAATGTCTCTTCTCATCTACTACCCAACTTATAAAAATGACCGTAACTAGGCTTGAAGTGGCTAATAAATGTTCAACTTTTCAACATATGTAGCTGAATAGCTATGCTTCAGGTCTAATAAATTTTAGTTTTTGTAGCTACTGCACAACTATATTTACAGGGTTATAAAGTCAAAATAGGTCTTCTCAGCTACAACCCAACTTATAAAAAATGACCTTAACTAGACTTGAGGTGGTCAAAAAATGTTCAAACTTTCAAAATATGTAGCTGAATAGCTATGATTTAGGCTCAGTAAATTTTAATTTTAGCAACTATTGTATAACTATATTGACAGTGTTATATAGAAAAAATGAGTCATCTCAGCTACTACCCAACGTATAAAAATGACAGTAACTAGAATTGAAGCTGTCAAAAAATGTTCAAATTTTCACCATATGTAGCTGAATAGATATGCTTTGAGCCCATTTTAGTTTAGATTTTGTAACTATTATACAACTATATTTACAGGGTTATAAATTGAAAATGGGTATTCTTAGTTATGACCCAACTTATAAAAACGACAGTAACTAGAATTGAAGCTGTCAAAAAATATTCAAATTTTCATCATATGTAGCTGAATAGATATGCTTTAAGTCCATTATAGTTTAGATTTTGTAACTATTATACAACTATATTTACAGTGTCATAAATTGCAAATGGATATTCTTAGTTATCACCCAACTTATAAAAATGACAGTAACTAGAATTGTGGTGTTCAAAAATTTTTCAAATTGAAATCATATGTAGCTGAATAGCTATTCTTCAAGTGTATTCTATTTTAGCTTTTGTAACTATTGTATAACTATATTTACAGGGTTATAAAGTGAATATGGTTCTTCTCACCTACCATCCAACTTATTAAATTGACAGTAACTAGAATTGAGGTCAAAAATGTTTCAAATTTTCACTATATGTAGCTGAATAGCTATGCTTCGAATCCTTTATAGTTTAGATTTTGTAACTATTATACAACTATATTTACAGGGTTATAAATACAAAATGGGTTTTCTTAGCTATCACCCAACTTATAAAAATGACAATAACTAGACTTGAGATGTCCAAAAAATGTTCCAACTTACATCATATGTAGCTGAATAGCTATGCTTTAAGCTTATTCGATTTTAGTTTTTGTAACTATTGTATAACTATATTTCCAGGATTTTAAAGTGAATATGCTTCTTTTCAGCTGCCACCCAACTTATAAATATTACAGTAACTAGAATTGAGGAGTTCAAACCTTTTTCAAATTTTCATCATATGTAGCTGAATAACAATTCTTCAAGTCCATTGTATTTTAGTTTTTGTAACTATTGCACAACTATATTTAGAGGATTATATAATGAAAATGAATCTTCTCAGCTACCACCCAACTTATAAAGAAGAGTAACTAAACTGGTGGTATTCAAAAAATGTTCAAATTTCCACCATATGTAGCTGAATAGCTATCCTTCAAGCCTATTAAACTTTAGTTTTTGTAACTGTTGTGTAACTATATTTACAGGATTTTAAAGTGAATATGGTTTATTCTTAGCTGCCACCCATCTTTTAAAACTGACAGTAACTAGAATTGAGGCTGTCATATTTTCTTCAAATTTTTATCATATGTAGCTGAATAGCTATGATTCAAGTCTATTGTATATTAGTTTTTGTAGCTATTATATAACTACATTTACAGGGTTATAAATAGAAAATGGGTCTTCTTAGCTACCAGCCAACTAAACTAAAAATTATAGTAAGTAGCCTTGAGGCGGTTGAAAAATGTTCAAATTTTCACCATATGTAGCTGAATAGCTATGCTTCGAGCCCATTAAAGTTTCGTTTTTGTAACTATTACATAAGTATATTTACTAGGTTATAAAAAGAAAATGGATCTTCTCGTCTACCACCCAACTTATAAAAATGACAGTAACTAGACTTGAGGTTTTCAAAAAAATTTCAAATTTTTATCATATGTAGCTGAATAGCTATGCTTCAAGAATATTAAATTTTAGATTTTGTAACTATTGTATAACTATATGTACAGGATTTTAAATTGAATATGGTTCTTCTCAGTTACCACCCAACTTATAAAATTTACAGTAACTAGAATTTAGGCGGCCAATTTTTTTTCAAATTTTCATCATATATAGCTGAATAGCTATTCTTCAAGTATATTATATTCCAGTTTTATTAGCTATTGTGTAACTATATTTATAATGTTATAAATTGAAAATGAGTCTTCTTAGGTACCAGCCAACTTATAAAAATTGCAGTAACTAGACTTGAGGCAGTCGA
This sequence comes from Lordithon lunulatus, assembly GCA_963942505.1. Taxonomy (NCBI): domain Eukaryota; kingdom Metazoa; phylum Arthropoda; class Insecta; order Coleoptera; family Staphylinidae; genus Lordithon; species Lordithon lunulatus. The sequence goes on from OZ012675.1 coordinate 34,061,957, forward strand.
AAAATGTTCAAGTTTCCATTATATATAGCTGAATAGCTATGATTTAAGCCTATTAAATTTTGGTTTTTGTAACTACTGTATAACTATATTTACAGGATTTTAAAATGAATATGGTTCTTCTCAGGTACCATCCAACTTATAAAAATGACAGTAACTAGAATTCAGATGGTCAAAAAAAATTCAAATTTTCATCATATGTAACTGAATAGCTATGATTCAAGTTCATTATATTTTAGTTTTTGTAACTATTGTATAACCATATTTACAAGATTTTAAAATTAATATTGTTCCTCTCAGCTACCACCCAACTACCCTAACTAGACTTGAGGTGGCCAAAAATTCTCAAATTTTCATCACATGTAGCTGAATAGCTATGCCATCATATTATTTTTTTGTAACTATTGTATAACTATATTTACAGGGTTACAAATTTAAAATGGGTCTTCTCAACTACCACTCAACTTATAAAAATGACCGTAACTATACTTGAGGTGGGCAAAAAATGCTCAAGTTTTCAAAATATGTAACTGAATAGTTATGTTTCATATCCATCAAACTTGTGTTTTTGTAGTTATTGTATAAATAAATTTGAAAGACTATAAAATTAAATTAGGTCTTCCCAGCTGCCACCCAACTATAAAAATGACAGTAACTAGACTTGAGGCAGTCGAAATTTAAAATTTTCATCATATGCAGCTGAATAGCTATATTTCAAGACCATCATAACTTAGTTTTTGTAACTATTGTTTGAGTATATTTACAGGGTTATAAAATGAAAATGGGTCTTCTCAGCTACCACCCAATTTATATAAATTACAGTAACTAGACTTCAAAATATTTTCAAATTTTCAACATATATAGCTAAATAGTTATGTTTCAAACCTATCAAACTTATGTTTTTGTAACTAATGTATAACTATAATTATAGCTCTCTAATTATAGTTGTAGTTAGTTATATTAATTATATACATTAAAATGAAAATGTTCCCTAACAGCTGCAACCGAATTTATGAAAAAATTACAGTAACTAGACTTTAGATAGACAAAGAATATTCAAATTTTCACCATACTTAGCTGAATAGTTATATTTCAAGTTTTTATACTTTAGTTTTTAATCTATTATATAACTACGTGACTATGTAGAAGGCTATAAAGTGAAAACGAGTCTTCTCAGTCACTAACCAACATATACAAACGACTGTAACTAATCTTTTTATTTATAAATAATATTCAAATTTTCAATATATATAGCTGAATAGCTATATCTTATGTCCATGAAACTTTTGCTTTTTGTACCTTCTGTATAACTATAGTTATGGTATCATAAAATTCAAATGTCTCAACTCAGCTACAACAAAACTCATATAAGCGACTATAGCTAGTCTTCTAATGGTTAAATGTTAAAATGTAGTTCTGTTTTAATCATCAAAATTTCCATTACAAAAAAACCTCCTCATTAATTCCACCGAGCATCTTGTAATTCATCCCGAAAAGCGACAATTTTCCGCATCGTTAAAACCCTTTTTTCGCGTCCCCTCGCCGGCCTCGTCGTAAATTTAAAAACAATTACCGCTTTTTACGGGCAAGCCCCGGCGGCGGCGGCGGCGGTGGCAGCTTGTTTTTCGCTCCCTTTTATAGAGCGGCACGCGCGTTGTAAATCACCCCCGGGGGTGGACGAGAGCGGCCGCTCTAAATAAAGTCGGCAATGATGTCGCGGCGGTGTCCCCGCTTAAAATTCACTTAGGAAAGAGCCCGTTTTTCAGCCAGCCGGCCTCGCACGGTCAGTTGGGGGCGGCCGCAATTAAAAAGATACAGCTGTAATTTTTCATCCACACCGAAAAAAAAAAGAGTTTTAACTGAGTTTTAAAGCAGGCGTACCTTTACACCACCTGGGGTAGAAAAGGGCAGCGGATAAAAAAAAAAGTTTTTACGTTAACTGACTATCGACCTTCGAGATCTTCTATAAACGTGTGTAATACACTGCAATATTTGTCTTGGTTTGTTTAATTAAGAAAGTTATTAAATTAAAACGAACTGCATCGAATGGTCGTACGTTCGATGCACATCATATGCTTCAAGATATATAACTCGGGTATTTATCCACACAGAAAATAGTTTTTAAATGTAAATTATAGGCTTAAATTTTAGCTTCCAAAATTATTCAGAATAAAGATTTAATTCAATCTGGTTTGGTCGCAAATTGAGATTGACTTGCGCAACTTTTTAGACGTTGCATTTAATTTTATAATAAAACGGGGTTAGTGCTAAAAATTGTATCAAAAGATTATAGGTTAAGCTAAAAAACTATATTGGGATTCTACACAATTATTTTTGACATACAAATAGTTTTTTTTTTTTAAATTATTAATTATAAAGGAACTTGTATTTAATATTTTAAAAAATCGGGGTTTGAGCTAAAAAAGTAATAAAATTATTATAGATTTAGCTTAGAAACTATATGGGGGTGTTATGCAACTATTTTTCTCATGAAAAAGTATAATATTATTTTTTAAATTATTAATTATTGAATGGTTGATGCAGTTCAAAGCATATATCGTAAAAAAATCGTACATTTGGTTCTCCATATTGATTTAACCCGCTCAATTATACAATAAAAGAATTTATTTACAAACAGATTTTAATCCACCCCCTAGAGCTAGAGAGTTATATTAACAGAACCGAATTTGCAAGAAGCATACAAAAATGTGCAAAGCTCCATTTGATATAGGATTTAATTAAAGTTTTTGCTTGAACGACGACAACAGAGCCGCCGTGCTTTTGATGTGCGCCTCTAATCCTTAAAGGGTACGCCCAGGTGAACCGGGGATTTTAAATACCGCCCGCCGCCCCCTCAACGTTCTTATCTCCTCTCGTATTTTTGCTCTCATTTCGTGAGTCGCGCGCTCGCTCGTGCATAATGGGATCTCCGTGTGGGGTGGTGTGTTGGGCGGCTGGCTGGCAGGGGGGCGCCTTTGAAATTCGCGCCCCTACCGCCGCCGCCGCCGCCAGCGCTCCTTTCAACGTTCCTTCTGCGTATATTTCGCGACGAAATGAAACTTTCCTTTGACATTATGAACTCCTTTCTCATCGGAAGGTGTTCGCTAATATAAATTATCCCCGGCGAAACGTTAAACAAATTACGGCTGGGAGGGGCGGCGGTATGCGAGCGAGCGAGCGAGGCGGGCGACTTTTGATGATGCGAAACTTATTTGCGCGGCCCCCCCAACGAAGAACGAGTAAAATAAGATGGATGGGACGCCATTTTAGCGGCGTCTGCAGTGGAGCACCGCGACGCTCCAGCTAGGGCTTTTGTGCGATTTTAAACCACCCTCCATCTGGCCCGCAACCCACTCAAAAGTCGGAAAATTACGGCAAGGAGACGCGGGCGTAATTTATTAAGACAGACAGTGCTTGATGAACGCTTACAAGTTTTACAATTATTAAGTTTCAGCATTAAATGCTGACGAATTATTTACGAAATATATTACTTCGTAGATTTATCTACTAAAAGTCATCAATAACTTTTTAAATTACTTAACTTGTTCATGTTCATATAGCTGTAAATTCAACGGTTTTCTGGCATGTAGAAAAAATTTTATATATACAAATGGGCGTTTCAAAAACGTGTTTAACTCAAAAAGTAAAAACCTTACGAATTTAAAGTTTTCGATACTCGATTCAGAAGACTGTTGTCTATATTAATTTGAATACAAATATTAAATTTTGCCCCAGAAATTCCTAAACTATATCAAAAACAAAGCATTGCAGTTACCTATAATCCTTTGTTAGATTTTCCAGCTGTAGAACCAATTATTTTAAATTAAAAAACATTTTTTTCAGGTTTTTTAATAGTAAGTAAGTGGCTCTATATAAATTTACAAAATCGTGCTTTCAAAGTTTTCTGGTTGTCCAACAATTCGCATTTGAAATGACAAATAATCAAAACCGATTTCGTGGTATCTGACGAAATTTTAACTTTCACCAAGAACGTTTTTATCTCTAAAATTAAAAAATATACGAGCTTCTAATTTTCGATAGTCGATTTAGAAGACTGTTTTCTATACTAAGTTGATGAAAAACATTATTTTTCACTGCAGAATTTTCTAAAACTAATGAAAAACGAGGCACTGCAGTTACCCATAACCCTGTGCTACGTTTTCCAACTGTACAGGGGATTTTTGAATTTCAATTTTGTTTTTCAAGTTTTTTTTATAGTTTTTGAGTGGTTCTATACAATTTTTTATAATCTTGCTTTCTAAGTTTTCTGTTTGCCCAACAATTCGCATTTGAAATGAACAATAACCAAAACCGATTTCGAGCTAAACGGCTAAATTGAAACTTTCATCATAAACGTCTTTATTTCTAAAACTAAAAACTATACGAATTTCTAGTTTTCGATTGTCGATTTAGAAGAATGTTTGCTATAAAAATGTAATGAAAAGTATTTATTTTTGTTGTAGAATTGTCTAAAATCTATGAAAAACGAGGCATTGCAGTTACCCATAACCCTGTGCTACGTTTTCCAACTGTAGAGGGGATTTTTGAATTTAAATAGCTTTTTCAAATTATTTTATAGTTTTTGAGTAGTTCTATACAAATTTTCCAACCCTAGCTCTCTATATCATCAGGTTCTCCAACAATTCGCATTTGAAATGAACAATAATCAAAACCGAATTCGAGCTACCCGGCTAACTTGAAACTTTCATCAAAAACGTGTTTATTTCTAAAACTAAAAACTATACGAATTTCTAATTTTTGATAGTCGATTTAGAAGAATGTTTTGTATAATAATTGCATGGAAAATATTTATTTCTGTCGTACAATTGTCTAAAATCTATGAAAAGCGAGGCACATAACCCTGCGTTACGGTTTTTAGCTGCAGGTTTTTTAATTTTTCAAATTCATAAACTTTTTTCAAATTATTTTATAGTAAATGAGTGGCTCTATATAAATTGTCTAACCCTTGCTCTTTAAATCATCAGGTTCCCCAACAATTCGCATTTTAAATGAACAATAACCAAAATAGATTTCGTGCAACCCTAGGAAATTTCATCTTCCACCAACTATCTCTTGAAAACAGAATAATATTTTAAATTAATATTTCAATTCTCAAATAGCTGCTACTATTAGCTAGATATTTTAGCAAAATAAACCGGATTTGCTTGTATACTCTTGCAAATATAATGTTTTATAGGTTGAGTTTCACTGGTGCAAATTGTAATTTCACACTACGGGCTTAATTTTTTCATGATTTTGTTTACAAAAGTTTACATACACCGAAACTTTTGTAAAAAATCATAAGCATCAATAGACGAGAATATAAGATAGATAAATAGATAGTTTATTTGTGTCAACCAATAAATACGTAAGAGAAGGAATAAATTTAAAATGAACAGAACAAATATGGATTAAATGTTATAAAAATTCCTTTACCTAAAAAAACGGTAGAACGAAACAAAAACGCATTAAATTTGAGCCAGATCGCTCTCACTCACTCTCGTCTTGAAATCTGGCTGCGAAGCAAAATCGGAAAATTCTTGGCATTTTAAGTAAATTAAATCTAAATTAATTGGCAACAGGATTACGACAAGGGGGCGCGTTTATTCAATCAATTACCGGGGAAAATATAATCTTTAAGACGCGCCCGCGCCACCGGAAATTGTTTAATTTCCAATTAACCGTTTTAACGGCGCGACCAGAAATTACGTTTGTTAATTAATTTTATGCAAGGGTGCGCCCTGCTTAGGAATTTATTCTGCTAGAAGGCACCAGCTCAGAAATGCTTTCGACACTTTTTTATTTTTAATGTTTAGACAGAAATCTTAGAAATCATGGTTTTATGATATGATAACATGGACGAGCCCTTACATATTTTTCATATATAATAATGAAATATAATTATGTGAATAGTACATATTTTTGATATATAGGGCGAAATCAGAGGATACCATTTTATGGTAAAATTAAAATTAATTTTTTTTTCAGGACGTTATAAAACCATATCCTAATGAGATAAAGCTATGTATTATAAAATTTGGATAGCCTATTTAATCTATTTTCAAACTATATCAAAAAACATCTATGTTAATACTATTAATTTTTGAGATATTAGATGAAAATTGAGGGCATGATTTTTGAAGTTTTTTAGTTATTTCTAAAGAACTAAACTGAATTTTGTGTCTGAAACTGTCAAAATACATTCATTTTCGCTTATATAATATAAATATAAAGTTTGAAGCCGATTGAAATTTTTTTATTTTTTTGAAAATTTCGTCCAAAACGTAAATTTTCAGGATATTTCAGAGAGCTCTAACTCTGGTTTCATACGAGATAAATCTAAAATTTAAACAGATTTAAATAGCTACATTTATATAGTTATTAAAATTAATAAAAATGTCCATGTCCTTCATGTATTTTTAGAAATATCGGATGAAATCCAGAGCTGTAATTTATGAAGTTTTTCAGCTATAACTGAAATATTAAAAGCCTAAATCGAGTGAAACTTTCTTAAATACGTTTATCTAATCGGTTTTAATAAATTTGCAAAATTTAAAGCAAATCGAAAAAAATTCAAATTTTGACAAAAATCGTAAGGAGTTCCTTCCAAATTTTGGAGCCAAAATATTTGTTGTTGACGATTGATCTGAAATTTTGCATATGTATTATATATGTTATTATGAACATCGGACGTGATTTTCAGCCAATTTCTTTTAAATATTTTTGAGTTATTGACTAAATAAGTCAGCTGAAAACAAAATTTCATATTTTTCAGTTAGCTTTAAAATTTGTTACTTGTTAGGTAAAACTATATGCATTACATTTTTGGATAGCCTCGTTAATCTAGTTTGAAATAGTTAGGAAAAATAATTATCTTAATACTGTATATTTTTGATATATTAGGTGAAAACTGAGGCTATAATTTTATAGTAAAATGAAATTTCACTCTCTTTTCAGTAGGCCATAACATTATATACAAATGAGATAATGCTATGTATTATAAATTTTTATATAGCCTATTTAATCTATTTTCAAACTATAAAACATGTATGTTAATACAATTAATTTTTGAGATATTGAATGAAAACTAAGACTATGATTTTTAATATTTTTCAATCAAACAACATTCAATTATTATTAAGTAATTTATAAAAATAGTTCCTTATAAGATAAAACTATGTTTTTATACATTTTTGAATAGCCTGATTAATCTATTTAAACATAGTAATGCAAGAATTAACATCAATAGTATATTTTTTCAGATATTGAATGACAATTGAGGGCATGATTTTTGAAGTTTATTAGTTATTACTAAAGAACTGTTCAATTTTTTGTCTGAAACTGTCAAAATACATTATTTTTTGCTTAAAACTGTCAAAATACATTCATTTTTACTTATATAATATAAATATAAAGTTTGGAGCAGATTGAAAAAATTTAAAATTTTTAAAATTTTTGTCCATAACGTAAATTTTCAGGATATTTCAGAGAGCTCTAACTCTGATTTTATATAAGATAAATCTAAAATGTAAACAGTTTTAAGTAGCTATATTCATATATTTATTAAAAAATAATAAAAATATCAATGTCCCTCGTGTATTTTTAGAAATATTGGATGCAATCCATAGCTGTAATTTATGAAGTTTTTCAGTCATAACTGAAAAATTAAAAGTCTGAATCGAGTGAAACTCTCTAAAATATGTTTATCTAATCGGTTGTAATAAATTTGCAAAATTTAAAGCAAATCGAACAAAATGTGAAATTTTGACAAAAATCGTTGTAGTTGTAACCTTCTAATTTTTTGAGCCAAAATATTTTTTGTTCGCGTTTGATCTGAAATTTTGCATATTTATTATATATGTTATTTTGAAAATCGGAGGTGATTTTCAGCCAATTTCTTTTAAAACTTGTTGAGTTATTGACTAATTAAATCAGCTGAAAAAAAAATTTCACTATTTTCAGTTAGCTGTAAAATTTGTTACTGGCGAGATATAACTATATGCATTACATTTTTGGATAGCCTCATTAATCCTGTTTGAAATAGTTAGGAAAAATAATTATGTCAATACTGTATATTTTTGATATATTAGGTGAAAACTGAGGCTATAATTTTATAGTAAAATGAAATTTCACTCTCTTTTCAGTAGGCCATAACATTATATACAAATGAGATAAAGCTATGTATTATAAATTTTTATATAGCCTATTTAATCTATTTTCAAACTATATTATAAAACATGTATGTTAATACAATTAATTTTTGAGATATTGAATGAAAACTATGACTGATTTTTAATATTTTTCAATCAAACAACATTCAATTATTATTCAGTAAGTTATAAAAATAGTTCCTTATGAGATAAAACTATGTTTTATAGATTTTTGAATAGCCTGATTAATCTATTTAAACATAGTAATGCAAGAATTAATATCAATAGTATATTTTTTCAGATATTGGATGAAAACTGAGGGCATGATTTTTGAATTTTATTAGTTATTACTAAAGAACTGTTTGAATTTTTTGTCTGAAACTATCAAAATACATAAATTTTTGCTTAAAACTATCAAAATACATTAATTTTTACTGACATAATATAAATATAAAATTTGAAGCTGATTGAAAAATGTTAAAAATTTTGAAAATTTTGTCCATAACGTAAATTTTCAGGATAGTTCAGAGAGCTCTAACTCTGATTTTATATAAGATAAATCTAAAATTTAAACAGTATTAAATAGCTACATTCATATATTTATTAAAACTAATAAAAATATCCATGTCCCCAATGTATTTTTAGAAATATCGAATGAAATCCAGAGCTGCAATTTATAAAGTTTTTCAGTCATAACTGAAACATTAAAACCTAAATTGAGTGAAACTCTCTAAAATATGTTTATCTAATTGGTTGTAATAAATTTGCAAAATTTAATGCAAATCGTAAAAATGTCAAATTTTGACAAAAATCCTTCTAAATTTTTGAGCCAAAATATGTTTTGTTCGCGATTGATCTGAAATTTTGCATATATATTATATATGTTATTTTAAACATCGGTGGTGATTTTCAGCCTATTCCTTTTCAATCTTTTTGAGTTATTCACTAAATAAGTCAGTTGAAAAAAAATTTCACTATTTTTCAGTTAGCTGTAAAATTTGTTACTTGCGAGATAAAACTATATGCATTACATTTTTGGATAGCCTCAGTAATCTAGTTTGAAATAGTTATAAAAAATAATTATGTCAATACTGTATATTTTTGATATATTAGGTGAAAACTGAGGCTATAATTTTATAGTAAAATGAAATTTCACTCTCTTTTCAGTAGGCCATAACATTAGTTACAAATGAGATAAAGCTAAAGATAAAGATATTGTATTATAAAGTTTTAGATAGCTTATTTAATCTATTTTCAAACTATATTAGAAAACATGTATGTTAATACTATTAATTTTTGAAATATTGAATGAAAACTATGACTATGATTGTTAATATTTTTTAATCAAACAACAATCAACTATTTTTCAGTAAGTTATAAATTATATTAGAATATTTAGTCTGTTATCAATGAAGCGCCAAAATCTAAATTGTAAATTATATTCCTATAGTGTCAGTTGCAATTTTTGTTAACTCTGATTAATAAATTCATTCCACACTTATCTATGCTATGTTTAATTGTAAGCACATTGTAGATTATCCTGGTGATCTCAAAATAGATGAGTGAAATATTGATATATTGTTAACTGCACTCGCTGGTTCCCAAATAATAACTTATATTTTAATATTATTTAAATTGTAAAAAAAAACTGCAATTATATTATACACCTGCTTACCAATAAATCTCGTCGCTTCATATAACTTTCAGCCGAATGCTCATTTGCAAATAATATTTTCGCGCGTTTACTACTTATTTCTCTGCTTTATTAATATTTTTGCGCGATGTTCTCGTGTACGAAAACCGTCCGACACTGACTGACCAGTTGTGGAATTTGCATGTCGTCCATCCTAACAAACACACATGTGTCCATTCGAAAACCCGAAAATCAGGTCCTCGCGGCGCCTTTTTTCACACGGGGTAGCAGTGCCCTGTTTCTATGATTATTTTTTTTATTAGGGTGCGCTCTCCTTCACGCTGACCCTTTCTTCGGGCGAGCGCGGGGCAAACCTGTTCCGCGCCCGGACTGACCACTCTGTCTGTTTTTTCCATTGTGGCGGGCACCCGGGACGCGTAATTTATGCACTCTTTCGGCCACCAAGAACTATGATACACACTATCTCGGATGTCCGGTCAACGGTTGCAACGAAGCCGGTTTTATTTAGGGAATTTATTGTCACATACTTATAGATACTAATATCTACTGAACTATCTATAGTATACAAATAAATATTACGTATATAAAGTATAAACATCATGCTATAACATACTAGTAACCATCCCAATGGAATAAATTATATTTTTTGTTTATAGTTTTCCTGATGTTCACACCATTTTCCCAGATTTTCCATATTATCCCTATATTTCACACGTTTACTGTTGCTTTCTCATGATTCATCAGATTTTGTATGTTAGTCCCCCCATGTTATCCTTCGGTTTTACCCATGATTCATCCCTGTTTTTTCTGAGTTTCAGCAGTATTCTCACTGTTTTCTACAATCCGCTATAACTTGCATGGTTCAGGGAAAATGACATTTATCTCCTACGACCTGACACTGATATATTTTATGTAGCTCTATTTTTGAAAACGCGTATTTTGCAATGTATCTCGATAACTAAAAGAGATAGAGGATTGAGGTTTGCTGTTTCAAACGTTGTCTTTTTTTGTGAATTAGTTTATCTGTTTGTTCAAGGGAATATAAAAATGCTTATCGTTTGAATACAAACTGTGTAATATAATGATTTAAGACCAAAATCCACTCAAGAACTAATGTAATTACCATGTGAGCAACGAATAAACTAGAAAACCTAATCAACTCCGGATTGAGCATTAGTAAAAGATCCCCAAACTCAATTAACTCAAGTCAAATATTAAATGGAAATCGTCGTTTCTGTCGTTATGCGATAAAGTTCGCCTCGCCGCCCCCGCGCCGCTCGGCACAGAAAACTCCAAGATGGCGTCAATTTCAAACTACGTAATTAGACATTTCAGGTTTTAATTTGATCGCGCGTCTTTGTCTGCGCCAGCGAGCGCGCATCTTTCCCCTCGCCCCGTTAATTGTGTATTCCTAATGACGAAAGTTCGCGTTAAAATGTACACACATACACACACACACACACGTACAGAGTACGTAACAAGTTTGATTCGTTGCGCCGCCCCCACCGCGGGCCGCCCGATGGAAACTTCACCGAACACCTTACATCATTCCCATAAATATCGGGTTGCTGATTATCCCGGGATCGAAACAGGCGGAAAGGAATTACAAGAAAATGCAATTACCATAGTACTAGGGAAATCGGTTTCAAATTGAAATAGAAAGCATTTTTGAGAGTACATTACAATTATATTTGTTAAATCTTATACAATGATTTAAAGGACCATACATTCCAAACAATAAGTGTTTGAATATTGAAAATTTTTATGTGTATAGCTACATATATTTTCATTATTTTCTGAATATTTTACTATAATTTGATATTAATTATAGAAATGACGATAACTTTTCTACTGGATAACAAATTTAACAACATACATTTTATAACTGATATTACTATGAAATCTGATAAACTAGATTATTTTTAGATTTACGTCAATAATTTCACATTAAACAGCAACAATTTTTGAAAATTTGAATCTATTTTAAGCATAAACCACGAAGATACAACGGTTTTTGAGACTACATTACAATTTTGTATATAACAAAAGTTTTACATCTTTTACGGTGATTAAAAGGATCATACCTAACTACATGTGTTAGAATTTTAAAAATGTTTATGTGTGTAGCAATATATATTTTCATAAATTTTTGAATATTTCATAATATTTTGAAAATAATTATAGAAATTGTGATAGATTTTATACTGGAAACCAAATTTACCAACATACTTAATTTAAATGATGTAACTATGAAATCTGATAAATTATTATATATTATATTATACAAAAGTTTCAAAAGGCCATACTTTCCAAACATAAAGCGCTATGGTTCTGAAATTTATGCTATATAATGTCTCATATATTTGTAACAATTTTTCCAAATATTGCCAAAATCAGAAATAAGTTATAGAAATGACAGCAGTTTTTCAATTAGATATGATTTCCAGACTTAAACCAACCGAGCCAAATAACAATTATGTTATTACTGTGGACAAATACGATTTATTATTATTATTATTATTTAATTTACTTGTATACAATAGATACTTTATTATTATTATTATAATTATTATTTAATGTATTTGTATACAATAGATACTTTATTATTAATATTATAATTATTACTTTATGTACTTGTATACAATAAATACTTTATTATTAATATTATAATTATTATTTAATGTACTTGTATACAATAGATACTTTATTATTATTATTATTATAATTATTATTCAAAAATTAAAACTATTAGCTCTCTTTTTCCAGCTGGTATTCTGCCTAATAAAGTTGCAAACAAAATCCTTTTTCTCCGCAAAACCATAAAATATGAAATCCGAATTCACCCCTGTGATCTTGCCCTCACCCTCGCCAGCAACCGAGCATCCCCGGAACCGTGCCAGAGAAAGACAGCCCTTAGCCAGACATTTTTCACCACCGCTCCGTCTTTTTCTTAGATCAATACGAGAGGGGGTTGTGTCTGACTATACACACGCGCTCGGCGGCGGCGGTTAGTGTTATTCTTCATCTCTTGCGGGGGTGGGCTCGGCAGGGGGGGACTTAAGGAAACTGCTGCGCAGGTCAAAAATAAATGATTTTCTCGAGGAAAATCTCCCTCTTTATTTCCCTTACGTGCGCCCCGGCGAAATCGTTTTCAAGGCGTTTCTTATGGCGGGCGGCCGCGGGACCGAGGGGGTGGATTGGCGAAGATAGAATGTGCGCCCCTAATGATGCGCAAGGGAAACTAAATAACATTACCACAATAAATAACAAAACAACTTTTTCAAGATTATATTTCAAAAATTGAATGATTGCAATATAACTATGAAATCTAAAATTTCAAGATTTTAATTTTTTTTAAAGATTATCTATTAAACGAGAACAACTGTTGAAATTTTTGACAATTTTTGAAAATTATATTAAAAGTTATAGCGATTTTTAAGAGTGCACCTCAAACTAATTTGCATCAGATAATATACAGATCAAGAGACATTTTAATACGTGTTACTTTACAAACGTGACATGCTATAATTTTGAAAATTTCTGCACGTCATCCTACACATATTTTTAATTAATTTTGAAAATTTCATAATAATTAGAGTTAAATTATGGAAAATATGAGCAGTTTTGTAACTAAATGTCTATCCCCTTTACAGGCATAATTAAATCAATTTAACTACGAAATCTGAACAGCTATATTTAATTCATTTCTATTTATAATTGTTCATTAAATGGCAATAGTTTTTGAAATTTTAAACATTTTATGACCAACACAATCAAAGTTATAGCGATTTTTAAGGGCACACCTCAAACAATTTGTCTCATATAATGTACAAATCTTAACAGACATTGTAATACGTATTAATTTACAAACGTTATATTCCATAATTTTCAAAACTTCTGTACATAATCCCAAATATATTGCTAATACAGTTAGAAAATTTCATAATAATTAGAGTAAAATTATAGAAAGTAGGGTCAGTTTTCTAAGTCCGTGCCTATTCGCTTTGATTATGCCTAATCACATCAGTCTAACTATGATTTAATTTTTATTACTATTTACAAATAGCCATTAACTAGGAATATTTTGTGAAATTTTGAATAATTTTTGAGTATAACAATCACAGTTATAGCGATTTTTAAGGGTACACCTCACGCAAATTTATTTCAGATAATGTACAAATCTTAAAAGACATTTTAATACGTCTTACTTGTGTCATTATTTTGAAAATCTCTATACATAATTCTACATATATTGATAACAAATTTAGAATATTTCATAATAATTGTAGTAAAAATATGGAAAGTAGGGATACTAGATACCTATTCGTTTAGCAGACATAATTAAATCAATCTAACTACGAAATCTGAAAAGCTACATTTAATTTTCATTTCTATTTATAATTGTTCATTAAACGGCTATAATTTTTGAAATTTTGATCAATTTTGGAGCATCACAATCAAAGTTATAGCGATTTTTAAGGGATCACCTCAAGCAAATATGTTTCAGATAATGTACAAATCTTAAGAGACATTTTATTACATGTTAATTTACAAACGTGACATGCTATAATTTTGAAAATTTCTGTTGATAATTTCACGTTTCAAGTATATTATTAATAAATTTTGAATATTTCAGAATAATTAGAGTAAAATTATTGAAAGTAACGACAGTTTTGTAACTAGATGTCTATTCGCGTGGCAGGCATAATTAATTTAATCTAACTATGAAATCTGAAAAGCTGGTGGTTATTTTCGTTTCTATTTATAATGTTTCATTAAATAGCAATAATTTTTAAAATTTTGAATAATTTTCGAACATAAAAATCAAAGATATAACGATTTTTAATGACACACCTCAAACTAATGTGTTTAAAAAAAATTAAAAATCTTAAGAGATATTTTGGAACGCCGTATTTTCCAAATATGACATGATATAATTTTGAAAATTTCTATACGTAATGTCACATATATTGGTAATAGATTTTAGACATTTCATATTAATTGGAGGACAAGTGTAAAAACTAGAGGCACTTTTTCAATTTGCCTTGCAGTAACATTCCAACCAATCTAACTATGAAATCTGAATTGTTAGATGGTTTTGCATTTTGATTTATAATTGTACATTAAATAGCAATAGTTGTTGAAATTTTTGACACTTTTTTAGTATAGCAATCAAAGTTATAGCGATTTATAAGGGTACACCTCAAACAAATAAATTACAAATCTTAAGGCACATTTTAAAACGTCTTAATTAGTAAACGTAGCAGGCTATAATTTTGAAAATTTCTACACTGAATCACACATATTTTAGTAATTGACTCTGATAATTTCATAAAAAACAGAAATATATTATAAAATATATGGGCATTTTTTCATCTAAACAATTTTAATATTCAACATCAGGTTTATTGTAGTTGCCTCGCGTTGCTTGGGCATTATTAAATTAAACAAGGTATAACAACGTTGGAGGGGGTTTTGGGGGTAACAATATAAAACAAATAGGCGCTCGGTGCTTGGAAGTCGGCAATAATAAATTCAGTATTTGTATTTAGCTATGTATGTGTATGTAGGGGCTGTGTCTTTTACGAGTTCAGCTCTCTCTCCAACCTATCCCTCTGCAGCAGCGAAACAGTCCAAATTGAAGGGAATATAAGGAGCCCCGCGTTTCATTTATATTATATAACTGCGCGATATTAGATATGCAAATGAGGCGGCCCCTTAGTACCTCGCACCGCCGCCGCCTTCGGCGACGCCACAGTCAACTAATTGGCAACTTCTTAATGTCGTTTATACTTACTTTGCCAAGCCAGGCACGTCTCTTTGATAAATTTACTTCGCGATATTCTAATACAATTCCGGAGACTTATTGTGCGCCCAGGAGGGAATTCTAAACTCTACGTGTGTATGTGTGAGCGCCATCCCTCTCGCTCCGTTCTGGGGGGCGGCGGCGCGCTCGCAAGGTGCCGCGGTATCCGGAAAATTGAAACTGAAAATGTCTTTCTTGTCTCTCGCCTTTGCCGACAGCATTGTGATTATTATAAAGGAAATTATTCAGCAACAACCCACGCTGTCGGGGAGCCCTCATTATTGTTACATGAATTAAAAATGTTCCAATCTCGCACGGAGCGCGCACACACAAACGAGCCGCGGATTTCTCATTAAAACTACTAATGATGAACACACACACACATACATACTCTCCTTTATGAGAAATTCAAATTACAACGGCAAGAATATTTAAGTCTTACATAAGAACATATTTTGAATTTTGAACATAATCTTCTATACTAGAAGAACAATATGCTTCATATATAGTAAATTATATTAAGTGTATACATAATCAAGTATTATTATTGAAATCTGTTGTTGTAATCTAATCTAATCTAATGTTATACGATTAAAAATGATTTCCGATTAATAAATATCAGTTGTAACAAAATCGCGAATATTTTTAATTTTGTTTTATATTGAATCCAACTTTTCACCTGTTTCAACTCGAAATTAGTCACGAATTAAGATTTTCAAAACATTTTTTGTATTGCATGTAATTGTTAACTTTAACAGATCAAATATTCGTTGATATTTCAAACAAAACAAAATCTTCTGTATTATCCTCAATAATTTTTTTAATAGCGAAATTTACAGCTTTTCCTAAAGAAAATTGTATAAGGAATTCGAATTTGTTATCCAAATTTCATTTAAACTTTTGGTTTTATAGTAAAAGTTGCTTGAAATGGACAATATGAGATTTACAAAATTTCTTGTGCTTTAAAACAAAACAAAATCTTCTGTATTATCCTGAATAATTTTTTTAATATCGAAATTTACAAGTTTTCCCAAAGAAAATTGTATAAGGAATTCGAATTTGTAATCTATATTTCATTGCCGATTTTGGTTTTACAGTAAATGTTGCTTGAAATGAACAATATGAGATTTACAAATTATCTTGAGCTTTAAAACAAAACCAAATCTTCTGTATTATCCTCAATATTTTTTTTAATAGCGAAATTTGAAACTTTTCCTAAAAAAAATTAAATAAGGAATACGAATTTTCAATATATATTTCATTGCGGCTTTTGGTTTTATAGTAAATGTTGCTTGAAATGGACAATATGAGATTTACAAATTTTCTTGAGCTTTAAATCAAAACAAAATCTTCCGTATTATCCTCAATAATTTCTTTAATATGTATTTTACAACTTTTTCTAAAGAAAATTATATAAGGAATTCGAATTTGTAATCCATATTTCATAGCGGCTTTTGGTTTTATTGTAAATGTTGCTTGAAAAGGACAATATGAGATTTACAAATTTTCTTGAGCTTTAAAGCAAAAAAAAATCTTCTCTATTGTCCTCAATCATTTTTTTAATAGCTAAATTTACAACTTTTCCTAAAGAAAATTGTATCAGGGATTCGAATTTGTAATCCATATTTCATTGTAACTTTTGGTTTTATAGTAAATGTTGCTCGAAATGGACAATATAAGATTTACAAATTTTCTTGAGCATTAAAACAAAACAAAATGTTCTCTATTATCCTCAATAATTTTTTTAATAGCTAAATTTACAACTTTTCCTAAAGAAAATTGAATAAGGAATTCGAATTTGTAATCCATATTTCATTGCGACTTTTGGTTTTATAGTAAATGTTGCTTAAAATGGACAAAATGAGATTTACAAATTTTCTTGAGCTTTAAAACAAAACAAAATCTTATGTATTATCCTCAACAATTTTTTTAATAGCGAAATTTACAACTTTTCCTAACGAAAATTGTATAAGGAATTCGAATTTATAATCCATATTTCATAGCGGCTTTTGGTTTTATTGTAAATGTTGCTTGAAATGGACAATATGAGATTTACAAATTTTCTTGAGCTATAAAGCAAAACAAAATCTTCTGTATTACCCTCAATAACTTTTTTAATAGCGAAATTTATAACTTTTCCTAAAGAAAATTGTATAAGGAATTCGAATTTGTAATCCATATTTCATTGGGGCTTTTGGTTTTATAGTAAATGTTGCTTGAAATGGACAATATGAGATTTACAAATTTTCTTGAGCTTTAAAACAAAACAAAATCTTCCGTATTATCCTCAATATTTTTTTTTAATAGCGAAATTTATAATTTTTCCTAAAGAAAATTGTATAAGGAATTCGAATTTGTAATCCATATTTCACAGCGGCTTTTGGTTTTATAGTAAATGTTGCTTGAAATGAACAATGTGAGATATACAAATTTTCTTTAGCTTTAATACAAATAAAATCTTCTGTATTACCCTCAATAATTTTTTTAATAGCAAAATTTACAACTTTTGCTAAAGAAAATTCTATAAGGAATTCGAATTTGTAATCCATATTTCATAGCGGCTTTTGGTTTTATTGTAAATGTTGCTTGAAAAGGACAATATGATATTTACAATTTTTCTTGAGCTTTAAAACAAAACAAAATCTTCTGTATTATCTTCAATATCTTTTTTAATAGCAAAATTTACATTTTTTCCTAAAGAAAATTGTATAAGGAATTCGAATTTGTAATCCATATTTCATTGCGACTTTTGGTTTTATATTAAATGTTGCTTGAAATGGACAATATGAGATTTACAAATTTACAACATGAAATCTATAACTTTTCAGCCATAAATCACTTGATACGAATATAAAGGGATTGTTATTGAATGTAAATAAGTTTAATGAAGATAATTCACTAAAGAATTCAGTTTTATAAACTGCCCTCCTCCCGCAAAACTAGTTGTGCTGCGGCCAACTGGATGGTTACGATAACAGCGCTCCGGAAAATAATAAGCGCCCTTTCGGTCGATTAAGTCCGGTCCGGGAATAGTTCTGCAGCGCGCAACACAGCTAATAAAAATTCGTCCACCCCATGGGGTTGTTTGCAAAAGTGGAATAACTAGAAAGACGAGCCCTGCAGGCACTGACCACTCACTGACCCCTCTGCAGCACAAAAACCTTGCGTTGATTTCGTCCTGTTCGCAATTAGGTTAACGAGCTGTGTTTGTGCTCGTTTATTTGATTTTTTCAGGGGGTGTTCCAATTAATTACGAATCGTTAAGAATGCAAATTTCGGGCGCGGGCTACCTGTGTTGTCGCTTCGCATTGTCGCGGCGTCCGTTCCCACGGCGCGTCTTCGCGCCTCCGGTGACACCCTTTTCTGACCAGAGGGGTTGCGGGCCCGTCTGACCACTGGACGAGCCGCCACCGGACAAACTGGTTTTTCGTAACCGACAGATCTGTGGGAAATTTAGTATGCTCTATTTTGACACTGACCAAATTTACACAATTCAATCTTAAAACAGCTTACAGAATTATAAAAAATACTTGTTTGTTGGACATCTATCTTATAAGTTGTGCAACAAATGAAGTTATTAGTTTATTTTGTATGCATATCTTTCTAGTTTTCAATAATGTAAAATTTATTTAAATTAATAATTTTCGAGAAATAATGTAATTTCCCGATTTTCTTAGAAAATTGTGTTGCAATTTTAAAAACTGTGATTGTAAAAGTTAGAACGTTATTTAAGCATACATATATTTCTTTCCATTTAGTTTGATTAGTTAGCGCTCAAAAATTTCACTCTCCGGTGAAAATATCTGGTGATGGCTTTAATTTGGTTGCTCGAATTCGTATTTACCAATAAAGTCACTTAGTGAATACTAAGGTATCATTTATTGAAAAACACATCACTAGTTTTCAAGAGATATTAAAGTCACCGACTTTTTTCATCGTAAATCTTTCTAGTTTCCAGATTTTATTAAAAAAATTTATCCTTTGAATTTAAAACCATAAAACATTCCTTCATACTTTGTATAGCACATATAAAACTGTTTGATATTTTCCGCATTTAATTGGCCGTATAAATTCCTCTTATTACTTCTTGCAGCGGAAGTAAAAAATTGCACACCGGACGACTGTACTTGCCATGGCGATGACATACAATTATGGCATTGTTTTTTTAACAGCTCCGTATTTTGATCGCAACCATGAATTGATGTTAAATATTTTTCGGGGGGGTCAGTTTACGGACAACGAGGGCCCGTCACGGGTTAAAATCGCGCGCGAAAGGACTAATTCTGATGTTAGGGGTGCGTGGGTGATTTCTGGGGGGTGTTAACAAGGCAAAATGGTAACGGGTGAACCTGTACTAAAGGTCAGTAATGTTAAATAATGTTTTTATTGTAATTTAATATAGAAATGTTGTTAATACTTCAGTAATTTCTGTATAATTAACAAGACTCAATTTATAACTCTATAACTTGGCTTTTAGTTATTTCTAAAAAAAATGAAAACTTTCTAAAATAAACTAGTTTTTCTAACTGTTTGTAATTTATGAAGTTAAATAACACACAAAAATTATTTGTGCTAGCTTAATTGCTTGGAGCAATCTTGTTTTTCCTCCCTCAAGTTTACATCCCTATAACTTGGAATCAAAAACTCTGAAAATTTTGTAATTGTTAGAAATAATACCCATATTATTCCTTTTTACTAATCTGTAATAAGTAGCTTAAAAAGTTTTTATTTGATTGAGTTATACGCATTTTAGTAACACCTCAATTTCATACCATCCAAAATACGTTCGATGCACAAGAGCGGTCCATATAAAATTTGTAGTCTTATAATATCGAAGTATGCATTCCGAAAATTTTGAAATTTGTACAGATTATAGACGATTTATCAATTTATAACAATGTCTCATTTAAACAGGGATACGATTTTCAAAAAAAGTTAAATTTAGTTTTCTTCTACAAGTTTACTTCCCTGTAACCAGGAAACGCATGCCCTAAATATTTTGGAAACTTTACAAATAGTACCTTATTTATTTCTTTTTACTAATCTACTATTAATAAATTAAGACGTTTTGATTTTATTCAGTTATTCATATTTTAGTTATACCTCAATTTCATACCATCGAAATGTTGATTGATTTTTGATGCACATCGAATTCTGTCTATGCTAAATGTGTGTCTTATAATATCGTGTGAATATCATAAATTATGATATTTATGATATTTGCACAGATTATAGACGATTTATTAATTTTTTAATATTTTCTGATTTAGACAGTCAAACGAATTACAAAATTAAAGATTAGTTTTCTCCTTCAAGTTTACATCCCTGTAAAATGGAAACGTATACGCTGAATTTTTTTGGAAAATTTAGAAATAATACCTACTTAATACCTTTTTAATAATCTGCAATAGCTAGCTTAAAACGTTCTTAATTTTTTAAGTTATACACATTTTAGTAGCACCGTAATTTCATACCATACAAATTTCGTTCGATGCACATCATGTTTTGTCTATACCAAATTTAGTCATGAATGCATTTCGAAAAATATCAATTTTGCGCAGATTATAGATGATTTATTAACCCTTTATAGGATAGTGGTTGATATTTCAACCAAGCAAAAACAAATATTATAAGAGGTAGAAAGCTAAAAATCTACATGTATTAAAAGTACACGAAGAAAATAATACTGGTCAAATAGATAAACCCAAATTTATAAAAAATACCATATTCTGTCCTATAGACGGTTAATTTAAATTATTTTTTTTAAGTTTGTAAATATGTATAATCATAAACAACTGAAATAAGTATAATACAAAAATCGTATTAAAAAATTATTTAGATAATTAATAAAAGTACTTGTAAATGTAAATTATTTTTATTATGCTGGTCTCTATAGAAAGGTTGCTGTCTTGACTAAACAAGGGGTAGTTTTCCCACCCCTGGCTGCCACGGGTGCGCGTTCAAGACTTCACCCCTTTCGCAAACGAGGGCGCTAGAGTGACTGCACACATACAGGCAATCTTTTATACATTAAAGAGATGTACTTTATAACAAAAATTTTAGATTTAAAAAAAAATTACCTCCGTTAGATAAGGGTTGGGATGAAAAGATTTCTGGTTACTTTTATTTTTATTTTTATGTATTTTTGTTGTTGTTCTTGATGTTGATAAACATTTTTTGAGGGATTCTGCCAAATAAAGGGCTAACTACCATTGTGGTATGTATATGTAAATATAATACATCACAATAAATATTATTATTATTATTTTTTTATAGCCTACACCGAAAGGTAAAAGGCAAATAGATTCAATGACTGTCTATATACAGGCATGTTCTATACATTCTTAAATAACATGATTAATATATTTTCAAATAATACCTGAAAAATAATTACGTTACTACTGTATATTTTTTAATTATCGCTAATTATAATTATATTTAGAAACCGACCACACATTTTCTACTTATAATTAATTTGAAAAAAAAAGTATTTTTTCAGTAAGCCTTAAATCCTATATATGTATACATTCGTTCAAGTCGGGGCGGTGACAGTAAATTAGAGATGATTCCGGAATATTGAAACCTTATTCATACTATATGTTGCAAACTTTTTTTTTTGAAAAATATAAACATGGAAATGTATTTCTAGCTTAATTAGCTGCGAAATGAGTTACAATATGTTTATATAGCTTAATTATTAAGATCAGTATAATAAAATGCATAAAAAAGTAACCTTTCAAACTTATGTGGGCTATTTAAAAAATTGTAAAAAAATGTAGCTATTATTTTTGACAATTCGAATGACACATGTGTATTACTAGCTTAATTAGCTACAAAACACGATACAATATGTTTATATAACTAAATTATTTAGATCAGTATAATGAAAAGCGTAATAAAGTAACCTCTGAAACTAATGTGGGCTATTTAAAAAATTGCAAAAAATTGTTGGTATTATTTTTGAAAATTCTAATAATATTTCTGTATTACTAGCTTAATTAGTTACGAAATCAGACAAAACATGTTTGTATAGTTAAATTATTAAAATCAGAATAATGAAATGCGTGAATTAGTAATCTCTCAAACTTATGTGCGCTATTTAAAAAATTACCAAAAATTGTAGTTATTATTTTTGAAAATTCTAATAACAGTGGTTTATTACTAGCTTAATTAGCTACATAATGAGATAAAACATGTTTATATAGCTAAATTATTAAAATCAGAATAATTAAATGCGTAACAAAGTAATCTTTCTAACTTATGTGCGCTATTTAAAAAATTACAGAAAATTGTAGTGATTATTTTTGAAAATTCTAGTAACAGTGGTTTATTACTAGCTTAATTAGCTACTAAATGAGATATAACCTATTTATATAGCTAAATTATTAAGATCAGTATAATGAAAAGTATAAAAAAGAAATATCTCAAACTTTTGTGGGTTATTTAAAATTTTTGAAAAAATCGTAGGTATTATTTTTGAAAATTCTAATAACAGTCGTTCGTTACTAGCTAAATTAGTTACTAAAGGAGATATAACATGTTTATATAGCTAAATTATTAAGATCAGCATAATGAAAAGTATAAAAAAGTAATCTCTCAAACTTATGTGTGTTATTTAAAAAATTACAGAAAATTGTAGTGATTATTTTTGAAAATTCTAGTAACAGTGGTTTATTACTAGCTTAATTAGCTACTAAATGAGATATAACCTATTTATATAGCTAAATTATTAAGATCAGTATAATGAAAAGTATAAAAAAGAAATATCTCAAACTTTTGTGGGTTATTTAAAATTTTTGAAAAAATCGTAGGTATTATTTTTGAAAATTCTAATAACAGTCGTTCGTTACTAGCTAAATTAGTTACTAAAGGAGATATAACATGTTTATATAGCTAAATTATTAAGATCAGCATAATGAAAAGTATAAAAAAGTAATCTCTCAAACTTATGTGTGTTATTAAAAAAAATCGAAAAAATAGTAGTTTTTATTTTTGAAAATTCTATTCATATTTCTGTGTTAATTGCTTAATTAGCTACAAAATGAGATAAAAGATGTTTATGTAGATAAATTATTACCATCAGAATAATGAAAAGTGTAAAAAAATTACTTCCCAAATTTATGTGGGTTATTTAAAAAATTGCAATAAATCTTAATTATTATTATTTTTTAAATCCAATAACAGTCGTTTATTACCATATTAATTAGTTACAAGTCAAGGTATAATATGTTTACATAGCTAATTTATTAAGGTTAGTAGAATGAAAAGTGTAAAAAAGTAATCTCTCAAATTTATAGGGGCTATTTAAGAAATTGCAAAAAATCGTAGTAATTATTTAAAAAAAATATAATTACAATCTTGTGTTAATTGTTTAATTAGCTACAATATGAGAGATAATATGTTAGTATTGCTAAATTATTAAGATTAGCATAATGAAAAGTGTAAAAAAGTAATCTGTCAAATGTATGTGGGCTATTTAAAAAAAAAAGTTATTATTATTGAAAATTATAATAACAGATATGTATTACTAGCTTTATTAGCTACAAAAGGGTATACAACATGTTTATATAGCTAATTTATTTAGATCAGTATAATGAAAAGCATAAAAAAAAACCTTTCAAACTTATACGCGCTTTTTAAAAAATTGCAAAAAAACGTAGTTAACATTTTTGAAAATTCTAATAATATTTCTGTATTAATAGCTTAATTAGCGACAAAATGACACATAACATGTTAGCATAGATAAATTATTAACATCAGATTAATAAATAGCGTAAAAAAGTAACCTTCCAAACTTATGTGGGTTATTTAAAAAAAATAAAAAAATAGTAATTATTATTTTTGAAAAATCTAATAACAGTACTTTATTATTAGATTAATTAGCTACAAAAGGAGACATAATATGTTTATATAGCTAAATTATTAAGATCAGCATAATGAAAAGTGTAAAATAGTAACCGTTAAAACTCACGGGGGATATTTAAAAAATTGTAAAAAATCGTAGCTAATATTTTTTTAAATTCTAATAATATTTCTGTATTACTAACTTAATTATCTACAAAATGAGATACAACATGTTAGCATAGGTAAATTATTAAGATCGGAATAATGAAAAGCGTAAAACAGTAAGATCCCAAATTATGTGGGTTATTTAAAAAATTGCAAAAAATCGTACTTATTTTTTTTGAAAATTCTAATAACAGTTGTTTATTATTAGGTTAATTAGCTACAAAACAAGATATAATATGTTTATATAGCTACATTTTTAAAATCAGCATAATGATTGGCGTAAAAAGTAAGCTCGCAAACGTATGTGGATTATTTAAAAAATGACAAAAAAACGTAGTTAATATTTTTGTAAATTTTAAGGAAAGTCGTATATTTCTAGCTTAATTAGCTACAAAATGATATACAATATGTTTAAATAGCTAAATTATTTAGATCAGTATAATCAAATTCATAAAAATGTAACCTCTCAAACATATGTGGGCTATTTAAAAAATTGCAAAAAAACATAGTTAATGTTTTTGAAAATTCTAATTGCAGACCTGTATTACTAGTTTAATTAGCTATAAAAGTATATACAATATGCTTATATAGCTAAATTAGTTAGATTAGTATAATGAAATGCATAAAGAAGTATCCTCAGAAACGTATGTGCACTATTTAAAAAAATGCTAAAAATGTCGCTAATATTTTTTTAAAATTTATTATTACTATATTACTTGCTTAATCAGCTATACAATGAGATATAACATGTTAACATAGCTAAATTATTAACATCAGAATAATGAAAAGCGTAAAAAAGTAACATCCCAAACTTATGTGGGTTATTTAAAAATTTGCAAAAAAATCGTAATTATTATTTTTGAAAATTCTTATAACTGTACTTTATTACCAGCTTCATTAGCTACAAAAAGAGATATCATATGTTTATATATATAAATTATTAAGATCAGCATAATGAAAAGTGTAAAAAAGTAACCTTTATAACTGATGTGGGCTATTTAAAAAAATTGCAAAAAAATCGTGTTTTATATTTTTTTTTAATTTTAAGGAAATATATGTATTACTAGCTTAATTAGCTACAAAACTATATATAATACATTCATATATCTAAATTATTTAGATCAGTATAATGAAAAGGGTAATAAAGTAGCCTTTGAAACTTATGAGGGATATTTAAAAAATTGCAAAAAAAATTAGCTATTATTTTTGAAAATTTTAATAATATTCCTGTATTACTAGGTGAATTAGCTACAATACGGGATATAACATACTTGAATAACTAAATTAGTAACAGCAGAATAATGAAAAGATTAATAAATTTACCTATCAAATTGATGTAGGCTACTTAAAAAAAAATAAAAAAATGGTAACTATTATTTTTGAGAATTCAAAACAGTCGTTTGTTACTAGCTTAATTAGCTACAAAAGAAGATATAAAATGTTTATATATCTAAATTATTAAGATCAGCAAAATGAAAAGCGTAAAAAAGTAACCTCTCAAACTAATATAGGATATTTAAAAATTGCAAAAAATCGTAGCAATTTATTTTTTTAATTCTAATCACAGTCGTGTATTACTAGCTTAAATAGCTACAAAATGAGATATAACATGTTTGCATTGCTAAATTATTAACATCAGAATAATGAAAAGCGTGAAAAAGTAAAATCCCAAATAATTGTGGGTTATTTAATAAATTGCAAAAAATCGTAATTATTGTTTTTGAAAATTCTAATAAAACTCGCTTATTACTAGCTTACTAGCTTAATTAGATACAAAGGCAGATATAATATGTTGATATAGCTAAATTATTAAGATCAGCATAATGAAAAGTGTAAAAAAGTAACCTTTAAAACTTATGTGGGCTATTTAAAAAAAAATCAAAAAAATCGTAGTTAATATTTTTTTTAATTTTAAGGAAAGTCATGTCTTACTAGCTTAATTAGCTACAAAACGATATAAAATACGTTTATATAGCTATATTATTTAGATCAGTATAATGAAAAGAGTAAAAAAGTAACCTCTGAAACTTATTGGGATATTTAAAAAATTGCAAAAAATTGTTGCTATTATTTTTGAAAATATTATTAATATTCCTGTATTACTAGCTGAATTAGCTACAATATGTGATATAACATACTTGTGTAACTAAATTATTAACAGCAGAATAATGAAAAGTTTAATAAAGTTACCTCTCAAATTGATGTGGGCTACTTAAAAAAATTCAAAAAATCGTAACTATAATTTTTGAGAATTGTAATAACAGTCGTTTGTTACTAGTTTAATTAGCTACAAAAGAAGATATATTGTGTTTATATAGCTAAATTATTAAGAATAATGAAATGCGTAAAAATGTAGTCTCAAACAAACGTGGGCTATTTAAAAATTTCAAAAAATCGTAACAATGATTTTTTTAAATTTTAATGCATGTCATATATTACTAGCTTAATTAGCTACAAAATGAGATATAATATGTTTGCATTGCTAAATTTTTAAGATCAGAATGATAAAAAGCGCGAAAAAGTAAGCTCTCAAACTTATGTGGGCTATTTAAAAAATTGCAAAAAATCTACTATTTTTGAAAATTCTAATAACAGTTGTGTATTACCATCTTAATTACTTACAAGACGAAGTATAATATGTTTATATAGCTAAGTTATTAAGGTCAGAAGAATGAAAAGTAATATCTCAAACTTATGTGGGCTATATAAAAGATTGCAAAAAATCGTAACTATTATTTTCAAAAATTCTAATACCAGCTATGTATTACAAGCTTAATTAGCTACAAAACAATGTACAATATTTTTATATATAAATTATTTAAGTCAAAATCATGAAAAGCGTGAAAATGTAACCTCACAAACTTATGTGTGCTATTTAAAGCATTGCAAAAAATTGTATTTATTATTTTTGAAAATTCTAATGTCAGTCGTGTATATATATATATATATATATATATATATATATATATATATATATATATGATTAACTTAACATATGTGTACTAACAAGATTAAATAATAAAATCGCTTGTAATTAATTTTCATGTCGACTTGTAATAAATTACCAACAGTCTGTTGCACGGTGAAACCTCGTTTTTTTTTTAACTCTTTTACAAATATAATTTCATAATTGAATATTCCGAAACTACCTCCAGCTTACGTTTTCTCCGCAATTATTATTTGGGAGCGCGCAGGGCTTATTCATTCCAACCCTTTGTTGCCCTTAACAAACCGGCACGAATCGATTCGGTGCACGCTAAAGGACCTTTCTTCCCCTAAGATATTATCGAGCAACATATTTTTTAAAGCACTCACACACACACACGTACACACCGAAAACAAACCCTTATGCGATACGAGTTTACCTGCTTGAGGCTACAAAGGGGTCAAAATAAGAAAGTAAAAGTGTCTTACGTATTTTTTTATTCATATATAATTATTATTATTATTACGAATATATTACAGTATATTAGATAAATAATCGTTTATTTAGCTAAAGCCATAAATTACAAATATATATATATATATATATATATATATAAATTAAACGAGATTTATTAGAATTCTCAAAAGTAATAGTTACCATTTTTTGCTATTTTTTAAGTGCCCACATCAATTTGAGAGGTAACTTTATTAAACTTTTCATTATTCTGCTGTTAATAATTTACTTATACAAGTCTGTTATATCCCATATTGTAGCTAATTCAGCTAGTAACACAGAAATATTATTAAAATTTTCAGAAATAATAGCTACCATTTTTTGCAATTTTTTAAATATCCCACAAGACTTTGGGTTTGGTATTTATGTAAATCGATATGCGCAGTTACATACTTGAAATAAATATATTCATAATAAACAAAGTTCATTCATAAGTTATAGATCTTTATATCAAGATCAATGATGATGAAAAAACAATCATCATTCATTGATCTTATACTAATATAAAGAAAAACTTATGAATGCGCTTTGAGAAATGTATAAAAATGGTATGGATTGTATATAATTTTTAATTTTTTAATAATATGTATCATACGTATTTTTTAGTTAAGCGTAATTTAGTAAAAATGTTAAATAATTTCTGAAATAAATCCGCAGCCCCTAACAGCTATATAAAAAATCAATATCCTCCTTCTTCCGCATTAATTTTTCGCAGGTCGTACAAATTGCGCGCTGGAGGGGCTGGAAGAAGCGAGTGCGCGGTCCAGGCGGTCCGGGTTTTTCAAGGGGTTGCGCGCGTTCTGGGTGGGGATGGCAGACTTGAGTCTGTGTGAGCGAAGGGGGCGAGGAAATAAGGTAAAGAAGAAGTATTGAACGGACTATCCTTTCAGATGGAACCAGACCACCCCCTACCTCTCGCTCAAGTTACGACTCGCCCTCTATCTCTCGCACACATTTACAAAACGGCAATCCTTTTCCACACTCACCCCCCGCAGCGAGCTCCACACAACAACAACCCACCCCACGCAACAAAATGAAAATTTTATATACTCTCGGCTCGTATAAAATATTACACGGACGTTTCAAAAGTATTGGATTATAAAATACCCTACCAGGGTTGTTTTGTAAATATTTCTTGATTATTTCATTAATTGGCATGTGTTTCATTTCATTTATTAAATAACACATGTTATACTTTTAAAATTAATTAAATTAAATTCAAATAATCCTCCCAAACCGCAACTTTTTTTAATCGTGTGAATGTCCTGCGAGTTCCATAAGGACGGCTCTGGGCGCTGTTAATCCTTCCTTATATGCAATGTTTCAAGGATTAGCTTAAAACTTACCTAATTCCTGCGAGCTAAGGTTTTAAAACCCCTAATCCGACTGAGGTTTCCTTAAAATGTGTTTCTTGCATATTTTAGTGGGTCTTACGTTTCCGCTTTATACTTAATAACTCGAGTACAATTAAGGACCTGCCCCGCGCTTACCAACAGAAAAGTTTACGCCACTATTTCGCATTCGGTTTTCACAAGGAAATCCAACATAAATAAAAATACTTACTAGAATTAATGATTGGCTGCGCAAAATTGGGTGTAACTTGGTTGAAAATCAACTATTTTTGTTGAGTTTAGATTTTTCTGGAAGAAAATTTAATGGAGAATATGAATTTTGAAAGCAACATTGAAAATTATAGCTAGTTTTATAGTTACAGCTATTTATAGCTAGTTACAATATTTGTTATTATAAATTTTTTATTAAATAAAATATTTTTTTAGTTTAGCTTTTTTCTGGAAGAATATTTAATGGGAAATATGAGTTTTTAAACGAAAAATGAAAGTGATTTCTATTTGTATAGTTACAGCTAGTTACAATATTTTTTGTTGTAATAAAAATGTTTATTAAATAAAATATTTTTGCAGCTTAGCTTTTTCTGGAAGAATATTCAATGGAAAATAAAAATTTTTAAACAAAAATTGAAAATTATACTTATTTGTATAGTTACAGCTATTTATGACTAGTTACAATATTTTTTGTTATAAACATGTTTATTGAAATATTTTTAATATTTATTTCTCTAAAATTAACTTTTTCTTAAAGAAAATTTAATAGAAAATACTAATCTTTAAACAAAAATCGAAAACTATCACTATTTTTAAAGTTACAGCTATTTATAGCTAGTTAAAAAAAATTTGTTTATTATAAAATTGTTTATTGAATTATTATTAATACTATTTTTTCTATATGAGCAAAATTTTGTATGTAAATTTTAGTGGTGCTGTAAAATTTTAAAACCGCATTAAAATCGCATCGTTCATTTTCAAGTTACAGTGTTGTAAACTTTGGCCGTTTTCTTACAGCGCCATAATTTAATCAGCGCATGGAAAATCTGCTGTAACTTAGTTGATAATGAAGCTACTTTAGGAAATTAAAGTGCTCTTTATATATAATTTAATGTTGATTCCAAATATTTAAATAATATTAAAAAATATTTTTTCGTTTTTATGTTACAGCCGTGTAAAACCAGCCATTTACTTATAGTGCAATAATTTATTCCTCGCATGGAAAAAACCTGCGTAACTTTTAAAAACATTAACTTATTGTATCGAAATAAAGTGTTTCTCAGTTAAAATCAGAATATAATTTTTCAAACTGTATTTCACTAATTTGAATAGTTTTGTAAATATATTGATGTAAAATCAGTTGATGTATTTAATACAAATAATCGTAAGATTTTTTTCTAATTTGAATAAAAAGTAAAAGTTTAGTGCTGAATCTAAATTTTAAAATTGATTTATGTAAAACTTGTCTGTTTTAAAGTTTCAGCTGTTTAAAGCTAGTTGGTAAAGATATGTAAATTCAGTTATTGTACTTATATACATACAAATAATCATATAATTTTTTTTTAAATTTACAACAAAAATTTATCATAATCTAAAGCAATATTGAATGGTGAATCCAAATTTTGAAATCGCATTCTAAAAAACTTATTTGTTTTAAAGTTACAGCTGTTTAAAATTAGTCAATTGCTTACAGATACAAAATTAATTCCTCGGATGGAAAATTCGATGTAACTTTTTTTTTAAATTGAGTTATTGTAGGTAATTATAGTGATTCCTATATAGAATAAGTGCTAAATCTAAATTTTCAACCCGCATTCAAAAAATATATTTTGCTTTCAAGTTACAGCCGTATAAAGCCAGCCACTTTTTTAAGGATAACCAATTTAAGCATCACATGGAAAATTCGACGTAACTTTCTAATCAATTGAGTCATTTTGGAAAATTAAAGTTTTTCCTATATATAATTAGTGTTAAATCTAAAGTTTCAAATCATATTCAAAAATTTTTTGTTTGTTTTCAAGTTACAGCCGTGTAAAGCCAGCCACTTTCTTATGGGCAACCAATTTAAACATCACTTGGAAGAACCAGCGTAACGTTTTTGAAATTTGACGTATTTTAGAAAACTTAAGTATTTCTTAAATTAAATTAAAATCAGAATATAATTTTACAAACCGTATTTCACTAGTTTGAGAAGTTTTGTAAATATAGTGATGTAAAATCAGTTGATTTATTTCATACAGATAATCGTAAGATTTTTTTTAATTTGCCAAAAAAATTATCATAATCTATTAATTCTAAAATAAAATTTAGTGCTGAATCTAAATTTTAAAATCGCATTATAGAAAACTTGTTTGTTTTAAAGTTACAGCTGTTTAAAGCTATTCACTTGTTTACAGCGATATAATTTATTCCACGCGTAAAACATTCGATGTAACTTTTTTGAAAATCAATACATTTTTGAAAATGAAAGTATTTCCTGTATAGAATTAGCGCTAAATCTAAATTTTTAAACCGTATTCAAAAATATTTTTCTGGTTTTCAAGTTACAGCCGTATAAAGCCAACCACATCCTTATGGGAAACCAATTTAAACACCGCGTTGAAAAAAACAGCGTAACTTTTTTGAAAATCAAGGTATTTTAGAAAATGAAAGTATTTCCTGTATAGAATTAGCGCTAAATCTGAATTTGCAAACCGTATTCAAAATTATTTTTTTGGTTTTCAAGTTACAGCCGTATAAAGCCAACCACATCCGTATGGGAAACCAATTTAAACACCGCGTTGGAAAAAAACAGCGTAACTTTTTTGAAAATCAAGGTATTTTCGAAAATAAATGTATTTCCAGTATACAATTAGCGCTAAATCTGAATTTTCGAACCGAATTCAAAAATATTTTTTTTGTTTTCAAGTTACAGCCGTAGAAAGCCGACCACATCCGTATGGGAAACCAATTTAAACATCGCGTAGAAAAAAACAGCATAACTTTTTTGAAAATCAAGGTATTCTCGAAAATTAAAGTATTTCCTGTATAGAATTAGCACTAAATCTAAATTTTCAAACTATATTTAAATATATTTTTTTGGTTTTTAAGTTACAGCCGTATAAAGCCAACCACATCCGTATGGGAAACCAATTTAAACACCGCGTTGAAAAAAACAGCGTAACTTTTTATGAAAATCAAGACATTTTCGAAAATTAAAGTTTTTTCTATATAGAATTAGCGCTAAATCTGAATTTTGAAATCGTATTCTTAAATATTTTTTTGGTATTGAAGTAACTGCAGTATAAAACCAACCACATTCTTATGGGCAACCAATTTAAACATCGCGTATAAAAAACAGCGTAACTTTTTTGAAAATCAAGGTATTTTTGAAACTAAAAATATTTCCTATATAAAATGAGCGTTAAATTTAAATGTTCAAACCGTATTCAAAAATATTTTTTCGGTTTTCATGTTACAGCCGTATAAACCAACCACATCCTTATGGGAAACCAATTTAAACATCGCGTGGAAAAAAACAGCGTAACTATTTTGAAAAAATCAAGGTATTTTTGAAATTCAAAGTATTTCCTATATAGAATTAGCGCTAAATCTGAATTTTAAAATCGTATTCAAAAATATTTTTTTGGTTTTGAAGTAACTGCAGTATAAAACCAACCAATTTAAACATCGCGTGGAAAAAAACAGCGTAACTTTTTTGAAAATCAAGGTATTTTTGAAACTAAAAATATTTCCTATATAAAATGAGTGTTAAATTTAAATTTTCGAACCGTATTCAAAAATATTTTTTCGGTTTTCATGTTACAGCCGTATAAACCAACCACATCCTTATGGGAAACCAATTTAAACATCGCGTGGAAAAAAACAGCGTAACTATTTTGAAAATCAAGGTATTTTTGAAATTCAAAGTATTTCCTGTATAGTTTTAGCGCTAAATCTGAATTTTAAAGTCGTATTAAAAAATATTTTTTTGGTTTTGAAGTTACAGCACATCCTTAAGGGAAACCAATTTAAACATCACGTAGAAAAAAACAGCGTAACTTTTTTGAAAATCAAGGTATTTTCGAAAATCAAAGTATTTCCTGTATAGATTTAGCACTAAACCTAAATTTTCAAACCGTATTCAAAAATATATTTTTCGTTTTGAAGTTACAGCCGTGTAAATCCAGCCACATTGTTATAGGCAACCAATTTTAATATCGCCTGGAAAAAAGCAGCGTAACTTTTTTTTAAATTAAGTTATTATAGAAAATTTAAGTGTTTACTAAATTAAATTAAAAGCAGAATCAAATTTTTTAAACATTATTTCATTAGTTTGAAAAGATTTGTACTTATAGTGATGTAAACTCTGTTGATGTATTTCATATAAATATTTTTTGAAAATTTCACAACCAAAATATATCATAATCTAAAAAGTAAAATTAAATGCTAAATCCAAATTTTTTAATCGCATTATAAAAAACTTGTCTGTTATAAAGTTACAGCTGTTTAAAGTTAGTCACCTATTTACAGCCATATAATTTATTCCACGCGTAGTAAATTCGATGTAACTTTTTGGAAAATTTAGTTATTTTAGAATATTAAAGTTTTTCGTACATAAAATAAGCGCCAAATCTAAATTTTCGAACCGTATTAAAAAATATTTTTTTGTTTTCAAATTACAGCCATGTAAAAATACCTTCTTATGAGCAACCAATTTAAACATCGCGTGCAAGAACCAGTGTAACTTTTTTTTTAATTAAATTTTTATAGAAAATTTAAGTGTTTACTAAATTAAATTAAAAGCAGAATATAATTTTTTAGACATTATTTAAATAGTTTGAGAAGATTTGTACTTATAGTGATGTAAATTCAGTTGTATGTATTTCATACAAATAATCATAATATTTTTTTTAATTTGAAATTTTTTTTGTAACATAATCTACTATTTCTGAAGTCAAATTTAATGTGGAATGTGAATTTGCAAACAAAATTCAAAAAAACTTGCCCATTTTAAAGTTACAGCCGTTTATATTTAATAACTTTTGTTACACAGGTGTAATTGATTCATCACATTGGAAATTCCATGTAAATTTTTTATTAATTAACGTATTATTGTTAATTAAAGTTTTTCTTAAATAAAATTAAATGGAAAATGTAAATTTTTAAACCAAATTTCAAAAACTAAACTACTTTTTAAGTTACAGCTATGGAAACTAATACTTACCGAGTTGAATTATGGTATGTACATGGAAACTTATGTATAAATTTATAAATTTTATAAAATTAAATAGTATTAATGTTTTTTTTTGGACAAAATTAATTACAGAATCCTAATATTCAAACCGCATTTCCAAACTTAATCTAGATTTTTAGTTGCAGCTAAGCAAACTTACACCGAGTTGAAATATGCTATACACATGGAAATTTATATGTAACTTCTTAAAAAAAATGTAAAAAAATTAAAGTATTAATGAATTTTATATAAAATTAAATAAGTAATACGAATTTTCAAAATGAATATTAAAAATTGGACTAGTTGTTTAGTTACAGCTTTGCAAACTTACACCGAGTTGAAATATGGTATGCACATGGAAATTTATATGTAACTTCTGAAACAAAAAAAAGAGTATGAATGCTTTTCAGAAAAAAATAAATAAAGAATTCGAATGTTCAAACGGAATATCAAAAAGTGGACTAGTTTTGTAGTTACAGCTATGCAAACTTACACCGAGTTGAAATATGGTATGCCCATGAAAAATTATATGTAACTTCTGAACAAATTTAAAAAACTTAAAGAGTATTAATGCCTTTTAGATAAAATTAAATAAAGAATCCTAATTTTCAAACTGAATATCAAAAACTGGACTAGTTTTTCAGTTACAGATATGCAAACTTACACCGAGTTAAAATATGGTATGCACATGGACATTTATATGTAACTACTGAACAAATTGAAACAAATTAAAAAGTATTAATGACTTTTACATAAAATTAAAAAAATAATCAGAATTGTCAAATTGCAAATCAAAAACTAGTCTAGTTTTTTAGTATCAGCTATGCAAACTTACAGTTACCAAGTTAAAATATGATATGCGCATGTAAACGCATGTGTAACTTACAAGTTTAAATTATTTAGAGAGTATTAATGTTTTTCGAGTAAAATTAAATGAAGAATCCAGATATGCAAACCGCATCTTCTTATCATTGCCGGTTTTCTAGTTACAGCTGATTAAAACAACACAATAATTTCTAGAATAAAAATAAAAATGTTCGGATTAACTAAACCACCCCCAAAAAAATATAACAAACAACAAACTAAATTGCACTCGTTTGCTTCAATTCCCTCTCTGATTACACTGTACACATTCATTTTTTTGACGCCTGTGGAATTTTAACGAGCACCCCGAACAAACAGCCGCGCGCGCGCTATGAAAAAAAGCCCCCGTGTTTTCAGCACGGGATAAATTTAATCCGCAATTGTTTCCGCAAAAAAAGAGTGCCCTGCTGCCGTGCAGGAATTGTTTTAGTTTTGCGGGGCCGAAAGTTTGCGAATTAAAAACTAAAAACCTCCCCTCGGCGAGCGAGCGCGTGCATAATTAAAAATATCTCATCGTTTTAAAACAATAAGCTTGTTGCAGGATTTTTTTCTGTCTGCTGCGATGCTAAAAAGCGGGGGTTGGAAATTAGCTGGAGCTGGAGGGTGGCGGAATGGAGTCTTAATAGATGATACTGAGGGGGTGTTTTAAAGCTGAATGGTGTGATTATTAAAAGCGATGTTAAATGAGTTTTTTTTTAGCGAAATTAAAAATGTGAAACTCTTTTCATGTTATTAAATCTGTTTTTATCTCTATATACCTATGTCTTTAAGTATTTATGTCTTGCAAAATCTAGGCTTTTTCTTCCTCAACTACTGTCCATCCTTAGATTGACTGATACAAAGCATAAACAATGTTTTTAGTCTGTATTAAACATTGAGATATAAATATATGAAGATATAGCGGTAAATATCTCTATATATTTATATCTCTCTCTCATCGTTTAATTCAGACTAAAAACGTTGTATTTTTGAAGTTTATGCTTTGTATCAGTCAATCTCAGAATGGACAGTAGTTGAGGGAGAAAAAACCTAGATTTTGCAAGACATAAATACTACGACATAGGTATATAGAGATAAAAACAGATTTAATGACATAAAAAGAGTTTCACATTTTTAATTTCGCTCAAAAAAACTAATTTAAGAGAAACTTTTTAGATTTTTCGAAGTTGAAAGAAAATCATCACTCATTTTTACCTATATATCGATAACTCGTTTTGAATACGCCTATTTGGACAGTGTCTTGAAAATTTCGGAAAATAGATATCTTTGGATCTTTATATTTCTACTTCCTATCTGTCCATAAGTTTATTTGTCCATCCGTCTATCTCTCCCCTCATATAATATTGTAAGAAAGACAGTTTTCTTCTTGTTGTTCAGCCTTTCTATCGAGTACAGACTTACCTTGCTACTGAAATTGATTTTTCTCGATAACAAATAAAGAAATTAGAAATCTGTGTAGATACAAAAAATATATTTAATGCTGTATTTAAAAATACAAGTCTCATCTAAAATTAGTGATAGTTTTTCAAAATACAACCAAATTTCTGGCCAGTATTCCGCAAACATATGTTGAATCGTTTCTAGTCTCCATAAAAGAAAGCCTCATGTTCGTTAAGCGTAATAATAAATGACGCGCTACCTCCCCTAACAAAAGAAACTTTCATCCCGAAGCAATAACTGAGACGGCGCGCAATTTATCAAATAAATAGAAGTCTATTGTTGCGCGCCCGCCTTCTGTTTTACGTTCGAAACGCGGACCGGAATTTATCATCTTTCCGTTTTCGGCTCGCGCGCCTCGCGCCGCCCCCGCCCCGGAATATACTGGTGTCATTAATAATTTTGTATTAGATGTTGTTCTATTTATTTCCATTTATATTCCTCTTTGCGTCGCACTACGAAAATATGACGCCGTTTGTCTTGAGCAACGTTGGAATTAGCTAATCACTCGCAAGAACTGCGAGGGGCGGTTGTGATTAATATAGCCATCCTTTTTATGCAAAACTGGATTGAATTTACTAGAGAACAATGAGGGATATTTCACATTTCTCTATACACACTCGCATGTTAAAACTCGCAAAATAAAATAATAACCTTGTTTAGCATCGAACCTACTTGTATCCGAAGAAATTTATTTATTTATTTAAATACTCATGTAATTCGAGAAATTGTTTACACACAAAATTATAATTAACTGATTATAGAAAATCAACTAATTATCTATAATGGCTTCATTAATTTGTCGATGAGTAATCAGAAGATATTTACATTTTATTATATGAATATGAAATAATTTTGTAGGATCGTAAATCTTCCAAAAGAAAAAGAAAAATATGTTCTGTATCTATGCTATTTGTTGTGATATTGTACAGCACAACAAATAGCTTAAGGTCGTTATAGACAAGACAATTTCTTAGCTCAAAAGTTGTTCAAGAAATGATTTCATATATCTTCCTCCCATACAATTTGTCCTTATACAAATAGAACGCGTTATATTTTTCCATTCCATCTACCATCCAATTCAATATTTCAAATAATTTGCTGTATGATACTAGACAATTTAGATTGTCTCGTATCCTGACTAACTTTTGAGTCAAGAAATTGTCTTGTCTAAAACGACCTTTAGACACGGACACAGAAAATATAAAACAGAAACCCTCGAAAAGAAAAAATATAAACTAAACTTAATATATTTTTTATTCATCCGAGATTTTGTTATATATGTGTACTAAAATTACTGTAGATTAAAAAAATTAAAGCACATATGATGTTTAGTTTTATATTATTCAATTCTTAAGTTATTTGTCAGTGATATATAATTATAAAACATTTAAATTTCAGCAAGAATCTTCAAATTTCACCCTGAAACAAAATTTATATACAAATAAAAAACAACAGTTCATATTTATTAAACTCCAAAGTCTGACAAAAAACAGTTATTAGGTAACAATTCATCAATAATTGTGTAATAAGTACATTTTATTAAACAGTAGTAATACACAACAATAGCCGTTAATTAAAAGCCCCGTGTTTTCGAGGACATTCTTGGAATAACTGGGGCGTCACGTGCATCGCCGCTCTAATTAGTCACCATATGCTCCGCGCAATCCTCCTCGCTGTTCCTATAAAAAAATTACAAATTCGTGCCTCAATTAAATCGAACAATTGCGCCACTCGACACGTGACATGGGGCGGACATCTCAAACGAGTCGCCTAAAAACGTGCAGGAGGGTAATTAAAAATTGTTAAACATGATTAATTAGCATTTTCTTTTACCATTCAAAATCGTAATATTGTTATTCATAAATTAGATTGAATTCTCTATAATTAAATATACTTTTTTTTAGTAAGGTTCACAATTTAAAAAAACTTAGTTTAGATATTTTAATGATTTAAAATTATTATTTAAATATTGTCTTGTTAAAAAGTGCTTTACTAGTCAAATTCGTGTTAATTCCTAATGATACTTTTGTTTTACAAAAAATAGATATCTTTATTTTGATATACCTTCCATTATTTTTGTGTAACTGTAACATAAGATACATGCGTTTAAATACAGTCATGTTGTAAAGTGTCAGTATATATATATATATATATATATATATATATATATATATATATATATATATATACAAGATTATACATGCATTAAGAATCTAGTTCATCTAGCTCTAAATTAATATTTTTGAAAATATCTTCAAAAATAGTAAAATAGTAAAAGATATGTCTGTTTAAACGCTAATAGAGCAATTTTATTAATTACACTCTTTTTCAAAACTATTTTATTAGTAATATAATCTAACTATATTCAAAATTATGCATGTATAAAGAAAATAAATTATCTAATCCGGGTGTAAACAAAGATTTTTTTTAAATATCAATAGTAGTCTTCTTCAAAAATATTTTATTGGCCATCCAACCTATCTATATACAAGGTTATATATGCAATAAGAACTTAATTCATATATCTCTGGCGTGAACAAAGATTTTTTAAGATATCTTCAAAAATAGTAAAGATATGCCTGTTTAATCCCATATACAGCAATTTTGTCAATCAACTCAACTTCTAAAGTATTTTTATTAACAATTCAATGTATCTATATACAAGATTATGCATGTATGAAGAACATACATTATCTGACCATGGTATAAACTAAGATTGTCTAAGATATCTTTAAAATTGGTGAAGATATGCCTGTTTGAACGCCAATAGAACAATTGTATCAATAACACTCTTCTTCAAAAGTATTTTGTTAGTAATCCAATCTATCTATAGACAAGTTTATAGATGAATTAAGAACATAATTCATCTAGCCATGGCGTATATAAAGATTTTTGTAAATATCTTAAAAATCAGTGAAGATATTCCTGTTTATTCGCCCATAGATCAATTTTATTAATAACACTCTTCTTCCAAAGTATTTTATTAATTATCAAATCTATCTATATACAAGATTATGTATGCATTAAGAACACACATTTTTTGGCCCTAGTGTAAATTAAGATTGTTTAAGATATCTTCAAAAATAGTGAATATATGCTTGTATAATCGCCTATAGAGCAATTTTACCACCAACACTCTTCTTCAAAAATGTATATTTAATAATCCAATTTATCTATATACATGATTATGCATGCATGAAGTACATTCATTATCTGGCCCTGGTATAAAATAAGATTTTCTAAGATATATTTAAAATTACTGAAGATATGCCTGTTTGAACGCGAATAGAGCATTTTTATCAATAACACTCTTTTTCAAAATAATTTGTTTAGTAATCCAATCTATCTATAGACAAGTTTATAGATGAATTAAGAACATAATTCATCTAGCCATGGCGTAAATAAAGATTTTTGCAGATATCTTAAAAATTAGTAAAGATAGTCCTGTTTATTCGCCCACAGAGCAATTTTATTAATAAAACTCTTCTTCCAAAGTATTTTATTAGTTATCCAATCTATCTATATATAAGATTATGCATGCATTAAGAACACACATTTCCTGATCCTGGTGTAAATAAAGATTTTTTAAGACATCTTCAAAAATAATGAAGATATGCCTGTTTAATCGCCTATAGAGCAATTCTACCAATAACACTTCTTCAAAAGTGTTTTTATTAATAATTTAATGTATCTATATAGAAGATTATGCATGTATGAAGAATATACATTATTTGGCCCTGGTATAAATTAAGATTTTCTAAGATATCTATAAAATTGGTGAAGCTATGCCTGTTTGAACGCCAATAGAACAAGTTTATCAATAACACTCTTCTTCAAATGTATTTTTTGAGTAATCCAATCTATCTATAGAAAAGGATATAGACGAATTAAGAACATAATTCATCTATTTATGGCATAAATAAAGATTTTTGTAGATATCTTTAAAATTAGTGAAGATATTCCTGTTTAATCGCCCATACAGCAATTTTATCAATAACTCTTCTTCAAAAGTATTTTATTGGTAAACCAAACTATCTATATACTTGACTGTACATGCAATAAGAACTTAATTCATCTATCTCTGGCGTGAACAATGATTTTTGAAGATATCTTCTTTAAACATCAATAGAGAAATTTTATGAATAACACTTATTTTCAAAATTATTTTATTAGTAATTCAATATATGTATATACCAAATTATGAATGCATGAATAACATACATTATCTGGCCCTGGTATAAAATAAGCTTTTCTAAGATATCTTTAAAATTTGTAAAGATATGCCTGTTTGACCGCCAATAGAACAATTTTATCAATAACACTATTCTTCAAATATATCAAATATATTTTGTGAGTAATCCAATCCATCTATTGACAAATTTATAGATGAATTAAGAACATAATTCATCTAGCCATGGCATAAATAAAGATTTCTGCAGATATCTTCAAAATTAGTGAAGATATTCCGGTTTAATCGCCCATAGAGGAAATTTATCAATAACACACTTGTTCTAAAGTATTTTATTAGTTATCCAATCTATCTATATACAAGATTATGCATGCATTAAGAACACAAATTATCTGGCCCTAGTTAAACGAAACTTGGGCCATTTTATCAATAATATTCTTCTTCAAAAGTATTTTATTGGTAAACCAACCTATCTATATACAAGATTATACATGCAATAAGAACTTAATTCATCTATCTCTGGCGTGAATAATGATTTTTGAACATATCTTCAAAAATAGTGAAGATATTTCTCTTTGAACATCAATAGAGAAATTTTATGAATAACACATATCTCCAAAATAATTTTATTGGTAATCCAATTCTATGTATAAACAAGATTATGCATGCATTAAGAACATACAGTATCTGGCTCTTGTGAAAATAAATATTTTTTGAGATATCTTCAAAATTAGTGAAGATATGCCTGTTTGAACGCCAATAGAGAAATTTTACCAATAATACTTTTTTCGAAAGTATTTTATTAGTAATCCAATCTATCTTTATACAATATCATATATACATTAAGCACTTA
This sequence comes from Lordithon lunulatus, assembly GCA_963942505.1. Lineage (NCBI taxonomy): Eukaryota > Metazoa > Arthropoda > Insecta > Coleoptera > Staphylinidae > Lordithon > Lordithon lunulatus. Next base: position 34,103,916 of record OZ012675.1, read on the forward strand.
ATTCATCTAGCTATAGCTCGAACAAAGATATTTGAAGCCATCTTCAAAATTATTGAAGATATTCCTCAAAATTATTGAAGATATTCATGTTTAATCGCCCATAAAGCAATTTTATCAATAACACTCTTCTTCGAAAGTATTTTATTAGTTATCCAATCTATTTGTATTCAAGATTATGCATGGATTAAGAACATAGATTATATGGCCCTAGTTTAAACAAAGATTTTCGAAGATATCTTCAAAATTAGTTAAAATATGCCTGTTTGAAAGCCAATAGAGCAATTTTATAAATATCTCTTTTTAAAATGTATTTTTTTAGTAATCCAATCTATCTACATACAAGATTATGCATGCAATAAGAACGTAATTCATCAAGTCATGGCGAGAATAAATATTTTTGAAAATATCTTCATAAATAGTTAATAATATGCCTGTTTGAACGCCAATAGAGCAATTTTATTAATAACACTCTTCTTCAAAAGTATTTTCTTAGTAATTCAATCTATCTATATACAAGGTTATACATGCATTAAGAACTTAATTCATCTAGCCATGGCGTAAATAAAGATACTTGCAGATATCTTTAAAATTAGTCAAGATATAACCGTTTAAACGCCAATAAAGCAATTTTATCAAAAACACATAGAGGAATTTTATTAATAACACTCTTTTTCAAAAGTATTTAATTAGTAATGCAATCTATATACATACAAGATTATACATAAATGAAGAAGCTATTTCATCTAGCCATGGCATAAATAAAGATTTTTGCAGATATCTTCAAAATTAGTGAAAATATGCCTGTTTGAACTCCAATAGAGGAATTTTATTAATAACACTTTTTTTCAAAAGTATTTAATTAGTAATGCAGTCTATCTACATACAAGATTATGCATAAATTGAGAAGCTAATTCATCTAGCAATGGCATAATTAAAGATTTTTGTAGATATCTTCAAAATTAGTGAAGATATGCGTGTTTAAACGCCATGAAAGCAATTTTATAAATAACTCTCTTTTTCAAAAGTAGTTTACTAGTAATCCAATCTATCGATATACAAGATTATGCATGCATTAAGAACATAAATTATCTGGACCTTGTGTAAATAAAGATTTTTTAAGATATCTTCAAAATTAATGGAAGATATGCCTGTTTGAACTCCAATAGAGGATATTTATCATTAACACTCTTTTTCAAAAAAGTAATCCAATCCATCTATATACAATATTATACATGCAACAAGAACCTAATTCATCTAGCCATAGCATTAACAAAGATTGTTGATGATATCTTCAAAACTAATGAAGATATACCTATTTAAACGTCAATGGAGCAATTTTATCAATTATACTCTTCTTCAGAAGTATTTTATTTGTAATCCAATCTAACTATATACAAGATTGTTCATGCATTAGAAACTTAATGCATCTAGCCATAGCGTGAACAACGATTTTAAAAGATATCATCAAAATTAGTGAAGATATTTAAAAGCCCATAGAGAAATTTTACGAATAACACTTTGTTTCAAAAATATTTTATTAGGAAAGAAATCTATCTATATACCAGATTATAGATGTATTAAGAACATAAATCATATGAACCGGTTATAAACAAATAGTTTTTAAGGTATCTTCAAAATCAATAAAGTTATAAGATACTTGGGCCATTTTATCAATAATAGTCTACTTCAAAAATATTTTATTGGCAAATCAATCTATCTATAAAAAAGATTATAAATGCAATAAGTACTTAATTCATCTATCTCTGGCGTGAATAATGATTTTTGAAGATATCTTCAAAATTAGTGAAGATATGCCTGTTTAAACGCCATTAAAGCAATTTTATTAATAACACTCTTCTTCAAAAGTATTTTATTAGTAATAGAATTCATCTTTATACAAGTTTCTGGATGTATTATAAACATACATTATCTGGTCCTAGTGTCAACAAAGATATTTTAAGATATCTTCAAAATTAGTGAAAATATGCCTGTTGAACTCAAATAGAGGAATTTTACCAATAACACTCTTTTTCAAAAGTATTTAATTAGTAATCCAATCTATCTACTTACAAAATTATACATGCATTAAGAACTTAATTCATCTTCAAAACTAATGAAGATATGTCTATTTAAACGCCAATGCAGCAGTTTTATCAATTACACTCTTCTTCAGAAGTATTTTTATTTGTAATCCAATTTATCTATATACAAGATTATTTATGTATTAAAAACTTAGTTCATCTATCCATGGCGTGATCAATGATTTTCTCAGATATCTTCAAAATTAATGAAGATATGTCTGTTTAAATGCCATTAAAGCAGTTTTATAAACAACACTCTACTTCAAAGTATTTTAGTAGTAATCAAATCTATGTAAATAATAGATTATAGATGTATTTAGAAGATACATTATCTGGCCCTGGTGTAAAAAAAGATTTTTTAAGATAAGATCTTTAGAAACAGTAAAGATATGCCTGTTTGAACTCAAATAGAGGAATTTTATCAATAACACTCTTTTTCAAAAGTATTTAATTAGTAATCCAATCTTTTTACATACAAAATTATACATGCATTAAGAACTTAATTTATCTAGCAATAGCGTTAACAAATATTGTTGCTAATATCTTCAAAATTAATGAAGATATACCTGTTTAAACGCCAATGGATCAATTTTATCAATTGCACTCTTTTTCAGAAGTATATTTATTTGTAATCCAATCTATCTATATACAAGATTATTCATGTATTAGAAACTTAGTTCATCTAACCATAGCGTGAATAAAGATTTTTGAAGATATCTTCAAAATTAGTGAAGATATACCTATTTAAAAGTCCATAGAACAATTTTACGAATAACACTTTGTTTCAAAAGTATTTTATTAGTAACTCAATCTATCTATATAGAAGATTATAGATGTATTAAGAACATAAAACATATGGCCCTGTTATAAACAAAGATTTTTTAAGGTATCTTCAAAATCAGTAAAGTTAAACGATACTTGAGCCATTTTATCAATAATAGTCTACTTCATAAATATTTTATTGGCAAATAAATCTATCTATAAACAAGATTATACATGCAATAAGAACTTAATTCCTCTATCTATAGTGTGAATAATTATTTTTGAAGATATCTCCAAAAATAGTGATGATATTCCTGTTTGAATGAGTGTTATTAATAAAATTGCTCTATTCAATGAGCAATTTTATAATAACACTCATCTTCAGAAGTATTTTATTAGTAATCCAATGTATGTATATACCAGATTATGCATGCATTAAGAACATACATTATCTGGCCCTGGTGTCAACAAAGATTTTTTAAGATATCTTCAAAATTAGTGAAGATATGCCTGTAACTGTAACGCTAATGGTGCAGTTCCAGTTTGAGGATGGGCTCGGGATCAAAACAGTGAAGATTGTCCAGAGGACTACAGTCCCAATTAGTATTCACCTCAACTAACTAGGCTGCATTCTCGAGGCGAACCACCCATTCAGTCCAGTAAGCATGCGAACTATGGCAACGGAAGCTAGGGTGATGCCAAGCACTCGGGACCCAAGAGGAGGTGCCCGCACTGCGAAGGAAACTCGCAGTCATTGGAATTGTAAAATTATACAAATTGTAAATAAAAAATAACATAGTAATAAAAAATAATAATTTGTATATCTTCATTTTGATATACACGCCATTATTTTACTTTATTTTACATTAAGTTACTGCAATAATATGTTAATGATTTAAATTTTCATTTTGAATTTATCTTACTATCTTGCAATATAATTATAATTGTGATGTTATAATATAAATATCGTTTCTTGGGTGGGTAGCGCGAGGTTTAGATGGGTTGGGCGGCCGCACACATAAACCCTCCGGCTGAGGGGTGGCTGCAGGCGGAACGTGATCTAGATTAATGAAAGTATTCCGCTGACTAATTTATCTTGGAATTAAGATTAAGACGTCCCGAAACGTCTAAGTCTTAATTTGTCACTCGCCTCCGGTCCCGCTTCTTTTCCCCGTGCGCGCCCGATCTAAATTGCAAATGGATTTTCCGCACCGGAGCCCCCCACCGACAGAGGATCGATCGATTGAAGGGAGGAGGACACTTTTGTCTGAAAAGCTTGAAGAATGTACGGGAAAATATTAAGGTAGCATTAAAATTATTAAAATTATATTTATAGTGCTAAGTCTAGAACCAAAGGTAAAAGACAAAGATAATATATATATATATATATATATATATATATATATATATATATAGTGCTAAAACATAGTGTAACTATCAAAGTTGTTACACAACGCGCCCCAACTGACCACAACTAATTCAACACAACGCCTGACAATTGCAGAATTTTAAATTGAACATTATTTTTAAATTTAGAGTGAGAGAAATTGCATCGCTGTACGGCTATCTGAGTGAATAATCACCAGATATCAAATATTAATTAATATAAACTCAAAAATTCTCACCGGAGACTCAATGTTTAAGATTTAGTTTAACTTTCAACTTATTTCATAATAATGCGAGACAACCAAGCAATATAAAATAAAATATATAATAAAATTAAAGGACATTGTTCTATATTATTCACTGTTTTCAATTAGAGAAATATGTCCAGCATTTTTACTTTATCATACGTAGTATAGATCATAGTAGTAATAAATATTTACATTTAGCCTAAAACATATTTAATTTTCTTTATTTTGATATATCATCCATAATTATTGAGTGCTATTATCAGTAGATATATGCGTCTGAATGCAGAAATGTTCAATTAAAAACTGATCCCCATAGCGTTGGAAGGTAACATTGGACCACTCTATATTTTAGCGCTATAATTAAATATTTTTATTATTTTTATTTTTTTGTTGTATATGGATAAAAAATATTTAGAAAAATTCAAATAAAAATTGATGGTTTTTAAGGTGCCCATTAGATTGTACCATGCGATACCCGGCGCATCCACCATAATATTATTTATGCAATACATTTTTTTATCTTTATATCTTTCTAAAATATACAAAACAACTGAGTAATGAGTAATATAAATTTTAATGTAGTTCAAATATGTTACAAATCATATTTTAGTTGTGTTATTACACTTCAAGTTGTTGTGATTTGCATCACTGTTGGAAATGTTGACTCCTGGTTACAAGAACTGTTTATCTGTAACAGAAAAAAATGTGTTAATAAACATTCATACAATCAAAACTATTAATTTATAATAATAATAATAGACTTTATTCTCCAAGAATTTCGTAATAACAATACACAGATTTATATAAATCTAGTAGAAAAATCTAATGTTTATAATAATTATCTGTACCTATATAAAATAAACTGAATAAAATATAATTTGCCTGAGGAAAACGCCGCGTCCGTAAAATATGTTTTTCAGCGTGCCAAGCGGCAACCCTCGCTCGCGCAGTTTCTGCGATTTAAATAAAACATCTAATTTAAATTCCCTCTGTCTCCCGGCGAGCGCGTCCGCCGCCGCCGCCGCCCCGCGCGCCGCACACCTCGCCGGCAAGAAGTCGCGCAAAACAGTTGACAGGCGGCCATCTTAGCTTCCCCCTTTTTCCGACATTAATTTCGTTCCCTTTGTCTTTAATTTCTGTTTTAATTCCATGGCCGCTCCGGAGAGTTTTTCCCCTCTTATTTCAACCCTCGCGCCGCGGCGGCAGCTCCTTCTTCTCGCCCTCCACTCCCGGCGGAAGCGGGACGGAACGGGGGTGGCTGCTGAGGGAGCGCGGCGACGTCCACCCAACCCCTAGCTCGCGCAAGCACAACTTGCCGGAGTTACTCGCCTTACACACACCGGCGTGTGCCTGCCAACCCCCCCTTTTATACGTTTTATACTTCCAATTTGAGGATGGGGATGTTTTAGATTGAGGGGATGCTGCATGATGCGTTTAATATTTTATTGAAAAAAATCTATCATACTTTTCTAATAAAGCAGTACCGTTTGAAAAGTATTAATATCACAAAATATAATAAGCCGGAAAAAAAAAACTTTATAAAACAAGCTGTTGGTTTTTAGTCGATATCTCCGAAAAATATACTACCACCATAATTGGTTTTCTATATAATCTTAAAGTAGATTAATCAAGCTTTCCAAAACTGTATCACATATATTATTTTTATTACGGGAAACTATTTTTATGGCTTAGTGAAAAAAAAAATGAATATTAGTTATCTCTAATTCTATCGTTAATAACAATGTTTAGTCTTCAGTTAATGTTTATCAAAATGCAATCATTATGGAATCATTTTTATTATTATCTGAAAATAGATGTATCACGCTACACAAAAATATGTCACAATGGCTTTTATATTATACGAAGTAGTAGTTACAGCTTACTGAAAAATTTTGAATATGTCGATTTATCCTGAAAATTCAAGTGTTTTCAATCAATTTTAATATTTGGATTCTATTTGTACAAAAGAATATAATTTGAGAATTTCAGATTTTCAGTTTTTTTTTCATAGGCTGAAAAAATATTAAAAAAACAAGCTGAAAACATTATCTTATTATAAATTAATCGGGCTATGCAAAAACATATTAGAATCCTTTTTATCTTCTATTAAATAGGAGTTACAGCTTACTGAAAAATCCTGAAAATGTTGATTTTGACTGAAAGATCAAGTTTTTTCAATCGACTTCAAATTTTATATTTGGATTCTATATACTCTAATGAATGTATTTTGAGAATTTTAGAATTTTTTTTCAGATAGTTTTTCGTTGTGCCTGAAAGAATTTCGGAAAACAAGCTGTTGGTTTTCAGTTGATATCTCCGAGAAATATACTACCAACATAAATATTTTTCTTTGTAATCTTAAAGTAGATTAATCAAGCTATCCAAAACTGTATCATACATAGTTTTTTTTTACGAGATACTAGTTTTACATATTATTGAAAAATAATGAATATTAGTTTTCAGGCGAATTCATTTATAGATAATTCAAAAAGTTGTGGCTGAAAACGGCTGAAAATCGCCTCCGATGTTCAAAATAATACCTAAAATGATTATGCAAAATTTCAGATCGATCGGAAACACAAAAATTTGAAACTGAAAAAAATAGAAGTTACGTTTTTTAACAAAATTTGTCACTTTTCAATTTTCCTTTAAATTTGCATATGTATTATAATTGATCAAATAAACAATATTTTGAAGGTTTTACTCGTTTCAGACTTTTAGTTTTTCAGTTATGATTGTAAAACCACTGAAAACATGGTCGTAGTTTTTAATCGATATTTCAAAAAGTTGAATAGTATTGTAACTATTTCTATTATTATCTGAAAATTGATTTATCGGGCCATCCAAGAACATATTAGAATCCTTTTTATCTTCTATGAAATAGGAGATACAGCTTACTGAAAAATCCTGAAAATGTTGATTTTGACTGAAAAATCAAGTTTTTTCAATCGACTTCAAATTTTATATTTGGATTCTATATACTCTAATGAATGTATTTTGAGAATTTCAGAACTTTTTTGCAGCTAGTTTTTATTTTATACCTGAAAAAACTTCAGAATATTAGCTACTGGTTTTCTTTGGATAACTCCCAAAAATATACTATCATCATAAATAGTTTTTTTTGTAATCTTAAAGCAGATTAATCAAGCTATCCAAAACTGTATCATACATTTTTTTTCTTAAGAGATACTAGTTTTACAGCTTACTGAAAAAGAGTGAACATTAGTTTTCAGGCGAATTCATTTGTAGATAATTCAAAAAGTTGTAGCTGAAAACGGCTAAAAAATTATTTTTCTTTGTAATCTGAAAGTAGATTAATCAAGCTATCCAAAACTGTATAATACATAGTTTTTTTCTTACGAGATACTAGTTTTATAGCTTACTGAAAAAGGATGAATATTAGTTTTCAGGCGAATTCATTATATATATACAGTTTTGGATTGTCTGATTAATATACTTTTAAATAATATAGAAAAATATGTATATTAGTACTATATTTTTCAGATATATCGACTGAAAACCAATATTTGGGTATTTTTCAAGCTTAAGAAAAAAAACTACCTGAAAAAAAATCTGAAATTCTCAAAATATATTCATTGCAGTAAATATAATTCTGCTAGTGATTTAATTTCGTTTTTGCTTTTCAAAAACAAAATTTGAATATTACATTACATTTCAACAGTTCAAATATAACAAATGTTCATTCTGAAATATTTTCGTTAGATTCTTTTAACAGCAGGGCACACGAGAGGAGGCAATTACGTCTTTCGACGGGGGTGTAGGCGGTGAGGAGGCTGGGGGGTTGGTGCGCGCGTTACATAATTCAGTTCTTAAACTCGAACTTATATATCCGGGGCCCTGGGTAATTATAAATTTTGCCAGCGCCGTCGCCCGCTTTAAAAACTTAAAACTGCGACGACGAGGGGCGCCTGCAGGTTTTCAGAAGTTCCGAATGCAAAGACAAAAACGCCCCAGTTGGATAGAAAGGATATTACGCGATAGAACGCACTCTATTTAATAAGTAAATATAAAATAATCACATATGAAAACCCTATTTTACTAATAAGTTGCTTACAAAACTATTAGCTTTATTTTTCATCAATATCAATTTTTGGAATTGCTTGTAGACAAAAGTAAATTTTCTAGACTGTCCCTCCTGAAGGAGTAAATAAGTCCTTTATTTAGCATAACCACACAAACAAATCATCGTTTCTACTAAATAACAACCCTCAACCCACCTGCCACGAAACAGAATTAGTAAATATATCTACCAAATATTCGTAGCAAATTATTCTTGCATTAATTAATTATGAAATTAGTGTAATTTAAATTATTTTTCTACATGCATTTGCTAGATATAGCTATTAAAATGTGACTATATAATACACGTTTACTAAAAATAATATGAACTTGTAAATTTTCAATGTCCTCCCTTCTGAGTTGCTAAAGATGTTAATCTATTTTTTGTAGCTAATTATTCCTACATAAACTAACTATAAAAATCGTGTAGTTTCAATTGATAGTTAGATAGAGTAAAATGTGACTCTATATACTACACAATTACAAAAAAAAATTTGAACTTGTAAGTTTATAATATCCTCATTTTTGAATTGGCAAAGATATCTATCAAATTTTTACAGCTACTATTCATGCATCTATTAGCAATGAAAATCATGTAGTTTACATTGTTTCTCGTAATTTATTTGTTAGTACAGCGATTCAAATGTCATGCTATATACTACACAATGAAAAAAATTGAGTACTTGCAAATAAATAATGTCCTCCCTTCTGAGTTGGTAAAAATATCAATCAAATTTTTATAGCGAATTATTTCTGTGTGTATTAACAACGAAAATTTTGTAGATTAATTTTTTTTATAAATGCATTTGCTAGACAGAGCGATTCAAATGTGCTGCTATATACTACACAATTACAAAATTGTAATCCCTGTAATTTTCCTAATTACACCCTATTTCACTTATATAAACTTGTTGTATAGTTTATTAGTTGAGATAGTTATAACCAATCCATAGTAATTTTAAAAATTTGTAATTTATTTATAAAAAAAATTTAAATTTGCATAATTTTCTATACTCTTTCAGTTAGATTTTCAGTTTTAAAGTAAATAAATAATAGCCGTAGTAGCTAAACTTGCAAGATAATTTATGTGTGTTAAATAAGGGGTGAATCGGACATTATATAAATTAAAGAAAACATCAACCCTCTCGCGGTGTGGCGTGCCGGTATCTTGCGGTGCTGGTTAAATAGAAGACGCCGCAGACGCGACCGAAGCGTCGCGACGACGACCCCGCGTAACGTGCTCACCCTTTACCTAGTTATACACATCACACGAACGCCCACCCCCCCTAACACACACATACAAAAGTCACCCCATGTCAGAATACGAACCCTCCTGCATCCCGTTCGCCCCATATGTGGACGCGATGCTGCGTGTCGCTCGCACGGCGTAATTGATATTTTAAAATGGCGAGAGCTGGGTACTACCCCAACAAAAAAAATATCATTCAAATGCTGTTTAATACTAAACAGTTTTAAAACAATAATATTTTAATGATAATAAGTAATTTTCAATGTTATTGATATAAGTAAGTTTGTTACAGTTATGACAACAACACTGTTAGAAATATATATTTTTTTTAAATACTTGTATCTATATCATCGCAATGGCCTTCACGTTGTAAAAGAGAAAAAGTTAGAGAAGTTAATTCTCTCGATATAGCATAGAAAATATTTAAAATAATCAGAAAGGTGGAATTCGCCGGCATGTAAATTCTCACTCCTCAAGAGCTAATACCAAACGGACTGCGCGTTTACCAACCGAGGCAGGATATGTTTTGCTAAAAACTAAAGATAATATATTATTCATCATAGAACATAGAGTTAAATAAAATAAGTTGTATGTATTCAAATTCAAAAACCAAATATTTTCGTTTCCTAGGAAGACATAGTAAGGAATTACATAAATGACATGGGTAACTTTGTGTAGCTATATCTTCAAAACTAGAAGATATATATTGTTCACTATAGAAAATTCAGCTTCCCTATTAAATATTGTTACATAAAAATGTAAATATCTTCACATATTTTCATTTTGTCGAAAGATATATTAAGGAATGACACGACAATCCTTTACAAAAGACATGGGTAATTTTATGTAGCTATATTTTCAAAACTAGTAGACATATATTGTTCACGATAGAAAATTCAGCTTCCCTATTAAATTCTGTTATATAAAAGTGTATATATCTTTAAATATTTTCAGTTCGTCGAAAGATATGGTAAGGAATGTCACGAAAAACCTTTACAAAAGGCATGGGTAATTTTATGTAGCTATATCTTCAAAACTAGTAGACATTATATTATATTATTATTCACGATAGAAAATTCAGCTTCCCTATTAAATTATTTTACATAAAAGTGTATATATCTTCAAATATTTTCATTTTGTCGAAAGATATAGTAATAAATCACACGACAAGCCTTTACAAAAGGCATGTGTAGTTTTATGTATCTATATCGTCAAAATTAGTAGACATATATTATTCACGATAGAAAATTCAGCTTCCTCATTAAATTCAGTTACATAAAAGTATATATCTTCAGATATTTACATTTCGTCGAAAGACATAGTAAATAATGACACAAAAAGCCTTTACAAAAGGCATAGGTAACTTTATGTAGCTATATCTTCAAAACTAGTAGACATATGTTGTTCACGATAGAAAATTTAGCTTCCCTATTAAATTCAGTTAGATAAAAGTGTATATATCTTTAAATATTTTTATTTCATCGAAAGATATTGTAAGGAATGACACGAAAAACCTTTACAAAAGGCATGGGTAATTTTATGTAGCTATATCTTCAAAACTAGTAGACATATATTGCTCACGATAGAAAATTCAGCTTCCATATTAAATTCTGTTACTGAAAAGTGTATATATCTTCAAATATTTTCATTTCGTCGAAAGATATAGCAAGAAATCATACGACAAGCCTTTACAAAAGGCATGTGTAGTTTTATGTATCTATATCTTCAAAAATAGTAGACATATATTGTTCACGATAGAAAATTCAGCTTTCTCATTAAATTATGTTACATAAAAGTGTATATATCCTCACATATTTACATTTCGTCGAAAGATATAGTAAGGAATGACACAAAAAGCCTTTACAAAAGGCATGGGTAATTTTATATAGCTATATCTTTAAAACTAGTTGACATATATTGTTCACGATAGAAAATTCAGCTTCCTTATTCAATTCTGTTATATAAAAGTGTATATATCTTCAAATATTTTCATTTCGTCGCAAGCTATAGTAAGGAATGTCATGACAAGCCTTGACAAAAAAACATAAGTATCTCTATGTAGCTATATCTTCAAAACAAGTAGATATATATTATTAACGATAGAAAATTCAGCTTCCCAATTTAATTTTGTTATAAGAAAGTGTATATATCTTCACATATTTTCATTTCGTGGAAAGATATAGTAGGAATTGACACGACAAGCCTTTACAAAAGGCATGGGTAACTTTATATAGCTATATCTTCAAAACTGGTAAAGATATATTGTTCATGATAGAAAATTCAGCTTCCCAATTAAATTTTGTTATATAAAAATGTATATATCTTCACATATTTTCATTTTGTCGAAAGATATAGTCAGGAATGTCACGACAAACCTTGACAAAAAAACATAAGTATATTTGTGTAGCTATATCTTCAAAATTAGTGGATATATATTATTCACGATAGAAATTTCGGCTTCCCTATTAAATTCCGTTATATAAAAGTGTATATATCTTCAAATATTTTCATTTCGTCGAAAGATATAGTAAGGAATGTCACGACAAGCCCTGGCAAAAAAGCATAAGTATCTCTGTGTAGCTATATCTTCAAAACAAGTAGATATATATTATTAACGATAGAAAATTCAGCTTCCCTATTCAATTTTGTTATAGGAAAGTATATATATCTTCAAATATTTTCGTTTCGTTGAAAGATATAGTAAGGAATGATACGACAAGGTTTTACAAAAGGCATGAGTAACTTTATATAGCTATATCTTCAAAAATAATAAACGTATATTATAGATGATAGAAAATTCGGCTTCCCTATTAAATTCTGTTATATACAAGTGTATATATCTTCACATATTTTCATTTCGAGGAAATATATAGTAAGAATTGACACGACAAGCCTTTACAAAAGGCATGGGTAACTTTATATAGCTATATCTTCAAAACTGGTAAAGATATATTGTTCATGATAGAAAATTCAGCGTCCCTATTAAATTTTGTTATATAAATGTGTATATATCTTCACATATTTTCATTTCGTGGAAAGATATAGTAAGAATTGACACGACAAGCCTTTACAAAAAAAAATATAGTAAGGAATGATACGAAAAGCCTTTACAAAATGCATAGGTAACTTTATGTAGCTTTATCTTCAAAACTAGTAGACATATATTGTTCACGATAAAAAATTCAGTTTCCCTATTCAATTCTGTTACATAAAAGTGTATATATCTTCAAATATTTTCATTTTGTCGAAAGATATGTTAAGGAATGACACAACAAGCTTTTACAAAAGCTATGGGTAACTTTATCTAACTATATCTTTAAAACTAGTAGACATAACTTGTTCACGATAGAAAATTCATCTTCCCTATTAAATTTCGTTATATAAAAAGGTATATATCTTCATATATTTTTATTTTGAAGAAAGATATATAGTAAGGAATGACACGACAAGCTTTGTACGAAAGGCATGGGTAACTTTACGTAGCTATATCTACAAAACTAGTAGAAATATAATATCCACGGTAGAACATTCAGTTTCCTTACTTAATTTTGATAAAGGAGATCAACAATATCTTCAGATAATACTACTGCATTATTTAATCTGGTAGCTTTGTAAACAATTAACACATTATTTCTTTTAAAAAAAGTAGTATTCACAACTGTCGGTTTTAAATTTGTGAACACCGCCTTCCATTGCAGCGTATCTCCCTCCCGGCAGCCCTTAATAAAAAAGGGTTCTGGAATATTTATGCAGCGAGGCGAGGGTGTAATTAGGAAAAGACGGAGAACGGAATAAAGCGGCGGGGCGGCGCGCGGGCCGGAGGGTTCTGATAAAAACTTTGATGGCATTAGCGCCGTCGGGAGGGGGGGGGGGGTGGTACGGCCGGGCGGAGGAGAAAACGGGACGACATAATGAAGAAGGCGGCTAATTAAAACACCAGAGTCGCGCCAACCACCCCGCTTTGCCAGCCCAGCATTCTTTATAGTACAGAAAGGTTAACGATTTTATTTTTGCCATCTTTTATATTTTTAATGGCATCATATAGTCAGAATTTATTATATATAAAAATTATTTGTAGCATTTTACTACTACTATGAAATTTTATGTAATGTATACAACTTTATAATTCATTTATTTGCATTTTTGCTGATAAAACCTTATTTTATAGTCCACTGGCCGTATGGGCTGGGCAAAGACGTGTCTAAAGATCCCAAGCAGCAGCCATTCATCCTGATTAAAATTTAATCAAGCACGCGGGGTGGTGTGCAAAACGATAATTAATTTTTAAAGCAATCGGCGTTGTGGTAACGACCCTGGCGGTGGTTAGAATAACAACAGTAATTTAATACGGGTATACAGTTTTTTTTAAATAAAACAATCAACATTAAATCAAAACTATTCGCATCCTCTGCGTACAGTGAATTTTTTTTGGGATGTAATTTAAGTTAAATGCAAACGTATCCGGAACTATTAAAATATATATGTATCTATACAATTAAATATTGAAAAAAGATATATATATATATATATATATATATATATATATAAATATATATATACATATATTAAAATTTATATTATTACTTATTATTATAATTATAACAGTATATTAGTATTATTTTTTGTAGATGGTATGAATATAAATTGTTACTTTTTATATAAATGTACCCCATATTTTACAGAATCTCAATTCATCCGCGCCCTATCGATCAAGGCGAGTCGGAGGAGAGAACGCTAGTTCGCAAATATTGCGCGAAATAATTCCTACTTCTGTGTGTTTTATCAGAGATAGGGCCAATTGGATAACTTCGCCGCCCCGGGCGAATTTTAAATTGCCAGCTCAACTTTATATTACTTTACTTATCTAAATTGAGCCAATATTACGTTTCGAATGTTTTACAGCTTTATAATAACTTAGTTAACATCGAACGTTCCACCCTGAAAACTTTTCTGAAACACACACACATATCTACTAGCTTACACACATACATTCACAGTTGGAATGCTCGTGGGGTGAATTCAATTATTCAGATGTACTCATTAATAAAAATTCAACAAATTCGTACGGTTTTAATAATAAGTAGCTGTTTATTGAAATAACTTACCATATGTGTGTGATTTATTAATTTTATTTATTTCACCAGATGGCGTTAAACTGTCTCTATAGAGAGAAAGTTGCATTATACTGTTATTTATACTTTTTATATACATCACAGGAGTTATTTATACTTTTTATATACATAACAACAGTAATTTCTACATTTTATATACATAACAACAGTTATGTATCCTTTTTATATACATAACAACAGTTATTTATACTGTTTATATACATAACAACAGTTATTTATACTTTTTATATACATAACAACAGTTATTTATACTTTCTATATACATAACAGCAGTTATTTATAATTTGTATACATATAATAACTATATTTTTTAAATAATGAATATTTTTCATATATTTTCATAACAAATATCCATTGATAATCAAGAAATAATACTCATAGCTAATAAAATCAATTATTTTCTGCACAAAAAATGCATGCTGCATTTAAATTTACAATCAATACTTATATATCTTTACCAGATTTGAAGATATATAGCTTTAATCACAAATAAAACAACATTACAGCATACATATCATTGCTAACTGTAAAATAATGTTGTTACATACTGTTTACTGACTAATTCCGAAAGAAGAATATTTGCTAAATTCAGATTTGCACTTTGAATTCGTATATCTTCACAGGTTTTGAAGATATATAGCTTCAACTACATACAAAAATATTGAACTATTTGAATTAACAGCTAAATGCCATTGTTAATCGTCAAATAATGCGTTACGTTAATGCTTATGGATATATTTTGAAAGAAAAATGTCTTATTATTGTTATATCTTTACGAGTTTTAAAGATATATAGCTTAAAACACAAACAGAAACATTTATTAACTAATATTTTGCTAAATGTCATTGCTAATCTTAAAATAATGCGGTAACTTAATTGTTATTGATATATTTTCAAAGAAAAATGTCTACTGAATCCAAATTTGGGCTTATTATTGTTATGTCTTTACGAGTTTTAAAGATATATAGCTTAAATCACAAATAGCAATATTTATTAATTAATGTTTTGCTAAATATCATTGCTAATCGTAAAATATTACGGTAACTTAATTTTTATTTATATATTTTGAAAGATAATGGATCCAAATTTGGGCTTATTATTGTTATATCTTTAGGCGTCTTGAAGATATACAGCTTAAATCACAAAGAGCAACATTTATTAATTAATGAATTGCTAAATGACATTGCTATTCGTAAAATATTACGGTAACTTTTATTGATATTTTTTTAAAGAAAAATATCTTCTGAATCCAAATTTGGGCTTAGTATTGTTATATCTTTATGATTTTTAAGATATACAGCCTAAATCACAAATAGCATCTTTATAAATAAATATTTTGCTAAATCTCATTGCTAATCGTAAAATAATGCGGTAAATTAATTCTTATTGCTATATTTTGAAAGAAAAATGTCTGCTGAATCCAAATTTGGGCTTAGTATTGTTATATCTTTACTAGTTTTAATGATATACAGCTTAAATCACAAATAGTAACATTTATTAATTAATGTTGTGCTAAATGTCATTGCTAATCGTAAAATAATGTGTTAACTTAATTCTGATTGACAAATTTTAAAAGAGAAATGTCTGCTGAATCCAAATTTGGGATTAGTATTGTTATATCTTTATGCGTCTTGTAGATATATAGCTTAAAACACAAATAGTAACATTTGTTAAATAATTGTTTGCTAAATGTCATTGCTAATCATAAAATAATACGGTAACTTAATTCTGATTAATATATTTTAAAAGAAAAATGTCTGCTGAATCCAAATTTTAGCTTAGTATTGTTATATCTTTGCGAGTTTTAAAGATATACAGCTTAAATCACAAATAGCAACATTTATTAATCAATTTTTTGCTAAATGTCATTGCCAATCTTAAAATAATGCGGTAACTTAACTCTTATTGCTATATTTTGAAAGAAAAATGTCTGCTGAATCCAAATTTGGGATTAGTATTGTTATATCTTTACGAGTTTTAAAGATATACGGCTTAAATCATAAATTGCAACATTTATTAAGTAATGTTGTGCTAAATGTCATTGCTAATCGTAAAATAATACGGTAACTTAATTCTTATTGATGCGTTTTGAAAGAAAAATGTCTGATGAATCCAAATTTGGTCTTAGTATTGTTATATCTTTACGATTTTTAAAGATATACACTTTAAATCACAAACAGCAACATTTATTAACTAATGTTTTGCTAAATGTCATTGCTAGTTATAAAATAATGCAGTAACTTTATTCTTGTTGATATATTTTGAAAGAAAAATATCTGCTGAATCCAAATTTGAGATTGGTATTGTTATATATTTCCGCGTCTTAAAGATATACAGCTTAAATCAGAAATAGGAACATTTATTAATTAATGTTTTGCTAAATTTCATTTCTAATCGTAAAATAATGTGGTAACTTAATTCTTTTTGGTATATTTTCAAATAAAAATGTCTGATGAATACAAATTTGGGCTTAGTATTGTTATATCTTTAAGAGTTTTAAAGATATACAGCTAAATCACAAATAGAAACAGTTATAAATTATTGTTGTGCTAAATGTCATTGCTAATCGTAAAATAATATGGTAACTTAATTCTTATTAATATATTTTGTAAATAAAATGTCTGCTGAATCCAAATTTGGGATTAGTATTGTTATATCTTTACGCGCCTTAAAGATATACAGCTTAAATCACAAATACCAACATTTATTAATAAATTGTTTGCTAAATAATATTGCCAAACGTAAAATTAAACTGATATATAATGATTATTGATATATTCTTGAAGAAAAATATCTACTGGATTCAAAATTACACTTTGAATTGACATATCTTTATATCTTTCAAAGATATACAGATTCTAACACATATAAAACTATTAATCAATAAAATTATCGACTATAGGTGATTGCTAATCATAAAATAATTTCAATAAGTAATGACTATTGATATTTTTTGGAAGAATAATGTCTCGTAAATTTGAATTTGCATTCATTATAGAAATATATTTACATGTCTCGAAGATATAAAGCTTCAAACAAAAATTAACATACTTTTTTTTAAATATAGTTAACTAAATTTCTATGCTAAGTGTAAAATAATGCTGATAGCTAATGAATTTATTTATTATATAAATGTAAAATGTATGCTGAGTTCATATTTGTATTGACTATTGTCATATCTCTACGTATTTCGAAGATATAAAGCTTCAAATAGCAACTAACATACTGTTTCTAGATTTATTTAACTAGATTACACTGTTAACTATAAGATAAAGCTGCTAGCTAATGAATTTATTTATTTTCTGAATGAAAAATGTATGCTGAGTTTATATTTGTATTCCCTATTGTCATATCTTCGCGAGTTTTGAAGATATAAGACTACAAGCATGAACTAAAACAATTTTTATTTTTATTATTATATATTACCTTATGATGCTTCAGTTTGTATCTCACTGATAAACATTTTCATTTAACTTATTGTTATGTTATTAGAAAAACAATTTACTGCAGTTCTCAATAACACCCCTCTCAAGAATGTACACTAAATACTTTTCTTGGTAATATGAAAATGAAACCGTCGCCGGGGTATTAAAAATCAATAAGAGCCGAGAGCGCGCCGGGTTCTTATAAAACCCCGCGCGCGATATAATTTATAAAATGTATTCACCCCTCCGGCGCCCCAGGAAGAAAATGTCCGCCCGTCGCCGCGCCGTGCTCGCCCCGCCGCCCCTGCCAGCCCCCGAGAATCCATCAGGCCGCCCGGCAATTAAGACCCCGAATTCAAATTTTATTCATTATAAATTGCCGGCGTATAAAACGAGCTTCTTTGAGAAGCGCCAATTTAAAGTTTCCTCCTGCTCGAGCATTCCGGGGAGAGACAGAAAATGGGAGGCTTTGTGCCACCACACGGAGAGCGAGGGATTATATTTGGTATCGAAATTGATTATTTGTTCTTTCTATAGACGAATGAAAATTTAAATATACAATACCAAACGTAAAATCTTCTCCTTTACAAAACAATTCAAAAGACAAATAGAAACATTTGTTAAAAATTATATCGCACGCGGGATTATATTTGCTATATATTATAATTATTTGATAAATGTCATTGTTAATCGTAAAATAATGTGTTAACTTAATTTTTATTTATATATTTTGAAAGAAAAATGTCTGCTGAATTCAAATTTGGTCTTACTATTGTTATATATTTACTAGTTTTAAAGATATACAGCTTAAATCACAAATAGCAACATTTATAAATTAATGTTTTGCTAAATGTCATTGCTAATCATAAAATAATGCGGTAACTTAATTCTCATTTATATATTTTGAAAGAAAAATGTCTGCTTAATCCAAATTTGGTCTTATTATTGTTATATATTTACTAATTTTAAAGATATATAGTTAAAATCACTAATAGCAACATTTATAAATTAATGTTTTGCTAAATGTCATTGCTAATCTTAAAATAATGCGGTAACTTAATTCTGATTGATATATTTTGAAAGAAAAATGTCTGCTGAATCAAAATTTGGGCTTAGTATTGTTATATCTTTACAAGTTTAAAGATATACAGCTTATTCAAATGTTTTTCATTGTAACTTATAATAGTTGCTCTCCTAGACATTTTTTTTTTTTGCTGTGAGAAAATTATACTAAAAGCTTATTAGCATATAAGTAGAATGGTGGTAGTTTCAATAAATCATTAATAATAGATTAACATGGTTTTGTTCAGTACTTTCCTGATTCTATTGCAGGAACCACCTGAACCACCTGAATTTCATTAAATAGTAATATTATGTTTATTATTATAATTAAGTCTCTTACTGACATTTTATGGGAACCAAACAATAAATGTACCAGCAGACACTCAGTAATGCAAAATTAAAGACAGTCTTTAGCACACAGTCTTTAATAAACGGGGATGAAAAAGACTCGTATAGAAAATTACAGACATTTGAAGTGCGAGGGGGGGCCTTCAAATAATTAATGAGGACTATTTAAGAAAGCGGTGGGAGCGGGCGCACGTGGGGCCGCGTGGAGAACACGCCACGTTTCTTTCCAGTGCTCGCGCGAAGAAGAAACCGCCCCCCAGCCCCGCGCACGTTACGAATTGCTGGGGCTGTGATGGATCGAGACAGTAACGCGCGGTAATTAATAATATCCGTTTTCGGGGGCGAGAGGAGTAAGAAAACGCCGAAGAAGTTGCAAGTACAAAACGAAAATTAATGGCGTTCGTTAGGGGTGGAATGATAGGGGGAGAGCCATCCGCTTCGGTTTTAATGTGAGCATCAATTTTTAAGAGGGAGATAAATCTACTCGCCATCTAAAAATTTAGGGCTACTTCAACCCGGTGTAACTTTAAAACAAAATTTTATTTTGGAATGCGATTTAAAAATTTGATTTCCGTATTAAATAATAAATTAAAAATTATTATATTCCTAATTTTAGAAAATATTGTACATTAGAGGCGATATTTAGAAAGGAACTGTTTTATGTTAGAGACTTTACACTTTAAACTGCTATAACTATAAAACTAAATCGAATTTAAATGTATAGTTTGGAAATTTTAAATTCCCGGGATATTTTCAATAAGAAAAATTGCTTTAAAAAATAAAATAGTGTTAGAAAAATAGATTATAGTTGACATTTTATAGAAAAAGTGTGACTTTTGTGTAGTTTAAAAACTGCTGTAACTATAAAAGTTGATAGAATTTCAAAATGTAGTTGGATGATTTGAATTCCTCATAATATTTTCAATAAGAAAAGTGCCTTTCCAAAAATATGTATTAGAAAAAAAATCGATTACAGTAGACATATTATAGAAAAAGTGTGAAATATGGTATATTTGAAATCTGTACTTTGAACCGCTGTAACTATAAAACTCAATAGGATTTGAAAATATAGTTAGGAAATTTGAATTCCCCGTTATATTTTCATTAAGAAAAGTGCTTTTAAAAAAAATACTAGCAGACATTTTATAAAAAAAGTGTGACTACTGTGAAATTTCAAAAACTTCGAAATAAAGTTAGCAAATTTGAATTCCCGATTATATTTTTAATAAGAAAAGGCCATTAATATTTTTTTTTCTCTAAGAAAAATAGATAAAAACAGACATTTTATAGAAAACGTTTGAATTATGTGAACTTTAAAAACCGTACACTTTAAAGTGATGTAACAGTTGACCTAATAGTTATTTTTAAATCTAGTTTGAAAATTTGACTTCCCCTTTAAATTCTAAACTAGAAGTTAGTTTACATTCTCGAGTAAAGTTAGTAATGTGCACTAGAGGCGACATTTTGAAGCAACTGTATTTTTTTACAAATATAAAATAATGCTGTATATTTTAAACTGTTGTAACTATAACTAAAACATTAAACATAATTTCAAAATTTTGTTAGTAAAATTTAATTTCCCATTAATTTATCAAGAAGAGTAATCAAGTAATTTATTTAATTAATTATTCACAATATTGTGATAATTGCAGTCAAACGAGTGTATAGCTAAAAACTAATTGAATAAATAATTTTGTATGAATGTCCACATAAAAATATACAAAATTATGCCTAATAGTAAACTAAACATATTTTCAAAATTAAGTTAGAAAACTAAATTTTCCATTAAATTTTTAAAAAAGAAATTCAGTTATTCACACATATTTTTTTTATAACTGTCACCTTAAAAATCTGCATTAAATTATTATCTTAATTTTCATACAAATTACTTGATGCTACCTGCTACATACATCCTGCTCAATTTACTATGCAGTTCCACCCTGTGGAGGATGTAACTTTTTCAGCTGACTTAAGAATTATCGTCGTGTTTTCCTGCGGCTCTATCTCATCCAGCTCTATCCGTTTCTAGGTTTTGTATTAAGGACGCGTGCTAATGTATATACATGTATGTCTCTGTGTGTGTGAGGGGATGTATATGTGTATAATCTCTGCGGAGTCCCCGCCGCCTCTTTATTCACTTGTTTAGGTGGATGTAGCTTCGTAAGGCTGGCACAATTGCGGTTAGCTACGGCCACACATCCGGAACAATGGAAGAGCGACTTCCGGTTTTTGTTTTAGCGCGCGTATCTTAATATTTATGGCCCGGGCGGATCTCTTGTTACCCACCCCCTTCAGGAGGGCGCACACGGTTATTTTTCATCCTCTCAAGCGCAAGAGAGTCAACTTATCAGATTTACAAGACTTGGGCTGGCTAATAACAAAAAATTGAGTTATATCTTGGAAGATATATAACTGTGATAACCAAATTAATAATTTTAGGCAGCAAAGAACTTAAAAAGTTAATTTTTTATAGCGAATATTTTTATACACACAAAATTGTATAATAATGTCATATTTAATTTTCTAGTCCTGCCTGTGACCTTATTAAAAGTATCTTATAAACAGTTGCCATCGCGTTTTATAGCTAAATACTTGTATAATGCGGTATTATAACTGTATTTTTTAATATCCTCAAATTTGAATTATTACAGCATTAGTAAAACACAATATTGGACGTAATATGATATTTCATATTCTTGTCCTCACTGTGACTTTATTAAAAGTAGCTTATAAATAGTTGCTATCGCGTTTTATAGCTAAATACTTGTATAATCCGGTATTATACCTGTATTTTTTAATATCCTCAAATTTGAATTATTACAGCATTTTTAAAACACAATATTGGACGTAATGTGATATTTCATTTTCTTGTCCTCACTATGGCCTTATTAAAAGTTGCGAATAGGAAGTTGGTGTCGCATTTTGTAGCTAAACACTCGTATAGTCCGGGATTATACTTACATTATTACAAAAAATATTATTGTATGTTAATTTAATAGAGCTTTATACATATGTACAATCAATTGCACAATTCAGATTTCCTTGGCAAAAATAACACCCAATTTTCTGTTTTAGTAATCAAAAATTTATGATATGTTAAGTGTAATAACGTTAAACATATGCTAGAAATTCAAAAAAATGCCTTTGTTTATTTTTTATCTTATTACATAGCTTTGAATGGCGTTAATTCTTATTTGAGTCGTCCGGATAAGAAATATTTTCCTACATTATCCTCCATATCTGTTCCTCCTGAAGGGTGGTGTCCCTCGTAAGAATTTTATCCGCATCCCTCATCTCACCCGGAGTAGTAAAACTAAAACTGCTCTTTAAGTCTTACGATCTCCTTATCTTATCAGCCAGTTGGTGGCGTCTCTTAATATGGCCGTCGCGATGCTGGCCTTTGTACGACTTTGCAACCCCCACCGACCGTAGAAGAAGAAAAAAAACAGTAGATACAGTCACAATGGAAACCGGTTCTCGCCCCCATTTCGAACCCACCCCATCGGCACTCGTTATGGATTTTTTTCGCCGAGGGGGTTCTTACCTCGCGTCCCCCGTTTGGTCGAAAAAGAAGTGGTGGGGCTGGCGAAAAAGGGGTAAGAACGAATAAGAATTCCGGGCGCGCGCGCAACACCCCGCTCCTTATCGCACACCCTCCACGGCGCGCTTTCTTTTCAATACCCCTGGCCCTTCTTGCCATCGCCTCGGTTTCAATTAAAATTAACGAACCCCTTGGAGCACGCAGTTTTAAATATTGGATTACTTTTAATTTATGCGCCGTCTTATTTGTAATTTAAGGCCCCGAGTGTAAGGGTGGGGTAGGTTTTTATGCGTGGATTTACATTTAAATTCCGTATCGATCGGCACGGGGCCACCCTTTCGCACTTGAGCGGAGATGGCATGTTTAATTGGAAAAATATAAAGCGGGCGCGTGCTTTTCTTTACAAAAGAGAGGCTGGGTAGAATTAGAGGCATGTAATTTGGCCCTAGGGATGATGTATGTGTATGCCGTTCAAAAATTATGTATTTTATCTTTATTTAGTAGTATATCATATGGTCAGGATACATTTACGCAGCCATATCTTTCAAAATTATAAATATATATACTTGACAAAAAATATTTAGTTTCCTCTATATATATTTTATTTTATAAAATAGCTGCAAATAATTTGGCTTATTCAAAAGATACAGAAATAATTTAGAGTGTATCCATTAAGATAGATTTTTTGCTGTATATTCAAATCTAGAAGAGATAACTGAAAAATTAATTTGTATATTTAACAAACAATACTATGTATATATAGATTGTATTTAATTTTTCCGAAGATACAGTTGATTTTGCTGTTAGCCATTAAAAATTGTTTGGGTAAATTTGTGCGGTAAAGTAACCAATATATATGATATATGATATATATATATATATATATATATATATATATATAAGATGTTAAAAACTAAAAACTAGGGTTCCTCAGGTTTTGTTTTCCAAAAGAGTATTCAAATGACATGACTCATTCATGCGAATAAACGAAAATGGTATCTTTTTGAGTTTTGGTTTTCTAATATCTTAAAAGCTAAGAAAGATATGCGTTTTATTCTTTCAGATTATTAGAGAGTATAAAAAGTGGCCATGTAAATGTGGTTTTAGTTTTTCGGTTTTATTTGAAATGAAAAAATTATGACGAATAAACGAAAATGCTATCTTTTTGAGTTTTGGTTTTATCATATCTTAAAAACTAAAAAAGATATGCATTTTATTCTTTCAGATTATTAAAGAGTATAAAAAGTGGCCATGAAAATGTGGTTTTAGTTTTTCGGTTTTATTTGAAATAAAAAAATTATAACGAATAATCGAAAATGCTATATTTTTGAGTTTTGGTTTTCTCATATCTTAAAAACTAAAAAAGATATGCATTTTATTCTTTAAGATTATTGAAGAGTATAAAAAGTGGCCATGAAAATGTGGTTTTAATTTTCGTTTTTATTTGAAATGAAAAAATTATGACGAATAAACGAAAATGCTATCTTTTTGAGTGTTGGTATTCTCATATCTTAAAAACTAAAAAAGATATGCATTTTATTCTTTCAGATTATTGAAGAGTATAAAAAGTGGCCATGAAAATGTAGTTTTAGTTTTTCGGTTTTATTTGAAATGAAAAAATTATAACGAATAATCGAAAATGCTATCTTTTTGAGTTTTGGTTTTCTATATCTTAAAAACTAAAAAAGATATGCATTGTATTCTTTCAGATTATTAAAGAGTATAAAAAGTGGCAATGAAAATGTGTTTTTAGTTTTTCGGTTTTATTTGAAATGAAAAAATTATAACGAATAATCGAAAATGCTATCTTTTTGAGTTTTGGTTTTCTCATATCTGAAAAGCTAAGAAAGATATGCATTTTATTTTTTCAGATTATTAAAGAGTATAGAAAGTGGCCATGAAAATGTGGTTTTAGTTTTTCGGTTTTATTTGAAATGAAAAAATTATGACGAATAAACGAAAATGCTATCTCTTTGAGTTTTGGTTATCTCATATCTCAAAAACTAAAAAAGATATGCATTTTATTCTTTCAGACTATTAAACATTATAAAAAGTGGCAATGAAAATGTGGTTTTAGTTTTTCGGTTTTATTTGAAATGAAAAAATTATAACGAATAATCGAAAATGCTATCTTTTTGAGTTTTGGTTTTCTCGTATCTTAAAAACTAAAAAAGATATGCATTTTATTCTTTCAGATTTATAAGAGTATAAAAAGTGGCCATGGAAATGTGGTTTTAGTTTTTCGGTTTTATTTGAAATGAAAAAATTATGACGAATAAACGAAAATGCTATCTCTTTGAGTTTTGGTTATCTCATATCTCAAAAACTAAAAAAGATATGCACTTTATTCTTTCATATTATTAAAGAGTATAAAAAGTGGCAATAAAAATGTGGTTTTAGTTTTTCGGTTTTATTTGAAATGAACAAAATATAACGAATAATCGAAAATG
This sequence comes from Lordithon lunulatus, assembly GCA_963942505.1. Classification (NCBI taxonomy): domain Eukaryota; kingdom Metazoa; phylum Arthropoda; class Insecta; order Coleoptera; family Staphylinidae; genus Lordithon; species Lordithon lunulatus. The sequence continues at coordinate 34,129,680 of OZ012675.1, forward strand.
CTATCTTTTTGAGTTTTGGTTTTCTCATATCTTAAAAACTAAAACAGATATGCATTTTATTCTTTCAGATTATTAAAGAGTATAAAAAGTGGCAATGAAAATGTGGTTTTAGTTTTTCGGTTTTATTTGAAATGAAAAAATTATAACGAATAATCGAAAATGCTATCTTTTTGAGTTTTGGTTTTCTCGTATCTTAAAAACTAAAAAAGATATGCATTTTATTCTTTCAGATTTATAAGAGTATAAAAAGTGGCCATGGAAATGTGGTTTTAGTTTTTCGGTTTTATTTGAAATGAAAAAATTATGACGAATAAACGAAAATGCTATCTCTTTGAGTTTTGGTTATCTCATATCTCAAAAACTAAAAAAGATATGCACTTTATTCTTTCATATTATTAAAGAGTATAAAAAGTGGCAATAAAAATGTGGTTTTAGTTTTTCGGTTTTATTTGAAATGAACAAAATATAACGAATAATCGAAAATGCTATCTTTTTGAGTTTTGGTTTTCTCATATCTTAAAAACTAAAACAGATATGCATTTTATTCTTTCAGATTATTAAAGAGTATAAAAAGTGGCAATGAAAATGTGGTTTTAGTTTTTCGGTTTTAGTTGAAAGGAAAAAATTATAACGAATAAACAAAAATGCTATCTTTTTGAGTTTTGGTTTTCTCATATCTTAAAAACTAAAAAAGATATGCATTTTATTCTTTCAGATTATTAAAGAGTATGAAAAGTGGCAATGAAAATGTCGTTTTAGTTTTTCGGTTTTATTTGAAATGAAAAAATTATAACGAATAATCGAAAATGCTATCTTTTTGAGTTTTGGTTTTCTCATATCTTAAAAACTAAAAAAGATATGCATTTTATTCTTTCAGATTATTAAAGAGTATAAAAAGTGGCCATGAAAATGTGGTTTTAGTTTTTCGGTTTGATTTGAAATCAAAAAATTATGACGAATAAACGAAAATGCTATCTTTTTGAGTTTTGGTTTTCTCATATCTTAAAAACTAAAAAAGGTATGCATTTTATTCTTTCAGATTATTAAAGAGTATAAAAAGTGGCCATGAAAATGTGGTTTTAGTTTTTCGGTTTGATTTGAAATCAAAAAATTATGACGAATAAACGAAAATGCTATCTTTTTGAGTTTTGGTTTTCTCATATCTTAAAAACTAAAAAAGATATGCATTTTATTCTTTCAGATTATTAAAGAGTATAAAAAGTGGCCATGAAAATGTAGTTTTAGTTTTTCGGTTTTATTTGAAATGAAAAAATTATAGCGAATAATCGAAAATGAGTTTTGAGTTTTGGTTTTCTCATATCTTAAAAACTAAGAAAGATATGCATTTTATTCTTTTAGATTATTAAAAAGTATGAAAAGTGGCAATGAAAATGTGGTTTTAGTTTTTCGGTTTTATTTGAAATGAAAAAATTATGACGAATAATCAAAAATGCTATCTTTTTGAGGTTTGGTTTTCTCATATCTTAAAAACTAAGAAAGATATGCATTTTATTCTTTTAGATTATTAAAGAGTATGAAAAGTGGCAATGAAAATGTGGTTTTAGTTTTTCGGTTTTTTTTTAAATGAAAAAATTATGACGAATAATCAAAAATGCTAGCTTTTTGAGTTTTGGTTTTCTCATATCTTAAAAGCTAAGAAAGATATGCATTTTATTCTTTCAGATTATTAAAGAGTATAAAAAGTGGCAATGAAAATGTGGTTTTAGTTTTTCGGTTTTATTTGAAATGATAAAATTATGACGAATAATCGAAAATGCTATCTTTTTGAGTTTTGCTTTTCTCATATCTCAAAAGCTAAGAAAGATATGCATTTTATTCTTTCAGATTATTAAAGAGTATAAAAAGTGGCCATGAAAATGTGGTTCTAGTTTTTCGATTTTATTTGAAATGAAAAAATTATAAGGAATAATCGAAAATGCTATCTTTTTGAGTTTCGGTTTTCTCATATCTTAATAACTAAAAAAGACATATATTTTATTCTTTCAGATTATTAAAGAGTATGAAAAGTGGCAATGAAAATGTGGTTTTAGTTTTTCAGTTTTATTTGAAATGATAAAATTATGACGAATAATCGAAAATGCTATCTTTTTGAGTTTTGCTTTTCTCATATCTCAAAAGCTAAGAAAGATATGCATTTTATTCTTTCAGATTATTAAAGAGTATAAAAAGTGGCCATGAAAATGTGGTTCTAGTTTTTCGGTTTTATTTGAAATGAAAAAATGATAAGGAATAATCGAAAATGCTATCTTTTTGAGTTTCGGTTTTCTCATATCTTAATAACTAAAAAAGACATATATTTTATTCTTTCAGATTATTAAAGAGTATGAAAAGTGGCAATGAAAATGTGGTTTTAGTTTTTCGGTTTTTTTTTAAATGAAAAAATTATGACGAATAATCAAAAATGCTATCTTTTTGAGTTTTGCTTTTCTCATATCTCAAAAGCTAAGAAAGATATGCATTTTATTCTTTCAGATTATTAAAGAGTATAAAAAGTGGCCATGAAAATGTGGGTTTAGTTTTTCGATTTTATTTGAAATGAAAAAATTATGACGAATAATCGAAAATGCTCTCTTTTTGACTTTTGGTTTTCTCATATCTTAAAAACTAAAAAGATATGCATTTTATTCTTTCAGATTATTAAAGAGTATAAAAAGTGGCAATGAAAATGTGGTTTTAGTTTTTCGGTTTTATTTTAAATGAAAAAATTATAGCGAATTCACGAAAATAAGAAATGTTTGGATTTTGACTTATAAAATATACACATATAAAATATAATTTCTTAAGGAATAAACAGGATAAGTCATTTTTTTATTAATAAATATACTTTTTGTATGTATTTATATTCCATGAGGATCTGTTTAGTGGCTCTAAGCGTTGTGGTTCTTATAGCTCATTACAAAAAGGCAATTTTCTTAGAGGGCACCGCGAAGAACCTCGACAGGCGTATGATTTAGGGACGATAAAAAGCACAGCCCGCTTAATGCTGTCATTATGTAAATTCGACCACCCCCAGCCTCATGAAGAAGCTTTTTATGTTTAAAGTAATTTGCATCAAATAATATCACAATTATTCACCATATCATAATTTTATTAATATGTATGAGTTGATTTGCGAAAATAAATCTAGTTAAATATATATAAATAAATATAATAAATAGTTGTATATGGAATACATATTCCATAATTATTATTTTTTAATTTAGCCGGTTTCTGCCTTCAGGGTATAAGCCTTTCTTATGTTTTCTACTTGTCTCTATTCTGTTTCCATAATATGTTTTAAAAATCATAAAATTATTATTATTATTTATTAGTTGATAAACTTGTTATAGACTGTGTACAATATAACAAATAAAAAATGTTATTAATATCATCTATTGTCCAAAATACTCAAACAGTAACTCCCAAGTGCACGCTCTATCGAAGAACATCAATACATTTTTTTCTCTATATAATTCACCCTCCCATCAGGCATATGTTCGTTTACGAACGAAAAAAACTTTCCAATAATTAACCGCCCCGCTTTCAATTGCCGCCGCGAACGGGCCGGAGTGGGAAAAAAAGCGGAACAATCACACCGCCCCCGGCCGACCGCAATTACCCAGGAAACGGGGGGTGGAAATAGAGCTCGTAAAAAAAACCGCAGCCGCTTTTTTAACGGCCCCGCGAGTTCACAAAGCTGTGTTTGTGAATATTTCATCGCGCTTAATCCAGATTTACTCGACAAACAACACGAATTGGGTGAGAGAGAATAAAAATTGCGAATAAAACGCGCTAATAAATTTAACGGCTACACTTTCATGTTTAGATAAATTTCTTTCTCCGTATCTATTGTCGTTCTTTAATGAGCCCTAATGAGTTCGATTAGGAACTAGATTACACAGGTGTAATCTTAATCGAACTCATTACATTACGAACTCTTTACACAATTCATAAGTTTTTTATTAAAACAAGTCTCACTGAAATCAATCTAACTCTCTTTATAACTTTAGAATTTTTATAAAACTTGCAGTATATATGAAAAACATGTTTATTAATGATCCTGTAGAATTTAAAAATGCTACTTCATAAATTGAATTTTTTACAAATTTTCAAACCGCGGTTGAATTTTTTTTATTAAAACAAGTCGCATTAAAATCAATATAACTCTCTTTGTAACTATTGAAGTTTTATAAAACTCGCAGTATATATCAAAAACATGTTCATTAATGATTCTGTACAATATAAAGATGCTACTTTATAAATTGAATTTTTTACGAATTTTCAAAACGCGATTGAAATATTTGATTAAAACATGTCTCACTAAAATCAATCTAACTCTCTTTATAACTCATGAATTTTTATAAAACTTACAGTATATATCAAAAACATGTTCATTAATGATTCTATAAACTTTAAAAATGCTACTTCATAAATTGATTTTTTTTTTAAATTTTCTAACCGCGATTGAAGTTTTTTATTAAAACAAATCTCACTAAAATCAATTTAACTCTATTTATAACTCTTAGATTTTTATAAAACTCACAGTATATATCAATAGATTGCTCATTAATGATTGTGTAAAATTTAATGATGCTATTTTATAAATTGATTTTTTTTTACGAATTTTCAAAACGCGATTGAAATTTTTTATTCAAACAGTCTCACTAAAATCAATCTAACTCTCTTTATAACTCTTGAATTTTTGTAAAACGCGCAATATATATCAAAAACATATTCGTTAATGATTCTGTAGAATTTTAAATTGCTATTTCATAAATTGATTTTTTTACAAATTTTCAAAACGCGACTGAAATTTTTTATTAAAACATATCTCACTAAAATCAATCTAACTCTATTTGTAACTCTTGAATTTTTATGAAACTCACATTATATATCGAAAGCATGTTTATTAATGACTGTGTAAAATTTAAAGACGCTACTTTTCAAATTGAATTTTTTACGAATTTTCAAAACGCGATTGATATTTTTTATTAAAACAAGTCTCATTAAAATCAATCTAACTCTCTTTATAACTATTCAATTTTTATAAAACTCACAGTATATATCGAAAACATGTTCATTAATGATTCCGCAAATTTGAAAATGCTACTTTATAAACTGAATTTTTAACGAATTTTCAAATATCGATTGAATTTTTTGATCAAAACAAGTCTCACTAAAATCAATCTAACTCTCTTTATAACTCTTTAATTTAAAAAAAACTCGCAGTATATATCAAAAATATGTTCGTTAATGATTCTGTCGAATTTAAATATGCTACTGCATAGATTGAATTTTTTACGAATTTTCAAAACGCGATTGAAGTTTTCTATTAAAACAAATATCACAAAAATCAATCTAACTCTTTTTATAACTCTTGAATTTTTATAAAACTCGCAGCATATATCAAAAACATGTTCATTAATGATTCTGTAGAGTTTCAAAATGCTGCTTCATATATTGATTTTTTTACAAATTTTCAAAACGCGATTGAAATTTTTTATTAAAACAAATCTCACTGAAATCAATCTAACTCTCTTTACAACTCCTTTATTTTTATAAAACTCGCAGTATATATCAGAAACATGTTCGTTAATGATTCTGTACAATTTAAAAATGCTAGTTCATAAATTGATTCTTTTACAAATTTTCAAAACGCGATTGATTTTTTTTATCAAAACAAGTCTCAGTAAACTCAATCTAACTCTCTTTATAACTCTTTAATTTTTATAAAACTCGCAGTATATATCAAAAATATTTTCGTTAATGATTTTCATTTTTCCTCTCATCGATTGAAGAATAATCAAACAAGTTATTTCAACCTTGTGTTTCTTCGTATTTTTTATTTTATTATTTATGATATGATATGATGATTTGAAGTAATTAGATTAATCATAAGAATGAAGGCTTATATGCTAATAAACAAATAATTTTCTAGATTAGAGTCCTCGCGCGCACCTCCACCTCCCGAACGCGGAGCTTTTCTTGCCTACCCCGCTGTCATCTTTTTTAATTAATCCGTGCGCCGCGGCGCGTACAAATGCGACTTTAAAAAGGACCCCCCGCCGAGCTCGCTCGCCGAAAATGTGGGAGAGTTACGGGAAAAGTTCCGGGAAAGTTAAATAACGAAATAACTTGGGCACGCCCGAAATAATTTAAAGTACGTACACACATACACATACAGTCTCGCAGAGAGTGAGAGAACGATGAAAAACAGGCGGGCGATTAATCTTAATTTTAAATGACTCTCGGGCTGAGCGGTAACCGCCTCCGCCGCCGCCCCCCCGAGGCGAGTTTTCTTATCGATTCCCCCGCGGAGTGGCAAGCAATATCGAGAGAGAAAAGTGTTTTGAACCAAATCACTCACTTATTTAAGACAACATATAAAATAGAATATAAAAAACAGATATCTTAACAAAATTAAGGTTATATTGAGGCTCGATTGTATAAAGGAGAGGTAACTATAATCCTTGATTATATTGTTAGATGTCCAGTAAATTAAAAACTTATATCTTTATAGGTTTATCAGTTTTATATATATATATATCTATATATATATATATATATATATATATATATATATATATATATATATATATATATTTATATATAATTCAGCGCGATAAAACTGTGACAGAACATCTACCTGAAGGATAGTACGATATGTTAAATTTCGTTTATCGCTACGTTACCAATACCACACTTATTGTGAATGGCCCTTTATTAAACAAGAAGTATACTTACATAATATAAATAATAAGCACGTTTATTGATTGTCCTTGCAATTTCTCAATAGTTGTTGTTGTTGTGATTCCGACTCTTCGGCCACAGTGTCCGCGATAGCGAGTTCTGCTCTATACCAGCCATGTTACCACCCAAATTAGCACATTAGTAAACAAACTGCTACGACATTTCTTGTTCAAAATCAAAGGTGCTTTATTTCATTAGTGTCCGCGCGCCTTCACCGATTCGAAACCACTGACCTCTCCCTCGGTCGTCCGACATATTCACCTTTCCGGGGCATTTGCCATCTGTCGCGGCGCGTAGATTTACCTAAGAAAGGGTCAAATCCTGGCTGACCCGGGGCACCCGGTTGTACGGGGCGCCCCCCCAGGTAAAGGGTCAACTCTTTAACTGGTCAAACGGGTTTGTCCACATGCTTTTTTGCGCCCGGATGGCCCAAGGAATGGTCACTCGCATTGTTGCGCTAGCGCCCCTTCCGGTCCGAGAGGCACCCCACAAAAGCCCCCCGGGCACCGTGGGACTCGACAGCGCCCGACAACAGTGACACTTATCAGTATAGAAGGAATTATCGGCTAATTGTGGCTCGCAGCTTCTTGGTGTTTGTGGAGATTTAACACACATGAGACGTTTAAGATATTTTTTTTTGCAAACCTTTTTTTTTGGCCTATACAAACATTTATGAAAAAATCTTTATTTAGTAATACAATCACTTGTATTACAATAACCCAATATGTTGTCAGTTACTATATTTATTGTATTGATTCCTATTACATTTTATAATTTAATATCTAATTAAGATAAGAATAATAATAATAATAAGAAAAACAAATTTATAGAATATTATATGCAAGCATAGGCTGAAAGACCACGGTCGATGGCCTCTTGTACATATATGTATATCTTGTATGTATGTATGTTACAATAAATATATCTTCTTATTATATATAGAAGAATATCAGAATCAGACATATTAGTATTCATCAGTATTTCCGAATTTTAGTTATTTCAACCCAGCTCAGTAGCCGAGTGGTTAGAGTCGTCGCCGTCTCGTACTAAGCATTGGGGAGCCTGAGTTCGAACCCCATCGGGACGAATTTTCGCGAATTCACAGTCTTTCAGAAGTTTTCTGTCAAGTTAAGCTAAATAGCGAGTTATTAAAATCATCTGAGCTTCAAGATAACTATTTCTATCTCTCGAAAAGTGTGTTTATCTTCTCAATACCTATTATGTCTCAAAAAAATTATATATCTTCTAGATATGTTTGAAAATATCTCAAAAAGTGAATGTATATTCAAGATATCTACTTGAATCTCTCAAAAAGTCTGTTTATCTAATAGATATCTATAAGACTGTCTCAAAAAATGAATTTATGTTCAAGATATCTACTTCAGTCTTTCAAAAATTGTGTTATCTTCAAGATATTTATACAAATATCTTGTATAGGGTGTTTATCTTCAAAATATCGATGCATATATTTCATACGGGTGTTTATCTTCAAAATATATACCTTAGTTATTCGAAAATTTTGTTTATCTTCTATATATCTACGTAAATGTCTCTAAAAGAAAATTTTGATCCAAGATATCTACTTCCATCTCTCTAAAAGTGTGTTTATCTTATAAAAATATATTTAAATTTATAAAAAAATATTATATATCTTCTAGATATGTTTGAATATATCTCAAAAAGTGAATGTATATTAGAGATGATATCTAGTTCAATCTCTCAAAAATTTTATTATCTTAAACATATCTATACAAATAACTTGTAAAGGGTATTATATTCAAGATATATACTTATTTTCTTGAAAACTGTATTTATCTTCATTATATCTATGCATATCTCTCATGAAGGGTGTTTATATTCAAAATACAAATTTTAGTTTCTCGAAAATTGTTTTTACCTTCTAGATATCTATCTAAATCTCTCTAAAAGAAAATTTTGATTGAAGATATCTATTTTCATCTCTCAAAAAGTGTGTATATCTTATAAATATTTATGTAAGTTTCTCAAAAAAATTATATATCTTCTAGATATGTGTGAAAATGTCTCAAAAAGGGAATGTATTTTCAAGATATCTAGTTCAATCTCTTAAAAAGTCTGTTTATCTAATAGATATGTATGAAAGTGTCTCAAAAAGTGAATTTATATTCTAGATATCTACTTCAGTCTAGCAAAAATTCTTTTATCTTCAAGATATCTATACAGATATCTTGTAAACGGTGTTTGTATTCAAGAAATATACTTATTTTCTTAAACACTGTATTTTTCTTCATGATATCTATGCATATCTCTCACAAACGGTGTTTATATTCAATATATATACTATAATTTCTCGTAACCTGTAGTTATCTTCAAAATATCGATGCATATTTCTCATACGGGTGTTGATATTCAAAATATATTCTTTAGTTTCTCGAAAATTGTGGATTTCTACGTAAATCTCTCTAAAAGAAAATTTTAATTCAAGATATCTATTTCCATCTTTCGAAAAGTGTGTTTATCTTCTTCTTGTTTAGCTACCCAAAAAAATGACATATCTTCTAGATATGTTTGAAAATGTCTCAAAAAGTGAATGTATATTCAAGATATCTAGTTCAATCTCTCAAAGCGTGTTTATTTAATAGATATTTATAAAAGTGTCTCAAAAAGTTAATTTATTTTCAAGATATCTAATTCAGTCTTTCGAAAATTGTGTTATCTTCAAGATATCTATACAGATATCTTGTAAACGGTGTATTTATATTCAAGAAATATTCTTATTTTTTTGAAAACTGGATTTTCCCCCGTATCTATGCATATATCTCACAAAGGGTGTTTATATTTAAAATATATACTTTAGTATATAAAGATAAAGTGCGTTTATCTTGTAAAATTTATATAAATTTCTTAAATAAATTATACATCTTCTAAATATGTTTCAAAATGTTTCAAAAAGTACATGTATATTCAAGATATCTAGTTTAATCTCTCAAAAAGTCTGTTCTTGTAATAGATATCTATAAAAGTGTCTCAAAATGTGAATATATTAAAGATATCTACGTAAGTCTCTCAAAAATTATGTTATCTTCAAGATATATATATATATATATATATATATATATATATATATAAATTTCTTGTAAAGGGTGTTTATATTCAAGATATACTCCTTTTCTCGAAAAATCTTCTTTCTTACAAAGGTTGTTTATATTCAAAATATATACTTTAGTTTTTCGAAAATTGTGTATATATATATATATATGTAAATCTCACTAAAAGAAAATTTTGGTTGAATATATCTACTTCCATCTCTTGAAAAGTGTGTTTATATTATAAATATTTATGTAAGTTTCTCAAAAAAAAATTGACATCTAATAGATATCTATAAAAGTGTCTCAAAAAGTGAATTTATATTCTAGATATCTACTTGAGTCTTTCAAAAATTGTGTTATCTTCAAGATAAGTATACAGATATATTGTAAAGGGTGTTTATATTCAAGATATATACTATAATTTCTCGTATTTATTTTCAAATTATCGATGCATATCTCTCATACGGGTGTTTATATTCAAAATAAAAAAAAGCTTCTATCTTTATAGGGCTATTAGCCGTGAGGCTTTTCCGCCGGTAAAGGGAGAAGCTCAGAGGAGATTAATCACCCGGTATTTACTTCACAGAAAACCTCTGAAAAACTGTGAAATGTGATTCGCGAAAATTCGTTCCCCGCTGGGGATCGAACTCAGGCTCAATGCTCAGTACGAGACGGACGACGCCTCTAACCACTCGGCCACTGAGCTGGGTTATTCAAAATATATACTCTAGTTTCTCGAAAATTGCGGATATCTACGTAAATCTCTCTAAAAGAAAACTTTGATTCAAGATATCTATTTCCATCTCTCGAAAAGTGTGTTTATCTTCTAAATATCTATGTAAGTTTCTCAAAAAAAATACATATCTTCTAGATATGTTTGAAAATGTCTCAAAAAGTGAATGTATATTCAAGATATCTTGTTCAATCTCTCAAAAAGTCTGTTTATCTAATAGATATCTATGAAACTGTCTCACAAAGTGAATTTAGATTCAAGATATCTACTTCAGTATCTCAAAAATTGTGTTAATTTCAAGATATCTATTCAAATGTCTGGTATAGGATGTTTATCTTTAATTTTTTATCTTTATATCTGTACAAATATCTTGTAAAGGGTGTTTATATTCAAGATATATAACTATTTTCTTGATAACTGTATTTATCTTCATGATATCTACTCATATCTCTCAAAAAGTGTGTTTATCTTCTAAATATTTATGAAGATTTCTCCAAAAATTTTATATCTTCTAGAAATCTTTGAAAATGTCTCAAAAAGTGAATTTTTATTCAAGATATTTACTTCAGTCTCTGAAAAAGTCTGTTTATCTAATAGATATCTATGTAAGTGTCTCAAAAAGTGAATTTATATTCAAGATATCTACTTTAGTCTTTCAAAAATTGTGTTATCTTCAAGATATCTATACAAATATCTTGTAAAGGGTGTTTATATTCAAGATATATACTATAATTTCTCGTAAACTGTATTTATCTTCAAATTATCGATGCATATCTTTCATACGTGTGCTTATATTCAAAATATATACTTGAATTTTTGGAAAACTGTGTTTATCTTCTATATAAATTTTCTCTAAAAGAGATTTTATATTCAAGATATCTCCTTCCATCTCTAGAAAAGTATTTATCCTCTTAATATCCATGTAAATTTCTCAAAAAGTCTATTTATCTTCTAGATATTTATGAGAATTTCTCAAAAAAAATCTATATTGTATATATCTACTTCAATATCGCAAGAAGTCTGTTAATTTTCTAGATATCTATGTAAATCTCTCAAAAATCTGATTTATTTTCATGACATCTAATTTAATCATTCAAATAGTGTGTTTATCTTCTAAATAATTATGAATATTTCTCAAAATAATAAATATCTTCTAGATATTAATGAAAATGTCTCAAAAAATGAATTCATATTGAAGATATCTACTTCAGTTTATCTTCTAGATATCTATGTAAATGTCTCTAAAAGAAAAATTATGTTAGAGATATCTACCATATCAACGGTATATTTATCTTTAATATATTCATGTAAATCTCTGTCAAAAAGTAAATGAATATTCAAAAAATCTTTAGTCACTCAAAAAGTATGTTTATTTTCAAGAGATCTATGTTAATTTCCCAAAAAGTGAATTTATATTCATGATATCTACTGAAATCTTTTTGAAAATATGTTTATCTTCAAAATATCTATGCAAGTGCCTTGTTACGTGTATTTTTATTCAAGATATCTACTTCTAGTACTCAAAAAGTGAAGTTATAATAAATATATCTACTTCAATAACCCTAAAAGTGAATTTATCTTTTAGATATCTACGTAAATCCTGCAAAAGTGAACTAATATTTAAGACATTAATGCAAATTTATTAAAAAGTGTGTTCATGTTGAACATATCTATGCAAATATCTCATAAAAGGTGTATATTCAAGATATGTACTTTAGCTTCTCGAAAACTGTGTTTATCTTCTTAATATCTTTGTAAATCATTCAAAAATCGATTTTAATCTTTCAAAAAGTGTGTTTATCTTTTAGATATCGATGTAAATCTCTCAAAAAGCTGATTTATGATCATGATATCTAATTTAATCATTCAAAAACTGTGTTTATCTTCTAAATATTTATGAAAAATTTTCAAAATAATAATTATCTTCTAGATATGTATAAAAATGTTTCTAAAACTAAATTTATGTTCAAGATATCACTCAAAAGTATATTTATCTTTTATATATCTATATAAATTTCTGTCAAAAAATAAATTAATGTTCAATATATCAATTCAAGTGTGTTTATTTTCAGATAATTTTTCAAAAACTGAATTTATATTTAAAATATTTACTGAAGTCTCTTAAAATATGTGTTCATCTTGAAATTATCTATGCCAGTATCTCATTAAGTGCCTTTATATTCAAGATATCTACCTCTAGTACTCAAAACGTGAAAAATATCTACTCCAATAACTATAAAAGTGTATTTATCTTCTAGATATTTATTTAATCCTTCAAAACGTGGTTTAATATTTAAGATATGTATGCAAATTTATTAAAAATCTCTCAATAACTTAATCTATATTCAAGATATCTAATTCAATTGCTTAAAAAGTCTGTTTATCTTCTAGATATCTATATAAATCTCTGTAAAAAAATAAATTAATATTCAAGATATCTGTCACTCAAAAAGTGTGTTTGCCTTTAAGAAATCTATGTAAATTTCAAAAAAGTGAATTTATATTAAAGATATCTACTGAAATCTCATAAAAAATGTGTTAGTCATCAAGACACCTATGCAACTCTTATAAAATGTCTTTATATATAAAAGATACCTGAATCTATTACTCAAAAAGTATGTTTATCTTCAGGATTTTAATGTTAATCTCATGTTTCAATTTAATGATGCTTATCTAGATATCTTCTTCCGTAACTCAAAATGTGTATTTTTCTTTCACATATCTATGTAAACCCGTCAAAAAGTAAATTATTATTCAAACTATCTATTTTAATATTTCAAAAAGTGTATTTATCTTGTAGGTATCCATGTAAATGACTGAAAAAGCGAAGACTTCTACTTTACTCACTCAAAAAAATTGTGTCTATTTTAATTTATAATAAAATAAATTGTTATTCATGATATCACCTTCAATTGATCAACAAATGTATATAATCTTCTAGAGATCTATGTAAATTTTTGAAAATTATAATTTATTTTCAAAATATCTGTTATAATCACTCAAAAAGGTTGTTTATCTTCGAGATATATATGCTACTCTTACAACAAGTAAATTTATATTTAAGATATCTACTTAGATCAATAATAAATGTGTTTATCTTCTGGATACCTATGTATATCTCTCAAAAAGCTAATTTATTGTATAGATATCCCCTATATTCACTCAAATAAGTTGTTTATCTTCGAGATATCTATGCCAATCTTACAATAAGTAAATTTATATTCAAGATATCTACTTTTATCAATCAAAAAACGTGTTTATCTTCTATATATAAATCTAAATCGTTCAAAAATCAAATTTATTTTCAAGATATATACTTGAATCACTTAAAAAGATCATTTAGTAAGTAAATTTATATTTAAGATATCTACTTCAATCATAAATAAATGTGTTTATCTGCTAGATACCTATGTACATCTCTCAAAAAGCTAATTTATGGTATAGATATCTCCTATAATCACTCAAAAAAGTTGTTTATCTTCGAGATATCTATGCTAATCTTACAATAAGTAAATTTATATTAAGAGAAGTAGTGGGAGGATGAAACAGGATCCATTAAAATCAATTATTTATGTTTAAAATAATATCTAAATTAAATTTTCAAACTACATTTCATTATATCCTGTACTTTTTGTGTTACACTAGCTTGTTCGTACGATCCATGTATGAAAACAAAACTTGTACATAGAAATTTCAATTGTACCATGCTAACTAATTTGAATTTTTATAAAAAATACTATTCTGGTTGTTGTTGATTACATAAGGAATTCGAATGTAGTATTTAGATTTAATTATTTACGACATTATAGAAGTAAATTGACATATTTATGTCGTGTCACATGTTTACGCCTGTTGAAGTGTAATTTTCCTCGCTGCAGGCTGCGACAACGCGTGCTCAACCGCCGCGCGGGGGTGTCATTTTTAAAAGACGCACACCCCCGCGTAAAAGTAAGCGTCCTATCCCCCGCTCACCCTCCCGAAGAGAGCCGTCTGAAGTGTAGCGATCAATAAAACGGCCGAGAAACGCGGCTTCCATTGGTCGGCCAAGGAGTTTTTGCCCCCACTTTTCCGGGGAAATGTCCGTCACAGACGGTTTTCTTTTGTTCCGGGTTTTATATTAGATCTCGGAGGCGCGATACCGGAATGACTTTGGCGGCGGAGGGGTTTCGCCCCCCCCCCCCCACTACTACGGCCGGCGGAAGAAGGCGCGCGCCGCCGCCGCCGCCGTTGCCGCTGAAAAATCCGCGAGAGGAGAGAAGAGAGAAGAGCCTGAAGAAAATATCAAGGGACCACTCCCGCGTTTCTATGGATATTTTAATTAAATATTGACGTTCTGCTAGCGCGAACAAGAAACCACCCCCCTCCCAGCGTGTACGTAAAGAAAGCGGGCGCCTTAGGGTCGAGATAATGCAAGGGATGAAATAATAAAACAAGGACAATTTTCTACCATCTCTAACATGATAAAACAATTTCAAATTCATTAAATATTTATTTAAAAATTTCTTCAGAGGATTTCGTGAGGATTTTGCGCCGGTAAAGGGAGAGGCTCACAACTCCACAGAAAACATCTAAAAAACTGTATGAGGTGTTTCGCGAAAATTCTACTTTCCAGTTGAAATACATTTAACAATAATAATGATAATAATAACATAAATATTAGTTATAAAATTTAAGTTTTAGCCAACTTTTGCTAAAATAAAGCTAAATAATCAAAGTCAGTTTTTGTATTAAAAACGTCACAATAATGTCATCCAAAATTTTCGTTGTATAAGAATGGACGGCAAGAGCTGTGCGTGTCCACAAAACCCAAAAGACAAAGCTCTGCAAGAAAAGGAGAGGATCCTGAAAGAACAAGCTGATAAAAAGCAAAATAATTCATCTGACCCCGATAAGAATTGTCCTTGTGTCGAATAATCATCAAATAATTTCCGAAGGTATGCCGAAAAACAAACTACCGTGTCCCTATGATTATCAATTTGACAAGCAATTAGGTTCGTATAGAATACTCGCGTATAGAAATGATAGCAATGAGGTTGTCGCAGTTGAAGGACAACGTGGTGCTGTGAAAGGTGTTTCTGTTGAAGACGGGGATGTTGTATGTTCAAAAAGTTGTCATATAACTGGTGAAGCTTCATCTCGAGCTACAAAACCGGTTGCAACAAGCTCACAACATACTGTTACCGCGACCAAAAAGTACACGGATGAGCCTAGTAGGAAATGTCCGTGCTAAAAAAATATAGCTATCATAAGTCATTCGGTTGTCACTCCCAATTAAAGTAACAGACATGGCTAGCCCATCACGTGTGCGATGCCCCTACAGAGAGCCCCGAATATGCTCAGAGGAGCAAGAGGAATTTGAGGTGGTAAAGGATATAAATTATGCAGCCTATGTTGAAGATGTAGCAGATGAAGTAGAAGAGCGGTATTTTCCTTTGTTCGAGTCATCCGGTTCATCTTACACGGATTCGTTTACTGATTTAGTGAAGCCGAAGATTGTTCAAATACAAGTTGAACAAGAACCAGTGATTCTGAAAGAGAAGGTGGTGGAAGCAGTGAAAGCAAAAAGTAAGAATAAAAAGAAGAAAAAGAGTATTAATGAAGTAACTGATATTTGGAAACCCTTGCCTAGTGGTGAGTACGACGAGTTGTATGAGTCCGCCGGTTCGTCATATGAGGAAGTGTGGTTGCAAAAGGAGAAAGTAAAGACTAAAAGTAGATTGGTTAGAATGGACCTCAGGAGTATGTACTATGATTTGTAAAGTATGAATAAAATTTGATCTTACTTTTATATATAAAAACCTTTTTGTGTTTACATTACACCTACTTTATGCTTTTTGTTCAAGTCTTTTAGTTGTAATCTTAATATCCATGCCAACACAAAAGTTAAATGACATTTTTCAATCTAGAATTTCATGAGGATCTATTTTTTTACAAAATAGACTTTAAAGTTTGCAAGTGACATTAGTTTAAAGTGCGAAATGTATGAATTTTACATACGAAAAAACAACATTTATTATAAAAAGGCGTGTCAAGTTCATACTAAAAGTAAAATGTAAAAAGATATACCAGTTTTTAAGCTAGAATTTATTGGGGAATTCAAATTTTCAAACTAGACACTAATATCTCTTAAAGTTATCAAGTAGCATTAGGTTAAAGTGGGAGATGTAACAATTTTACATACGACAAAAAAAACATTTGTTATATAAAGACGTGTCAAGTTCATACCAAAAGCTAAATTTAAAAAGATATACCAGTTTTTAAGCTAGAATGTATTGGGGAATTCAAATTTTCAAACTAGACACTAATATCTCTTGAAGTTATCAAGTAGCAATAGGTTAAAGTGGGAAATGTATCAATTTTACATACGACAAAAAACATTTATTATAAAAAGACGTGCCAAGTTCATACCAAAAGCTAAATGTAAAAAGATATACCAGTTTTTAAGCTAGAATTGATTGGGGAATTCAAATTTTCAAACTAGACACTAATATCTCTTAAAGTTATCAAGTAGCATTAGGTTAAAGTGGGAGATGTAACAATTTTACATACGACAAAAAAAACATTTGTTATATAAAGATGTGTCAAGTTCATACCAAAAGCTAAATTTAAAAAGATATACGAATTTTTAAGCTAGAATGTATTGGGGAATTCAAATTTTCAAACTAGACACTAATATCTCTTAAATTTAACAAGTAGCATTAGGTTAAATTGGGAGATGTATCAATTTTACATACGACAAAAAACATTTGTTATAAAAAGACGTGTCAAGTTCATACCAAAAGCTAAATGTAAAAAGATATACCCGTTTTCAAGCTAAAATTAATTGGCGAATTCAAATTTTCAAACTAGATGCTAATATCTCTTAAATTTAGTAAGTAGCATTAGGTTAAAGTGGAAGATGTATCAATTTTACATACGACAAAAGACATTTATTATAAAAAGACGTGTAAAGTTCAACCTAGAATTAATTGGCGAATTCAAATTTTCAAACTAGATACTAATATCTCTTAAATTTAGTAAGTAGCATTAGGTTAAAGTGGAAGATGTATCAATTTTACATACGACAAAAAACATTTTTTATAAAAAGACGTGTCAAGTTCATACCAAAAGTTAAATGTAAAAAGGTATACTAGTTTTTAATCTAGAATTTATTGGGGAATTCAGATTTTCAAACTAGATACTAATATCTCTTAAATTTACCAAGTAGCATTAGGTTAAATTGGGAGATGTATCAATTTTTCATACGAAAAAAAACATTCATTATAAAAAGATGTGCCAAGTTCATACCAAAAGATAAATGTAAAAAGATATACCATTTTTTAAGCTAGAATTTATTGGGGAATTCAAATTTTCAAACTAGACACTAATATCTCATAAATTTATCAAGTAGCATTAGGTTAAATTGGGAGATGTATGAATTTTACATACGACAAAAAAACATTTATAATAAAAAGACGTGTCAAGTTCATACCAAAAGCTAAATGTAAAAAGATATACCAGTTTTTAAGCTAGAATTTATTGGGGAATTCAAATTTTCGAACTAGACTCTAATATCTCTTAAAGCTTTCAAATTACATTAGGTTAAAGTGCGTTATGTATGAATTTTACATATGGCAAAACATATTTGTTATAAAAAGTTATACCAAAACCTAAATGTAACAAGATATACCAGTTTGTGAGCTAGAATTTCCTGGAGAATTTAAATTTTCTCACTAGACTAAAATATCTTTTATGGTTTTCAAATGATATTCATTTACAGTGCGTTATACATCAATTTCACCTACAGAAAAATACTTTTATTATAAAGTGTCGATTAACATCCATCCCAATGCCGAAAAATTACATGAAATGACTTTTTTGTAACCAAAATTTTCAATCGAATTCAAATTTGCAAACCAAATTCTTATCCTATTACTCATTTAGCTACTGTAATTAATTCAATCATAGTCTCTAGTACTTGGCAGGTAGAGACTGTGGTTGAAAAAAAGCTAGGTAGCTAGATTCTAAAAAAAAACTACGGACTACGGACTAACCGCGAATGTGTTTTTGGTTTGTGTGTATGTGTGGGGGGGCGGCATCGATCGTCGCGCGCCGCTGTCGGCACGCGGGCGCGCAAATTGAGACTTAATTGGAAAAAAGGTTCGGGGAGTGAAAAAGCTTGTAAAAGTGGCCGGCTAAGTGAAAATATAAATTCCCGCCGACCATGCATATTCATGCGGCCCCCGGCGGGCGGCAACAGAAGTGTCCACTACCACGCTTTAGATAAACAATCACAACAATCACAAAATACAAATACCTTCTAAAATTTTCAGCCAAATTTTGTTGGTTCGTGATCGATCTGAAATTTTGCGTAATCAATATAAATGTTATTATCAATTTCCGAGGTGATTTTCAGTCATTTTCATCCACAAGTTTTTCATTAATGAATTTGTATATATATATACATATATATATATATATATATATATATATATATATATATATATATATATATATTACTATAATTTGTCTGGACGTGACTGGACGTGACTGGACGTGCCTGGACGTGGCTGAACGTAATTGCATGAAATAGGTTGTGATCAGTGTATAACTGGACCTTATTAGACATGATGGAATATGACTGAAATGACTGGATATGTTACTAGAATTGATTGAACAACATCTGGGCATGATTAGACATAATTGGACATGTTTGAAGATGATTGGACATGATTGGATATTATTAAGCTTGATTGGACATGCTTGTACATGTTTAGATTTGTTTGGACCTAACTGGGCGTCGCTTGGACATGGCTGGACATGCCTCAACGTGACTGGACTTGACCTGGATATGAGTGGACGAACCTGAAAATTACTGTTCTTGTCTAGGTGCAATTGGACCTAACTGGACATGACTAGATTGACCTGAATATGACTCAACGTAACTAGACTTGATTGGATGTAACTTGAACATAACTATATATGATGTAAAATATATACGTGAAGTTACTGGCCAATACTAGACGTGATTTCATATGACTTGACGTGAATGGATATGATTGACGTGAATGGACGCTAACCTATACATAGTCTAGACGTGATGGACACGCATCGACATGACAGGATATCAGTAAACATGCTTGAACGTCTCTAACTTGACTAGACTTACTAGAGATGATTGAATATGACTTGAGTACATAGTACTTGGCCTGAACATGATTGGACGTGACTAGACATATCTAGACGTGAGGCAAGATTGAGGTAACTGACATACCTAGACATGATTGGACATAAGCTAGACATTATTGAATGTGAATGAACATAATTGAGTTTGACCCGAACATTACTAGACATGATTGAACATCTCTAAATGTGATTAAATATTAGTTGACTGTGCTGATTCTTAATATATATATGTAATAACTTTTATTTTAAACTGAATGATGAACCATATAAACATCAACTCAACTCATGCCTGATCATCATCGCCAATTCTTACGCCATAATCGCGGCCACCATTCTCCTCCTCCCAAGCGGATTTAATTCGCACAGGCCTTGGTCATTGTGTCGTGTTTTGTTTCGCTTTAGACGTCGGAGGGGGCGGTTGAGGCGAGCGCGGCGGCGACATTATTATGCGCGCTGTTTTGCCGTTTATACAGTAGAAACAATGGATGTTTTACACACGCCATTGTTTCCTTATCTTGAAGACATTGATAAATTGAGGTTAGTTTTAAGGCGGCCATCTTTGTTGCCGCCGCATAGAAATTATTAAAATAGACAATGCACACGCTGCCGCCCCCCGGCCGTAAAATAACTCACCAACTCCCCCCCCCCCCCCCAAAACCAAGCCTGAAATGTCGGGACGGCGAGCGCAAAAACAACCAGTCACGTTGAATTGAACTAATCTACTGAGATGTTGATAAGAATTAAGAAGTGCTGTTTTTTTTTTGGATTTAAAGACTAAAATGACTAAATATGCTACTAATTAAAACAAAAATTGCTATGGAACTCCTTCAGCTATTACTACTATATAAAATATTCTCGTTTATATGGGACTAAATTTTGTAATGCACATTTTTAATCTGTAACATTGACTAATCATCATCATGATACGATTACTTGTAAAATAAAGAAGATATTTATGTAAATCATACGTATTAAAATCTATGTATCTGTTACCTCTGTAATTATATAAGAAAATTAGATTTATACCCTCTAGTTCTTAAAATACAACTATTGGAAGTTGTATAGGAGAATTTAACATGACTTGATAATTCGATCACTGTAATCTTAATAATTATTGGAAATAAATATATTTTGGATGTAATCGAAGCTAATTAAACGAGTAATGCAAAAGTATTAGCAGAATATTAAAATTTCTATTTCTTTTATTTTTTACATTTTTTTAAACATACATTTGTATAGCAGAATTTGATATGTCTTAATACTTCAATCGCTGTGATCTTAATAATCATGGGAAATACATATGTTTAGGATACAATTGAAGCTAAATAAACGAGTAATACAAAAGTATCAGCATTATATAAAACTTTCCACAATTGAATTTTTTACATTTTTTTGAAACACAAATATCTATACCAGAATTTGACATGCTTATCAAGGCATTGATCGCTGTAATCTTAATAATTATGGCAAATATGTAGATTTTTGTTAGAATTGAAGCTAATTAAACTTTTAAAATAAAAGTATGAGCATAATGTAAAAATTTCTAAAATTCAATTTGTTACAATTTTTTAAATACAAATTTGTATAGCAGAATTCGACATGTCTTGATAATTCGATCGCTGTAATCTTAAAAATTATGGAAAATATGTATGTTTTTATCAAAATTGAAGCTAAATAAATGAGTAAAGTAAAAGTATTAGCATAATATTTAAATTTCCAAAATTGAATTTCTTACAATTTTTTAAACACACATTTGTATAGCAGAATTTGACATGTGTTGATAATTCGGTCGCTGTAATCTTAATAATTATGGAAAATAAATATGTTTCAAATAAATTTAAAGCTAAATACACGAGTAATGTAAAGGCACTAGCATAATTTTGGAATCTGCTAAATTGAATTTTTTTCATTTTTTAAACATAAATTTGTATAGCAGAATTGGACATGTCTTGAAAATTCGATCGCTGCAATCTTAATAATTATGGAAAAATTGTAGATTTTTGTCAGAATTGAAGCTAAATAAATATGTAAAATAAAAGTATGAGCATAATGTTAAAATTTCCAAAATTGAATTTTTTACATTTTTTTAAACCCAAATTTGTATAGCAGAATTTGACATGTCTTGATGATAATTCGATAGCTCTAATCTTAATAATTATTGGAAATAAACATATTTTGTATAAAATTAAAGATAATTAAATGAGTAATCTAAAAGGATAGGCAAACATTAAAATTTTCAAAATTTAATTTTTTACATTTTTTTAAACCCAAATTTATATAGCAGAATTGGACATGTCTTGATAATTCGATCGCTGTGATCTTTATAATTATAAGAAATACATATGTTTATGATAAAATTGAAGCTAAATAAACGGGTAATACAAAAGTATCAGCATAATATAAAAATTTACAAAATTTTTACAATTTTTTGAACACAAATTTGAATAGCAGAATTGAACATGTCTTGATAATTCGTTCGCTGTAATTTTAATAATTATGACAAATATGTATATTTTCATCAGTATTGAAGCTAAATAAGTGGGTAAAGTAAAAGTATCAGCAGAATGGAAAAACTTCCAAAGTTGAATTTTTTACAATTTTTTAAACACAAATTTGTATAGCAGAATTGGACATGTCTTGCTAATTCGATAGCTCTAATCTTAATAATAACTGGAAATAAAATGATTTTATATAAAAATGAAGATAATTAAATGAGTAATATAAAAGTATAAGCAGAATATTAAAATTTCCAAAATTGAATTTTTTACAATTTTTTAAACATAAATTTATATAGCAGAATTGGACATGTCTTGACAATTCGATAGCTCTAATCTTAATAATGATTGGAAATAAACTTGTTTTGTATAAAATTGAAGACAATTAAATGAGTAATGTAAAAGTATAAGCATAATATTAAAATTTCCAAAAATGAATTTTTTACAATTTTTTAAACACAAATTTGTATAGCAGAATTGGACATGTCTTGATAATCCGATAGCTCTTATCTTAATAATTATTGGAAATAAACTTATTTTATATAAAATAGAAGATACTTAAATGAGTAATGCAAAAGTATAAGCAGAATATCAAAATTTCCCAAATTGAATTTTTTACATTTTTTTAAACACAAGTTTGTATAGAAGAATTGGACATGTCTTTCTAATTCGATAGCTCTAATCTTAATAATTTTTGGAAATGAAATTATTTTATATAAGATTGAAGATAATTAAATGAGTAATGTAAAAGTATAAACAGAATATTAAAATTTAAAAAATTGATTTTTTACAATTTTTTAAACACAAATTTGTATAGCAGAATTGGACATGTCTTGATAATTTGATAGCTCTAATCTTAATAATTATTGAAAATTAACTTATTTTGTATAAAATTGAAGATAATTAAATGAGTAATGCAAAAGTATAAGCTAAATATTAAAATTTTAAAAATTGAATTTTTTTACATATTTTTAAACCCAAATTTGTATAGCAGAA
Source organism: Lordithon lunulatus (assembly GCA_963942505.1). Classification (NCBI taxonomy): domain Eukaryota; kingdom Metazoa; phylum Arthropoda; class Insecta; order Coleoptera; family Staphylinidae; genus Lordithon; species Lordithon lunulatus. Next base: position 34,152,887 of record OZ012675.1, read on the forward strand.
TTGGACTTGTCCTGATAATTCGATAGCTCCAATCTTAATAATTATTGGAACTAAACTTCTTTTGTACAAAATTGTAGATGATTAAATGACTAATGTAAAAGTATAAGCATAATATTAAAATTTGCAAAAATGAATTTTTTACAATTTTTTAAACCCAAATTTGTATAGGAGAATTGGACATGTCTTGAAAATTCGATAGCTCTAATCTTAATAATTATTTGAAATGAACTTATTTTACATAAAATTGAAGATAATTAAATGAGTAATGTAAAAGCATAAGCAGAATATTACAATCTCCAAAATTGAATTTTTTATAATTTTTTAAACACAAATTTGTATAGCAGAATTGGACATGTCTTGAAAATTCGATACCTCCAATCTTAATAATTATTGGAAATAAACTTATTTTGTATAAAAATGAAGATAATTAAATGAGCAATGTAAAAGTATAAGCATTATATTAAAATTTCCTAAAAAAGAATTTTGTACAATTTTTTAAACAAAAAATTGTATATCAGAATTGGACATGTCTTGATAATTCGATAGCTCCAATCTTAATAATTATTGGAAATAAACTTCTTTTGTACAAAATTGTAGATGATTAAATGACTAATGTAAAAGTATAAGCATAATATTAAAATTTCCAAAAATGAATTTTTTACAATTTATTAAACCCAAATTTGTATAGCAGAATGGGACATGTTTTGAAAATTCGATAGCTCTAATCTTAATAATTATTTGAAATGAACTTATTTTATATAAAATTGAAGATAATTAAATGAGTAATGTAAAAGTATAAGCAGAATATTACAATTTCCAAAATTGAATTTTTTACAATTTTTTAAACACAAATTTGTATAGCAGAATTGGACATTTCTTGAAAATTCGATACCTCTAATCTTAATAATTATTGGAAATAAACTTATTTTGTATAAAAATTAAGATAATTAAATGAGTAATGGAAAAGTATAAGCAGAATATTAAAATTTCCAAAATTGAATTTTTTACAATTTTTGAAACCCAAATTTGTATATCAGAATTGGACATGTCTTGCTAATTCGATAGCTCTAATCTTAATAATTATTGGAAATTAACTTATTTTATATATAATTGAAGATAATTAAATGAGGAATGTAAAAGTATAAGCAGAATATTAAAATTTCCAAAATTGAATTTTTTACAAATTTTTAAACCCAAATTTATAGCAGAATTTGAAATGTATAATTATCAATACTTATCGCTGTAATATTACCCCTAAATTTTACAGAAAAATCGATTGATACACTCTAGTTCTTAAGATACAGCTCTTGGAAGATATCAAGATTTTTTTTCAATCTATATAGAAGATTGTTTAGTATGATAGTATTTAAAAACACTAGAATGATTGTTATATTACACGTGTCCTTAAGATTTACCTTTTATTTATCATACCGACAAAAAAAATCTAGTATTATAATGTTATTAAACATATCAGCTACATGCAAGAGGCTCCTCTAGCCTCCTCCTAGCATCCTCTTCTATCCACAGCTTATTCAATTTTACAGGCTCTTTTGTAGTTTTCACATCGCTTTTTTTCTTGATTTGTGGTTTTTTTGAGTCGAGGGCCACTGCTGTTACTACCGTCTGCTTTTTATCCTTTGTCATTTTTATTCCCACACCCACCTTACTCGACTTCTTTTTCTCCGGCTCTTTGGTCAGCTTCACCAAACTCTTTGGAGGGCTAGATGTGCTCGCTTTTGTACTTTTTGTAGTCGTTAATGTTACCGGTTTAGAGCTTTTCACACCCACGCCGCTCTTTTTGATAACTTTACTTCCCATTTTACTGTGATTTACTAGAAATTTTGACAACAGATTTAATTGTGACATCTCAATTTTGATAGTAATCTTGATTTTTACTTCACAAAAAAAAATAACGAATTACAGTCATTTTTATTGGCTCACATTGGAAGATTTTGCTATGTATATGTTTAAAAACAAAAAAACGTACATAATTGAGTTACAGTTTATAAAATTAGTAGTTAATGTATTTACATTTAACAATTTTAGCTAAACATATTTTATAAAATTTTCAAATAATTTTGTCTTGTGGAAATATGTTTTAGAAAACACGCTTTCTGAAATGTGTTTTCTCAAAACCTCAAATCAAACTGATAAGATCCCAGAAAAGCTGAACAACATACCATAAAAGCTGAAAAACGTCCCAGAAAAGTTGAAAAACGTCCCGGAAAAGATGAAAAACGTCCCAGGAAAACAGAAAAACGTCTCAGAAAAGCTGAAAAACGTCCCAGAAAAGATGAAAAACGTCCCAGGAAAACTGAAAAACGTCAGTTTTTCTGGGACGTTTTTCTGTTTTTCTGGGACGTTTTTCAGTTTTTCTGAGACGTTCTTCTGTTTTTCTGGGACGTTTTTCGGCTTTTCTGAGACGTTTTTCTGTTTTTCTGGGACGTTTTTCATCTTTTCTGGGACGTTTTTCATCTTTTCTGCTGAGAAAGTCCCAGAAAAGATGAAAAACGTCCCAGAAAAGCTGAAAAACGTCCCAAAAAAAAGCTGAAAATCCAGAAAAGCTGAAAAAGTCTTGTTGAAATTTGGTAAAGTATTAAAGAAGTATCAATCATTTCCACAAGACCCAATAAAACATAGGAATGAAACAATATATTAGAAAAGTCCGAGAGATGTTTTGAAGTTCCCAGAAATGCTTGAAAATGTGCCAGAGAAGCTTGGACAAGTTCTAGAGAAACAGAAAAATGTCATAGAGAAGTCAAGAAGACTTGAGCTGCTTCTTCAAGACTCAGAGCAAAATGTAATGAAACAATAGCTGAGGGAAGTTCGGGAGAAGCTGGGAAAGCCCCAGAGAATCTGGTAAAAGTCCCAGCGTAACTAGAAAAAGTTTCAGAACAGCTGAAAATAGTCCCAAAAAAGTAAACAAGACTTTGATTGTTTACACAAGAACCAAAAAACATAATAATGAAACAATAGCCTTGAAAAGTCCTAGAGGAGCTCACAATAGACTCATAGAATTTGGGCAAAGTCTTAACGAAGTCAAGACAGCTTCCATAAGACCCATAAATCTTATATTCTTATGTTATAGAAAGTATCATTATATTTCTTTCTGATATATACCGATTTATAATAGTAAAATTATGATTTTTTTTTAATTATTTAATTTTTCAATAGTGAAAATTCTCCTGACGAAATCAAGCCAATTAAAATAGCAACGCGTGAACGCGCGCCTACTGTAAAAATCTGGGGCCCAGCTGCTCGACTGGCGGGCCGCGCTGGTCAATGACAAATTTAAAATAGGGTCAGCACGGCCGGCGGGCCAGACACCCTTCCTTCCGACAATAAAACTGACCCTCACTTGCATTTTAGTGTCCGGCGCGCGAGCGCGCGCGTGCTTTTTTTCCGGAACCCCCTTGTCCGAAAAACGGGTTTGACCACTCCGGTTTGAATGGAGCGGGTCAGTATACAAAACCCCATTTAAAAAAAAACGACTAAGAGGTGACATATGGCCGCGCCACCCCTTCGGATCATCCAGTAATCTAATAACGCGGATGCACTTAAACTCGGCCGCTTTGTGCGGTTCGCGAAACGGCGTAACTTAATTATTAAAGTGGCCGCAAATTGCCATCAATATCAACTAATTAATGCCGCCGGAACTTGCGGGGTTGGTTACTAAATATTGAACTGCAATTAGGGTTTTTTTTATAAATTTATTTTCGACCCACCTTCATTACAGGTTATTGTGGCACGCGATTGCTCGAAATGAAATAAAAAGAAACGAGCTGTTTTTTCGCATAAAGCGGCGCTAAGTGAGTTTGTTTGTTCGCTGTGGGGGTGGACGTAAAAACACATGTACGAGGGCGCCGATTCACATGCAAATGCGATGGCCGTGTTTATCAAGTGTGCGCTTTTGTTGCGCCCCATTTACTCCTTCTTCTCCTTCCTCTTCATTTATTTTCGCCCATTGTTTTCAGCAACGATGCATTTATTTAGTGGAACGTAAATTTCTCAACAATTTTCTTTTAAAATTACAAGCGCTAGATTTAAATTACCTACCTTCAATAACTACAGCAAATTGAATGGAATATTATATGAAAGGATCAGGATGTGGAATGTTTATATTCATCAATATTTCTGAATTTTGGGTTTCTTTATTTTTTTTTATTAATTTTACCTCCCTCAAAAAATATATTAAAAAGCGTAAACAAGTAAACTCTCAAACATATGAGGGCTATTTAAATATTTGCAAAAAATCGTAGGTATTATTTTTTCTAATGACATTCTTGTGTTACTAGCTTCAATAGTTACAAAATGAGATATAACATATTTATATAATATAATTTATTAAGATCAGAATAATTAAAAGAGTATTAAAGTAACTTTTGTGAGCTATTTAAAAAATTGCAAAAAATCGTAGTTATAATTTTTTTAAATTATTAAGTATTATTAATTAGCTACAAAATGAGATATAACATGTTTATATAGCTAAATTATTAAGATCAGAATGATGAAAAGCGTATAAAAGAAACCTCTCAAAGTTATGTGAGCTATTTAAAAAATTGCAAAAAATCGTAGTTATTAGTTTTGAAAATTCTATTTGGCATTCATGTGTTGCTAGCTAAATTAGCTATAATATGAGATATAATATATTTATATATCTGAATTATTAAGATCAGAATACTGAAAAGCGTAAAAAAGTAACCTCTCAAACTTATGTGGGCTATTTAAAAAAATTACATGTGTTACTAGCTTAAGTGCCTACAAAATTAGGTATAATATTCTTACATAGCTATATTATTAAGATCAGAATCATGAAAAATGTCAAAAAGTAACCTCTAAAACTTATGTGGGCCATTTAAAAATTGCAAAAATCATAGTAATTATTCTTGAAAATTTTAGTCCACAATATTGTATTCCTAGCTTAATTAGCTACAAAATGAGATATAACATGTTTTAATAGTTAAATTATTAAGATCAGAATCATGAAAAGCGTACAAAACTTCTTAAATTTATGTAGGCTATTTAAAAATTTCAAAAAATCGTAGGTATTATATTTTTAAATTCTAATGACTGTTTTTTATTACTAGCTTAAATAGTTACAAAATGAGATATAATATGTCTAATATAGCTAAATTATTTAAACCAGAACAATGAATAGCGTAAAACAGTAACCTCTCAAACTTATGTGGGTTATTTAAAAAATTACAAAAAATCGTAGATATTATTTTCTTAAATTATAATAACAGTATTGTATTACTAGCTTAAATATTTACAAAATGAGATGTAATATGTTTATATTGCTAAATTATTAAGAACAGAATAATGAAAAGCCTAAAAATTTAACCTCTCAAACATATGTGGGCTATTTAAAAAATTGCAACAAATCTTAGGTATAATTTTTGAAAATTATAATATTGGTTGTGTGTTACCAGCTTAATTTGCTACAAAATGAGATATAATATTCTTATATAGCTAAATTATTAAGATCAGAATAATGAAAACCGTTAAAAGTAACCCATCAAACTGATGTGGGTTATTTAAAAAAATGCCAAAAATCATAGGTACAGTTTTTGAAAATTATAATTTTAGCTGTCTGTTACCAGCTTAATTGCTTATAAAATAAGATAATATTCTAATATATCTAAATTATTAAGATCTGAATAATGAAAATCGTAAAAAAGTAACCTCTCAAATATATGTGGGCTATTTAAAAAATTGCAAAAAAATCTTAGATATTATTTTTGAAAATTCTAATTTTATTTGTGTGTTACCAGCTTAATTGTCTACAAAATGAGATATAATATTCTTATATTGGTATATTATTAAGATCAGAATAATGAAAAGCGTAAAAAAGTAAACTTATGTGGGTTATTTAAAAAATTGCAAAAAAATCATAGTTATTATTTTTAATAATACTAAAGAGAGCAGTGTGTTGCTAGCTAAACTAGCTACCAAATGATATATAACATGCTTATATAGATAAATTATTAAGATCATAATAATGAGAAGCGTAGAAAAGTAACCTCTTAAATATATGTGAGCTATTTAAAAAATTGCAAAAAATCATAGGTATAATTTTAAAAAATTCTAATTTTAGCACTATGTTACTAGCTTAATTAGCTAGAAACTAACATATAACATGTTTATATAGCTAAATTATTGAGATCAGAGTAATGAAAACTGTAAAAAGTAACCCATCAAACTAAGTTGGTTATTTAAAAAAATGCCAAAAATCATAGGTACAATTTTTTTAAATTCAAATTATCGCTGTATATTACCAGCTTAATTGCGTATAAAACGAGATATAATATTCTTATATATCTAAATTATTAAGATAAGATTAATGAAAACCGTAAAAAGTAACCTCTCAAACATATATGGGCTATTTAAAAAATTGCAAAAAAACTTATGTATAATTTTTGAAAATTCTAAAGTTACTATGGTGTTGCTAGCTAAACTAGCTATCAAATGAGATATAACATTTTTATATAACTAAATTATTGAGATCCGAATAGTGAAAAACGTAAAAAAGTAACCTCTCAAACATATGTGGGCTATTTAAAAAATTGCAAAAAATCTTAGGCATCATTTTTGAAAATTTTAATTTTAGTTGTGTATTACCAGCTTAATTGCCTATAAAACGAGATATAATATTCTTATATAGCTAAATTATTAAGATCAAAATAATGAAAACCGTAAAAAGTAATCTCTCAAATTTATGTGGGTTATTTAAAAAATTACAAAAAATCGTAGCTCATATTGTTGAAAATTTCAGTAGCAGCAATACATTTTTAGCTTAATTAGCTACAAAATAAGATATAACGTGTTTATATAGCTACATTATTAAGATCAGAATAATGAAAACCGTAAAAAGTAATCGATCAAACTTATGTGGGTTATTTAAAAAAATGCAAAAAATCGTAGGTGCAACTTTTGAAAATTCTAATTGTAGTTGTGTATTACCAGCTTCATTTCCTACAAAATGAGGTATAATATTCTTAAATAGCTACATTATTAAGATTAGAATAATGAAAAGCGTAAAAATGTAACCTCTCAAACATATATTGGCTATTTAAAAAATTGCAATTAATCTTAGGCATCATTATTGAAAATTCTAATTTTAGCGTTGTATTACCAGCTTAATTTCCTACAAAATGGGATAGAATATTCTTAAATAGCTATATTATTAAGATTAGAATAATGAAAAGCGTAAAAATGTAACCTCTCAAACATATATGGGCTATTTAAGAAAATGCAAAAAATCGTAGGTGCAATTTATGAAAATTCTAATTTTAGTTGTGTGTTACCAGCTTAATTTCCTACAAAACGAGATATAAAATTCTTAAATAGCTATATTATTAATATCAGAATAATGATAAGTGTAAAAAATATACTATCAAACTTATGTAGATTATTTAAAAAAATGCAAAAAATCGTAGGTGCAATTTTTGAAAATTCTAATTTTAGTGTTACCAGCTTAATTTCCTACAAAAAGAGGTATAATATTCTTAAATATCTACATTATTAAGATTAGAATAATGAAAAGCGTAAAAATGTAACCTCTCAAACATATATGGGCTATTTAAAAAAATGCAAAAAATCGTAGGTGCATTTTTTGAAAATTCTAATTTTAGTTTTGTGTTACCAGCTTAATTTTCTACAAAATGAGATATAATATTCTTAAATAGCTATATTATTAAGATCAGAATAATGATAAGTGTAACAAATAAACTATCAAACTTATGTAGATTATTTAAAAAATTGCAAAAAATCGTAAATATTATTTAAAAAAATTCTAATAGCAGCATTGTATTGCTAGATTATATAGCTGTAAAATAAGATATAATACGTTTATATAGCTAAATTATTAAGATCAGAATCATGAAAACAGTAAAAAGTAACCTCTCAAACATATGAGGACTATTTAAGAAATTGTAAAAAAATCGTAGGTATTTTTTATTGAAAATTCTAATTACAATTTTGTAGTACCAGTTTAATTGTCTACAAAATGGGATATAATATTCTTATATAGCTATATTGTTAAGATCAGAATAATGAACAGCGTAAAAAAGTAACTTTTCAGACTTTGTGAGCTATTTTAAAAATTGAAAAAAAATTTAGCTATAATTTTTTTAAATTCTATTGACAGTCTTATATTGCTAGCTTATTTAGCTAGAAAATGAGATATAATATGTTTATATAGCTAAATTATTAAGATCAGAGTAATCAAAACCATAAAAAAGTAATCTCTCAAATGTATGTGGGCTATTTAAAAAATTGCACAAAAATCGTAGGTGTTATTTTTGAAAATTCTTATCACAATTTTATAGTACTAGATTAATTGCCTACAAAATGAGATATAATATTCTTATATAGCTAAATTATTAACATCAGAATAATGAAAAGCGTAAAAAAGTAACTTTTCAAACGTATGTGAGCTATTTTAAAAATTTAAAAAAAATGTACTTATATTTTTTTTTAAATTCTATTATAAGTTTTATGTTGCTAGCTTATTTAGTTACAAAATGAGATATAATATGTTTAAATAGCTAAAATATTAAGATCAGAATGATGAAAACCGTAAGAAAGTAACTTCTCAAACTTGTGTGGGCTATTAAAAAAATTGCAAAAAATTCGTATATAGTATTTTTTTAAATTCTAATCAGAATATTCTAGTACCAGCTTAATTGACTACAAAATGAGATATAATATTCTTATATAGCTAAATTATTAAGATCAGAAAAATGAAAAACGTACAAAAGTATCCTCTCAAACACATATTGTAAACCACGTAATTTTTTTAAACAAATTAGTAATTAATATAAAAATAATAAGAAAGTTAAATCAAAAATATGAGTTTTCAATCCGCATTATTCTAACTTCAGCAGTTTTTTAGTGAATGTGCCATAAATAGGCCCATTCATATTTGCTAATCACACAGCTTATAAATATAAAAAACATGTTGATTGAAAATCTCTTATATTTTTCTAAATATCTTGGTAACCTTTATGTAAAGAACATTTTTTGAAGACAATTAACTAACAAATCCGAATTTTCCACCACCATTAATCTAACTTTACTAGTTTTCTAGTAAATAAGCTTTATTACCGTGGTAATAACGCACCCAAATTGCATCCCAATTTACCATCGGTCATCACAAATTACTGCGAAATGGCTTTTTCACGCGCCAATTGCGGACGCGGATTGCGTTATAAATACGCGTAATCGCGGTCCGCGGTGGCGTGAAATGAGCACCCTAGGTTGGGGTTGACAGTCCGGTCGTGTTAATCGAATCGGCCGACGAGGATCGATGGAATGACCGTTAGGAAATTCGTGGCTCCTGGCGATTTGCATAAAATACTGGTTCTGATTGACCCTTCCGGGGGGCTGCCCCGCGGTTATCGCGCGATTTCTTATACCTGTGAGCCGGGGGTTGAAAAAAAACCGTCATTAGGACGTTAAGGGGTGCCGGCAAGGAAGACAAGGTGGATTTGGATATTAATATTCGGGAATTTAAATACGGAACTGCTGAAATTTGATAGTTTTGCTTATAGCCGTTTTTACCTTTAAATATAGGTGGTACTTAAATATTATATTGATATAAAACATGTGTGGACAACTATATTAATAATAATATTATTATTATTATTATGTACAAATGATCAATAAATAATTTTTATAACTATTATCTACTTGTAAGACAATAATGCAAATAAAATGCAACTCGTATATTTTTGCGAGATATTTACTAAACACAAAGCCAATGGTGTCTTTTTGGATATCTTTCAGCCATTACAAAAAATAAGCTGTAATTTTTTCTGAAACTTTCTAAATATGTTCATCTGCATATATATATATATATATATATATATATATATATATATATATATATATATAAATCAAATTTGAAGTGGATTGAAATTTCATGAAAATTTTATATTTTCGCTAGTTTACAACAAGCTGTAACTTTTTTTCCATACCAGTTAGAAACAAATACTAAACGGTTTTCGATAGCCTGGCTCGTCTATTTTCAAATAATAAAAAATACCGGTCTAAGATGTATATTTCTTTGAGATATTGTGTGAAAACCAATAGGTTAAAGTTTTTCAGTTTTGGCTGAATTTAATTGTCAGTCCTCCTGATTTCAAATTTTGTACAATTATTTTATATGTTAAGATGAATAACTGATGCAATTTTCAGACATTTTTATTAACAGGTTCTTGAGTTATAGCCAAAATGCATTCACCTGAAAGCAATTTGTCACTGTTTTTCAGTGACCAGTAAGATTTGTTCCTCATCAGATAAAATCAAGTGCTATGCATTTTTGTACAGCCTGATTATTCTAGTTTAAGATAATAATAAAAATAATATATGTTGATACTGCATTTTTTTGAGATATCGACTGAAAACGACCGCCATGTTTTTCGAAGTTTTTCAGGCATTACTAATTAACTAGCCGATTTGTGTATCTCAAACTCTCAAATTACATTTATTGAGATGGACAAAATCCAAATCTAAAATTTGAAGTCGATTGAAAAAACTTGAAATTTCGGAAAAAATCAGGATTTTCAGGATTTTTCAGTGACCTGTAAGTTTCGTTTCAAATTAGATAGAAACAAATTCTAAACGGATTTGACTTCCCTAATTAATCTATTTTCAAATAATAATAAAAAATATTTATGTTATTTATATATTTTTTCAGATATTGACTGAAAACTAACACCATGTTTTCACCACTTTTTCAGTCATAACTGAAAAACTAGCAGCCTGAAACAACTGAAACTCACTAAATATATTTCTTATGTCCGTTTGAATACATATGCAAATTTTAAAGCAAATCGAAAAAATGGCCAAAATCGAAATAATCGAAAGGGGTTAACCCTCGGATTTTTTCAGCCAAAAAATTTTTGGAATGCGATCGGTCCGATTTTTTGCATAATTAATTTTGAGATTATTTTGAACATCGGAGGCGATTTTTAGCAATTTTCATCAAAAACTTTTTGAATTATTGGCCTTTAAAGTTAGCTGAAAATAAAATTTCATCTTTTTCAGGAAGGTATATAATTAATACCTGATGTGATAAAAACGTATACTATGCATTTTTTGATAGCTTTATTAATCTATTTTGAGGTACTATTAAAAAATCATTGTGGTAAATGTATATTTTTTTGAGATATCGACTGAAATCCAAAAGGTTGTTTTTTGAAATTTTTCAGGAATTTAAAATAAACTAGCTGAAAAATTTGATTGAAACTTTCAAGTTACATTCAATTAGTAACCTGTTTTTCAGCAGATAAAATCGTTTTTATTTTATATAAAAATATTTTTTAACTATCAAACAGTATTTTAAAATATTAAATATATTATAATAAATATTGTTTGGTCTGTTTAAAAATATTTTCACTAGTAATAAAGATATAGGCCTCAAAACTATAACATTACAAATGAAATATCTTCATACTCATACCACGATGAGCGACCAGGAATAATGTTTTAGAAATAAATTTTTGATATAATTTTACTCATAACACTTAACCATTAATCCAATAAGGTCATTTCCTCACAAATGCATCCAGCAGTTGAATAGTTTTTAAGCCTCAAATAAAAACCTCAACCTAACTGAATTCGCAATTGAACGTTATTATTGAATTTCAATACAATACTCCACGATGAGCAACAAGGATTGATGTTATAACAAAATTTAAAATCATTTTCCTCATGAGAATTCAACCCTTAATCCAAATAGTTCATTTCCATTTAATTGCATCCACAAGTTTTTTTAGTTATTAAGCCTCAAATATAAACCAACCTCAATTGATGAATTTTATTATTATTGAATTTCTAATACGAATTGTTTTTACTAATAATTTCTTATTTTATTTTTTTAAGTAAGAAAATTAATTAAAATGTTCATAAGCAACAAATTTCGCGGATCAACACCGCCGCCGCCGCCGCCTTCCGTCTCATTAAATCAAACAAGTGAAGCAAAAACAACATGGCCGCCCGCTCGCAAAGAAAGCGCGCGGCTGTTTTGTTTTGGTCGTTAGCGATAATGACGCGCTGCAGAGGGGCGGCGGGTGTGGGGGAGCTGCCACCGCCGCCGCCACCACCGCCGTCGCCGTCTCAACTATATTTTTAACGCTCCGAAAAAGCGCCGACTAGGACGGCCGCACGCGCGCACAGGTCTACTCGTGAGCGGGGGCGGCGGCGGACGGGGAGCAGCAGCAGCAGCGCGCTAATAAAGTCCCTTGATGAATATATAAGAAAGACGATACAAAGTGACATTAAAGTAAAGTAAGGGGTTAAAATTTAAGAACGTCCTTCGTTTGTATGTAAATTTCATATTCGCGACTACAGCCGCCCCCACCGACGCGGAGGGGTTATTGTCGCTAGTAAAAGTTCATACGGCAACCTTTTACGAGCCAACCCCTACACGTTTGATGAAGACAAGGGACAGGGGGATTTATTTACTACAAAAATAAACTCAAAACAATACTGTAGTATTAAATTGCAAATTTCTAGTTACTGAGTTATACAAAAATATAAATAATAAAGTCAAAATGTAGCTAATTAAATCTATTTTATGATAAACAAATGTAACTATTGTTATTATTACTATTGTGTATGGTAAATCCAGTTTTTAAAGCAATAGTCTGAATTTATAAACAAAATTACATTCAAGTTCGTATTTCTCATGACTGTGTAATTCAAAAATATGACTAATGGTGTAAAAATGTTACTAACTACTTATATTTTATGGAAAACAGTAGTAACTCTTGTTATTATTACTATTTTGAATGGTAAATTCAGATTTTACAGCAACAGCTTGAATTTATGAACAAAATTACATTCAAGTTCGGATTTCTCATGACTGTGTGATTCAAATATATTACTAATGGTGTCACAATATTACTAACTACTTCTGTTTTATGGAAACAAGTATTAACTCTTTTAATTATTACTATTTTGTATAGTAAATTCAGTTTTTACAGCAACAGTCTGAATTTATAAACAAAAGTACATTCAAGCTCGGATTTCTCATGACTGTGTGATTCAAATATATGATTAATGGTGTCAACATATTACTAACCACATATCTTTTATGGAAAACAGTAGTAACTCTTGTTATTATTACTATTTTGTATGGTAAATTCAGATGTTACAGCAACAGCCTGAATTTATAAACAAAATTACATTCAAGCTCGGATTTCTCATGACTGTGTGATTCAAATATATGACTAATGGTGTCAAAATATTACTAACTACTTCTATTTTATGGAAAACAGTAGTACCTCTTGCTATTGTTACTATTTTGTTTGGTAAATTCAGTTTTTACAGCAACAGTCTGAATTTATAAACAAAATTACATTCAAGTTCGGATTTCTTATGACTGTGTGATTCAAAAATATGACTAATAGTATCAAAATGTTACTAACTAATTCTGTTTTATCGTAAGCAATAGTAACACTTGTAATTATTACAATTTTTTATGGTAAATTCTTTTTTTACAGCAACAGCTTGAATTTATAAACAAAATTACATTCAAGCTCGGATTTCTCATGACTGTATGATTCAAATATATGACTAATGGTGTCAAAATATTACTAACTACTTCTATTTTATGGAAAACAGTAGTAACTCTTCTTATTATTACTATTTTGTATGGTAAATTCATATGTTACAGCAACAGCCTGAATTAATAAACAAAATTAATTTCAAACCCGTATTTTTCACGACATAATGTGATTCAAAAATATGAATAATAGTCTCAAAATGTTGCTAACTAAATCTATTTTATACTAAATACTAGTAGCTATCGGTATTATTACTATTATGTATGGAAAATTAAATTTTTATAGCAAATTTACTTTCGAACTTGGATTTCTCGATACAGTATTACTTAAATAATAAATAATAATATCAAAATGTTGCTTATTACTTAAATAATAAATAATAGTATCAAAATGTTGCTAACTAAACCTATTTTATATTTAGCACTAGTAATTCTTGTTATTATTAACCATTTGCTGTAGTAAATTCCATATTTCCAACGATTATAACAATATTAAACATTTTTAAAAGCAGTTTTCTTCAAGAAACCACCCCCTGTAACTCCCTACATATTTTTTATTCACCCTTTATTGATACTATTACAATCCTATGTAACAAATAAATACCGCCACCCATATTATTAACCCTCATCCGGCAAAAAAAAGCAGTTCATTCAAAAAAAAGCATGCACACCTCATAAAAAGCTCGTAATTGAGCCCCTCACATATGTCAGGGTCGTAAAAAAGTACCTGTGTGGAGGGTGACACGCGAACGCAAGAAAAAACGACCTGCTGACAGCCCGGGTCCACCCCTTGGCTATTAAAAAACCTTTAGGTGGGTGATGAAAAAACGCGCGTGCCGCTTGAATTGTATTAGGGGTGATATTTTTTATAGGGGTGCCGGTATGGTAGGGTTGAAAGGTGGTGCGGCTTGTGGAATATAGAGGGCTGTTGGATGGGGTTATAGGGTATAATTACGAGATGGCGGTGTGGATGTAAAAGGGGTGAATTTAATATTGTAATGTTTTGGAAACAAATAAATATATTTACCTATATACCCCCAAAATAAAATTATTTGTGTTATATTATTACCGTCACATATAGCTATAAGCTAAAGAATACATATTTATTAAATTTAAAAAATTATCTTCAACTGTTTTGTGTAGAGGTAAATTTGAAGTTTCTCACTAAAAAAAGTGTTCTTAGTATAAATCACTTTATAAATAATTAAAAAAATTTGTTATGGTCCCAAATTTATATTTTCCTCATTCAAAATTTAATAAGGAATCGAAATTTTCTATAAATGATTATTTATGATTAGTAGATTTTGTGTTATAAGGCTCCAAAAATGAATTATTCGTATGTTATAGAATGTTTTAATTTGCAAAATCTCACCCTTAGTAAAAAAGTCGGCAACTTAAAATAAAAATTTAGTACGATTCAGGTTTATAACAAGCTAGGAAATACATATTTATAAAATTTGAAGAATGATCTTCAACTGTTTTTGAATTGTGTAGGGGTAAAGTTGAAGATTCTCACTAAAAAAAGTTTTCTTTGTATAAATGGATTTATAAATGATTTAAAAAATATGTAATGGTACAAAATTTATACTTTTCATATTCAAAATTTAATGAGGAATCCAAATTTTCCATAAATGATTCTTTATGTTTAGTAGATTTTGAGTTATAAGGCATTAAAGATGAAATTTGTTAGATTCGTATGTTACAGAAAGTATTAATTTGAAAAATCTAACTCTAAGTAAAGAAAACAGTAACTTAAAACAAAAACTTATTTTGTTTCTGGTTTATAAAAAGCTAAGGCATATATATTTATAAAATTTGAAAAATTATCTTCAACTGTTTTTGAATTGTGTAGAGGTAAATTTGATGTTTCTCACTGAAAAAAATGTTCTTGATATAAATCACTTTATAAATCATTTAAAAAATGTGTTATGGTACCAAATTTATATTTTCCTCATACAAAATTTAATGAGGAATCGAAATTTGCTATAAATAATTATTTATCATTAGTACATTTTGTGTTATAGGGCTCCAAAAATTAAATATGTTAAATTCCTATGTTATAAAAAGTTTTAATTTGCAAAATCTCACCCTAAGTAAAAATGTCGGCAACTTAAAATAAAAACTTAGTAGGTTTCAGGTTTATAACAAGATAAAAAATACATATTTACAAAATTTGAAAAATAATCTTCAACTGTTTTTGAATTATTTAGAGGTAAAGTTTAAGATTCTCACCAAAGAAAGTTTTCTTTGTATAAATGGCTTTATAAATCAAAATATGTAATGGTACGAAATTTATACTTTTCATATTCAAAATTT
Source organism: Lordithon lunulatus (assembly GCA_963942505.1). Classification (NCBI taxonomy): domain Eukaryota; kingdom Metazoa; phylum Arthropoda; class Insecta; order Coleoptera; family Staphylinidae; genus Lordithon; species Lordithon lunulatus. The sequence goes on from OZ012675.1 coordinate 34,168,776, forward strand.
AATGAAGAATCCAAATTTTCTATAAATGATTCTTTATGTTTAGTAGATTTTGAGTTATAAGGCCTTAAAGATGAAATTTGATAGATTCGTCTGTTACAGACAGTATTAATTTGAATAATCTCACCCTAAGTAAAAAAAACGTTAACTTTAAACAAAAAATTAACTCATTTCTGGTTTATAACAAGTTAAGGAATACATATTTATAAAATTTCAAACATTATCTTCAACTGTTTTTGAATTGTGTAGAGGTAAATTTGAAGTTTCTCACTAAAAAAAGTGTTCTTGGTATAAATCACTTTATAAATAATTTAAAAATGTGTTATGATACCAAATTTATACTTCTCCTATTCAAAATTCAATGAGGAATCCAAATTTTCCATAAATTATTCTTTATGTTTAGTAGATTTTGAGTTATAAGGCTTTAAAGATGAAATTTGTTAGATTCGTATGTTACAGAAAGTATAAATTTGAAAAATCTCACCCTTAGTAAAAAAAGTCAACTTAAAACGAAAACTTAGTATGTATCTAATTTATAACAAACGTGGGAATAGTTATTTACAAAATTTACTAAATTATCTTCAATTGTTTTTGAATTATATAGTGGTAAAGTTAAAATTTCTCATTAAAATAAGTTTTCTTCGAATAAATTACTTTATAATTAATTTAAAATATAGACAAAAATGCTAAAATGATACTTTTTTAGTTTTATAATGAATTGAAGAATTGATATTTTCACTAATTAAGCTTTTGCCTTGAGTGGTTTTCGAGTTATAGGGTGCTACAATTAAACCCAGTAGCTTTTATTGCTGTTATTTTAGTAGTTTAAATAAAATAATGCCAAAAACTATTTAATATGAATCCGTCGTATGAATTAAATCGTCTGGACAACCCTCTCACCCCTTCAAACCCCAACCAACCAAAACATAACAAAAAACAGAAACGATTTCACCCTTCTCTCCTATATACCTGTTCACAATTTTTTGCACCGTCTGTAATTTTTACAGACACAACTGTAACCCCCCATGTCTTACGCCGGCCGCTAGCAACCCTTAGTAGCGCGAATAACCCCGGTGAAGACGCGCCGCCGCTGCCCCGCGCGCGTGTGACAATTTTCAAAACAAAAAATATAACAAACCGCGCCCGCAGTTAAATTCAATCCGAATAATTTAATTCGTTTTATTATATTTATGCAAATCGGCGCGCGTAATTAATTCCCGCGACCAGCACCCCCTCAAACCAACCACCTCCCCCCTATCGCACGCCGGTTTTCGATTAATTTCAGTTTCCGAAATGTTATTAATTATTTCATTCTGCGGCGGCAAACAAAAAATGCGAATTCATAAATAACACACAATGGGCGCACGCAAAAGGCAAGTGATGATTGTTAATTAATTTAATTAGTTTGTGGTGTGACACATTTTTTTATTAACTTGAAATATCTCGCTATACAAATAAAGTAACTAAACGTATTAAGGCTCGGTTGTATAAAGACTATAACCCGTGATTATATTGTTGGACTTTGCATACATTGTTCTTAACTTTCCTTTTTGTAGCCTCATGTATTTCTGTTTATTTATAAATATTATTATTATTAAAAACATTTTTTTTTTGGATAGTTATAATCACAGCCAATTACTCAATGATTTAATATCACTTGTACGTCTTGTATACGTTTAATTTCTCGGAAATAAATATTATTATTATTATCATTGAGACAACAGTGCAATTTTTAGGCCCACCGCTGTTTTAAGGGATTCCAGTTTGTGTAATTAATTAAAATTAGCAGCGCGAATTGTATACAAAACTTGCGGAAAGTATGGCGGTAATTGTAATGGCGTTAGGGGTGCAATTACACAAATTGCGTTATCTGCGTTTTATCACGTGTCTTCGTGAGTGTCCGCAGGCATCGCGTGCAGAGTTACGACACGGCGAAAAGCGCGACAAAATATTAAATAGTCTGCAATTAATCCGAGAATTTCATGTTTGTAGGTGTCGGTGGAAATTTACTTTCCAAAAAAAAAACAATCCTGAATACTCACTTGAAGAGTTTTTTTCAATGAAAATAAATGTTAAAATCAATTTTATTATAAGGTACCTAGATATCCCATGTGGTTTGAAAGATACAGCTCGACAAACAGAGCTGTAACAACCAAACCACTTGAGATATTTGGGTACCCTGTGAAAAATCTGATGTAGGATTTATTTTTATTCAAAAAAAGTCTTTAGGTTAGTATTCAAGTTTGTGTTTTTGGACGTTACGTACATATTTCTACCAACACATGTATCTGTATCTCTATCCAAATATCTCAACTAGTTTGGAAGTTACAACTTTACATACAGAGCTGTAACTTCCAAACCACTTGAGGTATTTAGGTACCCTATAGAAAATCTGATCTAGCATTTATTTTCATTCAGAAAAAGTCTTTAGGTAAGTATTCAACTATATTTGTTTATATACTTCTACCAGCACATGTACCTGTACCTCTACCCAAATATCTCAACTGGGTTGGAAGTTACAACTCTACAAACAGAGCTGTAACTTCTAAACCACTTGATATATTAGGGTACCCTATGAAAAATCGGAGGTAGCATTTATTTTTAATTAAAAAAAGTCTGTATATAAAAGGTGAGTATTCAAGTTTGTTTTTTAGACGTTACGTATATATTTCTACCTGTACCTCTACTTAAATATCTCAAGTGGTTTGGAAGTTCCAACGTGACAAACAGAGATGTAACTTCTAAACCACTTGAGATATTTAGGCACCCTATGAAAAATAGGATAAAGCATTGATTTTCATTCAAAAAAATATTTTAGATAAGTATTCAAGTTTATTTTTTTGGAAGTTACGTACATATTTCTACCAGCGCCTATAGAATAACTAAAGGTAACATTCAATACTGGAATTAAACTACGTCATGAAAATCTTTGGATTTTTTTCCATTAGATTTATATACAAAAACTTTATTGCTTTTTAGAAAAATTATTTTTTTATAGAAATCTTGAATTTGATTTCAGTTTACAGTGTATTCTAAACACCATCATAATACGAACAACATACAAAATACATTAGGTGGAAAACCTTCTAGAACTAGGTGGAAAATTTTATATTATAATAAACTTAACACTTTTCTAATACATAATTTAATTAGAAACATAATTTTTTCATAAATTAATCTTATAGCAGTCTCAGTTGACCAGAAAACTTGATTTTCATGACGTGCTGAAATAATTCAAGTAGCTTTAACAAGACTATGGAAATGCTATTATAACTTCCAAGATATTTTTGTCTAATAAATATAGTCATACTTTTTTTAAATAAAAATTAATAAGGAATATGATTTTTTATAAGAAAACCAAATATTTCAACTGGTTTTCAAGTTACAGCCCGTCAAACATCAGCTAACATTCAACATTGCAACTAAATTATTTCGAAATGAAAATAGTTAGATTTCTTTCGTTTTTTTTTCATTAGATATGTATGATAAACCTTGAATATCTTATAAAAAAAATTATTTCATATAGTAATCCAGAATTCTATTTCAGTTTACAGTATACTCTAATATAATCGTAACACTTTGCAAAATAATTTAGGTGGAAAACCTTCTGGAACTAGCAGGAAAAATTTATTTCAAAATAAACTCTACATTTTTCTTATACCTAATTCAATCATAAAAATGATTTTTCTTAAACTAACCTTGTAGCAAGCTTAGTTGACTAGAAAACTCAATTTTTATAGCGTGCTGATATGTAATAGATCAGTTTTAACGAGACGGTGAAAATGCTTCGGTAACATCCAGCACAATTTTACAATAAATATTTGAAAACTTTTCTTAACGAAAAATGAATAGGGAATATGAATTTTTATAAGAAAACCTAATATCTCAACTGGTTTTGAAGTTACAGCCCGTCAAACATCAGCTAACATTCAACATTGCAACTAAATTATTTCGAAATGAAAATAGTTAGATTTCTTTTGTTTTTTTTTCATTAGATGTATATGCCAAACCTTGAATATCATAGAAAATTTAACTTTATATAGAAATCCAGAATTTTATTTTAGTTTACAGTATACTCCAATATAATCTTAACACCTTGCAAAATAATTTAGATGGAAAACCTTCTAAACTAGCAGGAAAAATTTATTTCAAAATAAACTGTACATTTTTCTTATACCTAATTTAACCATAAAAACAATTTTTCCTAAAATAACCTTATAACAAGCTTAGTTGACTAGAAAACTAAATTTTCATATCGTGCTGATATGTAATACATGCAGTTTTAACGAGGCGATGAAAATGCTTTGATAACATCCAGCACAATTTTTCTCAATCAATATTTGAATACTTTTATTAAATAAAAATGAATAGGCAATATGATTTTTCATAATGAAACCAGATATCTCAACTAGTATTCAAATTACAGTCCATCAAACATCAACTAAACTAAATTTTCATGGCGCGCTGAAGCAATTCAAGCAGTTTTAGTGGGGTGATGAAAATTGTTTTGTAACTTCCAAGACAATTTTTACAAATAAATATTTGAATGCTTTTCTTGAATAAAATTTAATGGTTTATTCGAATTTTCACATGAAAATAAAATATCTCAATTATTTTTCAAGTTACAGGCCGACAAACATCAGCCATTATTGAACAGTGCAACTAAACTATTTCGAAATGAAAATCTTTATATTTCTTTTTTTTTATTATATTGTTATGAAAAACCTTGAATACTTTATAGAAAATATAATTGTATATAGAAATCTTGAATTTGATTTCAGTTTACAGTGTACTCCAATATAATCATAACGCCATATACAATACTTTAGGTGGAAAACCTTCTAAAACTAGCTTGAAAATCGTGTTCTAGAATAAACTATACATTTTTCTTATACATAATTTAATCATAAAAACGATTTTATATAATTTAACCTTGTAGCTGGCTTAGTTGACCTAAAAACTCAATTTTCATGGCATGCTGATGTAATTCAAGTAGTTTTAATGAGACGATGAAATTGCTTTTGTAACTTCAAAAAAAAAATTTCATTTTAAATATCTAAATACGTTTCTTAAACAAAAGTTAACAGGGAATCGGAATTTTCATAAGATAACTGAATATCTTCATTAGTTTTCTAGTTACAGCTCGACAAACTTCAGCTCAATTCGAACATAGCAACAAAAATATATCAATTTATCTGAGTTTTTTTCCTTGTGAAAACTGCACATCTGTTTATTTGAAAATTGACATAGCTTGGGGAGTGTTGATGGCCACCATGGCCAACAGTCAACGCCTCTACTCAATAATGCACATATTTATATGTACACCGCGTGAATTATTTCAGCCTGTGATAATTAAATTAAAATTAAATTATAAATTGAGCGATATATGCCCCGCCAGCAGAGGCTGCAGACTGACAAATGGGTGGAGTGGGGGGTGGCGTAATGTACTTTATAAAATAAAATGTTAGGTACTCAAAGTACATAACAAAACAAATCACAATTTCTCATGAATTCGACTTGAAATTGTAGCAGATTTTTCTCTAAAAGTTTTGTCATATTTTTTAAGTGTGCCATTAAAATTTGTAAAATATTTTAATTTACCCTACAAAATTAAATATTCTTGTATATAAGCATATTTGTTTACTTAAATAACATGACGTAAGCAACGATTTTCAACATCATATAGCTTAGTGTTATTCTTTAATTTCTAGATGAAGTTTGGCATGATATTATAACAGATGTAATTGAGATATATTTATGATTTATAGATATTGTTTTTCGCCATTAAATTATCTTTCAGAAAAACCTTGACAAGAGTTTATAATGATTTTTATATGTAAATGATACACATATTTGCATATGAAAGTCTTTGTAGATTAAAACTGGTGATATTTTTTAAGTGTGCCATGAAAATTGAAAAATACTTTATTTGTACTCTAAAAAATTGAATTTTCTACTATTCAAGCAAGATTTTTCACTTAAATTATATCTAAAACAAAAGATAAGCAACGATTTTCAACAGCATACAGCCTTGTTTCATTCTAAAACTGTGTACATTACGTTTGACATGATGTCACCATGAGAGTCATTGAGATATATTTATGGCATATTGATATTATTTTTCGTCATTAAATTTTCTTCTAGAAAAGCCTTGATAATGGTTTACAATGATATATGTCTGTAAATTATAAACGTATTTGCACCTGATACATTTTATAGTAATGTAGGTATCATGATGGCATATTAAAATTGTATTTCCAAAATAAATTTTCTATGATAAAAACATAGTGATTAGTTTTTTTTTTTTAGTTTACCAGTGGATGATTATTTACGGCGCTCCAAGTTTTTCACCCGGACGAACTTTGCGTCAGTTTTTACCGCCCGCGCGCTAAACGCAAGATTTATCTATCCGCCACCTCCGCCTTCCCATCCCCCGTTCGTATTCTTCTTGTTCTTCTTCTGCCCGCAACGACGCTCGTTTGTTCGCCACAAACCGGGCGGTCTGTTTTTAATCTTGCGCCGAGAACGGAAACTTTTAAAAAGTTGGCCACGTAATTTATCGCCCGTGAGGAGAAGGAGCAGGCTTTTTAACAAATTAACTTTTATTTTATTGCACCCCGGAAAACACGCCCCCCCGAGCGAGAGCGAGACAGATAAATCTAGTTCGTAGGGGGCTGGAAATTTGAGTTTTTGTTATGAACAAAATGATTTAACTGTTATTCTCTTTTACAAATAAGAAGGCCATGATACAGGCGTACATTATGATATGACAGTCAATAAATGATATATTTCAAACATGATAGTCTAAGCTAGTAAAGTTTGCTAGGCTACAACTCGAGTTACACAGCATTAATCATTCGAAAACGCTCTAGATTGCTTTAGAAGTTAGTTTAAAGTGCTCTCAATTTGGTAATTTTTGAGATAGTATTTTCTTTTTTGGTACAGTCAATAAATGATATATTCTAAACATGATAGTTTAACTTAGTGAAGTTTGATAAGCTACAATTGGAGTTATATAGCATTTATCATTCGAAATTTATCGATTAAAAAATTAACACTATTTCTAAAAATACAATAATAATATTAAAATACTACTATTTTTAAAAGCTGGTAGCCGTTTTTATGGGTGGGTGATTTGTTTGGGTGGCACCCTCCGACGCGCTTTCCTCCCCCATCGCGCTTACGGTCTATTATCGAATAGCGACCCTCTGCTGTCCACTGGGAAAAAAATTCGCCATTTTAAGGCCACCCCTTAGAGCTAGGTATCAAGTTACACCTACTAGTAGAATTAAAAATTAGTATTTAAAGATATTTGAGACGAATATTAGCAATTTTAGTCAAATTAGTGATGTAGCGAAGAAAATTATAGATTTCTGTTAACTTTAAAGTGATATAGCATTCATCTAGAATACCTCAAATAAATAAATTTCTCAATATTTTGATTAGAAGACACTTTAAATATTATTTGCATGTATAAAACATAAGTTTATTAATTTTACGAGCCTACAACTCGAGTTGATTCACTCAAGAAGTATCCAGCTCATTAGAAATGACAATTTCAATCACCCTCATACACGTAATTTTTGACATTTCGATTTCATCTTTTTTTATTCCTTATATCTAATATATTTTCAACACAAAACTCTAATTTTGTAATGTTTATAGAGCTACAAGTCGAGTTATGTTGCATTTTGCAGTCTGAAATAATTGTAGATAAACTACAAATCTGAGTTTCAAATGCCCTCATGCTCGCAATTTTAGGCTTAGCTATTTTTTTATACAGAATATTTAATTATAAATATATTTTAAATTTACAACTCTAATTGTGTAAAGTTTTCTAGGCTACATCTCGAATTACACAGCTTTTATCATTCGAAAAATCTCTAGATTGCTTTAGAAGTGAATTTAAATTGCCCTCAATTTCGTGATTTTCAAGATAGGAATTTCTTTTTTGGTACAAACAATAAATGATATATTCCTAACATAATACTCTAAGCTAGTAAAGTTTTCTAGGCTATAACTCGAGTTACACAGCATTTATCATACGAAAACACTATAGATTGCTTTAAAAGTGCTTTCAATTTCGTTATTTTCAAGATAGTATTTTCATTTTTTGTACAGTCAATAAATGATATGTTCCAAATATGATGGTCTAAGCTAGTAAAGTTTTCTACGCTAAAACTCGAGTTACATAGCATTTATGATTGGAAAACGTTCTAGATTGCTTTGGAACTGAATTTAAAGGGCCCTCAATTTCGTAAATTTTGAGATAGCATTTTCTTTTTTGGTACAGTCAACAAATGATATATTCCAAACAAGATAGTCTAAACTAGTAAAGTTTGCTAGGCTACAACTCGAGTTACATAGTATTTATCATTAAAAACACTCTAGATTGCTTTAGAAGGGAATTTAAAGTGCCCTCAATTTCGTAATTTTCAAGATAGCATTTTCTTTTTTGGTACATTCATTGCACAATATATTCCAAACATGATAGTCTAAGCTAGTAGAGATTTTTAGGCTACAACTCGAGTTACATTGCATTTATCATTCGAAAACGTTCTAGATTGCTTTGGAACTGAATTTAAAGTGCCCTCAATTTCATAATTTTCCAGATAGTATTTTCATTTTTGGTACAGTCAATAAATGATATATTCCAAACATGATAGTCTAAGCTAGTAAAGTTTGCTAGGCTACAACTCGAGTTGTATAGCATTTATCATTCGAAAACGTTCTAGATTGCTTTGGAAGTGAATTTAAAGTGCCCTCAATTTCATAATTTTCAAGATAGAATTTTCATTTTTGGTACAGTTAATAAATGATATATTATTAACATGATACTCTAAGCTAGTAAAGTTTTCTAGGCTACAACTCGAGTTACATAGCATATATCATTCAAAAACGAATTAGATAATTTTAAAAGTGAATTTAAAGTGCCCTATAGTTCGTAATTTTTGCGATAGTAATTTCTTCTTTTGTACAGTCAATAATCAACATATATCAAACACGTATATGTAATTTTGTAAAGTTTACTGGCCTACAAGTCGAGTTACACAGTATTTTAGGCTACAACTCGCAGTTTTCAATCACATATTTTACTGAACATTATTACAGCTAGCGGTCTGATCCAGTTTTAATTGCGCAAATAAAATGATTGACAGCATTGGCAAGAAGTGGCATCTTTTAATGACCATACCCCTGTAATTGCAATATATTAGGGTTCGATCGGGCGTCACATTTATTGCATTATGCAAATTTTAGGGAGGAAACTACCGGCATTATTAACACATTTGTCGCGACCCATTGATCCAACCCATATATGATGCATAATCAGATATAATTTATTGAATAAAAACCAGAAATCCACCAATCGCAAATATTATTACATAAATATCCTTTTTTTGTCTTCCTTAGAAAATATTTGGTATAGCTAGTTAGTATAAGATATCAAAAAAACACGAACAATATTTTTTTGGTTTAGATTTCACCCCTATACACCTACTATAGGGGTGAAATCTAGAACTAAAAATATTTTTCGTGTTTTTTTCATATCTTATACTAACTTGTGTCTTTAAACACAATCAAAAAAATCAGTAAAGTTGAAAATAATTTCATTAGTTTATAAGATATTCATTGGTAAAGTCAGACTTTGTTTTAATAAATTATTGAAATTGTTCATTAGGTACAGTTGAGCATTGTTTGTTTTTTTTTATAGGAAAAATAATCAAACATATTGGTACAAAATACACTTTTCTTAGTCACAATTCACCATAGAATCGGAAAATCGAATATAATTTCAATAATCTCTATTACTTTTTAAGATATAGACCGGTAAATTCAGACTTTTGATTAATAGTTGCCTTAAAAGTGTTTATAGTGTTGCGTGTTTGTTTATTTTATAAAGGACACATCAAATTTTCGTTGACACTTTTCTGAATCAGAATTTAGTCCAAAATCATAAAATTCAATTGGATTTTAAATATCTACATTATTTAATTAAATATTGACTTGCAAAGTCAGACTCTGAAAACTAGAATTGTTGGAGATATTTATGCGGTACAGTTTGTTTGATTATATATCGAACAAAATTACATTATTGATTATAAAATACACTTTTCTTAATCAAAATTTACTCTGCAATTAGAAAATTTGATTGAATTCCAAATATCTATATTACTTTATTACATATTGATTGGTAAGTTGAGACTTTTCATAACAAAATTGTTTAATTTGTGGAGGTAAGCGTTTTGGCTGTTTTATATCGAAAGAAATCACATATTTGGTTATAAAATACACTTTTCATAATCAGAATTTACCCTGCAATCAGAAAATTCGATTGAATTTTAATTATCTTTACTACTTTATTAGATATTGATTGGTAAATTGAGATTTTGCATAACAAAATTGTTTAATTTGTGGAGGTAAGCATTTTGGCCGTTTTTATATCGAAAGAAATCATATCCTTGGTTATGAAATACACTTTTCATAATCAGAATTTACCCCGCAATCTTAAAATTCCATTGACTTCCAAATATCTATATTATTTTATTAGATATTGATTGGTAAATTGAGATTTTGTATAACAAAATTGTTTAATTTGTGGAGGTAAGCATTTTGGCCGTTTTATATCGAAAAAAATGACATCTTTGATTATAAAATACACTTTTCATAATCAGAATTTACCCTGCAATCAGAAAATTCGATTGAATTCCAAATATCTATATTACTTTATTAGATATTGATTGGTAAATTGAGACTTTGCATAACAAAATTGTTTAATTTGTGGAGGTAAAGGATTTGGCCGTTTTTATATCGAAAGAAATCATATCTTTGATTATAAAATACACTTTTCATAATCAGAATTTACTCTGCAATCAAAAAATTCGATTGAATTCCAAATATCTATATTACTTTATTCGATATTGATTGGTAAATTGAGACTTTGCATAACAAAATTGTTTAATTTGTGGAGGTAAGCGTTTTGGCCGTTTTTATATCGAAAGAAATCATATCTTTGATTATGAAATACACTTTTCATAATCAGAATTTACCCTGTAATCATAAAATTCGATTGAATTCTAAATATCTATATTACTTCATTAGATATTGAATGGTAAATTGAGACTTTGCATAACAAAATTGTTTAATTTGTGTAGGTAAGCGTTTTGGCTGTATTTATATCGAAAGAAATTATATATTTAGTTATAAAATGCACTTTTCATAATCAGAATTTACCCTGCAATTAGAAAATTAGATTGAATTCCAAATATCTATACTACTTTATTAGATATTGATTGGTAAATTGAGACTTTGCATAACTTAATTTGTGGAGGTAAGCGATTTGGCTGTTTTTATATCGAAAGAAATCACATATTTGGTTATGAAATAAACTTTTCATAATCAGAATTTATCCTGCAATCAGAAAATTCGATTGAATTCCAAATATCTATATTACTTTATTAGATATTGATTGGTAAATTGAGACTTAGCATAACAAAATTGTTTAATATGTAGAGGTAAGCGTTTTGGCTGTTTTTATATAGAAATAAATCATATATTTGGTTATAAAAAACACTTTTCGTAATCAGAATTTTCCTTATAATCAGAAAATTCTATTAGATTTTATATATCCATACTAGTTTATTAGATATTGATTGGTAAATCAAGACTCTGAGTGACGCCATTGTTTAATGTGTGGAGTTGAGCATTTAAACGTTTTTATAATGAAATAAATCAGACTTATTATTATTAAATAGACTTTTTGGAATCACAATTTATCGTAGAATCAAAAATTACCATTGGATTACAAATATCTGTATTAGTTTATAAGATAATGACCGGTAAAGTCAACCATTGGGTACACACAAAAAAAACAATAATTATTTCTAAGAGCGTATCTATATATTTATGATACAATATCATCATATTTTGTTTTTAAAACACTTACTTGTTCTGTCTACAGTATGACATAGAATTTTTTAAAATCATCATACCGTAGAATCTCATATTATAAAACATCAAAACAACCCCCAACAAAAAAATTCCATAATAATTTGAATTTTATTTCATTAATAAGGCAATAGTAATTTGTATTAGATCTTAGTTTAATTACTAGTGGTTTATATTTGGTCCACCCTGTACATACCGCGCCCTTACTTACCCATTTTTGTAAACCTGATGCTTTAATCGCTTCCCTACATACATCGCAAGAAAAAAAAAACACACCCCTTTTAAAATTATTAATTCCTAGACAAGGGTGGCCACCCCGTAGGTTAAACAATGGGGGTCCAGGTAGTACGCGCGCGGTTTAAATGCGGAAGTGACCGAAAGAAAGGCCCCGTAATGGGGTCAACAAAAGGTCAGATGGTTGAAGGGACAGTGGCCGTACGCGGACATGGGCAGATGTTTAGTTTTTTTTAACGTTTTAAGGGATGCTGGATTCTGTTGTTGTTTTTTAGGGGTTGTTTAATTTTGGGATGTCGCGGTCCGTTACCGGGTCAAGGGTTAGTTCGCCGGCGGCTTCACGTAGACGCGTGCTGTTTTTCTGAGATATATATGTCGTTGTAGGTAGGAGGAGGGTGATAATATGTGGTGTATAAGGATGTTGAGATGATAAATTGATCTAGTGTGCTGTTGTAAGTATGTTAATGTAGTTTAAAAAAATATGTATAATTCAGTAAAATATAAAATGTACACGACTATGGTGTGCAGTGGTTAGCACCTCCGCGTAACGAATGGACGTCCCTGGTTCAAATCCCGACCCGTGTATCCTATTTATCGTTGGGATAATTAATGATACTTAACTTTTTTAGAAAATAGATTGATTAAGGTATTCAAAAATATTTAATACTTAAATATATGTATGCAGAAAATTGATTTACATCTTTCTAAAACGTGTGTGTTTTGAAATTGGTAATTGTGAAATTTATAATCACATGTACGGTCGCAGTTTTCTTCCGATATAATGAAAAACTATCATGTAGCTTAATTTTTGTAATTTTTTTTAGAAAATAGATTGATTAAGGTATTCAAAATCATTTAATACTTAAATATATGTATGCAGAAAAATGATTTACATCATTCTAAAACTTGTGTGTTTTGAAATTGGTAATTGTGAAATTTATAATCACATGTACAGTCGCAGTTTTCTTCCGATATAATGAAAATCTATGAAGTAACTAAATTTTTTAATTTTTTTTTAGAAAATAGATTGATTAAGGTATTCAAAAATATTTAATACTTAAGTATATGCATGCAGAAAAATGATCTACATCATTCTAAAACGTGTGTGTTTTGAAATTGGTAATTGTGAAATTTATAATCACATGTACGGTCGCAGTTTTCTTCCGATATAATCAAAAACTATCAAGTAACTTAATTTTTTAATTTATTTTAGAAAATAGATTGATTAAAGTATTCAAAAATATTGAACACAAAAATGTATGTATGCAGAAAATTGATTTATATGTTTGTATAATTGTGCTATAATTCAAATCAAATGTACGGTCGCAGTTTTCTTCCGTTCTAATGAAAAACTATCAAGTAACTTAATTTTTTAATTTTATTTTTAGAAAAAAGATTGATTGAGGTATTCAAAAATATTTAATACTTAAATATATGTATGCAGAAAATTGATTTACAGCTTTCTGAAACTTGTCTGTTTTAAAATTGGTAATTGTGAAATTTATAATCACATGTACGGTCGCAGTTTTCTTCCGATATAATGAAAAACTATCAAGTAACTTTATTTTTTAAATTTTTTTTTAGATAATAGATTGATTAAAATATTCAAAAATATTCATTAGAAAAATGTATGTATGCAGAAAATTGATTTACATCTTCCTGAAATGTGTATGTATTGTAATTGATATTTGTGCTATAATTCACGATATATTTTTTAAATATTGGTCTGTTTAAGACATTAAGGTAATTAAAGATTGTTTTAGTCAATAAAGGCAATCTGTGCCTTTTATGCAAATCCACTCAAAAAAAAAATCCGATCGATAACTAATCACGGAAATGCAAATTAGCGCGCGCGGAAAGATCACGGAAAAAAGAGGGTGTCGTTTAAATGGCGGCCTGAGGGGGTTGTGGGCGGAAAAATTAAGAGTGCACGAAGGGGAAAAAAGTCTCTTAAAGAAATTCCCGTCGTTTAAAAGCGCTCGCATCTCAAGCGAGCGGGGAGTTTTGTAATTGCACCCGTTTAAATTCGCATCCCGCTTCTTGTAGACGCTGGTGCGTACTAACGCGCGTCCTGAGACACCCGGGGGTGTTTTTTGACAGACACTTTATCTCTTCAGAACGAGAAAAAATAATTAGACCCACTTCTTTCCGACTGGGGGACGGTTCAACTGCCGCCCAAGCGCAGATGGGTGATAAGCACCCGCCATGGTGCATCGATTCGTAAAAATAGAAGTGTTTTTAATTAAAAAACTCATTAAAATTAAAGTAAAATATACATATTTATATATATATATATATATATATATATATATATATATAACTAGTAATTATTACCTATAGCTATCAAATAAAATTTCAGTTCATTTGAAAAATGTAAGGTCTTACGATTTGTAATTTTATATAAACATAAACAATTGTAGTAATAACTCAGTAAGAAATTCTTAAATAAAATTTAATAAGGAATCGTAATTTTTAATCCGTTTAAAAATATCTATAAAACTTTCAAAGACATGGCATACTAAACTAGTATTTTATTATAAACCTATAATGTTTTACCATATGCGATTTTATGTTAAAATTAAAAATTTTAGCAGTTTTTCAGTAAGAAATATTTCAATAAAATTAAAACGGAAATCGTGATTTTTAATCCATTTGTAAATATCTATCTAGCTTTCAAAGATATAGCGTTGCAAACATGGAATTTCATTATGAAAATTATGATCGCTCGTAAGGTCTTACCATTTGCGATTTTATATAAAAACAAACAATCGCATGACTTACCCAGTACGAAATTTTAGAAGTAAATTGCATGAAGAATCATAATTTTCAATCCATTTATAAATATCTATAAAACTTTCAAAGATATGGCATAGCAAACTCAGAAATTCATTAGATACATGTACATTAATAAGGGTGTACCATATGTGATTTTATATAAATATAAACTAATACAGTAGTTTTTCAATAAGAAATTTTTCAATTAAAATAAATAACAAACCTTGATTTTTAATTCGTTTGTAATTATCTATCAAGCTTTCAAAGATATAGCATAGCCAAATAAGAATTTCATTACAAACATATACATCCGCAAGGCTTTACCATATATGATTTTATATAAAAATAAATAAATGCAGTAGTTTTTCAGTAAGAAATTTCTCAATGAAATTAAATAAGAAATCGTAATTTTTAATCTGTTTATAAATATCTATCAAGCTTTCAGAGATATAGCATAGCCAACTAAGAATTTCATTACAATCATATACATCCGCAATGCTTTACCAAATAGGATTTTATATAAGAATAAATAAATGCAGTAGTTTTTCAGTAAGAATTTTTTTAATTAAATTAAATGGAATATCTTGATTTTTAATTCGTTTATAAATATCTATCAAGCTTTTAAATATATAGCATTGCAAACTTGGAATTTAATACGAACACTTTTTAATATAAAAATGTATATAATTAGTAATTGTGGTACAATATAATTCATAATAAATTAAAAAATCACACGCATACAATAGGCAAATATATTCGAAATGCAATAATAATAATATTAATAATATATATTTAATGGAATAAATAATAACCGGGCGGTATTTTGCATATTAGAGAAACGCAAACGCGCAACATTCGTGTGCGGCCCCTCTCTCCAGCACGCGCACTCGAAATTCTATTCTATATATCCATACATATATATGTGTGTGTATGTGTATATTATAAATTACACAAAATCAAATTTGCCCGAACCGGTAACCATGGCGACTGCAGGCATTCAATCAAAATTTTTATTTTCCGACATCCACAACTGCATTCGATAAAACATTGTGTTTATATTGGAGGCCCCGAGTTTTGTTCCAAAATGAATAATAGTTTTGTCGTATATAGAAATGTATTTGTTCGATGTACATATACGCGTCCTGTGTGTGTCCATCCACCCCACCACCCCATTGCGCGGCGGCCGGGATGGGCGCAGACATACAAAAAAAATGCATGACTCTATTTTATTCAATTTAATCATATGCTATATCTAAATGAATAATTTTCTTATGGTATTCCGCATAAAAATATATAAAAAACGGAATACTAACATTGGTATAGTAATCTTTAAATTTCTTATTCGGTATATACTTTTATATTTATTTTTATTTTTATACTTTTATATTTATTATTATTAGTTCCTTCTGTGTATATTTTCCTGTAAATGGGCAACTGTTGGGGAATAAAATGTTATTATAAAGTCTTTTTATAAAATAATTATTTCCATCGTAAAAGTGCACTTTTAATAAAATTGCCCGGCGCCTCCACCATAAGCGTCGTTTAAATATTTGCGCTGCGTGTCCGGATGAAAAATTTTCGGGCGACGGAAAAACCCAATTATGAAATTAAATTAATTTCTTCGCCGCCTTTTAATTACGACGCCGCGCGAAATGGCTAGCGCGCGAGGGGGGGTGCCAGGGCGGGTTCGTAGGGCGCCGGGGAATTAAGAAATGACTCCAATTAATTCTCGATTGTGGAAATCCGGCTGCGCAAGAAAAATGCCCGAATTTAAATTGCAAGCGGCGGCGACGTCGTCCTCTCGCGGCCCAATCGAGTTAACAAATATCAGTTGGACTTATCTTGAGTTTTAATTGCGTCTTTAAGGGCTGTTTTTGTTGATTACTTTTTCAGAAATAATACCTACGATTTTACGGCGTTACTTTTTGACGCTTTTCATTATTCTGATCTTAATTATTTAGCTATACAAACATATTATATCTCATTTTGTAGCTAATTAGGCTAGTAATACAGTGCTATCATTTGAATTTAAAAAAAAATAGCTACAATTTTTAGAAATTTTTTAAATAGCCCAAATAATTTTGTGCTTACTTATTTACGCTTTTCCCTATTCTGAACTTAATTATTTAGCTATATAAACATGTTATATCTCATTTTGTAGCTACTAAAGCTAGAAATACAGTACGGTTATTAGAATTTTCAAAAATAATAGCTACGATTTTTTTTAAATTTTTAAATAGCCTACATTAGTATGAGAGGTTACTTTTTTACGCTTTTCACTATTCTGAACTTAATTATAGAGCTATATAAACATAGTATATCTAATTTGGTAGCTACTTAAGCTAGTAATATAGAAGTGTCATTAGAATTTTCAAAAATAATAGCTACGATTTTTCGCAATTTTTTTAATAACCCATATAAGTTTGTAAGCTTATTTTTAACGCTCTTCATAATTCTGATGTTAATAATTTAGCTATATAAACATAGTATATGTCAGTTTGTAGCTAATTAAGCTTTTAAAACGGCACTGTTATTAGAATTATCAAAAATTATGCTTACGATTATTGAAAGTTTTAAAATAGCCCAAATAATTTTGAGAGGTTACTTTTCTACGTTTTTCATTATTCTGAACTTAATTATTTAGCTATATAAACATATTATATCTCATTTTGTAACTAGTAAAACTAGTAATACAGTTATGTTATTATAATTTTCAAAAAAAAAAGGTACGATTTAAAAAAAAAAATTTAAATTGTCTCATTAGTATGAAATGTTACTTTTTAATGCTTTCCATTATTCTGAATTTAATTATTTAGCTATATAAACATATTATATCTCATTGTGTAGCTACTTTAGCTAGTAATACAGAACTGTCATTAGAATTTTCAAAAATAATAGCTATGATTTTTCGCAATTTTTTATATAACCCATATAAGTTTGTAAACTTACTTTTTTACGCATAATTCTTATCTTAATGATTTAGCTATATAAACATAGTACATGTCATTTTGTAGCTAATAAAGCTATTAAAACAACACTGTTATTAAAATTATCAAAAATGATGCTTACGATTTTTTGCAATTTTTTAAATAGCCCATATAAATTTAAGAGTTTACTTCTTTACGCTTTTCATTATTCTGAACTTAAATAGTTATCTATATAAACATGTTATATCTCATATTATAGCTAATTAAGCTAGTAATTCAGGACCGTCATTAGAATTTACAAAAATAAAAACTTTGATTTTTAGCAATTTTTTGATTAGCACACATAAATTTGAAAGTTTTCTTTTTTACGCTCTTCATTATTCTGATCTTAATAATTTAGCTATATTAACATGCTGTACCTCATTTTGTAGCTAATTAAGGTAGTAACAAACAACTGTTATTATCATTTTCAAGAATAATGGCTACGATTTTTTGCAATTTTTTAAATAGCCCACCTAAGGTTACTTTTTTACGCTTTTCATTATTATGATCTTAATAATTAAGCTATATAAACATATTGTATCTCATTTTGTAGCCAAATAAACTAGTAATGCAGAACTATTATTAGAATTTACAAAAATAATAGCTATGATTTTTCGCAATTTTTTAAATAGCCCATATAAGTTTGAAAGCTTACTTTTTTTACTCTCTTAATTATTCTGATCTTAATAATTTAGCTATATAAACATGTTATATCTATTTTGTAGATAATTAACCAAGAAATAAAAAAGTGTTATAAGACTTTTCAAAAAAAAATCCTACAATTTTTTGCAATTTTATAAATAAACCACATTAGTTTGAGACGTTACTTTATTACACTTTCCATTATTCTGAACTTAATTATTTAGCTATAAAAACATTTTATATCTCATTTTGCAGCTACTAAAGATAATAATACAGGACTGCTATTAGAATTTTCAAAAATAACAGCTACAATTTTTTGAAATTTTTTTAAATAGCCTACATCAATATCACAGATTACTTTTTTACGCTTTTCATTATTCTGAATTTAATTATTTAGCTATATAAACATATTATATCTCATTTTGTAGCTACTTAAGCTAGTAATACAGGACTGTTATTAGAATTTTCAATAATTATAGCTACGATTTTTAGCATTTTTTTAAATAACCGATATAAGTTTAAAAGCTTACTTTTTCACGCTCTCCATTATTCTGATCTTAATAATTCAGCTGAATAAACATATTATATCCCATTTTGTAGCTAATGAAGCTAGTAATAAAAAAATGTCATAAGAATTTTCAGAAATAATTCTTACAATTTTTTACAATTTTTTAAATAAACCACATAAGTTTGAGGCGTTATTTTTTTACGCTTTTAATTATTCTGATCTTAATAATTAACCCATATAAACATATTATATGTCATTTTGTAGCCAATCTAGCTAGTAATTCAGAAATATAATTACATTTTACAAAAATAATAGCTACGATTTTTCGCAATTTTTTAAATAGCTCATATAAGTTTCAAACTTATATTACTTTTTTTACGCACTTCATTATTCTGATCTTAATAATTAAGCTATATAAACAAATTATATTTTATTTTATACCTAATTAAGCAAGTAATTCAGAACTCTCTAAAATAATATCTACAATTTTTGGCATTTTTTTAAATAGCCCATATAAGTTTAAAAGCTTCCTTTTCACGCTCTTCATTTTTCTGATCTTAATAATTCAGCTTTATAAAAATATTTTATCTCATTTTGTAGCTAATTATGCTAGTAATAAAAAAATCTTATAATATTTTTCAAAAATAATTCCTTCAATTTTTTGCAATTTTTTAAATAAGCCACATAAGTTTGAGACGTTACTCTATTACGCTTTTTATTATTCTGATCTTAATATTTTAGTAATATAAAGTTATTATACCTCGTTTTGTAGCTAATTAAGCTAGTAATACAAAACCATTATTAGAATTATCAGAAATAATTCCTAAAAAAAATTGCGAGTTTTTAAATAGCCTATATCAGTGTGTGAGGTTGCGCTTTTTATTATTCTAATTTTAATAATTTAGCTATATAAACATATTATATATCATTTTATAGCTAATTAAGTTAGTAATATACGTCTGTGATTAGAATTTAAAAAACTCATTGCATCGATTTTTTTCATTTTTTTAAATATCTGCATAAGTTTGAGAGGTTACTTTTGTACGCTGTTCATTATTCTGATCTTAATAATTTAGCTGTATAAAGTTGTTATATCTCGTTTTGTAGCTAATTAATTTAGTAATACAAAACTTTTATTATAATTATTAAAAATAATACCTACAATTTTTGGCAATTTTTTAAATAGCCCACATAAATTTGAGAGGTTACTTTCTTACGCTTTTCATTATTCTAATGTTATTAATTTAGCTGTATAAACATGTTGTATATTATTTTGTAGCTAATTAGGCTACTAACACAAGAATGTCATTAGACATTTAAAAATGTTTGTATTAATATTACATTTTAAAGTTATAAGCTTTCATTTGTAATCTAGCAAGATGTGCGTCGAATGACAGTAACTAATGTCACTAAAATCAAAATAACACAAGAATTCTGCGCTGGATAGGTTTATATATTATAGCTTATAAGTAATAGCTTATAATTTATATCTTATATATTAAGTAATAAATTATCAACAATATTTGTTTAGTAGTCATAATTATCAAACAACGCATTTTGAATTATAGGCCTTTATTTGAAGACAAATAGGAGAATGTGCATCGAATGAATTATATACGATAACCAATGTTATTAAAATAGTACGAACACTTAAGTTTTGAATTTTATAGTTTATAGTATAGTAGTATATAGTCTGTAAGTTACTAATTAATAAGAAGCAAGAAAATACGTACAATTTCTCTACCTTTCATTCATTTCTTAAAGAGACCCCGGTTATATATATATATATATATATATATATATATATATATATATATATCTGAAAGCGCATTCAAGACTATTAACTTCATGATAACAATATTTAGCATCGAAGAGAGTTAGCATATGTTACGTTTATATACCTAAAAGTTGTTATTTCAGAACACTTTTGACTGATTGTATACAATCGAATGGTAAGGTGGTTTTAGAGAAGACAATTTCTTGCCTCAAAAGTTAGTCAAGATGCGATCTAAATTATCTTGTATCATACAAATTGTATGGGAGAGGAGGATATATGAATTCATTTCTTGAACAACTTTTGAGCTAAGAAATTGTCTTGTCTAAAACGACCTTTAATTAGTATATGTTTAATGCTAAACAATCAGTCAAAAGTGTTCTGAAATAACAACTTTTTTGTATGTAGAACGGAAGTACATTTCATATCCGACACATATTCCCACGTTGGTGTTAATTTAATTATCAAACTGTGACCGTTAACCGCAGAAAAAGGCCCGTTTCTTTCTTGGAGCGCGGGATGAGAAACAAAGCGCCGACCATTTTTTGTCTGCCATTTTTAACTACCTGAGCGCTCCCCCTTTCCCACTGGACGCTTTTTCTACCACGCCACGCGTTAATTTCAAGAATAGCGCGCCGCTTGTTTAGCAAAAAGGGGGTCAGCCCTTATTAATTGAATTTCCTGACCCCCTCGCCGTTGACGCGCAAGTGTGCTGGCTACACTTTTTTTTATATCCATACTGCTGCATGTTTGTGTAACGGTCATTCCCGTTACGGGACCCCTTCAGTATTGTAACGGATGTTGCAATCAAATCTGTTCATTATTTCAACGTAACTTTTTTCTATTTGCTTAAGAAAGGTTTGTTTCCGCCTCAGCCTCACTCCAGTGGCATTTTCCTTTTAAAATCACTTCCGTGCGATTGGATCCTTGCAAGGATCTCATGGGTCAGCGGTTTAATTGCCTTTTTACGACTTGGGGGCGGGCGGGCAGGATTATCGATTTAAAATTAGCTATTGTGCACGCCCGGTGCAAAAATAACAATGGTCAAAGATGACAATGCGGGGGCGGCTCTATTATAATTCGATTAAGGATATTGAACATATTCAAAAAAAAGTTGCACCGCTTCGAATATTCGATGGGAGTTTCCATGCAAAAACCTCCAGCGCAGTGGTGTAATCCATCAAATGGACGCGTGCGCTGCATTTTACCATTAATAATGTATAAAGGACCGCGTTCGCCACTTAATGTATTTGCCGATTGTCAACAAATTTTATCAATTTAATTCCGATCGGACGCGCGCTTTTTATTTATTGATTCACTGATTGGGAATTTACATTTTTAGATTGGAAAAGTAACGCGGCCGACAGTTTTATTGGGGAACAGTGTTCGAAGGCACAGATCAAAAAAAGCTTTTTGTGGAATTAATTCGATTCCCCTGACTGGTTAGACACTTTTTTTTATTGAAATATTATGTTGTTGAAAATATTTTACATTCAAATATATGAATATTGGAAGCAATGAAAATGTTGTATATTAGTACGGTTTTGCAATTTGTAATTTTGTATCAAAATAAACAAATGCTAAACTTATTCTATACAAAATTCTTATGTGTAATTAATTGGAGAATCGTAATTTTCAAACTGTTTGCAAATATCTTCATGACTTTCAAAGATATAGCATAGCAAACTCAGAATTTCAATGTGCAAGTGTTGTGTATCCGTAAGTCCTTGCTATTTGTAATTTTGTATAAAAATAAACAAATACTAGACTTATTCTATACAAAATTCTTGTATGTAATTAATTGGAGAATCGTAATTTTCAAACTGTTTGGAAATATCTTCATGACTTTCAAAGATATAGCATAGCAAACTCAGAATTTCAATGTGCAAGTGTTGTGTATCCCTAAGTCCTTGCTATTTGTAATTTTGTATAAAAATAAACAAATGCTGGACTTATTCTATATAAAATTCTTATGTGTAATTAATTGGAGAATCGTAATTTTCAAACTGTTTGGAAATATCTTCATGACTTTCAAAGATATAGCATAGCAAACTCAGAATTTGAATGTGCAAGTGTTGTGTATCCGTAAATCCTTACTATTTGTAATTTTGTATAAAAATAAACAAATGCTGGAGTTATTTTATACAAAATTCTTATGTGTAATTAATTGGAGAATCGTAATTTTCAAACTGTTTGGAAATATCTTCATGAATTTCAAATATATAGCATAGTAAACTCAGAATTTCAATGTGCAAGTGTTGTGTATCCCTAAGTCCTTGCTATTTGTAATTTTGTATAAAAATAAACAAATGCTGGACTTATTCTATATAAAATTCTTATGTGTAATTAATTGGAGAATCGTAATTTTCAAACTGTTTGGAAATATCTTCATGACTTTCAAAGATATAGCATAGCAAACTCAGAATTTGAATGTGCAAGTGTTGTGTATCCGTAAATCCTTACTATTTGTAATTTTGTATAAAAATAAACAAATGCTGGAGTTATTTTATACAAAATTCTTATGTGTAATTAATTGGGGAATCGTAATTTTCAAACTGTTTGGAAATATCTTCATGAATTTCAAAGATATAGCATAGTAAACTCAGAATTTCAATGTGCAAGTGTTGTGTATCCCTAAGTCCTTGCTATTTGTAATTTTATATAAAAATAAACAAATGCTGGACTTATTCTATATAAAATTCTTATGTGTAATTAATTGTAGAATCGTAATTTTCAAACTGTTTGGAAATATCCTCATGACTTTCAAAGATATAGCATAGCAAACTCAGAATTTGAATGTGCAAGTGTTGTGTATCCGTAAATCCTTACTATTTGTAATTTTGTATAAAAATAAACAAATGCTGGAGTTATTTTATACAAAATTCTTATGTGTAATTAATTGGGGAATCGTAATTTTCAAACTGTTTGGAAATATCTTCATGACTTTCAAAGATATAGCATAGCAAACTCAGAATTTCAATGTGCAAGTGTTGTGTATCCCTAAGTCCTTGCTATTTGTAATTTTGTATAAAAATTAACAAATGCTGGACTTATTCTATACAAAATTCTTATGTGTAATTAATTGGAGAATCGTAATTTTCAAACTGTTTGGAAATATCCTCATGACTTTCAAAGATATAGCATAGCAAACTCAGAATTTGAATGTGCAAGTGTTGTGTATCCGTAAATCCTTACTATTTGTAATTTTGTATAAAAATAAACAAATGCTGGAGTTATTTTATACAAAATTCTTATGTGTAATTAATTGGGGAATCGTAATTTTCAAACTGTTTGGAAATATCTTCATGAATTTCAAAGATATAGCATAGTAAACTCAGAATTTCAATGTGCAAGTGTTGTATATCCGTAAATCCTTGCTATTTGTAATTTTGTATAAAAATAAACAAATGCTAGACTTAATCTATACAAAATTCTTGTGTGTGACTAACTGGAGAATCGTAATTTTCAAACCGTTTGGAAATATCTTCATGAATTTCAAAGATATAGCATAGTAAACTCAGAATTTCAATGTGCAAGTGTTGTGTATCCCTAAGTCCTTGCTATTTGTAATTTTGTGTAAAAATAAACAAATGCTGGACTTATTCTATATAAAATTCTTATGTGTAATTAATTGGAGAATCGTAATTTTCAAACTGTTTGTAAATATCTTCATGACTTTCAAAGATATAGCATAGCAAACTCAGAATTTGAATGTGCAAGTGTTGTGCATCCGTAAATCCTTGCTATTTGTAATTTTATATAAAAATAAACAAATGCTAGACTTATTCTATACAAAATTCTTATATGTAATTAATTGTAGAATCGTAATTTTCAAACTGTCTAGAAATATCTTCATGACTTTCGAAGATATAGCATAGTAAACTTAGATTTTCAATGTGCAAGTGTTGGGTATCCGTAAGTCCTTGCTATTTGTAATTTTGTATAAAAATAAACAAATGCTAGACTTAATCGATACAAAATTCTTGTGTATGACTAATTGGATAATCGTAATTTTCAAACCGTTTGGAAATATCTTCATGAATTTCAAAGATATAGCATAGTAAACTCAGAATTTCAATGTGCAAGTGTTGTGCATCCGTAAATCCTTGCTATTTGTAATTTTGTATACAAATAAACAAATGCTGGACTTATTCTATACAAAATTCTTATGTGTAATTAATTGGAGAATCGTAATTTTCAAACTGTTTGTAAATATCTTCATGACTTTCAAAGATATAGCTGTGCAAAGTCAGAATTTTAATACGAATACTGTTTGTATGAGTAGACCTTTATGATTTGTGAATTTATTATAAAAAAACAGAAATTTTTCAATAAATTTAATGGAGTAATCACAAATTTCAATCCGACTGAAAATATCTCAAAAATATTTCACAAACAAAAAGAATAAAACGTTCCTTCCGTCTCGGGAAAAGTAAAGGCGCCCCTGTCGCCGCACAGAATATTATTTTTAAATTAGCGTTTTCACGTTTCCCTCCACGCCGGTGTGGAAAATTCAATTATCTATTCAGTGAGTAAAAAGAGAGCGCGCGCGCGTTCGGGGGGCGCCGTGTTCTTTTTAAATGCAAGTAACGAAGTGAAAGCCTCCCGGACCGGGCTGTTTTTCTTTGCCAATTAAGTCCGCTGCCGTCGTGTTATTTTTAGATCATTTTTAATTACCCCCACCGTACCGTCGTCCTCTTTCCCAGCCCTGAGAACCACCCACACTTTTTTTATTTCGAAACTGATAGCGGTCCTAATTTCAACACCCCCGCCGATTGAATGCTGTGGACTAATGTTTATATAAAAATCTTGAAGAATGAATTTCAGGTACTAAATTCATTCTTCAAGATTTTTATATAAACATTACTCCACAGCATCATAAAGATGACGTCCGTCTCGTCGAGGAGCTTGAGTTCGAACCCCATAGGATTCTATAGTTTTTAGATTGAGCATTAAAACCTGTCCTATTTTTTTTGTAATAAATAATCTAGTATAATTTTCTTTTACAAATCGTTTACTGATAAATATCCTTAATGGTTTATTTATTTCACGAATAGAATTCTATAGTGTATTAGATATTATACGCTAAAACACGATCAACTTTTTTTGTACTAAATAATCTAGCATGCCAATGCAACCATGCTTTCGTTTTGTTGCTGCAGATGATTTACAGCTAGTTGGCGTTTTATTATTAAAGCATATTACGATCCGGTGTCGCGTGTCACGCGCTGTCTAATTGTGCCCGAAATAAATGCGGCCGTGCAATTACGATGGTGGTGATTTGGTGGAGGGATACACATTTTGGTATAGACAGCCCATTTGCGTTTGTGTCGCGCCTGGGTTACGCTCTGTTATGTTTGCAACAAATTTCACACAACAAAAAATGTATGCAGTGACTTTACATTATATTTACAGGGAAGGCTATGACATTTGCCCATGCAATTTGTGAAGATATTTTTAATCTGATTGATATTTCTGATTCAGAGTTCATTTTATAATAAATTTTTATTTAAAAAGTTGTGTTTCGTTAGACAAACATATAAAAACTTTGTTCTACCTAATACTTTAGTATCAATAATTCGGCTATTCAAAAAAATACACATAATTAATTTATTTCTGAAGATATTTTTAATTCGATTGAAATTACTGATTCCTCAATAATTTTTGAGCAAGAAAATTTAATTCAGAGAAGAAAATCCTATCTGATGCATTACAAAAACTAATGTTTTCACCCATAACTTTTTGCTAGATATTGACCTAAAAGTTCGCCTGTAAACTTTTGTTGTTTCTTTTTCAGTGAGTCATAAAAGCAGTTTCCCGTCAGAAAAAAACTATGTGTGATACAGTTTTGTATAGCTTGATTAATCTACTTTAATATACAAAAGAAAAATATTTATGTTGGCAGTATATTTTTCGGAGATATCGACTGAAAACCAACAGCTTGTTTTCTGAAGTTCATTCAGGCGCAGAATAAAAACTAGCTGAAAAAAAGTTCTGAAATTCTCAAAATATATTCATTTGAGTATATAGAATTCAAATATAAAATTTTAAGTTGATGGAAAAAACTTGATTTTTCAGACAAATTCAACTTTTTCAGGATATTTCAGTAAGCTATAACTGCTATTTCATAAAAGATAAAAGCGATTGTAATATGTTTTTGGATAGCCTGATTAATCTGCTTTCAGATAATAATAAAAATACTTAAATAGATAGTCCAGTTTTTTATAAATCGACTGAAAACAAAGTCCATGTTTTCAGTGGTTTTTCAGTCGTAACTGAAAAACTAAAAGTCTGAAATGAGTAAAACCTTCAAAATAATGTTTATTTGATTGGTAATAATGTTTATATAAATTTTTAAAAATATCGAAAAAATTTCAAATTTTCTCAAAAATTGTAAGGGGGTTAGTTTAGTTAACCTTAAACATTTTTCAGCCACAATTTTTTTGGTTTCCGATCGATCTGAAATTTTGCATAATCATTTTAGGTGTTATTTTGAACATCGGCGGCGATTTTCAGTCGTTTTCAGCCACAACTTTTTGAATTATCTACAAATGAATTCGCCTGAAAAAATATTTTCACACTTTTTCAGTAAGCTATAAAACTAGTATCTCGTAAAAAAAAACTATGTATGATACAGTTTTGGATAGCTTGATTAATCTACTTTAAGATTACAAAGAAAAATATTTATGTTGGTAGTATATTTCTCGGAGATATCAACTGAAAACCAACAGCTTGTTTTCCGAAATTCTTTCAGGCACAAAAGAAAAACTATCTGAAAAAAAATTCTAAAATTCTCAAATTACATTCTTTAGAGTATATAGAATTCAAATATAAAATTTGAAGTCGGTTGACAAAACTTGATTTTTCAGACAAAATCAACTTTTTCAGGATTTTTCAGTAAGCTGTAACTTCTGTTTCATAAAAGATAAAAGCTATTATAACATGTTTTTGGATGGCCTGATTAATCTATTTTCAGATAATAATAGAAATAGTTACATATATAGCCCAGCTTTTTAAATTTTAAAGTCGATTGAAAAAACTTGATTTTTCAGGCAAAGTTAAGGTTTTCAGGACTTTTCAGTAAGCTGTAACTCCTATTTCATATAAGATAAAAGCGATTGTAACATGTTTTTGGATAGTGTGATTAATGAATTTTCACATGATAATAGAAATAGTTATATAGATAGCCTATTTTCTAGAAAATCGACTGAACACCAAGACCATCTTTTCAGTGGTTTTTCAGCCATAACTGAAAAACTAAAAGTCTGAAACGAATAAAACCTTCAAAATATTGTTTATTTGATTGGTACTCCTGTTAACCTTCGAAATTTTTCAGCCTCAAATTTGTTTGTTTCCGATCGATCTGTAATTTTTCATGATCATTTTAGGTGTTATTTTGAACATCGGAGCCGATTTTCAATCGTTTTCAGCCACAGATTTTTGAATTATCTACAAATGAATTCGCCTGAAAAATTATATTCACCCTTTTTCAGTAAGCTATAAAATTAGTATCTCGTAAGAAAAAAATAATGTATGATACAGTTCTGGATAGCTTGATTAATCTACTTTAAGATTATAAAGAAGCATATTTATGTTGGTAGTATATTTTTCGGAGATATCAACTGACAGCTTGTTTTCTGAAGTTCTTTCAGGCACAAAAGAAAAACTATCTGAAAAAAAATTCTAAAATTCTCAAATAACATTCTTTAGAGTATATCAATATCAAATATAAAATATGAAGTCGTTTGAAAAAACTTGATTTTTCAGACAAAATCAACTTTTTCAGGATTTTTCAGTAAGCTGTAACTCCTGTTTCATAAAAGATAAAAGCAAATGTAACATGTTTTTGGATAGCCTGATTAATCTGTTTTCAGATAATAATAGAAATAGTTACATAAATAGCCCATTTTTTAAAATAACAACTGATAACCTAGACCATGTTTTCAGTGATTTTTCAGTCGTAACTGAAAAACGAAAAGTCCTACCTGAAAAAATTATCTCAAATTACATTCTTTAGAGTATATAAAATTCAAATATAATATTTCAAGTCGATTGAAAAAACTTGATTTTTCAGACAAAATTCACATTTTCAGAATTTTTTAGTAAGCTGTAACTCCTATTTCATAGAAGATTAAAAGGATTGTAACATGTTTTTGGATAGCCCGATAAATCTAAATTCAAATATAGAATTTGAAGTCGATAGAAAAAACTTGATCTTTCAGTCAATATCAAAGTTTTCAGGATTTTTCAGTAAGCGGTAACTCCTATTTCATGACACATAAAAGCGATTGTAACATGTTTTTGAATAGCTTGATAAATCTATTTTCAGATAATAATGAAAGTAATGCAGAGATTATTATATTTTTTGAATTATCGACTGTAAACTAAAACCATGTTTTCAAAAGTTATTGGGTGATAAGTGAAAACTGACTAAAACCTAAAAATTTTAATCTGACTCTAATAATATGTTATTTCTGTATATACATTGAATCGTATTGTATTTTCTGATTCTAATTTTTTTTAAGTATGTAAAAAAAATTGTAACATACTAAAAATATGAAATTTTTAAATAAATCAGCCATTCGTATCGAGCGGCATTTTAAAATTCCCCCATTTGATGTCGGCCGTTTGATTCTTGCTGCAGTCTGGCGGCGAGTGCAACGACTGTGGGGTGGGCAGTGCATCAGAGATGCACCCCCAGGCCACGCATCCCTTCGGAAACCGATACGCGCGCTCTGTCGCTCGGACGAGGGGTCGCGCGGCGCTCTCTGGTCAAAAACTCGCGACCGGTCGTAATTCAAGCGCGGGGGGGTTGCTGGAGGGTTCGACGCATATTTCACGTGCACTCTCATCCTCCCAATATGCACCGAACGCATACATATACGCGGAGGGAGAAAAAAAGTTGTGTACATGCCGGACGTAATGGACAAAAAATGTTTTGCCTGTCCGATGATGCATTTTTCAGGAGTACAGTCATACAATAACACAACAAAAAATAATAAATAATGCAAAATTAACAGATTTATTCAGATTTTCAAACTACAACTATCTAAGTATTTTAGTTTTCAAATTTTAAATCAAAGTGTTTCCCTCGTAGAAAGAAATTTGCTGTACTACGTACTTTTAAAGGCTACAATCATACCAAATAATCACTATAAAAAATAAAAGTGATTTTGTATGTACAATAACACAACAAAAAATAATAAATCGTGATTTTGTATAGAAAATTAACAGATCTATTCAAATTTTTAGACCAGAACTATTTATATGATGTAGTTTTTGAACAGTTAGAATTTTAAATTGAAGACTCGCTTAGAAATGTTTTCAAAGGATTTTTACGGGCAATAGTCGTACAATAATCAGTCTATCAAAAACAGATAGTGATTTTCTATAGAAAATTAACTGATCTCTCCAGATTTTCAAACCACAATAGTCTATGTTTTACGGTTTTCGAACTGTTCGAATTTGAAATTGAAGCTATTGTCGATAAAAACTGTTAAATTGTTTTCAATGCACTTTTTAGCTACAGTCGTACTATAATAAGTCTATTAGAAATAAATAGATGATTTCTATGGAAAATTAACTGATCTATTTAGATTTTAAAACCACAACGGTCTGTGATTTCTAGTTTTCGAACAGTTCGAATTTAAAATAAAAGCTTCGCGTACAAAAACTGTTAAATTGTTTTTAATACATTTTTACAGGCTAAAGTCATGCTATAATAAGTCTATTAGAAATAGATATAGGTTTTACATGGTAAATTAACTGATTTCTCCAAATTTTTAAACCACAACGATCTATGTTTTCTAGTTTTCGAACAGTTTGAATTTGAAATTGAAGCTTCGCTGACAAAAAAACTCTCCAATTGTTTTCAATGCACTTTTTAAGGCTATAATCGTACTATAATAAGTCTATTAGAAATAAATAGATGATTTCTTTGGAAAATTAACTGATCTATTCAGATTTTAAAACCACGACGTTCTGTGATTTCTAGTTTTTCTACTGAAAAAGTCAACTTTGTTTTTTTTAAGCATTTTTAAAAACTACTACCATGCCATAAAACGCAAATGTAAAATTAATTACATTATCATTATTATTTGATTAGGTTTGTTTAGTCGTTGAAAAACAAAAAGGGTTTATTTTGTTTTTCGACGACTAAAAAAGCCTAATTAAATAAAACAATAACAATTTTATAAAAAACTGTTTTTTGTAAAAACCCCAATTGGAACCAGTTATGTTTAATTAAACCCGACTGGCGGAAAAAAAACTCGCCCCAATAAATTACAGCGTCAATTTTCCGGGCGACGCGCTGCATTCGATGTTTAAAAAAAACAATAACACGCTCGAGTGTATTTTTATTATTAAATAAAACTGCATGGCTGTATTTGGAGTTTTTTTTTACATGTGTGTGTTTTGGGGTGGTTGTAGGCAGCGCGCCCAACCCCCGGCCTCGTCATTCCAATTTATTTATGTTTGTTGCAGCGCGATGCACATCGGCCGCGCGTGAATCCGCGTGCATTTTTCATAAACGGGCAAAAATCAATCGCAGCTCCACCACGACCAGCCGCCCGCCGCCGCCCCCCACAACACACTCGCCCCGCCGGTGCAATACTAAATTCCGCCGGTATCAAAATCAATACCATTCGTAAATGCAGTCACGCAGTGTGTCCGAATTGCAATTTAGCTCGGTTAGGCGTGCGGGGGGGCGGTCGGATGGATGGGCCCCTAAACGAGCGGGAGAGAAAGAGATGAAATGGATTTTGCGGGGCGGCGGGTGTTGCTCGATGCAACTGCAGCTGTGCAGTGCGTTCGTTTTGTTACTATAAAGGCTCCAATCACTAAAAAAATTTAATACAAAAAATTATAGAAAAAATATTGTTATTTATAAAAAAAGAGCATTTTTTAATAATTTTATTTGCTAAGCGTCATATTTAAACATATTCCGATATATTAAAACTATCTGTATGGTGGACATTTTTGTAAAGGTGGTGAAAATTGTTCTATATTAAATACTTTCGTTGAACTTTTCGCATTATAAATGCATTACTTCAAAAAAAATCATTAATCCAAGTCTTATTTTGAAACTTAATAAGTTCAAAATTCAAACATAATCAGGAAAAAAATATATGCAACATTCCGAATTTTTAATAGAAACCCATTTTAATGTTAAATACTTTCATTAAACTCTCCTGAATTACGATTTAATTACTTAAATTGAAATTTATCAAACTAAGTTTTATTTTGAAGCTTAATAAGTTCTCTAATCAAAAATCATGATTATTTTTGATTAGTGAACTTATTAAGTATTTAACATTCAAATGGATTTCTATTAAAAAAATCAGAATGTTGAAAATATCATTTTACAAATACATTGAATCTCAGTGATTATTTTTGATTTGTAAATGTATTATGCTTCCAAATGTTACTTAGTTTGATAAAAATCCTTAAAGCAGTAAAGTCGTAATAAACAAAACTTTCACAAATACTTCTATAATTGTACCTTTGTTTCACATGAGAGCCCACTAAGTTGCATACAGCCTTCCTCTGTAAAGCCATTTTACTATTGTTACATGCTTCGTTGCTTACCAATGCACAATGGTATCTGACAGGAAAATTACACACCCTGGCATTGGTTGACAGGAAGTGACCAACCGAAACATGGGAAAAATCTATGAATTAATAATTGTTTGCTGCGGAAATCCACTTTTTTAAGTAACAGATGTGCATGTGTATACAAATATAGTCAACGCGCATGTGTTACTTAGAGACTGCACGTTGAGTTGCATATAATAAAGTATAGAATTTATATTTAAATATGAACCCTGTTACTGATTAATTCATTACAATTTTTAATATCTAATAAATCTTATAGGGATAACGATTATCTTTTTTTTACATGTTCTTAAATGTGTAAGAGAGCCTTATAAGGTAATATATAATAAAAGTTCTCTATTAGCGATTTTCGCTACTAATTATACAAAATTTAAAACAATCCCTAAAACATGGAAAAAATAAAATAGGTACTTTATATGCAGACATCTATGCATATAAAGTACATAGTTTTCTTATAATTAATAGATAAGCAAGTATCTTTTTGTTGCTGTAGTTATTATTATAACAAAATTATCATTAAATATGATATATTTAATGATAATTTTGTCGATATACCCCTGTAAACTGTTTTAAATTATTTAATCTTACATACAGAATTAATTAATGCACGCAATTGTCTGCACAAACTAATCGGGCACATGTTCTTTTGTTGCAGGTGAGTCTTGCCTCCTCCAGCGATTTGGCGTTCGCTTTCTATTCGCGTAAGTTGCAATATTACAAGAAAATTATAAAACCAAAGGCAATTACGGGCAGCGGAAATAATAATGCACGGAAATTTCGCCACGAAAATAGTTGTTGCTAAAACTAGAACAGGCTTTGCTGTGCTAATGAAATATTATAAGTGGAAATTAAATAATAATTAGATTCTTTACACATTTTTCTTCAAGAAAAGGTATTACATATTAATTGGAAATGGTTATTACAAAAATTATTAGCAAATTTATATGGCTATATAGATTTAAACTAGATTTTTGTCTTTTAATAGATGTTACTATTAAAATCTTAATAGTTATCACAATTTTTATAGAAAATTCAGATTGCCCATACATTTTCCTACAAGAAAAGTATTTACATATTTATTAGCAATGATTATTTAAAAAATTATTAGCAAATTGGTACGGGTGTATTGAATTAAACTAGATTTTTATATTTTGCTTGATTTATTAGTAAAATATGTATATCTATCACAGTTTTTATAGAAAATTCAGATTGCTCATACATTTTCCTACAAGAAAAGTCTTTACAAATTTATTAGCCAGGATTATTTAAAAAATTATTAGCAAATTGATATGAGTCTATTGAATTAAACTAGATTTTTATATTTTGATTTATGTTACTAGTAAAATCTGTATATCTATCACAGTTTTTAGAGAAAATTCAGATTGCTCATACATTTTCCTACAAGAAAAGTCTTTACATATTTATTAGCAAGGACTATTTCAAAAATTATTAGCAAATTGGTATGGGTGTATTGAATTAAACTATATATTTATATTTTACTTGATGTTACTAGTAAAATCTGAATATCTATCACAGTTTTTATAGAAAATTCAGATTGGCCATACATTTTCCTACAAGAATAGTCTTGACATATTTATTAGCAATGATTATTTAAAAAATTATTAGCAAATTGGTACGGGTGTATTGAATTAAACTATATTTTTATATTTTACTTGATGTTACTAGTAAAATCTGAATATCTTGCACAGTTTTTAGAGAAAACTCAGATTGCCCATACATTTTCGAACAAAAAAAGTTTTTACATATTTATTAGCAAGGATTATTTCAAAAATTATTAGCAAATTTGTACGAGTGTATAGAATTAAACTAGATTTTTATATTTTACTTGATGCTACTAGTAAAATCTGAATATCTATCACAGTTCTTATAGAAAATTCGGATTACCCATACATTTTCCTACAAGAAAAGTCTTTACATATTTATTAGCAAGGATTATTTCAAAAATTATTAGCAAATTGGTATGGATGTATTGAATTAGACTAGATTTTTATATTTTACTTGATGTTACTAGTAAAATCTGAATATCAATCACAGTTTTTAGAGAAAATTCAGATTGCACATACATTTTCCTACAAGAAAAATCTTTACATATCTATTAGCAAGGATTATTTCAAAAATTATTAGCAAATTGGTATGGGTGTATTGAATTAAACTAGATTTTTATATTTTACTTGATGTTACTAGTAAAATCTGAGTATCTATCACAGTTTTTAGAGAAAATTCAGATTGCCCATACATTTTCCTACAAGAAAAGTCTTTACATATTTATTAGCAAGGATTATTTCAAAAATTATTAGCAAATTGGTATGGATGTATTGAATTAGACTAGATTTTTATATTTTACTTGATGTTACTAGTAAAATCTGAATATCAATCACAGTTTTTAGAGAAAATTCAGATTACACATACATTTTCCTACAAGAAAAATCTTTACATATTTATTAGCAAAGATTATTTCAAAAATTATTAGCAAATTGGTATGGGTGTATTGAATTAAACTAGATTTTTATATTTTACTTGATGATACTAGTAAAATTTGAATATCTATCACAGTTTTTAGAGAAAATTCAGATTGCCCATACATTTTCCTACAAGAAAAGTCTTTACATATTTATTAGAAGGATTATTTCAAAAATTATTAGCAAATTGGTATGGGTGTCTTGAATTAAACTATAATTTTATATTTTACTTGATGTTACTAATAAAATTTGAATATCTATTACAGTTTATAGTGAACATTCAGATTGCCCATACATTTTCCTACTAGAAAAGTTTTTACATATTTATTAGCAAGGATTATTTCAAAAATTATTAGAAAATTGGTATGGGTGTATTGAATTAAACTCGATTTTTATATTTTACTTGATGTTACTAGTAAAACCTGAATATCTATCACAGTTTTTAGAGAAAATTCAGATTGTCCATACATTTTTCTACAAGATAAGTCTTTACATATTTATTAGCAAGGCCTATTTCAAAAATTATTAGCAAATTGGTATGGGTGTATTGAATTAAACTAGATCTTTATATTTTACTTGATGTTACTAGTAAAATCTGAATATGTATCACAGTTTTTAGAGAAAATTCAGATTGATCATCCATTTTCCTACAAGAAAAGTCTTTACATATTAATAAGCAAGGATTATTTAAAAAAATATTAGCAAATTGGTATGGGTGTATAGAATTAAACTATATATTTATATTTTACTTGATGTTACTAGTAAAATATGAATATCTATCACAGTTTTTAGGGAAAATTCAGATTGCCCATTTATTTATCTACAAGAAAAGTCTTTACATATTTATTACCAAGGATTATTTCAAAAATTATTAGCAAATTGGTATGGGTGTATTGAATTAAACTATATTTTTATATTTTACTTGATGTTACTAGTAAAATCTGAATATCTATCAAAGTTTTTAGAGAAAATTCAGATTGCCCATACATTTTTCTACAAGAAAAGTCTTTACATATTTATTAGCAAGGATTATTTCAAAAATTATTAGCAAATTGGTATGGGTGTATTGAATTAAACTAGATTTTTATATTCTACTTGAAGTTACTAGTAAAATCTGTATATCTATCACAGTTTTTATAGAAAATTCAGATTGTTCATACATTTTCCTACAAGAAAAGTCTTTACATATTTATTAGCAAGAACTATTTCAAAAATTATTAGCAAATTGGTATGGGTGTATTGAATTAAACTAGATTTTTATATTTTACTTGATGTTACTAGTAAAATCTGAATATCTATCACAGTTTGTAGAGAAAATTCAGATTGCCCATACATTTTCCTACAAAAAAAGTCTTTACATATTTATTAGCAAGGATTATTTCAAAAATTATTAGCAAATTGGTATGAGTGTATTGAATTAAACTATATTTTTATATTTTACTTGATGTTACTAGTAAAATTTGAATATCTATTACAGTTTTTATAGAAAATTCAGATTGCCCATACATTTTCCTACAAGAAAAGTCTTTATATATTTAATAGCAAGGATTATTTCAAAAATGATTAGCAAATTGGTATGGGTGTATTGAATTAAACTAGATTTTTATATTTTGCTTGATGTTACTAGTAAAATCTGTATATCTATCACAGTTTTTATAGAACATTCAGATTGCCCATACATTTTCCTACAAGAAAAGTCTTTACATATTTATTAGCAAGAATTATTTCAAAAATTATTAGCAAATTGGTATGGGTGTATTGAATTAAACTAGATTTTTATATTTTACTTGATGTTACTAGTAAAATCTGTATATCTATCACAGTTTTTAGAGAAAATTCAGATTGCCCATCTATTATTCTACAAGAAAACTCTTTACATATTTATTAGCAAGGATTATTTCAAAAATTATTAGCAAATTGGTATGGGTGTATTGAATTAAACTAGATTTTTAATTTTACTTGATGTTACTAGTAAAATTTGAATATCTATCACAGTTTTTATAGAAAATTCAGATTGCTCATCCATTTCCCTACAAGAAAAGTCTTTACATATTTATTAGCAAGGATTATTTCAAAAATGATTAGCAAATTGATATGGGTGTATTGAATTAAACTAGATTTTTATATTTTACTTGATGTTACTAGTAAAATCTGAATATCTATCACAGTTTTTATAGAAAATTCAGATTGCTCAGCCATTTTCCTCAAGAAAAGTCTTTACATATTTATAAGCAAGGATTATTTCAAAAATTATTGGTAAATTGGTATGGGTGTATTGAATTAAACTAGATTTTTATATTTTACTTGATATTACTAGTAAAATCTGAATATCTATCACAGTTTTTATAGAAAATTCAGATTGTCCATACATTTTCCTACAAGAAAAGTCTTTACATATTTATTAGCAAGGACTATTTCAAAAATTATTAGCAAATTGGTATGGGTGTATTGAATTAAACTAGATTTTTATATTTTGCTTGATGTTCCTAGTAAAATCTGAATATATATCACAGTTTTTATCGAAAATTCTTATTCCTTATTAAATTTCCTTTTCAACAAGCTGACATTTTCGAATATACAGCAGTTATTTCAAGAATTATCTTAATTTTACTTTCAGAAAACCTTTTTAGTTATGTTTAAGCTTGATTTGCATTTGCTGTTACTACAAAACTAGATGAAATGTAGCAGCACTGATTACTATAACTATTGAAATAGAAGTTCAATACTATGAAACAAAGAGTTTCCATGATGAAAATTAATTGAAGGACTTGAATGTGTCCCTCAATTAATGTTCTTCCTGGAATCTCTTTGTTTCATAGTATTGAACTTTATATTATACTTCAACTTAAATACTTCAGTAAAAGTTCAATATCATCAATTAGAGTACTTTAGAAGCAACTGAAATAGAATCTTAGTAATTTTAGTGGTTACGTCATAGCCACTAAAATTAATAAGATCTATTTTAGCTACGTCTAAACAACTCTAAATAATGAACTTCTACTGAGCTACCATATACTCACTTAAGTTGAGGAAGAATATTTAAGTTTTATTTAATATCCGCCATTGGTATTTATGTTACAAGCAGTATATGAGGACGTAGCTACTAAAATTCATCAGATTCTATTTTAGTTGCTTCTAAAGTACTCTAATTGATGATACATGAACTTTTACTGTAGTATTTAAGTTGAAGTAGGATATAAAATGTTCTTTAGTTGATTCAACATCAAATTTTGAAAGGTATTAACTTTGGTGGAAGGAAGTATTGGTGTTTGCAAAGCTGGATTTGAGTCCATCAATATTAAAACAGTGCTGGTGGAATAATAAAAGCCTGCAATTGCAATCAATCAATAGAATGCACATTATGATAATGTGGCGCCCGGTTTGGTATGAGTGTGCGCACGTTATATCTGTACGTATGTATGTGTACATGTATATATATTTGTTATGGAATTTAAATCGCATTTTTCCGATCACAAATAAATTTCCTCCACGTCCCACGCCGCCGATATGTAGGGTACAGTCGTCCCGGTGTCCACGCATGGCCTCTGAAAGCTCAGCGGAGCTTTTGGCACCATCCCCATTTGCGGGTCCGCACGTTAGCCTTATGTACAACGGCCCCGGCTATGTACCCCCCATGCCCGTCTATGTACTGGCGGACCCGGTGCACACACTTTCCAGCCCTGGAAAATTTCAGTTGATAGCCAACTGCGTTAATATTAACCCTCACTCAAACACACACAAACTCCCTTAAACCTGTCTATACCTACAGTTATTAAAAAAAATACAGTTCAAAAACCAACCAGATTTAAATTTAAAAATTACTAAAAAACAAAACCAAACAACCAAACAAAAAATAAACCGAGAACATTTTACCAGAAAAAAGTAAGTGACGACGCCGTGTTTTAAAACAAAGTTGTGGTGCGAGAGCGAGAGTTTTCAAGGTTGAGGTAGGAGAAGGTTGCGGCTGCGACTAGGATGGAGGAGGAAGGCGCGCGAGCGCTTTCCTTCCCAGGCATTCCCGAGGAGGTTTGCTTTTTCCAGCTTGTTCGTTTTGCGTTCTTGTACGCAGTGCGCGCGGCAGCGGACGGCGGGCGTCGGGACGCATTCCGCGGCCAGCCGACGCCCCCGCAACGCTTTCCACAACACTTCAAGAAGCATTTTTTGCGATTTCTAACCAGCTTTACAATGTTTTACAAAGATTATCGCGACAATTTTTTTAAAAATTTCACAATCATATATAGCACGTTTAAACATAATTTAACTTTATTACAGGCCAGTTTTAACCATAATTTAAGAAATCAGTATAGCAGTGTGGTTTAAACATTCAATTTAAATAGTATAATAAATTTTCTAAATAGTTTTCCACGACTTTTTAG
Source organism: Lordithon lunulatus (assembly GCA_963942505.1). NCBI lineage: Eukaryota > Metazoa > Arthropoda > Insecta > Coleoptera > Staphylinidae > Lordithon > Lordithon lunulatus. The sequence goes on from OZ012675.1 coordinate 34,208,090, forward strand.
ACATAACTAGGAAGCATTAAAATTTTTAACATTTTAATCGATGTTTAAACAAAATTTAACATTTTACTTTAGATTTTTATTGTCATTTTTTATAAAGAAGATTATTTAGGTATTCTAAACTAAAAATTTTCAACATTTTCCAACAAGTTTTCCTTGACCTTTTGACTTAACTGTGATGTTTGTACGTTTTTAATATTGTAATCATCTGATTTACGATGTTTAATCTAGATTTAACCCTGTTACCTTAGATATTTTTAGCTTTTCTTATAATAAGACTAGTTTGTTACCTTAGATTTTTTAGTTTTTCTTATAACAAGACTAGTTTGTTACCTTAGATATTTTTAGCTTTACTTATAACAAGACTAGTTTATTATTCAATATAAACTTAAAAAATGCCTTTTACATCAAGTTTTTCACGACTTTTTAATATAACTGTAATGTTTTTACGTTTTTAACATTTTAATCATCTGATTTACGTTTTAAATTAGATTTAAACTAGATTTAACCTTGTTATTTTAGATATGTTTAAGTTTTTTAAAAGAAGGTTAGTTAAGCATTCAATATAAACTTTAAAAAAATTAGAACTAGTTTTTCACTTGACTTTTGGACATAACTGAAATGCTTATATGTTTTTAACATTTTAATCATATGATTTATTATGTTTAAGCTAGATTTAACCTTGCTACTTTAGATTTTTAATTTTTTTTATAAATTATATTAGCTGAGCATTCAATATAAACTCAATTACTACATTTGCCTACACGTTTTCCACTACTTTCTGACATAACTATGATGCTTGTATGTTATTAAAATTTGTATCTAGGTATTTAAACTAGATTTAACCTTGGTACTTTAGATATTCGTAACTTTCTATAAAATAATAGTAGCTTAGCATTCAATATAAACTCAAAAACGGCATTTTCCAATAAGTTTCCCCAAGACTTTTTCACATAACTGTGATGCTTGTTCGGTTTTAACATTATAATCATCTGATTTAGGCTGTTTAAACCTCATTAAACCTTATCACTATAGATTTTTCAAACTTTTTTTTAAAAGAAAACTAGTTTATCGTTCAAAATAAACTTAAAACATGCATTTTCCAATAAGTTTTCCACCAGTTCACTTGATATATCTCCAAAAACATGTCGAATGCGATTTCAACCGAAAACCGTACCGCAGGAAATCTTTAATATTTTTAGTCGAGAAAATATTAAAGATTTCCTGCGGTACGGTTTCGAAATCGCATTCGACATGTTTTTGGAGATATATCAAGTGAACTGGTGGAAAACTTATTGGAAAATACATGTTGCTAAGTTTTATTAATTTTCTAGTAAGATTATCAAATGCACAAACTTATTTAAAACAAGAAACTACTAAAACTTAGTTTGGTATAAATCCCCAAATATAGAGTTGTATTTGGGTATACGATTTCAAAATCTTATTGAAGAAAACTTTTTGGGTTTCCTCAAGTAATTAAGTTTGTTTATTTTTTATTGACTTTATATGAATATCATGAATTAAATTAATTAAGTTTTTAAGAAATATCTTCAAAACACTATCCTGTTTGAAGATATAGCCCCAAATATATAGAGCTGTATATGGAGGTGCGATTTCAAACCTGTACTAAAGTAAACCTTACTTATTTTCCATACTAATTAAGTTTATATAAGTTTTTGTTACTTTCTATAAAGATAACGAATTCAGCTAACTTAGTTTTCAAAAAAAAACATAGTTTAAAGATATAGCCCCAAATACAGCTATAATTAGATATCAATACCATACTAAAAAAAACTTTCTGTATTTTCCCGACTCATTAGGTTTATTTAGTTTTTGTTTACTTTCTAGAAAGATCATTAATGGAACTAACAATGTCTTCAAGAAAAGTCGTTAAAACTTGTTTTGTTTTAAAGATATACACCAAATACAAGCCTAATACAATTTCATAAGTAACCTGTTTTGTATTTTCAACTAACTTTGTCTGTTCAGATTTTGTTAACTTTCATGAATTAGGCTAACTAAATTTACAACAAAAATATTCAAAACTTAGTCAGATTTTGTTCATTTTCTAGAAAGATCATGAATTAGGCTAACTAAATTTCGAACAAAAATTTTCAAAACTTAGTCAGAGTTATAGATATAGCCCTTAATATATCTCCTATCCAATTTCGAAATACTACTGAAGAAAAACCTTGCGGATTTTCACCACTAATTAATTTTGTTAATTTTTTCTAGATTTCTAGAAATGTCATGTTTTGAACCACTCAAGTTTTCAATAAAAATGCTCAAAACATATTTCGCTTTAAAGATATACCCCAGATTCAACCCCAATACGATTTCAGTAGAAATTTGTTTTGTATTTTCTCGACTAATTAAGTTTCTTGAGATTTTATTAACTTTCTAGAAAGAACATAAATTGAACTAACTAATTTTTCAAGGAAAATCGGAAAAACTTAGTCTGATTTAAAGATATAATCCTTAATATATCTCTTATGCAAATTCAAAGCATTACTGAAGAAACCCCCTTTGTATTTTCTCGACTAATTAAGCCAATTGAGATTTTATTAACTTTCTGGAAAGATCATTAATTGAACTAAATAAGTTTCCAAGAAAAATCGGAAAAACTCAGTCTGGTTTAAAGATATAACCCTTAATATATCTCTTATGCAAGTTCAAAGCAGTATTGAAGATAACCCCTTTGTATTTTCTTGACTAATTAAGTCAATTGAGATTTTATTAACTTCCTAGAAAGATCATTAATTTAACTAAACAAATTTTCAACAAAAATCGGAAAAACTCAGTCTGATTTCAAGATATGACCCTTAATATATCTCAAATGCAATTTCAAAACAGTACTGAAGAAAACCCCTACGTATTTTCTCGACTAGTTAAGTCAAGTGAGATTTGATTAACTTTCTAGAAAGATCAACAATTGAACTAATTAAGTTTCCAAGAAAAATCGAAAAAACTCACTCTGATTTAAAGATATAACCCTTCATGTATCTCTTGTATAAACTCAAAGCATTACTGAAGAAAACCCTTTTGTATTTTCTCGACTAATTAAGTCAAGTGAAATTTTATTAATTTTCTAGAAAAATAAATAATTGTACTAAATAAGTTTCAAAGAAAAATAGGAAAAACTTGGTCTGATTTAAAGATATAACCCTTAATATATCTCATATGCAATTTCAAAACAGTACTGAAGAAACCCCTACGTATTTTCTCGACTAGTTAAGTCAAGTGAGATTTTATTAACTTTCTAGAAAGATCAATAATTGAACTAATTAAGTTTCCAAGAAAAATCGGAAAAACTCAGTCTGATTTTAAGATATAACCCTTAATGTATCTCTTATGAAAATTCAAAACATTACTGAAGAAAACCCTTTTGTATTTTCTCGACTAATTAAGCCAATTCAGATTATATTAACTTTTTAGAAAGATCATTAATTGAACTAAACAAGTTTTCAAGAAATATCGGAAAAACTCAGTCTGACTTAAAGATATAACCCTTAATATATCTCATATGCAATTTCAAAACAGTTCTGAAGAAAACCCCTATGTATTTTCTCGACTAGTTAAGTCAATTGAGATTTTATTAACTTTCTAGAAAGACCATGAATTGGACTAACTAAGTTTATTTTAGAAAAATCTGAAAAAAATAGTCCGATTTAGAGATGTAACCCCTAATACATGTCCAATGCAATTTCAAAACAGTAGTGAAGAAAACCCGTTTGTATTATCCCGACTAATTAAGTTTATTGATTTTTTGTTTACTTTATAGAAAGATCATGAATTGAGCTAATCATGCCGCCTTAAAAATCTTTCAAAATTATTTTGAGGTAAAGATATACCACAGATAAAACCCCAATACGATATGAGATAGAAATCTGTTTTGTATTTTCTCGACTAATTAAGTTTCTTCAGATTTTGTTCAGTAACAATATAATTTTCTAGAAAGTTAATTTAGCATAGAATCAGAGTTTTGCATTAAAGTTGTTATATCTGTATAAAAATTTTAGTTACAGCATCCTGAAAACAAAATTACGTTAGAGACATATCTCATTATATAAATATGCTAATAACTTTTGAACTAATTATTAGAAAAAAAGAATTGATGATTTTCTAGAAAGTTACTTCAATAGACTACAAGAATATTGTATTAAAGTTGGTATAACTGTACAAAATTGCTAGTTACAGCATGCTGAAAACAAAATTACTTTAGTGACATATGTCATTATATAAATATGCTAATAACTTTTGAACTAATTGTTAGAAAATAACAGTTGATGATTTTCTAAAAAGTTAATTTATTATAGAATCAGAGTTTTGCATAAAAGTGGTAATATCTGTACAAAATTTCTAGTTACAGCATCCTGAAAACAAAATTACGTTAGTGACATATTTCATTATATAAATATGCTATTAACGTTTGAACTAATTGTTAGAAAATAACAGTTGATGATTTTCTAAAAAGTTAATTTAGTATAGAATCAGTGTTTTGTATTAAAGTTGTAATATCTGTACAAAATTTCTAGTTACAGCATCCTGAAAACCAAATTACATTAGTAACATATCTCATTATATATATGCTATTAACTAATTATTAGAAAATAATAATTCATGATTTTCTAGAAAGTTAATTTAGTATACGACTAGAATACTGTATTAAGGTTGGCATATCTGTACGAAATTGCTAGTTACAGCATCCTGAAAACCAAATTACGTTAGTGACATATGTTATTATATAAATATGCTAATAACTTTTGAACTGACTATTAGAAAATAAAAATTATTGATTTTCTAGAAAGTTAATTTAGTAGACAATCAGAATATTGTATTAAAGTTTGTATAGCTGTCCAAAATTTCTAGTTATGGCGTCTTGAAAGCAAAATTACTTTAGGGACATATCTCATTATATAAATATACTAATAACTTTTGAAGTAATTATTAGAAAATAACAATTGATGATTTTCTAGAAAGTTAATTTAGGAGACAACCAGAATATTGTATTGAAGTTGGTATATATGTACACAATTGCTAATTGCAGCATCTTGAAAGCAACATTACGTTAGTGACATATGTCATTTTATAAATATGCTAATAACTTTTGAACTAATTGTTATAAAATAAGAATTGAAGATTTTCTGGAAAGTTAATTTAGTACGGAATCAGAATTTTGCATTAATGTTTTAATATCTGTACAAAATTGCTAGTTTCATCATCCTGAAAACAAAATTACTTTAGTGACATATGCCCTTACATAAATATGCAAATAACTTTTGAGCTAATTATTCGAAAATAACAATTGATGATTTTCTAGAGAGCCAATTTAGTATAGAATCAGAATTCTGCATTAAAGTTGTAATATCTCTACAAAATTGTTAGTTACAGCATCCTGAAAACAAAATTACGTTAGTGACATATGTTATTATATAAATATGCTAATGACTTTTGAACTAACTATTAGAAAATTACAATTGAAAATTTTCTAGAAAGCTAATTTAGTATGGAATCAGAATTTTGCATTAAAGTTGGTATATTTGTTCAAAATTACAGCATAACAGCATTTTGAAATAAAAATTACGCTATTGACACTTGTCATTATATAAATATGCTAATAACTTTTGAACGGATTGTTCCAAATTAACTTGTAATGACTTTCTATAAACAAAATTTAATAGGGAATTAGAATATTTAATTGAAATTTACCTAACTTTATTAGTTTAATAGTTATAGCAACTTATATACAGAAAACCATATTACCACAGTTTTCACGATACAAATGTAATGACAACTTTTGAACTGAACATCAAAAATATATAACTAATGACTTTGTGTAACGGCAATTGATTGTGTAGTCATAATATTTAATTAATTTTATTAAGCCCGTACTAACTTCCAACTTACAGCAACTTATAAGCTAAATAAAGTTTTTGACGTATGTCATTATATAAAAATGTTGACAACTTTTATAATAATCATCCAAAATTAACATTTTATAACTTTTTACAAAGCCAATTTAATTAGTTATCAGAATATGTTATTATAAACTATTCAACTAAACTACTATAGGTATAGAAATGTATATGCAACAAAACTTAATATGATACTGTGATTTATTTGGAAAATCTTGTTTTTCTCTGAGGGAAAACCTTGGAAATTATTAATTTTATTACTACATTAATTATCAAGAACTAAACTGTAAATCAAAAATTCATATATTCAGGTATATATTAGTTTTATAGTTTGATGAACATTTTTATTTAAAAGTATTATACTTTATATGTAAAATGTATAGTCTAATTTTTATAGATCGTAGCGTGATTTTTATATACAAACTATTTTTTAAGGATCATATAATGCCCATAAATCTCTATTTGGTTAATATTTACGTACATTATAGTTTGCAATTAATGCGTGTTTGCCAGCAGCTACAATTACATCCTTATTCGCAGACCATTCGCATTTTCCACGCTCATAAAAAGGCCTCAACATAAATCACTGCAAATTAGAAAATATAGGCCTTAATTAATATCTCGCACCACAACTAGTTGTTTTCATCTTCTTCTTGAATGAATTAATTATGTAAACCGTTTCTTCTTTTTCAGATTTAATATTAGAAAACACAGTACAAAATTAAAAATCGTGATAAAAACATAAATCTTCTTGGCTGATCGTTCCTATTTTATAAAAAAAAGCACCAAATTAACGCAGGGAAGCTACTCGAAATATTAACAAGATTATCAACAACCACATAAACAATTTTGTTTGAATTAATTTTACTCCAATCAACGGCGATTTTAAACAATTTTAATTTAAAGGGCTCATTCGACTCGAATGTTTAACGCGATCTCAGTACAACGTGGAGTTGAACGAATTGAAACGCATCGGGCGTGATAACAATAACAACAACAACAAAAAATTAAACACATAAAGCGGATCAATTCACTTAACTCGACGCGGGCGCGTGACATTAACAAAAAAATAAATAAAAAACCAAATGCGCAAACACAAGCTTTTGGTTATTTTCGGTTTTACACATAAATAGGGCAACACACAAAAAAATAAAAATAAAAACAAACTCCATCCGAAAAACGAATGAATAAGATTTTTAACAATAATAAATTTAAATTTAAAAAACAAACACTTAGTGATAAGAAACTCCAGGGCTATACGGGCTATTATTTTGTTTGAATATTTCTAAGCATAATAAGACTATATAAATAATATTAAGTTTTCAACTGTGAACGTGCAATCGAATTTTTAATAAAACCACCCCACTCCCCCTAATTAATTTCAATCTCCCCCAATAATAAAAAAAAAACAAGTTGGACTAAAAAATCTGTGATCACTCTCTCGGAAAACCCGTTTTCGATTCAATTGCAAATTTTGGTGTGATAGTAACTCTATAATTTCCCTCCTCCTACTAAACTAAAAAGAAAAAACAAAACAAAAAATATTTTAACACGAAAACTAAAAAAAGAAATTACATACACGAAGATAATAAGAGTATTTTTCCAATTGAAATTTCGACTATAGTGCCTTAAAGTCGGCCTTATATCTCTTCCTATTAGCAGAACAAAACAAAAAGTAAGCAAAAAAGTTTGTATAATATTATTAAAAAAAAGTAAATCTAAAAAAAATCCTCCCCACCCAACAAAAAACAAACAAAAAAAATATACTATTAAACAAAAAATATAACGTTTAAACTGAAATTCGTTACACGTGGCTTAATACAAAAATATACTATTCGGTAAGGTAATTTTTTAATAAAGAAACTAATAAAAAAAAAAGTACAAAATTGTAAATTTATTCGGAATTTAATACCAATTGTGACTGCAAGATTTTTTACAACACCCCCACCGAACAGACGACGACGATTAGTGATCTACTAGACGCTGATTACGACCCACCGGAACAACTCTAATAAATAATTTTTTTGGTGAGTCTACTATCTATCAATCTATTTTTTTTTTATTAGTTTTAGAAAGTATTTTTACATCTAATGTAAGATTTATTTGTATGGTTTTAGTCGGTTTATAGTTAGTTGTAGGGTTGTTTGTGGATTTTCAATATTATGTAATATTTGAATAGCTAAAAGTTTCCCTTTTTTTCTTGCTAGAAAATCATAGTTATCAACCGAATTAGCTACATATCATAACAGCTATTGATGGTCATCTGAAGATAATTGAATAATCTTTCAATTGATGTATAAATGAAGTCTGTGGATTGAGTATTAAGAAAAAAATCTTGAAAAATATTGTGAAAAGTTTTACTTATCTCTACCTGCTAGAAAGTCATAGCTATCAACAGAATTAGCTAGAATTTATAACAGTTATTGATGATGAAGTTAATTTAATTATCTTTTATTTTATGTATATGTGGAGTGACTATTAAGAAAGATATCTTCAAAAATATTGTGAAAAGTTTTACTTATATCTACCTACTAGAAAGTCATAGCTATCAACGGAGTTAGCTAGAATGTATAACATTTATTGATGGTGATTTAAAGATAATTGAATTATCTTTTAATTGATGTATAAATGAAGTCTGTGGATTGAGTATTAAGAAAGATATCTTCAAACAAGTTTGTTTTTCTCTTTTCTTGCTAGAAAATAATAGTTATCAACCAATTTAGCTACAGATCATAACAACTATTGATGGTCATATGAAGACAATTGAATTATCTTTCAATTGATGTATAAATGAAGTATGTGGATTGAGTATTAAGAAAGATATATTCAAAAATATTGTGAATAGTTTTCTTATTTCTACCTGCTAGAAAATCATAAATATCAACATAATTAGCTAGAATTTATAACAGCTATTGATGGTGGTTTAAAGATAATTGAATTATCTTTCAATTGATGTATAAATGAAGTCTGTGGAGTGACTATTAAATAAGCTATCTTCAAAAATATTGTGAAAAGTTTTTTCGTTTCTTTTCTTGCTAAAAAATCATAGTTATGAACTGAATTAGCTACAGATCATAACAGCTACTGGTGGTCATCTGAAGATAATTGAATTATCTTTCAATTGATGTATAAATGAAGTCTGTGGATTGAGTATTAAGAAAGATATTTTCAAAAACATTGTAAAACATGTTTTCTTCTATTTTCTTGCTAGCAAATTATAGATATCACCCGAATTAGCTAAAAATCTTAACAGTTATTGATGGTAAACTGAAGATAATTGAATTATCTTTTAATTGATCTATGAATCAAGTCTGTGGATTGAGTATTAAGAAAGATATCTTCAAAAATATCTTTACAAGTTTTTCTTATCTCTACCTGCTAGAAAATCATAGTCATCAACAGAATTAGCTAGAATTTATAACAGTTGTTGATGATGGTTTAAAGATAACTGAATTATTTTTCAATTGATGTATAAATTAAGTCTGTGGATTGAGTATTAATAAAGATATCTTCAATAATATTGTGAACAGTTTTTCTTATTTCTACCTGCTAGAGTTATATATATATAATATAGTATAATAGTTGTTGATAGTGATAATTGAATTATCTTTTAATTGATGTATAAATGAAGTATGTGGTATGACTATTAAGAGAGATATCTTCAAAAATATTGTGAACAGTTTCTCCTCTCTTTTCTTGCTAGAAGATCATAGTTATCAACCGAATTGGCTACAAATTATAATATCCATTGATGGCCATCTAAAGATAATTGAATTATCTTTCAATCGATGTATAAGTGAAGATATCTATATTCAAAATATTCTGAAATGTTTTTCCTCACTCTTCTTGCTAGAAATTCATCGTTATCAAATGAAGTAGCTACAAATCATAAAAGCTATTGATGGTCGCTTGAAGATAATTGAACTATCTTTTAATTGGTGTAGAAATTAAGTCTAAGAGATGACAATTAAGAAATATATCTTCAAAAATATTGTGAAAATAGTTTCTTCTCTCTTCTTGCTAAAAAATCATAGTTATCAACCGAATTAGCTACAAATCATAAAAGCTATTGATGGTCGTTTGAACATAATTGAATTATCATTCAATTGGTGTATACATTAAGTCTAAGGGATGGTAATTAAGAAATATATCTTATTGTGAAATATATATATATATCTATTGTGAAATGTTTCTCTTTTCCTTTTTTTTGTTAGAAAATCATAGTTATCAACATGAATCAGCATATTTTTGTATGTTTCTAGTAGGTAATAGTATTTTGCTATTACAGATCTACTCAAAAAAATGCTTTATGTAATATTGGAATGGTGTACAAGTATCTAAAATAAACATTACGTGCAATAATAGTAAATAACATTATAACCTCAAATCATAGTTGTTTAAAAAATATATCAAAGTATTTTTTTTATAATTCTTGTATGTAATAGTATTGCTCTGTTATTATAAATCCAAATTTTCAAACCAAATAAAAATATCTCATTTGGTTTTGAAGTTACAGATATCTGTTTTTCTGTATACGTCCTAAAAGTAATTTTCACTAGTTTTCAGTAAGCTATAAAAGGTGTTTTTCATGAGAAAAACATGTATACTAAATAGTTTTAAATAACATGATTTGCCTATTTTGAGATAATAATCAAAAATATGTATGTCAGTAGTATATTTTTTTGAGATATAGACAAATAATCAAGATATTTAAGGTTTTCGGTTTTTATTATTTTCACTCGTTTTCTGTACGTTATAAAACATATTTCTCATATGTAAAAAACTATATGCTATACGGTTTTAGATAGCTACTTTAGTGTATTTCGAGATAATAATAAAAAACATTTGTATCACTAGTATATTTTTTCGAGATATTGACTGAAAACCGAAAGCTTGATTTCTGATGTTATACAGTCATCAAACAAAAACTGGCTGAAATAAATTCCTGAAATTGTCCACCTGAAATTCTCCTTCCTGAAATTATTCAATTATATTAATTGGAATAAATAGAATTCATACATAAAAAAAAATTATTTGAAATTTAAATCAGGATTTTCAGGTTTTTCAGTAGGCTGTAACTTTTCTTTTATACGAGATAAAAACAAATGCTAACCGGTTTTAGCTAGCCCGATGAATATATCTTATGATATTAAACAAACATCATTATATCTTTAATGCAATTTTGAGATATCGATTGAAAACTAGGACTATGTTTTCAAAAGTATTTCAGATATAACTGAAAATTTAGTAGCCTGAAACGACTAAAACTCATGAAAATACGTTTATTTCGATCGTTATAATATATCTAGAAATTTTAAAGAAATTCGATAAAATCAAAAAATTCATTAAAAATCCAAAGGGACCTTCTAATTCTAAGTAAACCTAAAATTTTTGGCCAAAATATTTTTTGTTAGCGATCTATCTGAAATTTAACATAATCAATATAGATGCTATTATGAACATCGGAGGTGATTTTCAGTCATTTTCATCAAGAAGTTTTATAGTTATTGACGATGTCATTCTGCCAAACACCAATTGTCGTTCATTTTCAGCAAGCTATAAAGCTAGTTTTTCATAAGAAAAACTACTATGTCTATATAGATTTAGACAGCCTGTTAAGTCTATTTTGAGATAATAATGAAATGTATGTGTGTCATTAGTATATTTTTTCGAGATATTGACTGATAAACATCTAAAAGCAACATTAGATGTAAAAAAAAATTAAAAACATTTTTGTGTAAACTATTAAACTCAAAGTTGTTTAAATTAATTTTTTAATCAAATTTCGATGTTTCTAGAAATCAGTTTTATTGTGCTATAAGATTTGTATATAGAAAACTACGTTATGTAAAAAAAATATTAGGTTTATAAGGCTACAAAACGGTAACAGCGTTTTGTAGCCTTATAATCCTAATGTTTTCTTTTTCAGTAAAGTTTGTTTTCATTACATTTCCACGTAAAACTGATGAAAAAAAAGTTAGCATTTCTAGTAGGACATAATATACCTTTTTTTGTGTATTATATAACTATTAAAAAAAAACGATGATACAGCCCCCAAACTATTTAGTTTGTGATGCAAATTGCGAAAGCCATCCCAGGCTGTAATTACCATCGATGCCGGATGTGTCATTGTATGTGCACACACACATGCACATAAACAGGGCGGCGGCATTTCCAAAATGGCGGCTTATGTATTGGTGACGTGGCGGCGATCGCGCTGCCCCCCGCTGGACCAATCGAACCGGCCGGCGGCCCGATTTTTTTTCGAAATAATTGCAAATTTATCTGCCCGCCGCCACACCCTGCATCGCGTATTATTTATCACCACCCCACCGCACATGCACATCCCCGACGCGTTGTTTCTATTATTCCCCGAACGCATACATCGAACAGGGTGGGTTTGGGGGTGGCTGCATGCATTCGCACACACAAAAACGCAGATTGCAGATACATTTTTTGGAAATTTCATTACCAAAATTCATATATGCAGTACACAAAGAAATTATGTGTGCTAGATAATAGTTAGAGATGTTATCAATCAATTTTTAGACTAAATTTTTTTTTCCCGAAACCCTTATAATCGTCTTTACATTCATTGGCTGATGAGTTAGATATTTAAAGTTCAAATGATATGTTTCTCCACTAAATAAAAGTAATATGTTTTTATTTCGCCATAAATACTTTAGTAAATATTTTGATAGAAATTACATCTTAAACCCTTTAAAATTATGTTTTAAATCATGCAGTAATGAGTTAAAAAATATTCTTAGGTTTTATTTCTGAAAACTAACAAATTATATCAAAATATTGCCTTTATCCTAATTATCTTGAAGTTAATTCAATTTTGAATAAACGTTCTAATAAAGTATTAGCTAGAAAGTAATAAATATATGTTTGAAGTAACATCCTACAAAATCATGTTTTATAGGAAAAAAGTAAGAATTTAGATAGTTATAGTTTCAATGAGATTTTACTGTTCTAAATAATATTAATAATAATATATAATAACATTAATAGCTTTGCATTTTTATTATTGTGTTTAACTATAAATAATTTTCTATAGCTACTTTAATAGATATTTTGGTATTTGATAGCAGTAATGTGATTAGATGAATGAATTAGCTACATAATCAGCTACAAAATGAGACATAACTAATAAATTTGACTCAATTATTAAGTTGGAAATTGAAAAAAAAACGTAAAGGGCGCGAGTATTATATGCAACGTGTGTACTCTAAAAATGGTAATAAATTCAATTAATGGATGAAGCTAATTATGATCGGATGATTGAATTGTATACTTAATCAGCTACAAAATGAGATATAATTAGTTAATATGACTCAATTATTAAGTTGGCAATTTAGAAAAAATGCAAGGGACGATAATTTGAATGCAACGGGGGCACACAATTGGTAATAAATCCAATGAATAAATGCTAGTAATTGTGATGAGATGATTAAATTGGTTACTTAATCAGCTTGAATATGAGGACATAAATAATTAAGTTGCCCCAATTATTAAGTTGGCAATTGAGAAAAGAACTAAGAGGCGAGAGTTTTTATGCAACGTGTGTACTTTAAAAATGGTAATAAATACAATTAATGTATAAGGTTAATTATGATTAGATAATTGAATCAGCTACTTAATCAGCTACAAAATAAGATATAATTAGTTAATTTGACTCAATTATTAAGTCAGAAATTGACAAAAAAAACTTAAGATCCGCGAGTTAGTATGCAACGTTTATACTATAAAAATGGTAATAAATTCAATTAATGGATGATACTAATTGTCATTAGATAATTGAATTGAGTACTTAATCAGCTACAAAATAAGATATAACTAGTTAAGTTTCCACAGGTATTAAGTTGGCAATTGGGAAGAAATTAAGCGGCGCAAGTTATATGCAACGTGTGTACTCTAGAAATGGTAATAAATACAATTATTGGATAAGATTAATTATAATTCTATAGTTGACTCAGATACTTAATCAGTTACAAAATGAAATATAACTAGTTAATTTAACTAAATTATTAAGTAAGTAACTGGTAAAAAACCTAAGAAGCGCGAGTTAGTATGCAACGTTTGTACTCGAAAAATAGTAATAAATCCAATTAATGGATAACACTAACTGTCTTTGCATGGTTGAATTGAATACTTAATCAGCTACAAAATGAGATATAATTAGTTAATTTGACTCAATCATTAAGTCTGAAATTGAGAAAAAAACTTAAGATCCGCGAGTTAGTATGCAACGCTTGTACTATAAAATTGGTAATAAATCCAATTAATGCACGATACTAATTGTCATTTTAGAATTGAATTGTGTACTTAATCAGCTACAAAATAAGACATAACTAGTTAAGTTGCTCCAATTATTAAGTTAGAAATTGACAAAAAACGTAAGAGTCGCGAGTTTAAATGCAACACGTGTACTCTAAAAATGGTAATAAATACAATTAATGGATAAAGTTAATTATGATTAGATGATTAAATCAGCTACTTAATCTGCTACAAAATGAGATATAATTATATAATTTTCTCAATTATTGAGTCGGCAACTAAGAAAAAACTTAAGATCCGCGAGTTTGTATGAAACGTTCGTACTCTAAAAATGGTAATAAATTGAATTCATGGGTATGGTTAATTATGATTAGATAATTGAATTGGCCACTTCATCAGCTACAAAATGAGATATAATTACTTAACGTGACTCAAGTATAAAGTGAGAAATTGAGAAAAGAAACTTAAGATCCGCGAGTTAGTATGCAACGTTTGTACTATAAAAATAGTAATAAATGCAATTAATGGATAAAGTTAATTATGATTAGATGATTAAATCAACTACTTAATCAGCTACAAAATAAGATATAATTATATAATTTTTCTCAATTATTGAGTCGGCAACTGAGAAAAAACTTAAGATCCGCGAGTATGTATGAAACGTGTGTACTCTAAAAATGGTAATAAATTTAAGTAATGGGTATGGTTAATTATGATTAGATAATTGAATTGGCCACTTAATCAGCTACAAAATGAGATTAATTACATAATGTGCCTCAAGTATTAAGTGAGAAATTGAGAAAAAAAACTTAAGATCCGCGAGTTAGTATGCAACGTGTGTACTATAAAAATAGTAATAAATGCAATTAATGGATTATACTAATTATCATTAGATAATTGAATTGAGTACTTAATCAGCTACAAAATAAGATATAACTAGTTAAGTTGCCCCAATTATTAACTTGGCAATTGGGAAATAATCTAAGAGGAGCGAGTTTCTATGCAACGTGTGTATTCTAAAAATGGTAATAAATACAATTAATGGATAAGGTTAGTTATGATTCAATGATTGACTCAGCTACTTAATCAACTACAAAATGATATATAATTACTTAATTTAACTCAATTATTAAGTCAGCAACTGGTAATAAACCTAAGAAGCGCGAATTAGTATGCAACGTAAGTAGTCTAAAAATGGTTATAAATCCAATTAATGGATGACACTAATTGTCATTGAATGATTGAATTGAATACATAATCAGCTACAAAATGAGATATAATTAGTTAAGTTGACTCAATTACTAAGTAGGCAATTGTTCTTATGTTTATAAGAGGCGCGATTTTGAATGCAACGGGGGCACTCTAAAAATGGTAATAAATCCAATTCATGATTGATACTAGTTTGCAATAGAATGATTGAATGGGATATTTAATCAGCTAGAAAATGAGATATAAGTAGTTAAGTTGCCCCAATTATTAAGTTGGCAATTGACAAAAGAACGTAAGAGGCGCGAGTTTATATGCAACGAGTGTACTGTAAAAATGGTAATAAATACAATTAAAGGATAAGGTTAATTGTGATGAGATGATTGAATCAGCTACTTAATCAGCTACAAAATGAGATAGAACTAGTTAATTTGACTCAATTATTAAGTCGGCAACTGAGAAAAAACTTAAGATCCGCGCGTTTGTATGAAACGTTCGTACTCTAAAAATGATAATAAATTCAATTAATGGCTAAGGGTAATTAGGATAAGATAATTTAATCTGCTACTTAATCAGCTACAAAACGAGATATAATTAGTTAATTTGACTTAATTATTAAGTCAGTAATTGAGAAAAAAACTTAAGATCCGCGAGTTAGTATGCAACGTTTGTACTATAAAAATGGTAATAAATCCAATTTATGGATGTTACTAAATATCATTAAATAATTGAATTGAGTACTTAATCAGCTACAAAATAAGTCATAACTAGTTAAGTTGGCCCAATTAGTAAGTTGGCAATTGGGAAAAAAATGTAAGAGGTGCGAGTTTAAAAGCAACATGTGCACTCTAAAAATGGTAATAAATACAATTAATGGATAAGGTTAATTATGATTAGATGATTGAATCAGCTACTTAATCAGCTACAAAATGAGATATAAATAGTTAATTTGACTCAATTGTTGAGTCGGTAACTGGGAAGAAACTTAATATCCGCGAGTTTGTATGAAACGTTCGCACTCTAAAAATGGTAATAAATTCAATTACTGGGTAAGGTTAATTACGATTAGATAATTGAATTAGCTACTTAATCAGCTACAAAATGAGATATAATTAGTTAACTTTACTCAATTATTAAGTCAGAAATTGTGAGTAAACTTAAGATCCGCAAATTAGTATGCAATGTATAAAAATAGTAATAAATGGATGATACTAATTGTCATTGAATAATTGAATTTAGTACTTAATCAGCTACAAAATGAAATATAACTAGTTAAGTTGCCCCCATTATTAAGTTGGCAATTGGGAAAAAATATAAGAGGCGCGAGTTTATATGAAACGTGTGTACTTTAAAAATGGTAATAAATCCAATTAATGGATAATACTAATTATGATCGGATGATGAATTGGCTACTTAATCAGCTACAAAATTAGACATAATTATTTAATTTTCTTTTATTATTAAGTTGGCAATTGAGAAACAAATTAAGCGACGCGATTTAGTATGCAACGTGTGTACTCTAAAAATGGTAATAAATCCAATTAAAGGAAGATATTAATTATGATGGACTGGTTGAATCGAATACTTAATCAGTTACAAAATAAGACATAACTAGTTAATTTGACTCAATTTTTAAGTTGGTAATTGAGAAAAAACGTAAGAGACGCGATTTTGTATGCAACGTGTGTACTCTAAAAATGGTTATAAATCCAATTACTGGATGACACTAATTGTGATTGAATAATGTAATTGGTTACATAATCAGCTATAAAATAAGATATAACTAGTTAATTTGACTCAATTATTAAGTTGAAAATTCAGAAAAAACTTAATAGGCGCGA
Source organism: Lordithon lunulatus (assembly GCA_963942505.1). Classification (NCBI taxonomy): domain Eukaryota; kingdom Metazoa; phylum Arthropoda; class Insecta; order Coleoptera; family Staphylinidae; genus Lordithon; species Lordithon lunulatus. Next base: position 34,225,332 of record OZ012675.1, read on the forward strand.
TGGTAATACTAATTGTGATAGATTTTTTGAATCTAATACTTAATCAGCTACAAAATGAGATATAATTAGTTAATTTGTCTCTATGATTAAGTTGGCAATTGAGAAAAACGTAAGAGGCGCGATTTTATTTGCAAAGTTTGTCCTCTAAAAATGGTAATAAATCCAATTAATGGATGATACTATTTGTGACTGGATTATTGCATTGGCTATTTAATCAGCTACAAAATGAGATATAACTACATTACTTGACTCTATTATTAAGTCTGCTATTGAGAAAAAACTTAAGAGGTGCAAGTTTGTATGCAAGGTTTGTACCCTAAAAATGGCAATAATTCCAATTAATGGATGATACTAATTATGATAGGATGATTGAATTATGTACTTAATCAGCTACAAATTAAGACAGAACTAGTTAATTTGATTTTATGATAAAGTTGGTAATTGAAAATTCAAGAAATGTTTTTTTTTAAACTGATTTTACCTAAGAAATTAAACACGTACATATGAATTCTATATAAATTTTAAACCATAATGCTTTATTTTTTATGAGTTTTGGATATAAAACATGTCTATTATCTATATAGTGGGTTGGAAATTGCAGAACGCTGAATGAATGGTTAGGAGAGGATGGGAAAGGCGTGAAAATCTGCAGAAGGCTGACGTGGGAAAGGAAAGTGGCGACTTGACAAGAATGCACCAATCCAAACGACCAACTCTATTCAAAACAATTATCAGCTAAAAATCTGTTTCAATATTAATTCAAAATTGTTGCTGATAATAAAAAAGGACCTTTATTTGGCATATTCGTACAAAACTTTTACAAAAACAATACAATCGCAGAAACAAAATAAAAAGTAACATAAAATAAAATAAAATACATATTCGCTTCTGTCTTCTTCCTACACATTAAAGAGGGGGTCTAATGTGTAGGAAGAAGACAGAAGCGAATATGTATTTTATTTTATTTTATGATAATTTTTATTTTTTTTGTTTCTGCGATAGTATTGTTTTTGTAAAAGTTTTGTGCGAATATGCCAAATAAAGGTGTTTTTTATATTATCAGTGGCTTTTACAGACGGAGCAAGTTAATACAATTTTGATTGAATATTGAAACAGCCTTTTAGCTGATAATTGTTTTGAATAGAGTTGGTCGTGTGGATTGGTGCAGTCTTTTCAATCCAAGCGTAAAAAAATCTTTCTGCCTACTTCTCTCCTACAATTATGCGTTTAATGAGCGGAACACATGCTCTTCCCACTCATTGGTTGAAAAATATATATTTAAATACAATAGTGGGATGGTTTTTGTGCTTTAAAATGGAATTTCGTGTGAATAAAACAAGTAGCTACCAATAAAATTAATGCTGTAATAGGCTTCATACTGAAGCCTTTGTAGTTGGAGTATTATAAATATCACAAGCAAATTTAATACAGTTATTGAAAGCCACTTTTATGTTCTTTAATAATATGCAAAATATTTTTGAATACGAATAGAATTACGGCTTCAGACTAAATAATTTATTATCTATCTCCATTTGTGTTTCATGACGACACTGCGTTGATGTTTTTGATTATACCAATGAGCACTAACAGGATGAATGAAACTAATCAGATTTATTAATATAATATTTAATGCTCTATACAGAAAACTTAACTTTATTCGTCTATCTCAAACAGTTTTTATAATATTGCGCATTAAATCCTCAAAGCATTCAATTTTATTTTCCTGATGACACTACGATGGTTTATTGGATTATACCAATGAGCACTAACTGTCTGAATGCAATCAATCGATTTTTTAATACAAAATTTATTGCTCTATTTACAAAACTCAATTTTATTCTTCTATCTCAAACAGTTTTGGTAATATTGAGCTTTAAATCCTCAAGAAATTTAATTTTAGTTTCTTGATGACACTACGATGGTGTATTGGATTATACTAATGAGCACTAACTTTCTGAATGAAACAAATCGAATTTTATAATACAAAATTTAATGCTCTATTCACAAAACTCAATTTTATTCTTCTATCTCAAACAGTATTGATGATATTGATCTTTTAAATTCACAAGACATTCATTTTTTGTTTCATAACGGCACTACGTTGGTGTTTTGGGTTATACCAACCCGCACTAATTGGGTAAATGGTAAAAATTGAACTTTTTAAACACCAAATTGAACGATCTATCCAGAAAATATTATTTTATTCTTCTAGCTTAAGTAGTTTTCATAATACTGGGCTTGAAACTGCAGTAACAATTTTTGTATGATGCTTACAATGTTTTGGCTTGTAACCATGATCACTCAATGCTATATTGCTATAAAATCATTCTATCTATATATGGCTATAAGCCGTGAGGCTTTTCCGCGGGTCAAGGTAGAACCTCAGAGGAATTTAATGACCCTTAACTTCAAAAAAAATCTATGAAACACTGTGAAAGGTGCAGTATTTCAGAGACTTTTTATGAAGTTAAGGGTCATTAAATTCCTCTGAGGTTTTTTGTACCTTGACCAGTGGAGAAGCCTTACGGCTTATAACCATATTTAGATAGACTTTTTTTTAAGTTAAAATTCGCTCTGATTTTTTTTGAATTACACCCCAAATTCAGGTTTCCCAAATGCTCAGTACGAGACTCTATAACCCAGCTCAGTGGCTTAGTGGTTAGACCACTGAGCTGGGTTATATTATTATATTTTATAAACTAAATAGAATGCTCTATTATAAAATATTTGAACAATTTCTTTATTTCAAATAATCTTCAAAATATTGAATGGAATAATGCATCCTTCTCATCCATCCAACTATTGGTGAAATATCTGTGGAGGAGACTGCTTTTTAATTTGTAATTGTAATTGTAAAAAAAAAGAAGTAAACAATATTTAATAATTATTACAAATAGTGTCAAAATTAAACTGATATCTTATGTAAGTTTTGTGTTTAGTTAATTGGAAAATCTGTTTTCCCCCTCGATCATTATTATTATTGTTTGCTGCGGGATGCTGGGCGGTTGCAGCGCGTTGTGTGTGCGAGTCGACGACGCGCCGAGCGAAAAAGTGGGGCCATAACCTAACCCAAGCTAAAGTTATTTCTGTTATTAGTAGGCAGTAAAAGAACGCAATAAGAGGGAAAAAAACACATGCAAATAAAGTACTGCAGAAAGAAATAGCGGGTCGTTGAACCGGCGTTGTATATGTGCGCGTTGTCTCTCTCCCACACACGCCGGGCGGCAGTGCGCGGGAACACCACCAGTGGCTGCCCATGGAGGGACTTATATATAAATCAAATTCATAAATATTTTAAAATATATAGAAAAAACATTAAGAATCTACATAATTTTATGTATATTCTTAATGTTTTTGCTATATATTTTAAAATATTTATGTATTTTGTTAAACTTCAAACTATAATTAAAAATTCTGCCTACATATAACCAAATACTATACGGTTTTAAATAGCCTGATTAATATATTTTCAAATAATATATGTAAAATAATAACATTATTAGGGTATTTTTTGATATATTGAAAGTTGAACTATAACTTATGTGGATTAATTTCATAAAAAGCAATGTTTTCAGGAAGCTGTACAACCTGTTTCAGCTTACATACAGTCAACTGTTATACATTTTTGGATAACCCTATTCATCTATTCTATTTAAATAAAAATATTTAATAATAAAACTATTTAAGATTTTTGAATTTATCGAATGATAACCGAGAGCATCATTTTTTAGTTTTAGTGAATTCGATTATAAGTGACTTTTTCATGTAGCTATAAATCTGATATCTGCAGACATTCAGACAACTATTTTACATTTTTTGATATCCCAATTAATCTATTTTCAAATACCAATAAAAAATAAAAACAATATTTGGGATTTTTTTAAATATCGAATTATATCCGAGAGCACAATTTTGTAATTATCGTCAATTTTATTATAAGCAATTTTTTCAGGAAGCTATAATTTTGATATCTACAGACATTTAGGCAACTATCATATTTAATTTTGGATACCCCAATTAATCCTTTTTGAAATACCAATATAAAATAAAAACATTATTTGGGAATTTTTGTAAATATCTAATTATATCCGAGAGCACAATTTTGTAGTTTTAGTGAATTTTATTATAAATAACTTTTTGAGAAAGCTGTAAATCTGACATTTGCAGACATTCTGTAAACTATTGTACATTTTTGGATATCCCAGTTAATATAGTTTCAAATACCAATATAAAATAAAAACAATATTTAAGATTTTTTTTAATTATCGAATTATATACGAGAGGACAATTTTGTAGTTTTAGTGAATTTTATTATAAGTAACTTTTTCAGGAGGCTGTAAATATGACATCTGTAAACGTTCAGTCAACTGTTGTACATATTTGGACATCCTAATTAATCTATTTTCAAATGCCAGTATAAAATAAAAACATTATTTACCATTTTTTTAAATATCGAATTATATCCAAGAACATAATTTTGTAATTTTCGTCAATTTTAGTACCTTTTTCAGGAAGCTGTAAATCTTACATCTGCCGATATTCAGACAGCAATTATACATTTTTGGATATCTGAATTAATCTATTTTGAAATACCAATATAAAATAAAAACATGGTTTGGGATTTTTTTTAATATCGAATTATATCCGAGAGCATCATTTTGTAGCTTTCGTAAATTTTATTTAAACTAACTTTTTCAGGAAGCTGTAAAACCGTTATCTGTAGACATTCTGTCAACTATTGTATATTTTTAGATATCCCAATTACTCTATTTTGAAATAACAATATAAAATAAAAACATCATTTAAGCTTTTTTTTAAATATCGAATTATATCCACGAGCATCATTTTGTAATTTTAATGAATTTTATTAAAAGTAACTTTTTCAGCATGCTATAAATCTTACATCTGCAGACATTCAGTCAACTATTATACATTTTTGGATAGCCCAATGAATCTATTTTCTAATTCCAATATAAAATAAAAACATTATTTGAGATTTTTTATTAATATCGAATTCTATCCGAGAGCATAATTTTATAGTTTTATGGAATTTGATTAAAAGTTTTTTTCAGGAAGCTGCAAATCTTACATTTATAGATATTATTCAGTCAAGTTTTATACATTTTTGTATAACCAAATTAGTCTGTTTTGATCAATAATGATGTAAAATGTTAGAGTTCGTATCCGGTAATTTTTCAATTATAATTTTTTTGTTTGAAAATCGTTTTATATTAATTACAACTGTATAAAAACGCCTACAACTCATTAAAATTATGCATTAAAAACATAATGTTTGTATTTAAGAAAGTAATATAAAGTAACCTTCCTAAACGCACGTCTATGTTACGTATGTATATACATGCACAGCCTCCAATGCTTAAAGAGAATCTGTGTAGGGTAGGTCAATGCATTTTATACTCGTTTTATTTTTATAAGAGCAACACACTCTTTCAAGCTTCTTTTATACACTTTTTAGTTTAGTTTACACTGGAAAATATACAAGATCTATCTCTATTTACGGCCACCCATTTTTCGGCGCATCCACTGAGGAGTGAAGACTCTTAATTGAAACATAACAATAAAAACTGTGGGCGCCGCAATTCGGTGAATTGCTTTTTTTCCGCTTTGTTCTTTCAGCACGGCAAAAACTGGTTTCGCGACGCGCGGAGGATGGGAAAAAAGGCCACGGTAAAAATAATTAATCTTCCGCACTCGTGAGATTGGCTATAGCCAATTATGAATTTATTGCCGCGATGCCGCATCGGCCGTAAAGGAAAACGGTTTATAATTAAATCGGGGGAAATATTTGCGCCGATTCGATTATTATTGTAATTAGAATATTCCCACGATATTTAGGTTATACATTCATTAGTTTATGTGTATTTATATGTATTTATGCAGGCTAACTATAAATAATTAATTATTTTCTTCGTATCAATTAGAAATTTGCTGTTGCAAATTATTTATTACTTAAATAAATCTGTTGGAACATGTTAGATTTTTTTGCATTGCATGTTTTTGTTGTACTTCAGTTCAATCCTCAAAATTTAAACCAAAACAGAAAAAGATAAATTATTATTTTCTTCTTCTAGGGGTTTGTGCCTCTTTAACAAGTCCCACCACACTGTAGTTAGCTAGTAATGAGTTATTGTGCACCCCCACTTTCCTTTATATTCACGCTAATGCGGATTCTGTAAGCTTACAAATAGATACAAAATTATATAAATGTTTTTCCAGCGTCTTTTTATGCCTGTTTTTCTGTCTTTAGAGGCCCATCTCAAGAAAATTCAGAACTTATACACACCAACCCCAACGCAAGGAAATCAAGTAATAATATACTTAACCAATCAACACTCCTAGATGACTATACAGATAACGACAACTTTACCATTTACCAAAGACGATTTCTTCAGCGACAACGTTAGAAGAAACGATTCGCAACTATGTAAGTTATATTTATGATAATTCTATATTAATGAGAAACTGGAACGTATGAAACAACACGCAAACATATAAATTTAAATGTAATTGTTTATTATAATTTTAAAAAACTCCACTCCACAAAATTTAAAAAATGTTTGAAAAATAGTAAAAAATAATAAATATGGATTTTTTATATTGCAAAAACATTTCTAGATTCCCTACTTACAAATGTTTATAAAAACGTAAGAATCATTTAATTGCCTCACTTATTAAGGTCACAGACGTCAAAAGTTTACAATCTGCTACTAATTGTTGTTTAAAAAATCATAAAAAAATAATTATATGAATTTTTCATATACCAAATATATTTGTGTATTCCTTACTTAATATTGTTTACAAACCTGAAAGAAATATTTGTTTTCCTCATCTATTGAGGACACAACTATCAATACCTTGCAAACACCTACTTATTGTTGTTTAAAAAATCATAAAAAAATAAATATATAGATTTTTCATATACCGAATATATTTGTCTATTCCTTACTTAATCGTGTTTACAAAACTGTAAGAAATATTTGTTTTCCTAATCTATTGAGGTCACAACTATCAATACCTTGCAAACTCCTACTTATTGTTGTTTAAAAAATCATAAAAAAATAAATATATAGATTTTTCATATACCGAATATATTTGTGTATTCGTTACTTAATAATGTTTACAAAACTGTAAGAAATATTTGTTTTCCTCATCTATTGAGGTCACAACTATCAATAACTTGCAAACTCCTACTTATTGTTGTTTAAAAAATCATAAAAAAATAAATATATGGATTGTTCATATACCGAATATATTTGTGTATTCCTTACTTAATAGTGTTTACAAAACTGTAAAAAATATTTGTTTTCCTCATCTATTGAGGTCACAACTATCAATAACTTGCAAACTCCTACTTATTGTTGTTTAAAAAATCATAAAAAAATAAATATATGGATTTTTCATATACCGAATATATTTCTCTATTTCTTATTTAATAGTGTTTATAAGACTGTAAGAAATATTTGTTTTCTTCATCTATTGAGGTCACAACTATCAATACCTTGCAAACTCCTACTTATTGTTGTTTAAAAAATCATAAAAAAATAAATATATGGATTTTTCATACACCGATTATATTTGTGTATTCCTTACTTAATATTGTTTACAAAAATGTAAGAAATATTTGTTTTCCTCATTTATTGAGGTCACAACTATCAATACCTTGCAAACTCCTACTTATTGTTGTTTAAAAAATCATAAAAAAATAATTATATGGATTTATCATATACCAAATATATTTGTGTATTCCCTACTTAATAGTGTTTACAAAACTGTTAGAAATATTTGTTTTCCTCAACTATTGAGGTCACAACTTTCAACAATTTGCAAACTCCTATTTATTGTTGTTTAAAAAATCATAAAAAAATAAATATATGGATTTTTCATATACCGAATATATTTGTGTATTCCTTACTTAATAGTGTTTTCAATACTGTAAGAAGTATTTGTTTTCCTCATCTATTGAGGTCACAACTATCAATACCTTGTAAACTCCTACTTATTGTAGTTTAAAAAATCATAAAAAAATAAATATATAGATTTATCATAAACCGAATATATTTGTGTATTCCTTAGTTAATAGTGTTTACAATACTGTAAGAATGAATTGTTTTTCTCATTTATTGAGGTCACAACTATCAATACTTTGCATACTCCTACTTATTGTTGTCTAAAAAATCATAAAAAAATAATTATATGGATTTTTCATACACCGATTATACTTGTGTATTCCCTACTAAATAGTGTTTGCAAAACTGTAAGAAATATTTGTTTTCCTCATCTATTGAGGTCATAACTATCAATACCTTGTGAACTCCTACTTATTGTTGTTTAAAAAATCATATAAATATAAATATATGGATTTTTTATATACCGAATATATTTGTGTATTCCTTACTTAATAGTGTTTGCAAAACTGTAAGGAATATTTGTTTTCCTCATCTATTGAGGTCACAACTATCAATACTTTGCAAACTCCTACTTATTGTTGTCTAAAAAATCATAAAAAAATAATTATATGGATTTTTCATACACCGATTATACTTGTGTATTCCCTACTAAATAGTGTTTGCAAAACTGTAAGGAATATTTGTTTTCCTCATCTATTGAGGTCACAACTATCAATACTTTGTAAACTCCTACTTATTGTTGTTTAAAAAATCATAAAAAAAATAAATATATGGATTTTTCATATATCGAATATATTTCTATATTCCTTACATAATAGTGTTTACAAAAATGTAAGAAATATTTGTTTTCCTCATCTATTGAGGTCACAACTATCAATAATTTGTAAACTCCTACTTATTGTTGTTTAAAAAATCATAAAAAAATAAATATATGGATTTTTCATATATCGAATATATTTGTGTATTCGTTATTTAATAGTGTTCACAAAACTGTAAGAAATATTTGTATTCCTCGTCTATTGAGGTTACAACTATCAATACTTTGTAAACTCCTACTTATTGTTGTTTAAAAAATCATAAAAAAAAAAAAATATATGGATTTTTCATATATCGAATATATTTTTGTATTCCTTATTTAATATTGATTATTATTGATAGTTGTGACCTCAATAGATGAGGAAAACAAATATTTCTTACAGTTTTGTAAACACACAAAACTGTAAGAATTATTATTATAATTATTATTATATTGAGGTCACAACTATCAATACCTTGCAAATTCCTACTTATTGTTGTTTAAAAAATCATAAAAAAATAAATATATGGATTTTTCATATACTGAATTTATTTGTGTATTTCTTACTTAATATTGTTTACAAAACTGTAAGAAATATTTGTTTTCCTCATCTATTGAGGTCACAACTATCAATAACTTGGCGTCGTCCGTATCGTACTGAGCATTGGAAAGCCTGAATTCTAACCCCATCGGGGAGATTTTTCATAAGTCACAGTTTTTCAGAGATTTTTTGTAAAGTTAACGTAAATACCGGGGGAGTAAACTCCTCTGAGCTTCTCCCTTGACCGGTGGAATTGTCTGATAACCCTAAAAATATTCTTGGTTTTATAATTCAAATTGTGAGCTAATTAATTATATTTTAATCAAAACTATAATATCAAAATGTAGAAATGCAAGATGTTACAAAAAATCGTTTTCGGGTTAGTACATTGAGCTACTTTAAGGTTTAAAACAGTGTTAGACAAAAAATCACTTAAGTGAAATTTAAAGATTTAGATCAAGATTAAAAGAATTGCAATGCATCTGTATCGACATTACGCAATGCCTTAAAAAACATTCCAATTCCCAACGTCGGGGAGGTAAACAACAATGACTTATCGGCCCCGATTTAAAAAGGTTCAATAATAACGAGGCTTCCAGCCGCAGGCGATTCGCGCCCGTACCGCGTCTCGTCCTGCGGCCTCCGCAATCTTATCGACGATTTTTTTCGAAAATCGCTGCTATCGCTTTTTATCGGTTGCGAAAATAACGCTCATAACAATTCTCTCGCTCCCACCAGCAAAACCCTGCATATCTCTTCCTTTCATGCTCGCACAGACTGATCTGTAGTGCATGCCGGAAGTCCCGGGGGTCATGAAAAAATCGAGTCTGTTTTTAGATGCCAGTTTTTCCGTTGCGATAATAATAAATCTGGTTTAAGAGTAAACAAATTTATTGCGAAATATGAAAAAAAAATTTAACCAGTTGTGTAATATCGTAATTTTGTTTAAAATTATTAATACAATAGATATTTTGGGGGGTGAGGGAAGTATCCCTCGAATTTATTGTTTCGTAAAAATCGTAAAAAATAAAATATATGCATTTTTCATATAACAAAGATATTTACATATTCCCTACTTACAAACGTTCGAAAAAAATTAAGAAGCATTAATTTTCCTCAACTATTGAGGTCACAGTAATCAAAACTTTGCAAACACTTACTTATTGTTTTTTCAAAAATTGTAAAAAAATAAATATATGGATTTTTTATATAACAAAGACATTTCCTTATTTCCTATTTACAAATATTCCAAAAACTGTAAGAAGCATTAATTTTGCTCAATTATTGAGGTCACAGTGATCAAAACTTTGATAACACCTCCTGGTTGTTATTTCAAAAATTGTAAAAAAATTAAATATATGGATTTTTCATATAACAAAGATATGTCCTTTTTCCCTACTTACAAATGTTCCAAATAATGTAAGAAGCATTAATTTTTCTCAATTATTGAGGTCACAGCCATTAAAACTTTGCAAACACCTGATAGTTGTTATTTCAAAAATTGTAAAAAATTAAATATATGGATTTTTCATATAACAAAGATATTTCCTTATTCCCTACTTACAAATGTTCCAAGAAATGTAAGAAGCATTAATTTTCCTCAATTATTGAGGTCACAGTGATCAAAACTTTGCAAACACCTGATAGTTGTTATTTCAAAAATTGTAAAAAATTAAATATATGGATTTTTCATATAATAAAGATATATCCTTTTCCCTACTTACAAATGTTCGAAAAAATGTAAGAAGCATTAATTTTCCTCAACTATTGAGGTCACTGTGAACAAAATTTTATAAACACTTACTGGTTGTTATTTTAATAACTGTAAAAAATAAAATATATGGATTTTTCCTATAACAAAGATATTTCCATATTCCCTACTTACTAATGTTCCAAAAAATGTAAGAAGCATTAATTTTCCTCAATTATTCAGGTCACAGCAATCAAAACTTTGCAAAGACCTACATATTGTTGTTTCAAAAATTGTAAAAAAATATATATATTGATTTTTCATATAACAAAGATATTTACACATTCCCTACTTACAACTGATCAAAAAATATAAGAAGCATTAAATTTCCTAAATTATTGAGGTCACAGCGATCAAAACATTGCAAACACCTACTTATTGTTATTTAAAAATTCGTAAAAAACTAAATATTTGCATTTTTCATATAGCGATGATATGTCTGCATTCTGTACTTACTATTGTTTATAAAACTGTAAGAACTATTTATTGTCCTCAGCTTTTGAGGTCACAGCGATCAAAAATGTGCACAATTTCTACTTATTTTTGTTTAAAAAATCGTGAAAAATAAAATATACTGATTTTTGTTATCGCGATGACATTTCTGTATTCCCTACATATTAATGTTTACAAAACTGTGAGAAATATTTATTTGCCTTAATTATTGAGATAACAGCGATCATTATTTATAGCTGTTTAGAGTTCTCCCATTTCTTTTTGTAACATATAACAAGAAACTTCAATCAATCATCTCTCCAGTTGGTTTTTGAGTTGTCCATAACTCTAAACCAACATCCATTCCCATCACCATTACACCATGTAACCAATAACTCAACATTAGATGTTGGCAACCTCTCTCCTAATTGGGTAGCAGAATTCTTGATTATAATAAGCATAATAAGCGCGTAATTCCCGCCCGTGCCATTCCTCAGGTAGTCCTCTGCCCGCGTACGCGAGTCAAAAGGTGCAGGGTTCAAATGCGGCGTGCATTCCACCAGCCGCCCTCCACCACCCCGCGCCCACCCGCCTGTTTATTTAGTTTTTGTTCCGCGTTCTACCTGACTTAGATTAATAGTGAGTTTGTTTATTATAAATGCATTTCTCTCATTCGCTCGCCGTGGCTTACACGAGCGGGGCACACGCGCCCATCCAGACATAAATCACCGGGCAGGCTGGAAAATTTTGAAATTGCCAGCGCGACTTTTTTATTGCAGAACTGTTTATTTATGCAATTTCCTTTTTCTGCGGCAGTCGAGTGCAATTATCGGATCGATTAATCTCAGCCCATCGGGCGGACGGATTGAGCAAACATAAATTACGCGGCGGCAGGCGGCGGTTGGTTTGAAACGTAAAAAACGCAGCCGAAGAGAGGGCAATAGTTCACTCTTCCTGCAGAGTTGTGTGCACCTGCGTGAGTTTTTCTAAAAGTAACTGAGGCGTTTTTTTTTTGTTGAATAGATTGTATGCATGAGTTAACCACAAAAGGCTACAAGTTAAATCGTAATTAATCTAGACAGCTATGTTTAGGGAATTTATTTTAACTAACTAATTCTTTTATAGATTCCATAAATAATATATCCTAAATATACATACCTAATTTCATAAAGTTATTGAGGCTATAAGTCGAGTTTCGTAGGTTTTCAATCAAAAACATTCGAACAAAATTTTTTTTTAAATTTCAAGGGAGCTCAAGCTAGCAATCTTTGGTTTACTATTTTCTTCTTTTATACCCTCAATAACAAATACATTCAAAACACTAGTTTACTAGGCTACAAGTCGAGTTACACATGATTATTCATTTAGAAATGAGCTAGATATGTCTATAAGTAGATTTCAAAGAGCCTCCTGCTCTCAATTTTGGGAGTAGTATTTTCTTCTTTTATACCCTAAATACCAAATACATTTTATATATGATAGCCTAATTTCTTGAAGTTTACTAGGCTACAAGTGGAGTTATACACGATTTTTCATTTAGAAACGAGATAGATATGTCTATAAGTAGATTTCAAAGAGTCTCCTGCTCTCAATTTTTTTGACTAGTATTTTATTCTTTTGTACCCTCAATACCAAATATATTTCATATTTGATAGCCTAATTTCATGAAGATTACTAGGCTACTAGTCGAGTTATACACGATTTTTCATTTAGAAACGAGGTAGATATGTCTATGAGTAGATTTCACAGAGCCTTCTGGTCTCAATTTTTGGATTAGTATTTTCTTCTTTTGTACTGTCAATACCAAATACATTTCATATTTGATAGCCTAATTTCTTGAAGATTACTAGACTAATAGTCGAGTTAAACACGATTTTTCATTTAGAAACGAGCTACATATGTCTATAAGTAGATTTCAAAATGCCTACTGCTCTCAATTTTTGGATTAGTATTTTCTTCTTTTGTATCCTCAATAACGAATACATTTCATATTTGATAGCCTAATTTCTTGAAGTTTACTAGGCTACAAGTCGAGTTACACACGATTTTTGATTTGGAAACGAGCTACATATGTCTAAGTAGATTTCAAAGAGCCTCCTGCTCTTAATTTTTGGGTTAGTATTTTCTTCTTTTGAACCCTTAATACCAAATACATTTCATATTTGATAGCCTAATTTCTTGAAAATTACTAGGCTACAAGTCGAGTTACACACGATTTTTCATTTAGAAACGAGCTAGATGTGACGAGCTACATATGTTTATAAGTAGATTTCAAAGTACCTCCTGCTCTCAATTTTTGGATTAGTATTTTCTTCTTTTGTATCCTCAAGAATACATACATTTCATATTTGATAGCCTAATTTCTTGGTGTTTACTAGGCTACAAGTCGAGTTACACACGATTTTTGATTTGGAAACGAACTACATATGTCTATAAGTAGATTTCAAAGAGCCTCCTGCTATCAATTTTTAGAATAGTATTTTCATCTTTTGTACCCTCAATAGCAAATACATTTCATATTTGATAGCCTGATTTCTTGAAGATTACTAGTCTACAAGTCGAGTTACACACTATTTTTCATTCAGAAACGAGCTAGATATGTCTATAAGTAGATTTCAAAGAGCCTCCTGCTCTCAATTTTTGAATTAGTATTTTCTGCTTTTGTACCCTCAATACTAAATACATTTCATATTTGATAGCCTAATTTCTTGAAGATTACCAAGCTACGAGTCGAGTTACACACGATTTTTCATGTAGAAACGAGCTAGATATGTCTATAAGCAGATTTCAAAGAGCCTCCTGCTCTCAATTTTTGGATTAGTATTCTTTTCTTTTGCACCCTCAATACCAAATATATTTTATATTTGATAGCCTAATTTATTGAAGATTACTAGGCTACACATCGAATTACACACGATTTTTTATTTAGAAACGAGCTACATATGTCTATAAGTAGATTTCAAAGAGCCTCCTGCTCTCAATTTTTGGATTAGTATTCTTTTCTTTTGTACCCTCAATACCAAATATATATTATATTTGATAGCCTAATTTCTTGAAGATTACTAGGCTACAAGTCGAGTTACACACGATTTTTTTATTTAGAAACGAGCTACATATGTCAATAAATAGATTTGAAAGATCCTCCTGCTCTCAATATTTGGATTAGTGTTTTCTTATTTTGTACCCTCAATACCAAATACATTTCATATTTGATAGCCTCATTTCTTGCAGATTACTTGGCTAGAAGTCGAGTTATATACGATTTTTCATTTAGAACCGAGCTACATATGTCTATAAGTAGATTTCAAAGTGTGTCTTGCTCTCAATTTTTGGATTAGTATTTTCTTCTTTTGTACCCTAAATACCAAATACATTTCACATTTGATAGCCTGATTTCTTGAAGATTACTAGGCTACAAGTCGAGTTACACACGATTTTTAACTCAGAAACGAGCTAGATATGTCAATAAATAGATTTGAAAGATCCTCCTGCTCTCAATATTTGGATTAGTGTTTTCTTCTTTTGTACCCTCAATACCAAATACATTTCATATTTGATAGCCTCATTTCTTGCAGATTACTTGGCTAGAAGTCGAGTTATATACGATTTTTCATTTAGAACCGAGCTACATATGTCTATAAGTAGATTTCAAAGTGTCTCCTGCTCTCAATTTTTGGATTAGTATTTTCTTCTTTTGTACCCTAAATACCAAATACATTTCACATTTGATAGCCTGATGTCTTGAAGATTACTAGGCTACAAGTCGAGTTACACACAATTTTTAACTCAGAAACGAGCTAGATATGTCTATAAGTAGATTTCAAAGTGCCTCCTGCTCTCAATTTTTGGGTTGGTATTTTCTTCTTTTGTACCCTTAATACCAAATACATTTCATATTTGATAGCCAAATTTCTTGAAGATTACTAGGCTACAAGTCGAGTTATACACGATTTTTCATTTAGAAACGAGCTAGATATGTCTATAAGTAGATTTCAAAGAGCCTCCTGCGCTTAATTTTTGGAATGGTATTTTCTTCTTTTGTACCCTCAATACCAAATACATTTCATGTTTTATAGCCTAATTTCTTGAAGATTACTAGGCTTCAAGTGGAGTTACACACGATTTTTCCTTTAGAAACGACCTAGATATGTCATTAAGTAGATTTCAAAGAGCCTCCTGCTCTCAATTTTTGGACTAGTAATTTCTTCTTTTGTAGCCTCAACAACAAATATATTTCATATTTGATAGCCTAATTTCTTTAAGGTTACTAGGCTAGAAGTCGAGTTATACACGATTTTTTATTTAGAAACGAGCTACATATGTCTATAAGTAGATTTCAAAGTGCCTCCTGCTCTCAATTTTTGGATTAGTATTTTCTTCTTTTGTGCCCTCAATACCAAATACTTTTCATATTTGATAGCCTAATTTCTTGAAGATTTCGAGGCTACAAGTTGAGTTACACACGATTTTTCATTTAGAAACGAGCTACATATGTCTATAAGTAGATTTCAAAGTGCCTCCTGCTCTCAATTTTTGGATTAGTATTTTCTTCTTTTGTACCCTCAATACCAACTACATTTCATATTTGATAGCCTGATTTTTTGAAGATTACTAGGCTACAAGTCGAATTACACACGATTTTCATTCAGAAACGAGCTAGATATGTCTATGAGTAGATTCCAAAAAGCCTCCTGCTCTCAATTTTTGGATTCGTGTTTTCTTCTTTTGTACCCTCAATACCAAATACATTTCATATTTGATTAGCCTAATTTATTGAACTCTACTAGGCTACAAGTCGAGTTACACACGATTATTCATTTAGAAATGAGCTAGATATATCTATAAGTAGACTTCAAATTGCCTCCTGCTCTCAATTTGTGGATTAGTATTTTCTTCTTTTGTTCCCTCAATACCAAATACATTTCATATTTGATAGCCTAATTTCTTGAAGATTACTAGGTTACAAGTCGAGTTACACACGATTTTTCATTTAGCAACGAGCTACATATGTCTATAAGTTGTTTTCAAAGTGCCTACTGCTCTCAATTTTTGGATTAGTTTGATCTTCTTTTGTACCCTCGGTAAGAAATGCATTCTATACATGAAACTCAAATTTTGTAAAATTTGCTAGGCTACAAGTTGAATTACATAGAATTTTTTAATTAGAAAGATTTTAGATAGCTTTAAATATATTTGTTTTCAGTAAATATTCCTTAAAACTTTATGAAAATCATGAAAGGTTGTATGAAATTTATAAACCGTTTGTATTTTTTAATTAAATTCAATGCGCAGGTGTAATCTGGTTGGCTGATTGAGGAATAAATGAGATTTAATCCCCTGCAAAACAAACGACTTGGGTCCGCTTATTATCTGAATTGGATGCAAATGTTGATGCGGCGATTAGAGTTATGCAAAGTATTTCTTGAGTGTATGTGTGTGTATGTGTGGCATGAGTAGACCGAGTGGCCAGTAGGTGGCGTAATTATGTAGTATTGAGGATGCAAAGTAGCAACCGCGCGCGCACCCCAAACTTAAGCCGAAACCACTTAAGTCCGGCCGAATCAGGAGGGCTGCGGCTGAAACAATTGATCGCCCATAATAAAAAAAACGGTTGCAAAATTAAAACAGCCGCATGTAAGCAACAAATGCGCAAGGCGCGCGCGCCTGTTCTCTCTCTCTCTTTTTCTAATGCCAAAGCCGGCTAAATAATCTCTGTCTGACTTATGCAATTTTCATCCCCACTCGCGCAGGCACGGGGCCGAATGCGACGCTAAGTGCAGCTTTCATACTCCTTAAAGATGCTCAACTGTGTCTAAATCCTAAATTCGCAAAACCGCACGCGGCCGCTCTCCTGAAACCGATTTTTCCCCCTATCAGCCTCAAACACACCAACAACCCGACCATCTCACACAAAATGCGCGCCGGGGGGCAGTCGCCCTCGTCGACTTGAAATCGCGCGCGAACGAAACGAGCATATCAACAACAAATAAAAAAAAAGTGTGTGCGAGTGTGATTGTTTTGTTTTTGTTAAAACCAATTGTTTTTTTAATGTGCTGTTTGCGGGACACGCGCGCGACGTTTTTAAGGTTACTAAAAACGCCGGCCGCAGGGAGAATGTGCCACCGCCGCCCCCCACACACAGATACAAACAAGCAAATACGAATTGGTGCGTTTGTTTTTTATATTTTTTATATTTTCGTGTGAGTGTGTGTGCGTGTGCTTATGTAACGCACTGCAATAGTGCGGCTTTTTAAAAAATGCGTGCGCGCAAAAACCGCATTCCAGTCGCTGCAGCGTGCGTTTTATTGTGTGTTACGTTTTTTTTTTAGCGATTGCAATTGTTAATCGTGCTCCCCCAAGAATAGAGTGTAGTTATTGGGGGGGACACGATTTTTATTGGTAAGCGCACTTACAATAAAAAACATGGGCGGTGATTAAAAAAGTTGAAAAAGTATGGAATCGTTACAATTTAAAATTTAATCTGATGCTAATGCGGTGAGCCACCTGTCATTATTGCATTGTTTTTATGCACGCTTGATGCGATTTTATTTAATAAGTTAGGTCTATTGTTTTTCGTGTTCGCAAATATGCATTTTTATTGCGGTTTTTAAAATCGCGCGTCAAACCTGGTTTATTGTGATTACGCGTATTATTGTAATGTGTGCTCGTTTGGTATTTAAATGCGATTGAGGGGAAATTGTAGTATGGTTTATGGAATCTTTTTAGTATAAAAAATATTATCACTACAAAAAATGGTATCAGAAATTGTTAATTTATGTCAGCGCTTGAATTAAATCAAAATTACTACTCTAGACGCGGCAAAAATGATATTTTTTGTATGTTATTTATAAACATCGTTAAATTAGCTTTGATTTGGTATATTTCTTCCTCAATTTGAAACATATTTAATTATAAAAAATTAACATAATCAAGTCTGTTGCTATAAATGCCTAGCTCTCTCGATATAAATGCAAATTGCTACTATAAACACTGCTAAAATTAAATTGTTTGTATGTTATTTATAAAGGTTTTTAAATTACCTTTGATTTGGTATATTTCATTACTCATAATGAATATGATTTAAGTATACAAAAACGATTCTAGTGCCTACATCACTCCATGTAAATACAAATTACTACTGTAAACTCTACCAAAATCATATATTTCGCATATTATTTATAAACATCGTTCAATTAACTTTGATTTCGTATATTTTTTACTCATTTTGCTTACGATTTGAGTATACAATTTTAATAAAAACCATTGTAGTGTCATAATTACCAAAATCACTTAATATAAATGCAAATAACTGTTATAAAAACTACTAAAATTATATGTTATCTATGCTATTTATAAACGTCATTAAATTAGCTTTAATTTGATATATTCCATCCAAATTTTGACCAACTTTTGAGTATAAAAACTCTCACAAAACAACTCTGTAGCCATTTTTTTTGGTAACTATTGAATTTCAAATGAGTCAGCCCATTGGACATTTTCACAGTCGCACACGGCTGTTAGTGAGAAAAAAAACCACAAAATGGTCGCGCAAACACGCCGCTATTTTTATCTCCCGCAACCGCCTGTCCCAATATTTGCACGCCGCGGGCCCCCCTCGCGGTTAGAAAAAATCCGCCCGTTTTTATCCGCGCGCGCGCGCACTCCCCGAAATTTTTCCACGCACTAAAATAGAATTTTCTATAATAATAATAATAAAAAAAGAAACAGCATGGCTCCGCAACAGGCGCGCGATTAGTTGGCTGCACACACATAATTTTTTTTTTTTCGTCGTGAAGGGAAATTAGATTTTGTGGGAGGCGCGCGCGTTTTTGCCGCTTTTATCGGCATGTGAAAGTCGGCAATTTCGCGTTGAGTACGTGTATAATAATAAAGGTTGGGAGACTTCGTTTTATGAATATATGTTTGTATGTGTACGCGCGGAATGGAATTAGAAACTGCGCTGTTGTTGGACGGAATGAGTTGCATCTAAAAAATATATACGAGATAAAACAGAATTTTACATGCGAGTATTTTTGTTTTAATACTTTTATCTCTAAACAAATAGTAGATTTGTTTATATTTCCATAAACTACAATAAATTAACTTTATTTCATTATATATGTTAACCATCTTGAATTATTTTTTACTATACTTACACCGTTATGAAGTTTCTACATTAAAAAAAATCAATTTTATTGATTACTAACTAACAAAATTTGATCTATTATATTTAGTAAAATATATCTATAATTCCATAAACTAGATTAAATTATCTTCATTAGGGTATATTTTTTTATTAATTTTCGATTATATTTAACTATACCAGCTAAGAGTGTTCTATGGACAGGCTAAATAATTACTTTACGAGATATCTCTGACTTTACACCACTATAACTCTAAATCCTACAAACATTTTTGGATACAGTTAACAAATTTAAATTTCCCATCTAATTATAAAATAAAAAACTATTTACATTTTGAAAATAAGTTAATTTTCAAAGAAAATACACTAGTTTTTCGATGAGAAACCTAATTTGCTGGTGTACACAAGACATGTTTGTCTTTACACCACTTTAAAACTAAAATCATATAATATTTTTAGATACAGTTAATAAATTTAAATATACCATCTATTTATAAAATAGAAGATCTTTAAATTTTCGAAATAAGTTAATTTTCAACAAAATTACACTAGTTTTTCGAAGAGAAACCTAATTGATTGTCCTATAAGAGATATGTTTGTCTTTACACCGCGCTAACTCTAAAACTATGTAACATTTTTAGACACAGTTACTAAGTATACATTTTTCATCTAATTATAAAATGGAAAATCTTTAGATTTTCAAAATATGTTAATTTTCCAAAAAGTTGCACGAGTTTTTCGATGATAAACCTAATTTATTGACCTACGAAAGTATATGTGTATTTACACCACTGTAACTCTAAAACCATCTTTAGAAAAAGTTAATAAATTAAAATTTACCATCTAATTATAAAATAGAAAATCTTTACATTTTCAAAATATGTTAATTTTGAAAAAAGTTACACTAGTTTGTCGAAGAGAAATCTAATTGATTGGTCTACAAGAGATATGTTTGTCTTTACACCGCTGTAACTCTAAAACCATGTAACATTTCTGGACGTAGTTACTAAGTATACATTTTTCATCTAATTGTAAAACGGAAAATCTTTAGATTTTCAAAATATGTTAATTTTTTAAAATGTTACACGAGTTTTTCGATGATAAACCTAATTTATTGGCTTACAAAAGATATGTGTGTTTTTACACCAATGTAACTCTAAAACCATCTAACATTTTTAGACAAAGTTAACAAATTAAAATTTACCGTCTAATTATATGATAGAAAATCTTTACATTTTCAAAATAAGTTAATTTTGAGAAAAGTTACACAAGTTTTTCGAAGAGAAACCTAATTGATTGGCCTACAAGAGTTATGTTTTTCTTTACACCGCTCTAACTCTGAAATTATCTAACATTTTTAGACACAGTTACTATGAATACATTTTCCATCTAATTGTAAGATTGAAAATCTTTAGATTTTCAAAATATGTTAATTTTCCAAAAAGTTACATGAGTTTTTCGATGATAAACCTAATTTATTAGCTTACAAAAGATATGTGTGTCTTTACACCACTGTTACTCTAAAACCATCTAACATTTTTAGACAAAGTTAATAAATAGAAATTTATCATCCAATTATAAAATAGAAAATCTTATCATTTTCAAAATAACTAAATTTTGAAAATAGTTACACGAGATTTTCGAAGAGAAATCTAATTGATTGGCCTACAAGAGATATGTTTGTCTTTACACCGCTCTAACTCTAAAACTATCTAATATTTATGGACAAAGTTACTAGATATACATTTTCCATCGAATTATAATATGGAAAATCTTTAGATTTTCAAAATAAGTTAATTTTCCGAAAAGTTACATGAGTTTTTCGATGATAAACCTAATTTATTGGCTTACAAAAGATATGTGTGTCTTTACACCACTGTAACTCTAAAACCATCTAACATTTTTAGACAAAGTTAATAAATTAAAATTTGTCATCTAATTATAAAATAGAAAATCTTTAGGTTTTCAAAATATGTTAATTTTGAAAAAACTTACACTAGTTTTTCGAAGAGAAACCTAATTGATTGTCCTACAAGAGATATGTTTGTCTTTACACCGCTCTAACTCTGAAAGTATCTAACATTTTTTGACACAGTTACTATGTATAAATTTTCCATCTAATTATAAGATGGAAAATCTTTAAATTTTCAAAATATGTTAATTTCCCAAAAAGTTACATGAGTTTTTCGATGATAAACCTAATTTATTGGCTTACAAAAGATATGTGTCTTTACACCACTGTAACTCTAAAACCATCTAGTATTTTTAGACAAAGTTAATAAATTAAAATTTACCATCTAATTATAAAATAGAAAATCTTTACATTTTCAAAATAAGTTAATTTTGAAAAAAGTTACACGAATTTTTCGAAGAGAAACCTAATTGATTGGCCTACAAGAGATATGTTTGTCTTTACACCGCTCTAACTCTAAAACTATGTAACATTTTTAGACACAGTTACTAAATATATATTTTCCATCTAATTATAAAATGGAAAATCTTTATATTTTCAAAATATGTTAATTTTCCAAAAAGTTACATGAGTTTTTCGATGAATAACCTAATTTATTGGCTTACAAAAGATATGTGTGTCTTTACACCACTGTAACTCTAAAACCATCTAACATTTTTAGACAAAGCTAATAAATTAAAATATTTACCATCTAATTGTAAAATAGAAAAACTTTACATTTTAAAAATATGTTAATTTTGAAAAAACTTACACAAGTTTTTCGAAGATTAACCTAATTGATTGGCCTACAAGATATATGTTTGTCTTTACACCGCGCTAACTCTAAAACTATCTAATATTTATGGACAAAGTTACTAGATATACATTTTCCATCGAATTATAATATGGAAAATCTTTAGATTTTTAAAATAAGTTGATTTTCCAAAAAGTTACATGAGTTTTTCGATGATAAACCTAATTTATTGGCATACAAAAGATATGTGTATCTTTACACCACTGTAACTCTAAAACCATCTAACATTTTTAGACAAAGCTAATAAATTAAAATTTACCATCTAATTATAAAATAGAAAATATTTACATTTTAAAAATAAGTTAATTTTCAAAAAAGTTACACTAGTTTTTCGAAGAGAAACCTAATTGATTGGCCTACAAGAGATATGTTTGTCTTTACACCGCTCTAACTCTAAAACTATCTAACGTTTTTAGACACCGTTACTAAGCAAACATTTTCCATCTAATTATAAAATGGAAAATCTTTAGATTTTCAAAATATGTTAATTTTTCAAAAAGTTACACGAGTTTTTCGATGATAAACCTAATTTATTGGCTTACAAAAGATATGTGTGTCTTTACACCGCTGTAACTCTAAAACCATCTAACATTTTTAGACAAAGTTAATAAATTTAAATTTACCATCTAATTATAAAACAGAAAATCTTTACATTTTCAAAATACGTTAATTTTGAAAAAAGTTACACGAGTTTTTCGAAGAGAAATCTAATTGATTGGCCTACAAGAGATATGTTTGTCTTTACACCGCTCTAACTCTAAAACTATGTAACATTTTTAGACACAGTTACTAAATATATATTTTCCATCTAATTATAAAATGGAAAATCTTTATATTTTCAAAATATGTTAATTTTCCAAAAAGTTACATGAGTTTTTCGATGATAACCTAATTTATTGTCTTACAAAAGATATGTGTGTCTTTACACCACTCTAACTCTAAAACCATCTAATATTTTGGGATACAGTTAATAAATATAAATTTTACATCTGATTATAAAATAGAATATCTTTATATTTTCAAAATAAGTTGATTTTCAAAAACAATACTTTTTTCGATGAGAAGCATAACTGATTGAATGAATTTTACAGTTCTCTATTTTACTTAAATTATCCAATTTTAAAGTGAAATGTAGCAAAGATAGTTTATGAATAATAGAATATTTATAATAAATAATAGTAACACCTGATATACACGAATCGCATATCAGCGATATCAGCAATAAAACATCTAAATCGCTTTGAATTTTATCTTCATGAATATTTCATACTAACATAATAAATTTTTCATTAAATTCTATGAAATTAAGCTGAATAAGCACTATTTTTCTATAGTTCCTACAAAATCAAACAAAATCCCTAATAGAATTGATAGAATTAATAGTTTCCTGCAGCACAATGATGCAAACTATGCTTTGCGTAATCATCCCATTGCTATTTATGGCTTAATTATAGCATACGACTGATAAGAAAGCCGGGTCGCTGATTAATTCGCTAGATTCAGACAGATGCGAGATTTTCGCCGATTCAGCAGTCAAAACAAATCCGAATTTTACGCAATTATTATTCAACAAAACAGATATATTGGTTTAACAACAGTTATCATAATGGAAAAAAAAGTATCCACACAAAACCCCGTGTAACATGAACATTAATTTAAATAGTCAGTTGATGTTTATTTATCTAATTTCAATATATATTTATGTTTTAAAAATAAATTGCTTTTTTAAAATTGATGTATTTTCAAAAATGTTATGCACGGTTTAGCATGTGAAGGCCAAATGGTCGTAATGTACTGCTTAAACTTACTTTACAATATGTTAAAAATAAATCCAACAAAGTTTTTTGAATACAATTTTAATATGTGGATTTAAAATATAATTTATATTTAGAACAGCTTAGTTTTTATTTAATATAAATTTTCAATAAACTTACATAAGATTTTCCCAGTACAAGAGATATATTTGAGTTAACACCACTCTAACATTAAAACCATCTAACCTTCTTGGATACAGTTTATAAATTTAATTTACCCATTCAATTATATAATAGTAAATATTTAGTTTTTCAAAATAGCTTGATTTTCAAGAAAGTTACACTAGTTTTTTCGATGAGAAACCTATTTGATGGCTCTTCATGAGATATCTGTGTTTTACATTACTTTAACTCGGAATCCATCAAACATTTTCGAATATAGTTAAAAAATTTAAACTTCCCATCTAATTTTATAATAGATAATCTTTAGATTTTGAAAATAAATGAAAAACTACACTACTTTTTCGATGAGAATACTATATGATTGCTCTACAACAGATATGTTTGACTTTACACTACTCTAACATTAAAACCATCTAACATTCTTGGATACATTTAATAAATTTAAATTTCCCATCTAATTTTAAAATAAAAAAAATTAAAATATTGAAAATTAAATGAAAAGAATTTGAGAATTTGCGAATTTTTTTTCATGCAGTTTTTTTGTAATGCCTGAAAAACTTCAGAAATAAAGCTTCGTTTTTCAGTCAATATCTCAAAAAATCATACAACTTATATAAATATTTTTTATTATTATCTCGAAATAGATTAATCAGGCTATCCAAAAATGTATCGCACATAGTTTTTTTCTCATGAAAAACTAGTTTTATATCTCACTGAAAATTAGTGAAAATTGGTATTGGGTCAAATTAATTCGTCAATAACTGAAAAACTTGTGGATGAAAATGACTGAAAATCACCTCCGATGATGATAATAACATCTAAATTGAATATGCAAAATTTCAGATCGATAGCAAACAAACTAATTTTTGGCTGAAAAATTCTGAAGGTTAAAAAAAAACCCTTACGTTTTTTGTCAAAATTTGCAATTTTTTCGATTTTCTTTAAAATTTACAAACATATTACCAAGATCGAAATAAACTTATTTTGAAGAGTTTTAGTCGTTTCAGGCTATTAGTTTTTCAGTTATACATGAAAAACATCTGAAAATATAGTGTTGGTTTTCAGTCAATATTTGAAAAATGCACTAAATATATAATTATTTTTGTATAAAATCTGAAGATATATTAATGAGGCTAGCTAATACTGTTTAGAATTTGTTTCTATCTGGTACGAAATAGAAGTTACAGCATGCTGAAAAATTCTGAAAATGTTGATTTTGACTGAAAATTTCAGTTTTTTCAATCGACTTGAAATTTTATATATGTTTTGTATATACACAAATGAATGTTATTTGAGATTTTCAAGAAGAAATTTTGGCCAGTTTTTTTTTAATCCTTGAAAAACTCCAGAAATAATGCTAATGCGGTTTCAGTCAATATTTCAAAAAATCATACTACTTACATAAATATTTTTTATTATTATCTCGAAATAGATTAATACGGCTATCCACAAATCCATCGCACATAGTTTATTTCTCATGAAAAACTAGTTTTATTGCTTACTGAATTAGAGTGAAAATTAGTTTTCAGGTGTTATTCGTTAAAATTGCATCCAACTTCACAGCCCTATTACTTTAAAACCGGTTGAGATTTTTTTATGGGGTTTGAATATTTGGGTTTACTATACAATTGCAGATTGTAAAACGTTTATTTAATATAAAAAATATTTTGGAAAAAAAAATTATCGTGTTATTTTGTGTTTGGGGCGAAATGTATATCGAATGTACAAAGCTATAACTAAAAAGTCGTTTTGATTTTTATATTATTGATAATATATTTAGATTCCTCATTAAATTTTCTTTGAGAAACACATTATTTTCCCAAAAATTGGTTCGATTTAAAAATAGTTATGAAAGATTTTCCACGAGGCCAACTAATTGTTACTATCTAAATTTATAACCAACTTCACACCACTGTAACTTTTAAATCAAACAAGATTTTTAGGTGTGGTTTGGATATTTAGATTTAGTATAAAATTATAGATCAAAAAATGTTTACTTAATATAAAAAATATTAAAAAAAAAATTATCGTGTTTTTTTGTTTTCGGGGGGAAATTTATATCGAATGTACAAGGCTATAACTAAAAAGTCATATCAATTTTTATATTTTTTATAATATATTCAGATTCCTCATTAAATTTTCTATAAGAAACATATTATTTTCCCAAAATTGGTAGGATTTAAAAATAGCTATGAAAGATTTTCCACGAGGCCAAGTAATTGTTACTACCTAAATTTATAACCAACTTCACATCACTGTAACTTTTAAATCAAACCAGATTTTTAGGTGTGATTTGGAAATTTAGATTTAGTATAAAATTATAGATTAAAAAATGTTTACTTAATATAAAAATTATTTAAAAAAAAATTCTCGTGTTATTTTGTTTTCGGGGGTAAATGTATATTGAATGTACAAGGCTATAACTAAATCATATCAATTTTTTTATTTTTTATAATATATTCAGATTCCTCATTAAATTTTCTTTAAGAAACACATTATTTTCCTAAAATTGGTTAGATTTCAAAATAGTTATCAAAGATTTTCCACGAGGCCAACTAATTGTTATTATCTAAATTTATAACCAACTGTAATCACTGTAACTTTTAAACCAAACCAGATTTTTAGGTGTGGTTTGGATATTTAGATTTAGTATAAAATTGTAGATTAAAAAATGTTTACTTAATACAAAAAATATTTTTTTAAAAATTATCGTGTTATTTTGTTTTCGGGGGGAAAACTATATCGAATGTACAAGGCTATAACTAAAAAGTCATATCAGTTTTTAAATTTTTTATAATATATTCAGATTCCTCATTAAATTTTCTTTAGAAAACATATACTTTTCCTATAATTGGTTAGTCTTAAAAATAGTTATTGATGATTTTCCGCGTGCACAACTAATTGTTACTGTGTAAATTTGTAACCAACTTCACATCACTGTAACTTTTAAACCAAACAAGATTTTTAGGTGTGGTTTGGAAATTTAGTTTAAGTATACAATTGCAGATATAGATTGAAAAACGTTTATTTAATATAAAATATATTTACGAAAAAAAAAACATTCTCGTTATTTTGTTTTGGATGGAAAATATTTTTGATAATATATTCAGATTTATCATTAAATTTTCTTTAAGAAACATTTCCTTTTCCAATAATTGGTTAGTTTTAAAAATAGTTATTCAGGATTTTCCACGAGCACAACTAATTGTTACTGTGTACATTTATAACCAAATTTAAACCACTGTAATTTTTAAATCAGTCAAGATTTTTTTAAACAGTTTTAATAATTGAGTGCAGAATTTAATTCCCTACATGAAAAGCAGATTTATACCCCTAAAAATGTAGCTAAAATACATTTTAACAACTATTTATCACTTTATGTTTTAATGTGTTATTATTATTATTATTGTATGATTTATATAGGTAATTATTTTAATTACATTTGTTATATAATATGTGGATTGCGAATAAAATCAGTTGTGCAATTTCCGCCGCGGCTGAGTAATCCGCGCGCCCGGTTTAATAATAAAAAGTAAATAAAGAGCGCGATTTTTCCGCCCGCAGCGGAGAAAAACTTGGCACCAGCCGCCGAGTTTTCCGTATTTTTAGACGCGCCTCCGTGCACTTTTATAACAGACTCCGATTTTGTAAATGCATTCGAGCAAAAAATTCTACAACCTCTGGGTTTAACTCGCGAGTTTTACTACAAAACCTAGGTTGTTAGTGGGAATATAATCGGGAAATTTATTTAATGACTTTGTTTTCTTATGAAAACACTAAGTCATTATTTTTTAGGGTTAGTAATTTGCTGTTTACACGTATTTTTACTAAATAGGAATTTGTTTACCATAAAAATTACGCGAGCTTTATATAAAAGTTACAACAGTTGTTGTAAACACATAAATTACAATACAAAATGGTAATAATTACAATATTAGCCACTGATTATCTTAAAATAGATTTAGTAAGCAACATTTTGTTACTATTATTTATAGTTTTTAGTTACACTGTCATGAGAAATCCTAGTTTGATGGTATATTTGTTTATAAATTATGGTAGTTGTTGTAAAAACTGAATTTACCATAAGACATGGTAATAATAACAACAGTAACTACTTTTTATCATAAAATAGATTTAGTTAGCTATATTTTGGCACCAACATCTATATTTTTGAGCCACACAGTCAATAGAAATTGGAGTTTGATCGTATCTTTTTTCATTATAAATTCACAGTTGTTGTAAAAACGAAATTTAGCAAACAAAATAGTAATAATAACTGTTTATCTTAAAATAGATTTAGTTAGCAACATTTTGATACTATTTTTTATATATTGGAGTCACACTGTCACTAGAAATCCGAGTTTGAAGGCAACTTTGTATATAAATTCAAGAACTAACTATTACTAACTGGATATTCTGAAACGATTTGTAATTGGTTTGTAAGTCAGATCAATTTACACATTGATAATTAGTATAAAAATAGTTGCTGATGATTCCAGAATTAGATTTCAGTGTCTTTTTGTAGTAATTTCTATTTAAAATGAGCTGAGCTGCAAGTCTACTTTAAAATTTACGATATCTCACTTATTTCTGACCTAAAACCATGCAATATATGATTGTATGCATTAGTTTTGCTTATGATGACCTCAAGAAAAAAAAAATGGTGGTAACTTTTTTCATCGCAATTTCCTTTTTGCAAACATTCTGGGATCTAGCTCGCTCGTATATCACTTTGTATAGGTAACTGTAATTACACGGCGATTAAGGAAGCGGCCATTATTTTATGGAGGTTTAAAAAGCGTCCAAGCTAATATATATTGCCCATATTAAAAGATAACAGTACCTACTTGCTCTGTGCGGCGTTTATGCAACGTCGCCGCGGATGATTTTTCGCCGCCGGCCATTGGGAATTTATTTCGAGCCAATTCACACGCGGTCGCCGGACCCGGAGAAAAAGCGGGAGGTTGAATCGCTGAGTAGGTAGGTAGGCGAGAAGAAAGCTGGCGAAAATCGCCTGCTTCTTATTCTTCTTCTTGATCGGCGTGCGGTGCAGAGGCTTCCGCGCGCGCGAGCTGCACGCTGCAAATTGGCCGGGGTTAGTTACAACCGACTGGCGACGAATGATTGTAATTAATGGGCGATTGTTGGTTGGTAAATGCCCTTGCAATTGCTTTTATTATTGTATTTCTTGATTACAACAAGAAATTACAATGTTTTAGACACTCAAATGAGTTCAACTGATGTTTATTCCAATAATACAAAAATATATGCATAAACAGAAGTTTCTTATTAGCTCAGTCCTGCAATCAAATATGTATACTTCATTTAAAGATTACTAGAGGTCTAGTTTAATGGATGAGCTCATCAGAAGTTAAATAATAAAGACGTGTAGTTATATTACATCCATAGAGAAAGAAAAATATATATAATCGTTCCTTTCTTATAGTAATGCAACTAGAGTGATCAAAAATCTCCCCGATATATTTATTTCGATGCAACAAGAAAGAGGTTTGCACCAAAAAGAAATAAATAAAACTTATGTGCATCATTTTTCGAATGTATACTGCGAATTCTTAATAAAGGATACAAAATTATGGAATTTTGTATCCATTAATTATTTTATTATATATTATAATTATAAACGAATCGTCCTTTATATTTTGTCCAGTCTTTTTTCGACTGTAGTGTGAAAAAAATGATATACCTCTCTAACTCTAATAAAAAATAAGTTTTTGTAGAACCGAGCGAATTGTTCCCGCGATTTTTCCCACCGCTGCGTGTCCATAAAACCCGGCACGGGCAATTAATTACCTGGCGGATTTAATTGGCCGCTTATAAAATGCGCGCGAGGCCCGTAATTGGCCGCGAGGATTCCCAAACGGATCGTTATGGACTTTTATCTAATCGAATTCGTTTATCTAGCTGCAGAAACTTTACGTCCTCGAAACGGATTTATTAAAACGGCTGTTTTTGTATGGAGCCATATAACTAAAACAATAAAAACGAATCAATTTACCTCAAAGCGCATTAAAAAAGCTTCACAGGTTTTAAAGTTATAGCGGCTAGAAGTTAGTATCGGAATTATAGTTTTACCATAGGAAATCAAGTTGTAACATCTCAATTGCAAATTATGTGCTTTTTGTCGCAGTTTTTGGGGCTACACGCTCACAATTTTTGAAAATCAAAAATATTCTTCGCAAAATACCATTCTTCTTTAAATTATCTTTAATTTAACATACAACTCACTACTTTAAAGTCAGTTTTACCATAGGAAATCAAGCTGTAACATCTCAATTGCAAATTGGGTGTGTTTGTGGCAGTTTTTGGGGCTGCACGCTCATAATTTTTGAAAATCAAAAATATTCTTCACAAAATACCATTCTTCTTTAAATTATCTTTAATTTAACATATAACTCACTACTTTAAATATAGTTTTACTATAGGAAATCAAGCGGTAACATTTCAATTGCAAATTGTGTGCTTTTTGTCGCAGTTTTTGGGGCTGTAAGCTCATAATTTTTGAAAATCAAAAATATTTTTCTCAACATACCATTCTTCTTTATATTATCTATAATTTAACATATAACTCACTACTTTAAAATCAGTTTTACCATAGGAAATCAAGCTGCAACATCACAATTGCAAATTGTGTGCTTTTTGTCGCAGTTTTTGGGGCTGTACTCTCACAATTTTTGAAAATCAAAAATATTCTTCTCAAAATACCATTCCTCTTTAAATTATCTTTAATTTAACATATAACTCACTACTTTAAAGATAGTTTTACCATAGGAAATCAAGCTGCAACATTTCAATTGCAAATTGTGTGTTTTTTGTCGCAGTTTTTGGGGCTGCACGCTCACAATTTTTGTAAATCAAAAATATTCTTCTCAAAATACCATTCTCCTTTAAATTATCATTAATTTAGCATTTAAGTCACTACTTTAAAGTCAGTGTTACCATAGGAAATCAAGCTGTAATATCTCAATTGCAAATGGTGTGCTTTTTGTGGCAGTTTTTGGGGCTGTACGCTCATAATTTTTGAAAATCAAAAACTTTCTTCTCATAATACCATTCTTCTTTAAACTATCTTTAATTTAATATATAACTGACTACTTTAAAGTCAGTTTTACCATGGGAAATCAAGCTGAACATTTCAATTGCAAATTGTGTGCTTTTTGTCGCAGTTTTTGGGGCTCACAATTTTTGTAAATCAAAAATATTTTTCTCAAAATACCATTCTTCTTTAAATTTACATTAATTTAACATATAACTCAATACTTTAAAGTCATTTATACCATAGGAAATCAAGCTGTAACATCTCAATTGCAAATTGTATGCGTTTTGTCGCAATTTTTGGGGCTGTACGCTCATAATTTTTGAAAATCAAAAACTTTCTTCTCATAATACCATTCTTCTTTAAACTATCTTTAATTTTACATACAACTCACTACTTTAAAGTCAGTTTTACCATAGGAAATCAAGCTGTAACATCTCAATGGCAAATTGTGTGTTTCTTGTCGCAGTTTTTGGGGCTGTACGCTCATAATTTTTGAAAAATCAAAAATATTCTTCTCAAAATACCATTCTTCTTTAAATTATCTTTAATTTAACATATAACTCACTACTTTAAAGTCAGTTTTACCATAGAAAATCAAGCTGTAACATCTCAATTGCAAATTGTGTGTTTCTTGTCGCAGTTTTTGGGGCTGTACGCTCATAATTTTTGTAAATCAAAAATATTCTTCTCAAAATACCATTCTTCTTTAAATTATCTTTAATTTAACATTTAACTCACTACTTTAAAGTCAGTTTTACCATAGGAAATCAAGCTGTAACATCTGAATTGCAAATTGTGTGTTTTTTGTCGCAGTTTTAGGGGCTGCACGCTCACAATTTTTGTTAATCAAAAATATTCTTCTCAAAATACCATTCTTGTTCAAATTATCTTTAATTTAACATATAACTCACTACTTGAAAGTCAGTTTTACCATAGGAAATTAGGCTGTAACATCTCAAATATGCTAATTGTGTGCTATCGACGCAATTTGAACTGATGTGGATGTAATTTTTAAAAAAAATCCAAATTTTTTTTGACTTAATATATCTTCATTAAAGTATCTTTAATTTAACATATAACACATACATTTAAAAATAGTTTCAGTATAGGAAGTGAGGCTTTATATACCCTAATGTAAGTCGTGACTTTCTAGGAGTTGTATGGTGGTAAATTCATCAAGTCCTGAGATAGCCTATTGCATAACAATACACTAAACAAACCGAAAACAACAAAAAAACTTCCGATGCAACTGCAGTTTTTTCGCAAACAAAACAGTGGAAACTTTTCGGGCGTGCAGTTTTGATGCGATCCCGCCGCTGTAATCAGTTGCACTGGCGACCTGGGCGGGCTATCAAAACTGCCTTCCCCGCGGCTAATCTATCTAATAAAAAGGGGGTACATTTTTTCCGGAAAAATCTTATCTGCCCGCGCGGCGATAAATGCGGGACCCAAGTTCGCCGTTTTTGAGGCAAAAGTGGGGATGGGGGGCCCCGATTAAAAAAAAGGCCCCGCGGGACTCTGTATTTGCTGAAAAAGTGCCGAAGCGGTCGGATTGCATTTTTGCCGGCCGCAATGAAGGTCAGTGGTGATATTAGGCGGCCCCCCGGTTTACCACTAGCCCGGAAAAACTAACGTCTGGTGAGTGCTGTGTATGTTATGTGTGTGTTGCGGTGGCATTTTTCCAGACGCGAGCGCCTGATTTATCGGCCGCGCACCGCCGGCTGTATTAGCTTAGGTCATGATCCGAAATTTTCGGGGATTTGATTTTCTCGATGTCCGCAAATCGATTGCGTAACGACGGGCAGCCATTTTCTGCTGAAAAAAATTACGTTATCTTTTTATTTCGTAACGTTGTTTGTTAGGTGGATCGTTTTTTATGTGGCGCGCGTCATTTTTCGCGTCGACGTGTAAATATTTGATTGCTGATGGAGACAATGCTTGTACGACGCATTTTTTATTTTGCTAGTTAGATGAAAAACTAAATGCATGATTAAACACACTTTATTTCAACATATATCACACTAATTTCATATTTAAAGATAGGTTTACTATATGAAACGCAGCTGTAGCAAGTCGAATGAAACTTTTTATGGCGAAATTTAAGCTGCTATGGACGTAATTTTTGAAATAATTACAAAATCTTACCACTTTAGCATTCTTCATTAAATTACCTTTAATTGAATGTATAACAACTCTAGTGTTATAAATGCCGAAGTCACAGCTAACATTTATATTTATTTATTTATATTATAAAGTTTGGTGGAAAACTGGGTGAATCTTTTCAATAAAAAAACTGAACTGAATTCTATTTTTGTGTTTCTTATCGAAAATTGAATGCTGAATTCGAATATGTTAGAGAAAACTATATAAAGCTTCGCGTTGAAATGTTACAGGGCTTCAAAATGGCACAATAATATAATTTATAGGGCTATACTATATCTAGTCTACTCGATTAATATTATTTTTTGTATATAATTTTTTACATTTTTTAAAGGTAAATTCAATTGTAAATAAGATTATCTGAAATAAATGATCATGCCATCATTTGTTTTATAACAGCAGCGCTGTAAACTTACAATTATTCATAACGAATTATTTTGCATTAAACAAAATTATGGCTATGGAAAACTCGTTATAACTTTTTTGATAATTTGCTAAATAAACAAAAGCCATACTTATTTTAATGGAAATTGAATTCTAAATCCGAATATGTTGTCAAAAATTATATAGAGTAGAACAGTTTAATGTTACAGTGCTTGAAAGTTGCATATTAATATTATTGATTGGTTTATATAAAATTCAGGCTACTCGAATGGTAATATATGTTTTTAAACAAATTTCTATTGTTTTTAGAATTAAATTTAAATGTAAACAATATTTTCTACATTAAATTGCCATACCATTACTGGTTTTAAAATAGCAGCGCTGTAAACTTAAAATTATTCACAAGGAATTATTTTGCATTAAACAAAATTATGGCTATGGAAAACTCGTTATAACTTTTTTGTTAATTTGCTAAATAAACAAAAACTAGACTTATTTTACTGGAAATTGAATTCTAAATCCGAATATGTTGTCAAAAATTATATAGAGTGGAATAATTTAATGTTACAGTGGTTGAAAGTTGCATATTAATATTATTAATAGGTTTATATAAAATCCAGTCTACTTGATTGGTAATATATGTTTTTAAACAAATTTTTATTGTTTTTAGAATTAAATTTAAATGCAAACAAGATTTTCCGAATTAAATTGCCATACTATTACTGGTTTTAAAATAGCAGCGCTGTAAACTAAAAATTATTCACAAGGAATTATTTTGCACTAAACAAAATTATGGCTATGGATACCTCGTTATAACTTTTTTGTTAATTTGCTAAATAAACAAAAACTAGACTTATTTTAATGGAAATTGAATTCTAAATCCGAATATGTTGTCAAAAATTATATAGAGTACAACAATTTAATGTTACAGTTGTTTGAAGTTGCATATTAATATTATTAATAGATTTATATAAAATCCAGTCTACTTGATTGGTAATTTATGTTTTTAAACAAGTTTTTATTGTTTTTAGAATTAATTTTAAATGTAAACAAGGTTTTCTAAATTAAATTGCCATACCATAACTGGTTTTAAAATAGCAGCACTGTAAACTTAAAATAATTCATAACGAAATATTTAGAATTAAAAATAATTGTTGCTGTGGAAAACTTGTTGTACATTTTTCATGAATTTTTGAAATTAACTACTACTACTCTTTTTCTAATAAAAATTTAATGCTGATTTCAATTTTTTAAGGGATTATTTTATAGGGTTGCGCGTTTTAAAGTTATAGCCGTCTAAAGTTGGAGGTATTTATATAATCTACAGTAGTAGTAGTAGTTATTATTTTTGGTAAAATTTGTAACTAGCTATCGACCTAAATTCTACCTTTTTGTGATATTTCTGTATTTCGCGGTGCATGCGAGATCAACGCTTTCCTTATTTTCCACCCCTAACTCACAGCTCGCGCCATCTCTGCCTGGAAGGGTTGAATTATAAAGGGACGCGCGTCGTTAGCAGGATAATACGCGACTTATAAATTTCAGGAGGCGCACAGCTATAAAATACTTATAAAAAAAACTCATTTAATCATATAAATATTTCAATATAATTATTAATATCCATAGGCTTCTAAATCTTGAATTCTTGAATACTCTTTAACAATTTCACTTACATAAGTGTACTTTTTGAAAAATACGTATAAGCCTTTAAATTTTGATTATTTTCAATTGTTAAGTATAAGAATATGATATATATTATTACAGAATATAAATATTATTTCTGTTATTATTTTGATGTTCAATAAAAGTTTGGTCGACAGTCCTCATCCCATACCCCCGCCACTTGTTCACCATGTGCGTACCCCTGAATCCTCCAGGACGCACCCCACCACCGGTAGCACGTCAGACGCGCCGCTTCTTACCCCTACCACCCGTAAAAATTATCCCACCCTTACCAGATATAAAAAAAATAGGGCTCGGCCTCTCACCGCGTACACTCCGCGCTACAACTACCCCGCAATGATTTACGACCTGCACTTTTTTTTTAAACTTCTTACATCTATCCTGATAATGCGTTTTTAACCACACACGGGAAACGGCTCATTACGGTGCTCCCCCCCGCCAATTAATAACCCACCCACCCCCCGAACATTCGCAAATTTCCGATCGCTATCGGAAATATTTAGCGGAACACGGCAATTTGAATTACCCCGATCGCGATAAAAAAAACATTTAAAATTCAGATTTCTTCGGGCAACAGCCGGCTGTACATGGACTTGAATGTCCGTCTTGCGTGTATGTGTGTGAGGGACGGAGGGCGTTTTTTTGTGTGTAACATTGTAACGACAGGGTGGCCATAAATTACGGCTTAATTGTAACATAAATTGTTCGGGTTTTTAAAATGCGTTTTCACGCGTGCCTGCATTCCTACCGGAGACATGAATATTACGGGCATAAAATTATCATCACATTAGTCATTACAAAAAAAATATTAATTGTTACCACCGGCTTGTATGTGTATTCATAATTATTTGATAATAAAGTATTATTAGTGTAATTATTGGTATTTTTATATACAAAAAATTGATTATGATTATTATCTGTAATCGCGTACGCTGTGGTGAAGGCCTTATGCTCGTTTAGTTGCTACTTTATACAAAAAAGACCTTTATTTGGTATAAAACTTTTACAAAAATTCTCCCATTAAACAATACTCTTATAAAAACAAAACAAAATACAAATTAACATAAAATAAAATAAAATACATTTTCGCTCCTTTTTTCTTCCTACACATTAGACCCCCTCTGCCCTCGCCACTTTCCTTTCCCACGTCAGCCTTCTGCAGATTTTCTCGCCTTTCCCATGCTCTCTTAAGCTTTCTGCAATTTCCAACCCAAATATATAAAAAAGACTCTTTTGTAGACTATCAAAGAAATCGCTTTTAGTCTGAAACCTGATTACAAAAAGAAAACTTGTTTCCTGAATCCTGTAACTCCTAGATCCAAGAAACAAGTTACATTTTTGTTTTTGTAATCAGGACTAAAACCGATTTCTTTGATAGTCTACAAAAGTGTCTCTTTTTATAGAAAAGTCGCAACTAAATTTATTGGAATTTATTTTTTTAATCCTGTAACTCCTGGATCCAAGAATCAAGTTACATTTTTCTTTTTCTTTTTGTAATCAGGTTTCAGACTAAAAGCGATTTCTTTGATAGTCTACAAAAGTGTCTCTTTTATAGAAAAGTCGCAACTAAATTTATTGGAATTTATTTTTTATACCTATATATTGTTTAAAGGTTGGTGCTGTATGATCTTTAACCCTTTAGCCCTTTATTTTTGAAATTATTTTATAGTTAATGATTATTACACTTTTTAACACACATCAAAATTTAAAAGATTATAAAACTGCACATGGATTTTATTTAAAATATCTTGTTGGAACGAAACCTAGAGATTAAAAGCAAACATATGGAAGTAGAGGCCTGTAAATGTTATGGTGGCAAATGCCACCATCAGGGCCGAAGGGGTTAAACAATATATAGGTATAAACAATACATTCCAATAAATGTTGTAGTTGCGACTTTTGTATAAAATATATTTTTGCTATCAGAAAAGTTTCAGAATAAAATAGCGATTTCTTGGATAGTCTGCTATATCAAAGAAATCGCTATTTTATTCTGAAACTTTTCTGATAATCAATTCAACTCACGTGTGGAAATATTCACGACCAAACATTTTATTAAAACAATCCACAGTTTTTCTTGAGCAGCACAAAAATATGCTAGCAAATTGCCTTATTGTGCGCACATGGAATAATTTAAATTCGCAGCCGGATTACAACTAGCCCGAGCCAGCTTTCTGCATAAATAATCCAGAGGCGCCCACGCATGATACGGGCTCCCCTTGTTGCAACCTGCAAAGTGGACTTTTGCAATGAATTCCGGATGAAAATTCGTTACAAATGCAAGAACATAAACATAACGCGGCGCGTTGGAGCGCAGTAACTTTCTTAGTTATAAAATCATGGCTAAAAAATCTTGCATGTAACTTAGTCATAGTAATTTTTATTTCTTCATACAAATAATTCTTATCAAATGTATTACTACATGTTTAAAAAGGTAATATATACAATAACAATATCATAAATAATATATTTATACTTTTATACTTTTTTTAAATTATTTTATTTTAATTTTTAATTTTTTATTAAAAGTTGTAACTTCACATATAAATTTATTTAAAAAATACCACTACATGATATAGACGAATATTTTCCTATTCCTTAATTTTTTTCTCACTAGCCTGTAGGTCACTGTACTATAAATAAAAAATGTTAGGTGATTGTATAAATTTTTTTCTAATACCTTTTAATAGATATTAAGAAAAGTAGTAGGGTTTATAGAAAACACTCTGATTAATAAAAAAATGCACACAAAAATAATTCAACATCCCTGTGTTTGTCTGAATTCGCTTACATAGGTAATAGCGACATGTTTCAATACCCCATATGTGATTTCGGGTGATTATTTCTAAAACCTGTTAATGCCTATGAATAATAATCATATGATTAATAGAAAATACTCTGATTAACAAGAAAATATAAAAAAATATGATATAAAATCTCTATTTTTCTCTGAATTCGCTTACAAACGTCATATC
The DNA here is from genome assembly GCA_963942505.1 of Lordithon lunulatus. Classification (NCBI taxonomy): domain Eukaryota; kingdom Metazoa; phylum Arthropoda; class Insecta; order Coleoptera; family Staphylinidae; genus Lordithon; species Lordithon lunulatus. The sequence continues at coordinate 34,263,883 of OZ012675.1, forward strand.
GTCTTGTTTCAATACCTCAAGCTTATTTCGGGTAATTTTCCTAGATTTTTTCTAAAACCTGTTAATGGATATGAATAATAAGTGTAGGATTAATAGAAAATACTCTGATTAATAAGAAAACGCATAAAAATCTGATATGATATCTCAATTTTTCTTTGAATTCGCTTACAAACTTCATAGCGCCTTGTTTCAATACCACAAGCTTATTTCGGGTGCTTTTCCTAGATTTTTTCTAAAACCTGTTAATGGATATGAATAATAATTGTAGGGTTAATAGAAAATGCTTTGATTGTTAAGAAAATGTAAAAAAATCTCATATAAAATCTGTATTTTTCTCTGAATTTGCTTACAAACGTCATATTGTCTTGTTTCAACACCCTATCTTTTTTCGGGTGACTTTCCTAGATTTTTTTTAAAACCTGTTAATGGATAGGAATCATAATTATATGATTAATAGAAAATACTCTGATTAATAAGAAAATGCAAAAAAATCTCATATGAAATCTCTATTTTTCTCTGAATTCGCTTACAAACTTCATATCATCTTCTTTCAATACCTTAAGCTTATTTCGGGTGATTTTCCTAGATTTGTTCTCAAACCTGTTAATGGATATGAATAATAGTTATAAGATTAATAGAAAATACTCTGATTAACAAGAAAATGCAAAAAAATCTGATCTGAAATCTCTATTTTGCTTTGAATTCGCTTACAAACTACATATCGTCTTGTTTCAATACCCCAAAATTATTTCGGGTGGTTTTCTTAGATTTTCTCTAAAACCTGTTAATGGATATGAATAATAAGTATATGATTAATAGAAAATACTCTCATTAACAAGAAAATGCAAAAAAATCTAATATAAAGTCTCTATTTTTCTGTGAATTCGCTTACAAACGTCCTAGGGTCTTGTTTGAATACCCCAGGCTTATTTTGGGTGATTTTCTTAGATTTTTTCTAAAACTTGTTATTGAATATGAATAATAATTACTGAATTAATAGGAAATACTCTGAATACATTAATTTATTTATTTATTTTTAAAAACCAAAATGCATTCAGCAATAACTGACTAATTTCTAAACGTTAAAAGCCATTAGTATCTGAAACCATATGTCTTGATGTGGAAATCCTGTATTGCACAGTGAAGACATTAAGGCAGGCAAAGTAAGAAAAAAAAAACGTCATCACCAACGGTACTACAATTTTCGCCAGTCCTAATGGCGCGTTAAAATCCTCATCATCGCCCGGTAGCGGCACGGCACGGCGAGTTTTATGAATTGCGCGGGTACGCCGTTTAAAATTTTAATAGTACCGCCAGCTGGTGGCCGTCGTCGTTGCCCCCCGCCGCCCCCCACAACAGGGGTACGATCATGGACTGCTCGATTTCATTCAAATTAACCTCGCGAGGCCATCTGCGTGCGATGATTTGGTCATTAATTTTGTTGATTCGATTACAAACTACCTTCTGAATGAATTATTATAGGAGACTTAATAATTTATAACTGCTAATAGTGTTACCAAAATTATCACGCGTTGACCTTACAAGACGTTTTAGTTAAATTTCAGATATAATTCAGATTCAGAAATAATAATAATAATAATAATAATAAGCATTATTGTCCTACGGAAAGAAAAATCCAATTACAGGACATTAAATGCATCAAATATCTTAATTTTATCGTTAAAACACCAGAAAAGCACTTACAAATGGTATATTTAGGATATTTAATGATTGAAATTTCGTAAAAAATTGTGTATCATTTTCAAATTCTATAGAATCATTAAAGAATATATTTTTGATATATAATGTGAGTTTTATAGAGTTGTAAATAAAGTTAGATTGATTGTAGTGAGATTTGTTTCAATAAAAAAACTTCAATCGCGTTTTAAAAAGTTGTAAAAAATTCAATTTTTAAAATAGCATTTTCAAGTTCTACAAAATCATTTATGAACATATTCTCGATATATATTGTAAGTTTCATAAAAATTCAAGAGTTATCAATAGAGTTAGATTGATTTTAGTGAGAATATGTTTTCGATATGTAATCCAATCTAATTTATATTCATGAGAATTCTGTAAGAAATAATTGATGCAGGTATGTAAACCGGATGTAAAAATCAGTACTGAATCTAACTATGCACAGTGTGAGTCTCTTGAGCAATTAAAACACCAGAAAATACTTAGGAATGGTAAATACAGGATATTTAATGAATTTAAACTCAAATTGATATTCATGAGAATTCTGTAAGAAATTTTTAATACGGGTATATAACCCGGATGTAAAAATCATTGCTGAATCTAATTATGCACAATGTGAGTCTCTTGGGCAATTAAAACACCAGAAAATACTTAGGAATAGTAAATACAGGATATTTAATGAATTTAAACCATAATCGATATTCATGAGAATTCTGTAAGAAATTATGAATACAGGTATGTAATCCGGATGTAAAAATCATAGCTAAATCTAACTATGCATATTATGAGTCTCTGTGGCAATTACTTTTTAAGTTAAAACACCAGAAAAATACTTACAAATGGTAAATGTAAGATATTTACTGAATTTCCAATCTAATCGATATCCATGAGAATTCTGTAAGAAATTATGGATGCAGATATGTAATCCGGATGCAAACATCATTGCTGAATCTAATTATTTACAGTATAAGTCTTTAAGGTAATTAGTTTTTAAGATAAAACACCTGATAAACCTAAAATCACTTTTTTTGTTTAGAATTTCCCTTATAATTGTATCGTCATGTATATTGCGGTAGATTTTATTGGATTTCTTCTAAAACCTATTAATACATATGAATGTAATTCGTAAGAATGATAGAAAACACAATGATTAACTATAAAATGCAAAGAAATTAAAACAGTAAATACCTATTTTTCTATGAATTCGCTTACAAAGTTAGTAGCGTCATGTTTTAATACCTTCAAATACATTTTGAATGATTTTTGTGGATTTTCTCGAAAATCTGTCAATGAATCTTAATGCAATTTTCACGATTATTACAAAAAACATTGATTAACCATAAAATGCAAAGAACTTTCATATCAAATACAAATTTGTCTTTTAATTCGCTTACAAAGTTAATAGTCATGTTTCGAATGGTTTTACTAGATTTTTTCGAAAACCTATTAATGGATATGAATGAAATTTGCTAAATTATTACAAAACGCATTGCTTAACCATAAATTGCAAAGAAATTAAATATAAATTCCCTATTTTTTCTTCTAATTCGCTTACAAAGTCAGTAGTCATATTTCAATACCTAAATATATTTGGAAATATTTTATTAGATTTTTCACGAACCTTATTAAAAGATATGAATTGAAATGGGAAAATTAATAGAAAATTTATCGTTTAAACATAAACTGCTAAGAAATCTAATATAAAATCCCTATTTTTCGTTGAATTTGATTACAAAGTGAATAGCAGGATGTTATCTATATGCTTCATGTTTTTAGTAATAAAGAAGATAAGAAATGGTAATAATAACAACAGTATCTACTATTTTTCATTAAATAGATTTAGTTAGCTACATTTTGGCACCAATATTTATATTTTTGAGTCACACTGTCATGAGAAATCCGAGTTTGATGGTAAATTTGTTTATAAATTCTGACAGTTGTTGTTAAAACTGAATTTACCGTATGAAATGGTAATAATAACAACAGTAACTATTATTTATCATAAAACAGATTTAGTTAGCTACATTTAGCCATCAATATTTATATTTTTGAGTCACCCTGTCATAAGAAATCCAAGTTTGATGGTAAGTTTGTTTATAAATTCTGACAGTTGTTGTTAAAACTGAATTTACCGTATGAAATGGTAATAATAACAACAGTAACAATTATTTATCATAAAACAGATTTAGTTAGCTACATTTAGCCATCAATATTTATATTTTTGAGTCACCATGTCATGAGAAATCCAAGTTTGATGGTAAATTTGTTTATAAATTCTGACAGTTGTTATAAAAACTGAATTTAACGCAAGAAATAGTAATTATAACAACAGTAACTAATATTTATCATAAAATAGATTTAGTTAGCTACATTTTGCCACCAATATTTATATTTTTGAATCACACTGTCATGAGAAATCCGAGTTTGATGGTAAATTTGTTTATAAATTCTGACAGTTGTTGTAAAAACTGAATTTACCGTAAGTAATGGTAATAATAACAACAGTAACTATTATTTATCATAAAATAGATTTAGTTAGCTACATTTTGGCACCTTCATTTATATTTTTGAGTCACACTGTCATGAGAAATCCGAGTTTCATGGTAACTTTGTTTACAAAATCTGACAGTTGTTGTAAAAACTGAATTTACCATGAGAAATGGTAATAATAACAACAGCAACTACTATTTTTCATTAAATAGATTTAGTTACCTACATTTTGTCACCAATATTTATATTTTTGAGTCACACTGCCATGAGAAATCCGAGTTTGATGGTAAATTTGTTTATAAATTCTGACAGTTGTTATAAAAACCAAATTTACCGTAAGAAATGGTAATAATAATAATAGTAACTACTATTTATCATAAAATAGATTTAGTTAGCTACATTTTTCCACCAATATTTATTTTTTTGAGTCACCCTGTCATGAGAAATCCAAGTTATATAGTAAATTTGTTTATAAATTCTGACAGTTGTTGTAAAACTGAATTTACCGTAAAAAATGGTAATAATAACAACAGTAACTACTATTTATCATAAAATAGATTTAGTTAGCTACATTTTGGCACCATCATTTATATTTTTGAGTCACCCTGTCATGAGAAATCCAAGTTTGATGGTAAATTTGTTTATAAATTCTGACAGTTGTTGTAAAAACTGAATTTACCGTAAGAAATGGTAATAATAACAACAGTAACTACTATTTTTCATTAAATAGATTTAGTTAGCTACATTTTGGCACCAATATTTATATTTTTGAGTTACACTGTTATGAGAAATCCAAGTTTGATGGTAAATTTGTTTATAAATTCTGACAGTTGTTGTTAAAACTGAATTTACCGTATGAAATGGTAATAATAACAACAGTAACTATTATTTATCATAAAACAGATTTAGTTAGCTACATTTTGCCACAAATATTTATATTTTTGAGTCACAATGTCATGAGAAATCCGAGTTTGATGGTAAATTGGTTTATAAATTCTGACAGTTGTTGTAAAAACTGAATTTACCGTAAGAAATGGTAATAATAACAACAGTAACTATTATTTATCATAAAACAGATTTAGTTAGCTACATTTTGCAACAAATATTTATATTTTTGAGTCACCTTGTCATGAGAACTCCAAGTTTGATGGTAAATTTGTTTATAAATTCTGACAGTTGTTGTAAAAACTGAATTTACCATAAGAAATGGTAATAATAACAACAGTAACTATTATTTATCATAAAACAGATTTAGTTAGCTACATTTTGCCACAAATATTTATATTTTTGAGTCACCTTGTCATGAGAAATCCAAGGTTGAGTGTAAATTTGTTTATAAATTCCGACAGTTGTTGTAAAAACTGAAATTACCGTAAGTAATGGTAATAATAACAACAGTAACTATTATTTATCATAAAATAGATTTAGTTAGCTACATTTTGGCACCATCATTTATATTTTTGAGTCACACTGTCATGAGAAATCCGAGTTTGATGGTAACTTTGTTTACAAAATCTGACAGTTGTTCTAAAAACTGAATATACCATGAGAAATGGTAATAATAAGAACAGTAACTACTATTTTTCATAAAATAGATTTAGTTAGCTACATTTTGGCACCAATATTTATGTTTTTGAGTCACCCACTCATGAGAAATCCAAGTTTGATGGTAAATTTGTTTATAAATTCTGACAGTTGTTGTAAAAACTGATTTTACCATAAGAAATGGTAATAATAACAACAGTAACTATTATTTATCATAAAATAGATTTAGTTAGCTACATTTTGGCACCATCATTTAAATTTTTGAGTCACACTGTCATGAGAAATCCGAGTTTGATGGTAAATTTGTTTATAAATTCTGACAGTTGTTATAAAAAATAAATTTACCGTAAGAAATGGTAATAATAACAACAGTAACTATTATTTATCTTAAAATAGATTTAGTTAGCTACATTATGGCACCAAAATTTATATTTTTGAGTCACAATGTTATGAGAAATCCGAGTTTGATGGTAGCTATGTTTATAAATTCTGACAGTTGTTGTAAAAACTAAATTTACCATAAGAAATGGTAATAATAACAGCAGTAACCACTATTTATCATAAAATAGATTTAGTTAGCTACATTTTGGCACCAATATTTATATTTTTGAGTCACCCTGTCATAAGTAATCCGAGTTTGAGTATAAATTTGTTTATAAATTCTGATAGTTGTTAAATGGTAATAGTTTTTTTTGGTTTGAAAAATAAAGCTAGTAAACTGCGATGATACTAGTACAACGTATGATATTTAGCCTAATTTTATTTATGTCATTCTATAACATTGTTAGCCTAGTTTGATTACGTGTCTAGTTCTCGAGCCAGCATATAAAAAAATGGCAATTACAGTTTAGCATTGTAATGACAACAATAACCGCGCGATCAATGGGATTGTCGGTTTGTTTATCGAGAGCACGAGTTGTTGGCGACTGTAAAAAAAATTATTGGAAACACGTAGTAAATTGGACCTTGGGAGAGCGGTCGCGCGTACGCAACGCGGTTCCACCTAGACGCAATTACGCTCGCGCGCGCTAATTTACTAGAAATCAATAAGGAAATTGTAAAATTGCAAAATTGTAGTTTTTTTTTATGTCTGTAATTATTCGTTGAGACTTAATTGAGTGCTTTGTCGTACTGAGAGTTGCCAGTAAAAATTGTTTTATGGTATAAAAAGTTATCGTAAAAAAAAACTTGAGAGAAAATCTTTCAAAAAAATGTGATTCTAGAAAATTCATCTCCATCCCCAAATACTACAGTACGAGTCTTGTTTTATCAAGTTTTTATACTGTAAAACTTCTATCGAGTGTAGAGGGGCATACAGTTATACAATAGAGATTTTAACTCTTAAATTGAGAGAAAACTTTTGAAAAAAAAAACTTGAGAGAAAACATTTGAAAACAAAATATGATTCAAGAAAATTCATCTCTATCCCCAACTGAGTATTTGGAATCACATTTTTTTCAAAGGTTTTCTCTCAAGTTTTTTTTTCAAAAGTGTTCTCTCAATTTAAGAGTTAAAATCTCTAGTGTATAACCGTGATTCAAACTGTGTGCCCCTCTACACACGATAGAAGTTTTACAGTATAAAATCTTGGCAAAACAAGACTCGTACTGTAGTATTTAGGGATAGAGATGAATTTTCGTGGATCATAGATTTTTCAAAGGTTTGAAGTTATGAGTTGAGATCTCCATTGTATAACGATGATTCGACATATGTGCCCCTCTCCACCAGAACGAAGGATTTTAGGAGACGCACCATCAACGCAGCGTCACCGAGAATCCTTCGTTCGGGTCGAGAGGGACACAGATTTCGAATCATCGCTGTACAATAGGGATGTTTTAATTTAACTCCTTTGAACATAACTGTGATTATTGAAAATTCATTCCTATCCCTAAATACTCGGAAAACCTTTGAAAAAAAAATGTGATTCTTGAAAATTATTTTGATAAAATATTGTTGAATTTTAACTAGAAATGGGACTCTTAAAAAAAAGTTTTTTGCAAGATTTCTTAAAAGTCTTATTGCTAAAAAACTCAACAAGTTTTTATATTATATAAAATCTAGTTGTTTATGAATGATATCACCAAAATTTCACAAAGCACAGCCTTCACACTGATATGAGGTTTATATGATGAGCACTTGAGTATTTCCTATATATAGGGGCGCGTGGTGTTGCACGTCCGAGCGGTCGGACGTCCTGTAAAAAAGTGAGCGCTCTGCAGTGAATGGGGGTTGCGTGTGAGCGCGTATGCGTTTAGGGGGTAGAAAAACAGCGAGCGATTTCGGGAAGGAGAACGTAAGGAATGGGTAGGGGAAGCGGGCCGGCAGCGGTGGGGGATGGGGCGCGAAAAAACCGTACAAGGCGAACGTTTTTTCTGCGCCCTACCCGCCGAGGGTGGTGGTGGGGATATCACTCCTTACGTTATTCTCCCCCCGGCGGACGCATGCGCCGCCGCTAAGATGGAATTCTAAGGTTCGGGCGTCGCGCTCGCCCCCGTCGGCCTTAGCTACGTCCGTCTCGCTCCCCGATCGCACATCCCAGTCGTACGCATCCACCCTGCACTCACCCCGTCGCGCTCGTTCCTTGCGCCCCCGTGCCGCGCTCGCGGCGTCCCTCTCGCGCCCGTCGCCCTTGCGTAGCGCCGTCCCGCTCGCGCCCGCTTCTACCCTCGGTTTCTTAGTTTGAAGGCGTCGTTTTCAGACGCTGGTCGTCTTTTCCAGACGCCGACGCTTTTCTTAGTTATCTGCCGACTTTCTTATCGCATAGACGCGCGCCGGGACGCCCCAGCGTTTGAAACACACGGACCTTCGCCGCGACGCGACACTTACGAAATTTTCGGGATACACACACCACCGCGCGGATCTTAAAGGGCTAAACAAAATATTTCGGGCAACAATCGCGACGAATTTTCAGTGGAAACCGCTGGAAAATCTACCCACACACCGCAACACCACGTGTGACTTAAGCAAAAGTGATCAAAGTGAGAAACAGTGATTGAGGTTTTTTTTGTAACTAGTTCTGTGCAATATACCAGAAACGACAGTGAGTAATTTTGGTTACTTTTGTATAATTTATTCGCACACTTGATTTTTTGAGTAGAAACACGTGAAACGCCGGGAAACATTTGCCGACGGCCGGCTACTGCGACCACGCGCTAAAAAAAACTAAAATTTCATGAAAATTAAATTTATCAAATCCTTAACACACAATATTATAAATAGATGTAAAGTGTAGAAATTAAATTTCTAACATAAAATTATGAACTGGTTTGCAAAAAGTAGACTCGAGCATTTTCAAATCACAATTAAAGTTTCAATTTCTGGCTACAGCAAGAAATCTCCCGCTTAATATACAAAATCATTATAAAATATTTAGGGTGAAATTTTCATCACAAAAACTTGTCTAAACTAGTGAAACTAGTGAATTATTCTTCATAAAAAGTTTTGTACAAATAAATTAATTAATGATTAAAAATGAGGACGTTTAATTTTTAATGCCATCCTGTCTGAACTAGTAAATATACCCGTCATATTGTTTGTCATAATAAATTTTTATATGAAAGACGTTTTGGTATAGCATACAAATTTTCAATGTGTAATATAAAAAAAAACGTAGGTATAGCTTCTTTCGCTAAAATTAGTTTAAATTGGAAAACAATGTATGAACAATTTTCTTCTCAAAATTATCACCGGTTTCCAACATATCCTCCCTACTACCAAATAAAATTAATTTAACATCAAACGTATTTAATTCATGGAAAACGTTATTGTAAAACGCGGAAAACTGTATGATATCCTTAAGAAATCTACTGGCAAAATTATTTTGCTATTCTTCTCTTCAATAGTATTTTATTCATGGAAAACGTTATTGTAGAACGCGGAAAACTTTATAATATCCTTAAGAAATCTACTAAGAAAAATTAATTTCCAATCTTGTTAAAAAAAGCTTCCGATTAGTACAGAAAAACTACAATAAAATATATATCCTTAACAAATCTACTGTCTAAATTATTATGATATCCTTAAGAAATCTACTGGCAAAATTATTTTGCTATTCTCCTCTGCAACCGTATTTTATTCATGGAAAACGTTATTGTAGAAAGCGGAAAACTTTATGATATCCTTAAGAAATCTACTAAGAAAAATTGATTTCCAGTCTTGTTAAAAAAAGCTTCCTATTAGTACAGAACAACTGCAATAAAACAATATAGATATAGTTTTTTGTTGTTAAAACTAGTTAGGGATTTACATTGGGAAACGACAAATATTGAGTTTTCTTTTATAAATTATCGCCGGTTTCCAACATATCTCTCTACAAAATAAATTTAATTTCACTTCAAACGTATTTTATTCATGGAAAACGTTATTGTAAAACGCGGAAAATTGTATGATATCCTTAAGAAATCTACTGGCCAAATTATTTTGCTATTCTTTTCGTCAACCGTATTTTATCCATGGAAAACTTTATTGTAAACGCGGAAAATCATATGATATTCTTAAGAAATCTACTGACAAAATTATTTTAATTTTCTTTTCTTCAACCGTATTTTATTCATGGCAAACTTTATTGTAGAACGCGGAAAACTGTATGATATCCTTAAGAAATTTACTGGCAACATTATTTTGCTATTTTTTTCTTCAATCGTATTTAATTCATGGTAAACTTTATTGTAGAACGCGGAAAACTGTATGATATCCTTAATAAATCTACTGGCAAAATTATTTTCATTTTCTTTTCTTCAACCGTATTGTATTCATGGAAAACTTTATTGTAGAACGCGGAAAACTGTATGATATTCTTAAGAAATCTACTGGCAAAATTATTTTGCTATTATTTTCTTCAACTGTATTTTATTCATGGAAAACTTTATTGCAGAACGCGGGAAACTGTATGATATCCTTAAAAAATCCGCTGGAAAAATTAGTTTTTCATTCTTATTAGAAAAAACTTCATATGAATACTGAAAAACTGCAATAAAACAATTTATAGAAAGTTATTTTTCGCTAAAATTGGTTATTGGGTTTACATTGAGAAACGACATATGAATAGTATTGAATTTCATTTTCAAAATTATCGCTATTTTCCAACATATCTCTCCCCTCAACAAAATAAATTCAATTTTACTTTAAAATATTTTTTTAAATAGAAATCGTCGTAGAACACGAAAAACTGAATAATGTCCTTCAGAAATATTATGACAAAATTTGTTTTCCATTCTTATTAGAAAAATCTTCCTATTAGTACTGAAATAAAAGTCGAGAGGCCTTTCTGGTAATTTATTTCTATTTAAGTAGTGCTGGTAGTTTTTGCTGAAAGTTAAAGAGAGCACATTTTTAGGGAACTAGCATAGGTAGTAAATTTTCAATTGTCTTGGTAGTTTTTCTGCTGAAAAACTAGTAAAACATAACAGATTTTTAGTGAACCAGTAAGGGCAGTACCAACATATTTACAATTTTATAATAATAATAATAATAGACTATATTCTCTAAGAATTTAGTAGTAATAATACATAGATTTATAATTATCATTGCATCTATTATATAAACCAATATTTAGAATTAGACAGTGGAGTGGATTTTGATGAGCTATAACTCAAAAACTATCATAGATATTTGATTGTGGTTTGAAAATCCCTATTTGGCATTAATTTTACTTTCGGAATATTATATTAATCAAAGCTTATTATATTCGTGGAAAACAAAATTAATTATTTCTTGTAACGGTGTTAAAATGTAAGTTGACAAATTTGTTCCTGATAGAATTTAACTCAAAAACTATGCGCTATAAAGGATAAATAAAATGATTTTTCACTTTGTTTTTTATCACACTTCAGTTATACTTTGCAACTAGTTTCGGCTAAGCTCTAGACATTTTCGAGCTACTCCGATGACTCTATAACTTAAAAACTATTACATATAATTGATTATGGTTTGAAAATCCTGATTTTGCATTAAATTTAGTTTTAGAATATAATATTCATTAAATCTTATATTTTTTTGTGGAAGCACAGTAAATTAATTACTCTGTTAAAATGTAAATTGACAAATTTGTTCCTGATAGAATTTAACTCACAAACTATGCGCTATAACTATAAAACTATCACAGATAATTGATTGTGGATTGAAAATCCTGATTTTACATTAAATTTACTATTAGAATATTATATTCATTAAATCTTCTAATTTTTGTGGAACACACAATAAATTAATTCTTACAACCGGAATTATTTGACAAATTTCGTCCTGATACTAAAAAAATAGCTGATTTTGATGGACTATAACTCAAAAACTATCATAGATTCCTGATTGTGGTTTGAAAATTTGTATTTAGTATTAAATTTTCAATCAGAATTTCGGGTTTATCAATCTAGTAGAAAAGAACAAATAACAGTTTCTTGCACCGATTATATATGTTATGTGTAGAATTAGTCAATGTTGATTTTGATGGGCTGTAACTAAAAAACTATCACATTTCATTGATTCCGGGTTAAAAATCCTGATTTATAAATCAATTTACATTTAAAATATTATATTTATCAATTTATATAATTTCTCTAGAAAACAAAAATAATTGTTTTTTTGTGACGGTGTTAAAAAGTAAGTTGACAAATTTGTTCATAACTCAAAAACTAGTATAGATATATTATTATGATTTAAAAATTCGCATTTAGTATTAAATTTCCATTCAGTAATTTTATGACTTCTGTAGACATTTTTTTCCATACACAGATTATAAATAAAATATGTTTAGAATTAGTCAATGTTGATTTTGATGGGCTGTAACGAAAAAACTATCACAGATAATTGATTACGGTTTGAAAATCCCTATTTGAAAATCAAATTACATTTAGAATGTCATATTTATCAATTCATGTCATTTCCATATCAAACAAAAATAATTGATTTTTGCAACGCTCTTAAAATGAAAATTGACAAATTTGCTCTTGATGGAGTCTTAACTCAAAAACTAGTACAGATATGTTACTATTCTTTGAAAATTCGCATTTAGTATTAAATTTCCATTCAGAAATTTTATTTTGTCTGTAGAAAAAATGTTGCTTACACCGATTATACATAAGATATGTTTAGAATTAGCCTATGTTGATGTTGATGGGCTGTAACTAAAAAACTATCACAGATAATTGATTACGGTTTAAAAATCCTTATTTAAAAATCAATTTTAATTTAGAATGTCATATTTATCAATTCATATCATTTCCATATCAAACAAAAATAATTGTTTTTTGCAACGCTCTTAAAATTAAAATTGACAAATTTTCTTCTTGATGGAGACTTAACTCAAAAACTAGTACAGATATGTTATTAAGGATTAAAAATTCGCATTTATCATTAAATTCCCATTCAGAATATCGTAGTTACAACACCTTATTGTTTTTCTAACAAAAATTATTCACAGTTACTTGCAACGATTACATAAATTAATATTTAGAGTTACATAAAGTCGATTTTGATCGGCTATAACTCGGAAAATATCACAGATAAATAATTTTGGTTTGAAAATTCTAATTTGACATGCAATTTTCATTAAAAATGCCGTATTTACCAATTGCATTCATTTCTACAGAAAAAAATATTCATTGATTTCTACAACTGTTATATGGTGTAAATAATTGATCCTTAATGAGCTATTACTATAAAACTTATCCAGATATCTTCTTATGGTTTGCAAATTCGTATTTATCAATTAATTTCCATTCAGAATATCATATTTATCAACCCTTATAATTTCTGTAGAAAAAAAATTCGCTGATTCTTGAAACTGTTATATGATGTAAAAAATTGATCCTTAATGAGCTATTACTCTTAAACTTATCCAGATATCTTATAATGGTTTGAAAATTCGTATTTATCAGTCCATTTCCATTCAGATTATCATATTTATCAACCATTTTAATTTTTGTAGAAAAAATATTAATGGATACATGCAACGGTTGTATGCATAGCTATTAGCATTTGATGTTGATTTAACTGAGCTATAACTTAAAAAGTATTATAGATAAATAATTACAGTTGGAAAATTCTAATTTGGCATCAAATTTCCATTGAAAATATCATATTTATCAATTGTTTTAATTTCTGTAAAAAAAAATATTCATTGATTTTTAAAGCGTTGCAATAAGATTTTGACAATATTGATTTGAATGAGCTATAACTTATAAACTGTTAAAGATAAATAATTACGGTTTGAAAATTCTAATTTGGCATCAAATTTCCATTTAGAATATCTATTTATCACTTGTTTTAATTTTCGTAGAAAAAAATATTAATTGATTTTTGAAGCGTTGCAATTAATTGCGATGCATTAATATTTAGAGTTATATAAAGTCGATTTTGATCGGCTATAACTCAGAAAATATCATGGATAAATAATTGCGATTTGAAAATTCTTATTTGCCATACAATTACCATTTAGAATATCGCATTTTCCTATTGTTTTTATTTCGGTAGAAACAAAAATCATTGATTCTAGCAACTGTTATAGGTGTAAGTTGTAACAATTAAAGGGCTATAACTCTAAAAGTAGTGTAGATAACTTATTATGATTTAATAATTCGTATTTATCACTCAATTTCCATTCAAAATATCATATTTATCAACCCTCATAAATTCTGTAGAAAAAATATTCATGGATACATACAGCGGTTGTATGCATAGCTATTAGAATTTGACAATGTTGATTTGAATGAGCTATAACTTGAAAACTATTATAGATAAATAATTATGGTTTGAAGATTCTAATTTGGCATCAAATTTCCAGTTAGAATATCATATTTATCAATTGTTTTCATTTCCGTTGAAAAACATATGCATTGATTTTTGAATCAGAGGGATGTAATTTTGTAACTAGCTTAGATATTTTATTGCCGTTTAAAAATTCGGATTAAGCATATAATTTTTATTAGGAATGTTATACTTATCATCCCTTGTTATTCTTATTGCATGGCATTCACTGAATTAGATGAAATCTGCCTGAATTGGGTGAAATCTGCATATAAGGCTTTTTTACTCCCATTCAGAGAGCTGTAATTTCGAAACTAGCAGAGATATTTGATTGTGGTTTTAAAATTCATATTAAGCATTTACTTGTGGTTAGTAAAATCATAATTATCATCCCGTGTCAGTGCGACAACAAAAAATATCTACAATAATTGGCACCTGCTCTCTGGATAGTTCTGGATAGTTGGCTGGAGGGTAGCATAGCTACAGACACTTAGGTCTCAAAATGGGCCCATCACAATGGGCCCATTTTGAGACCTAAGTGTCTGTAGCTATGCTACCCTCCCTTTAAGGCTGCTCACTCGTCCCACTAGTCAATTTTGCGCAAAATTGGCACCTGCTACCTCTACATATAAAATTTGAAAGACAAAATGTTTTCTCGATTTCATAGGGATTTGAAAATAGCTTAGATATTTTATTGTGGTTTCAAAATTCGAATTAAGCATATAATTTTCATTGGGAATGTGATAGGTATCACCACTTGTCATTCTTACTGCATGAAATTTAGTGAATTCGCGAAATCTGCACATAGTGCTTGATAACATTTCTACTCCCATTCAGATAGCTGTAATTTCGAAACTAGCAGAGATATTTGATTTCGGTTTCAAAATTATAATTAAGCATTTAATTATCAATAGGAATATTATAATTATAATCCCCTATCCTTTTTGCTGCATACTAAGTTCACTAAATATCGGGATCTAGATATCTGTATATCGTAAATAATTCCACTGCTTCCATTCTGCTATAATTTTGAAACTAGCAGTCACATTTCATTGCGGTTTTAAAATTCGAATCAAGCAATAAATTAGCATTAGGAATATTATAATTATCATCCCTAGTCGTTCTTACTGCATGAAAAAATTTGCTGAATATAAAAATAATTATCTTGAAAAATATTCAGATTTTATTCAGAGGGCTGTCATTTTGAAACTACCAGTGATATTTGATTACAGTTTCAAAATTCTAATCAAGCATTAAATTAGCATTAGGAATATTATAATTATCATCCCTTGTCAATCTTACTACTAACTTTTGAAATAGTTAATATTTTTTAAATTTTAGAACCTTGTAACTTATTAACATGCTAATATTTATGATTATCGATTGAAAATTTGAATTCAGCATGAAATTTCCTTCAAGAATTGTTTACGGTTTATTTCCGAACGATGCACTGAAAGTGTGAAATTTGTGCTCAAGTCCGGTGAAAAGTTTGGCCCGTCGCGAAACTATTCGTCGCGACTAAACACACACACACACACGCTGTGGGGCGGCAGGGGTGGCAACTTCGCGGCTTGTTTCCCAAACACCGCGCGCGCAAATACGCCAGCCCACCACCCGCCTGAAAACCACACACCAAGATGTAAACAGAAATAATAAACAATAGACTAAACAGGTTTAATTAGTAGTACGATATTATTTTGTTTTTAGACAAGATTTTTGAGCTCAACCATTAAGTTCCATTACGATATTATATGTGAAAACTAAGATAATTTATATCTTTAAAAGATAAGTAAAGAAATGTTTCAAAAATATTTTAATTTGGGCTGTACCAAAGTCTTAGAGGCTTGAAACCCTTAAGAACTGACTGCTATCACTTATATTGATGTCTTACGGACTTAGCTGATGAGTAATATAGAGTAGTTATACATCAAAAGAAAGATAAATTTGTTCGTCATAAGATATACAAAAAATATTTAGCTCTAAAAGACTTTTTTGAGTAAACAGGTTTAATTAGTAGTACGATATTGATGATTAAGATTCACAGATTATATTGTAGGTATATTAATACCTACAATATAATCTGTGAGCCAAAAATATTTTATTAGAATTTGAAAATCGATTAATTCGCTTATATGAAAATGTATAATACTAGCCTGTATGTCTACAGCACTCAAAGTTACAGCTACTTGAAGAAAAGGATAATTAATTGAAATCACACAAATTATAGTTTATAGCGAATATCATTCGATATTTTATGTAACTAAGGGTATTATTTTTTTTTATAATCTGAAAATAGATTAATTTACCTAATTAAAAATAAATAATACTTTGCTGTATGTCTACAGCACTTAAAGTTACAGCTTCTTAAAGAAAGGCTTTTTATATAAAATTAATTGAAACCACATAAATTATGGTTGCGATTATCATTCGATATTTAAAAAAAAAAACAGAAATAATGTTATTATTTTTATTTATTATCTAAATATAGTTTAATTGGACTATCCAAAAATGTTTAATACATGTATGTCTGCATATATTGGTTTAACTTCCTCATGAATCAATAAATCAAGTTTACTGTCAATCGGAGATTTATGAAAAAATATGAATAAAATCGTCAAGTGTCGCCTTGAAACAAATACGGGCAATAAATCGAAGAATGCTTTGCAGAAACAATAAAAAAAGAAGGCTGAAACAAGACAATCGTTGAAAGGTGTAATCGATCGTGGATCGCGGTGACCGATGGTTAAAGCGTTTGCGTTTTGTTTTATGCGTGTTCGTGTTTACGAATGATTTAATAAATGGCCGGTGGTTTCTTGCGTTTAACGATAATTTATCGTTTCAGATTGACTAATAAAATACGCCGGAACTTCGTCCGCACCGTAAACACACACACACACACAAACAAGAACACCCATACACAGACACATATACATATACGAACGAGGATCTAAAGGAAACATCTGTCGCACGACGACGGACACGTGAAAAAAATTACTGAAGCAACCGCAACGCGCGTGAAAGAGTTGTGCGAGACAGAGAGAGAGAACGAGAACGGACCCCAATACAGCACTACAAAAAAAAAGATTATTAAAATAAACCCCTAGCTGGTTGAAAGATCCTCTCGTTGACAACAAGCCACTGCACCGGTGGCCACTATACCCAGCCGTCGGCAAATCTGTGAAGATTTTAACCACGGAGGACCAAGGGATCTTGAACAACCTCAAAGTCGAACATGAAAACCTAGTAGCCAAGTGGCTGCAGAACTCGTTTAAAATCCAGGAAAACGCGGCCCTGGATCTCCGGGCGACGCCGCTGTCCCTCCAAATACCAATGGCCGAGGTGAACAATCGGCCAGTCTTCAAGATGAACAACGACTTCTGGAACACGGCTCGGGGCCCGCCGCAGAGCATGGCCCAGAACCTCTCCAACTCCAACCAGAACTCGCCGGTGCCCGGCTCCACCAACTCCATACCGGCGCACTCGCCCTCGCAGCAGAGCAACAGCAGCCAGCAGAATCATGTGATCACCCAAGGCGCGCTCGCTCTGCAGCAACAGCAGCAACAGCAGCATGTCGGCCAAGGCATGCAGCAGCAACAGAACAACCAACAGGCGCACAGCCAATCCAGTCAACCCACCACACCCGTCAACAACCCAATGCAACAGCAACAGCAGCAGCAGCAAAACGTGCCGCAACAACAAAACAACGTGCAGCAGCAGCAACAAAACGCACAACAAAACACCCCGCAGCTAGGCAGCCCGAATTCGAGCCAGTCGCAACAACAGGCACACGCTCATGCACAGGCTATGGTCGCTCAAGCCCAACAGCTAGCGCATATGACACAACAGCAGCAACAACAGCTGTCCAGTGGCCAGAATTCGCCTGATAAGATGACCGAGAAGTTCGTGAATGAATTGCAAGTAAGTTGATTTATTTAAAAACTTTAATTAATATCATTAATTTAAGGTATAACATACTAAATTCTAAAAACATTTGAATATAGAAAAGTTAGATTAATTTCTTTGGTGTAAAAATGTTCTAACATATTTTTCTATATGTAAATGTTGTTAGAATTTAGGATGTTATATCTTAAACTGAAGATAATTTATTATACTTTATGATAAACATAGGAAACTTACATATTTAATGAAATGTATGCAGGAAAACTTGTCATATTTAAGGCCAAAAGCAAATGTGTATGGATGCAACTCTTAAAAACTAATTGCTATCACTTGTATTGAAATAGTACGGACTTAGCTGAAGAGTAATATTAAGAAGTTATATATCAAAAGGAAGCTAATTTTATTCGTCATAAGATAAACAAAAAATATTGTTCTAAAAAAAAAAATTTTGTGTAGAAAAATCGATGTTATTGCATCACAGCCGATTTTGTATTTGAAAATAGGTCTTTAGACAAGAGTTTTGAGCTTAACCATTAAGTTCCATTACGATATTACATGTGAAAACTAAGATAATTTATATCTTTAAAAGATAACTAAAGAAAATTTTAAAAAATTTAGGCGGTACCAACGTCTTAGAGCCTTGAAACCCTTAAGAACTAACTACTACCACTTGTACTGATGTCGTACGGACTTATCTATTGAGTAACATAGTGAAGTTGTACATCAAAAGAAAGCTAATTTCGTTCGTCAGAAGATAAACTAAAGATATTTTCTGGAAAAAAATATTTTAAGTAGAAAAATCGATGTTGTTGCAACAGCCGATTTTGTCTTTGAAAACAGGCCTTTTGACAGGATTTTTGAGCTCAATCATTAAGTCCCATTACGATGTTACATATGAAAATGAAGATAATTTATATCTTTAAAAGATAACTATAATTTTTTTTCAAAAATATTAGTAATTTGGACAGTACAAACGTTATAGAGGCATGAAAGCCTTAAGAACTAATTTCTATGACTTGTATTGATGTACTACGGACTTAGCTGAAGAGCAATATAGAGAAGTTATACATCAAATGAAAGCTAATTTAGATCGTCATAAGATAAACGAAAGATATTTTTCTAGAAAAAAATATTTTGAGCAGAAAAATCGATGTTATTGCATCGCAGCCGAATTTGTATTTGAAAA
Source organism: Lordithon lunulatus (assembly GCA_963942505.1). NCBI lineage: Eukaryota > Metazoa > Arthropoda > Insecta > Coleoptera > Staphylinidae > Lordithon > Lordithon lunulatus. The sequence continues at coordinate 34,283,441 of OZ012675.1, forward strand.
CTGACCTTTCGACAAGGTTTTTGAGCTCAACCATTAAGTCCCATTACGGTATTACATATAAAAACTAAGATAATTTATATCTTTATACGATAATTACAGAAAATGTTTAAAAAAATAGTATTTTGGACGGTACCAACCTCATAGCGGCTTGAAATCCTTAAAAACTAACTACTATCACTTGTATTGAAGTTTTACGGGTTTACCTGTGGAGGAATATAGTGAAGTTATACATCAAAAGAAAGCTAATTTAGTTCGTCATAAGATAAGAAAAAGAAATTTTTCTAGAAAAACCTAATTTGAGTAGAAAATGTTGATGAAAGCCAATGTTTAGCTACAGTCTTTCACTTGTCAAGTCAATTTGTTGGCTTAAATTAAAGATATTAACGATATGATGAAAAAAAATGGATAGTACTAAGTACAGTCTAAACGGTTTTCATGAAAATGTAACATAAATGTCGTATTTTCTAAAATATTCAGTCATATTTATATGAGCACTGTCAAGACTGTTTATTTCTGTCTTCCACTTAAATTTTTGGCCATATCTATTGAGTAACATATGTTTAACAGTTTTAAACAAAAGAATATTTATTACTTTAACATACTCCGAACAATTGGAAACAGTTGCGCGAACAATAACCGCCCTCCCCCGCTCACACAACAGCAGCCCGCGTCTTTTTTGTTCGTTGTCCAGTTTCCTGCGAGCGCGCCCCTACCGTGTAATTTCCAGGCCGAAAAAAAAAAATTTAAACGCGGGCGTATCATTAGCTCCACGCACCTATTAGCGGGCGCAGTATTAATTACTCGGCACTTACAAGCGAAAAAAATAATTGTACGGTCGCCATGTGGCACGGGGCGGCAGATGCAATTCAGTTCGTTTCAAATACATTTATTTTCCTGCCGCGGGTGTTAGAGGGAGACGCTGGCGTCGCGACGCCGGCTCGGCTAGCGCCCTCGCGACGCCGACGCCTGCAACTTACAGGCGATAAGGAAAACTGTAGGGTTTTTTTGTGTGAGCGTCTGTGTGGGTGAGTGTGGGAGAGCGCTGGCGCGATATTTTTGAATATTTCCACCTGTTGCACGTCCCACGACGAACACTTGCTACTAAGTGTTTGCTGTATAGGTGGCCGGGTGCATAGCCAACTAAGTCTAATTAAACTTTAGACTGGATTTCAATTAACAACACATTTTTGCTTGCTTGTAGGGGAGTTTTATAAAAGTTTAGTTGGTTTGAAATGATGATGCTTTGGGCTTAACTTTAAAAGCTTTTTATGGTGTTTCAGTGCTTACAAACTTATCACAACGTGGTAGCTAGTGGAATAGTTTATTTATTTAATTATTCGATTTTTTTTTACAAATTACTTTATACTCAGATTTTATAAAGAAAAATCAATTTTTAATATAATCATCTTTCTAACACATGCAGAAATAATTATAAGAGCTTTATAAATATTAGCCATGTTGTAACTAATTGTGTGCTTTCTTTCTTGCAGCTTTACCACTAATTTTAATCACCTGTGTAGTGTCTAACAGCTTTATAACGTGTGTATTAAACTTGTACTCTTTTTTCCCACTAACGCTGCCGGATTTTAATCAGCTGCAAAGAAACTCCTCTGCGATCTCCGAACGGACGCTGGAGGAATGCTGGACGACTCTCCAACGAGTGAGTTGGCTTCTGTTCGACCGTGTAGCGTATACTTCCAAAGCAAAACCCCCCAAAAATACCCCCCATAAACAAAAACCTATCCTGTAGAGCTATAAACCATGCATGAAGTAGATTAACTTGAGTTGACTGAAATTCTAAGGTTATTAGTTGGGATAAAAAAAATAAATGTAGCTAATTTTGTTGCTGAATTATATGGTAATAGATTTCAATAGATATAGTTTTGAAAAAATATATGTACGATTTATTACAATTTCATAATCCTGATGTTAATAATCTAGCTAAATTGACATATTATCCTTCATATTATAGCTAGTTAAGCTACCAACATAGTACTTTTATTAGAATTTAAAAAAAGTTAAGTTTTATTTTTTTACAATTTTTTAAATGAACAACAATATTTTCAGAAGTCACATCTTGCAAACTTTTGATAATTCTGATCTTAATAATCTAACTAAATTGACACATGATTTTATAACTAATTAAGCTAGCAACAAAGTATTTTTATCAGAATTTAAAAAAAGTTAAGTTTGAATTTTTTACAATTTTTTAAATGACCAACAATAATTTGAGAAGTCACATCTTCCAAACTTTTCATAATCCTGATCGTAATAATCTAGCTAAATTGACATATTTTCCTTCATTTTATAGCTAATTAAGCTACCAATATAGTACTTTTATCAGAATTTAAAAAAAGTTAAGTTTGATTTTTTTACAATTTTTTAATTGACCAACAATATTTTGAGAAGTCACATCTTGCAAACTTTTCACAATTCTGATCTTAATAATCTAGCCAAATTGACATATTATCCTTCATATTATAGCTAATTAAACTAGCGACATATTATTTTAATCAGCATTTAGAAAAAGTTAAGTTTGATTTTTTTACATTTTTTTAAATGGACAAGAATAATTTGAGAAGTCACATCTTGCAAACTTTTCATAATTCTGATCTGAATAATCTAGCTAAATTAACATATTATCCTTCATATTATAGCTAATTAAGCTAGCAATATAGTATTTTTATCAGAATTAAAAAAAAGTTAAGTTTGATTTTTTTACAATTTTTTAAATGACCAACAATAATTTCAGAAGTCACATCTTGCAAACTTTTGATAATTCTGATCTTAATAATCTAGCTAAATTGACACATGATCCTTCATATTATAGCTAATTAAGCTAGCAACAAAGTATTTTTATCATAATTTAAAAAAAGTTAAGTTTGAATTTTTTACAATTTTTTAAATGACCAACAATATTTTCAGAAGTCACATCTTGCAAACTTTTGATAATTCTGATCTTAATAATCTAGCTAAATTAACATATTATCCTTCATATTATAGCTATTTAAGCTAGCAACATAGTATTTTTATTCGAATTTAAAAAAAGTTAAGTTTGATTTTTTTACAATTTTTTAAATGACCAACAATAATTTGAGAAGTCACATCTTGCAAACTTTTCATAATTATGATCTTAATAATTGAGTAAAGTCGTCACGCAGTACCTTATTTTGTAGATAATAAACTTAGTAATACAATAATATTATAAAAAAAAATATAATAAAGAGCTATGATTTTTTTTAAATTTTTAACTACCCTACAATAATTTGAGTGGTCACTTTCTATAAACTTTTCTTACTTCTGATCTTAATAATTTAGCTAAATCAGCATATTATAGCTTATTTTATAGCTAATTAAGCTAGTTACACATACAAAATACTTTCAACTTTCAAAATAACGTAAATCAAGAAATGATATAAAATTATTTAGCAGCATGTTTCAAGTCTCAAAAACAGTCTCTCAAGGGTTGAATACGCGCCCGTTAGTTCGGTTATAGTACCCGCTTGGCAGCCGACAACCCCCTTCGACCCCTTTTCTTTACAATTTTTTGCATGGCCCCTTCGTAGCGGCCTTAGAAACGTAGTTGCTTGCAGTTGCTGATTTTTTATGTTTTATATGAATATTCTTGTGTGTGTGCGCCCGAATGGGGCCCTAGACACCGGGCCCCACCGATTTTGACATACCATTTTCTTGGGGTATTGGATAAAACAAATGAGCATGTCAAAACTAATGTTATATTGCATTAATAACATTAAGAAAAGTAAGTATCATAAATATTAACACAGAGAACACACACATAGAACATTATTACACATGTTTTTTAGGTATCAAATTTGGTTACACATATTTTTATATATTGTGGGCTTCAAATGCAATTTAGGCTATATGAAAATTATATTTACTAAATGAATTATCCTTGAAAACTCAATTTACTGCTACAATCCTTAAAATATACACCGGTATTATCTATCCAACAGTTTTTTTTGTATCAAAGATAACCCGGTGCCATAAACCACCGCCGCCTTATCGATGGAAAACGTTTGAAAAAATTCAACCCCCCGCCCACTCTCTCTACGGCTCTGTTTAGGGGTTTGTGTGGGTGGCGTCGTGCGGTACCGTGCCGTACCGAATGCGTGCACCTTTTACAACCCCCCGCGCGCACACGTGCGTTTATCGAAATCGTCCATCTGCGGAATTCTTTTTATCACCGCACCTCACGGCACACTCGCCGCCCCGTGTACTAGGGGTGGGAGGGCCGCTGTGGCATGGGACGGCTCTGGCGAAAAAGTGGGTGGCAAATTGCTTCCGGGAACGGCAGAAAAAAATGTGTAGTCGTTAGCGCGGGAGGGTGTTAAAACGGGGCGGGCTCGAATTTCGATCATTTCGGGCTATTCAGGCGCAATGGACCACATTTGTGAGGGGTGTGATGGGAATAATGGAGTGGTTTTGTTCGACAATAATTTAAATAGATATTTTTGTAGTTAGGTTGACTAGTTTTGTAGTTATAGTTAGTTTAATTCGGACAAAAATTAGTTAAGAAAGTTTTCTAGTAACAAATTGATGATAACTTTTGAACCGATTGTCCTAAATTAACATATATTGACTTTATAGAAAGTACATTTAACAGATAATACAATAAATTTTAAAACTATGATAAGTTCCTAGTATTAGCAGCTTAAGAGCGAAATAACGTTTGTGGCATATGTCATTTTATAAATTTGCTGACAACTTTTTTACAAATTTGCTGACAACTTTTTTACCAATTATTCAAAAATACGCTATAATGACTTTTTACATAGAAAATTAAATGATAAATCAGAATATTTCATTTAAAGTGTGATATCATTAATAGTTTTATAGTAACAGCATACTAAATGCGGGTAACTAAGTACAAGAGATTTTTGATTGTAAAAATGTGCTCAGAATTTCTGAAATAACTATCAAAAACTAACAGATAGTAACTTTTTTACAAAATAAATTTAATATAAAATCTGAATATTTTATTAAAGTTGCTTTATCTCCACTAAATTTCCAGTTACAGCAACTTCAAAGCAAAAAATAATATTTGTGGCATATGCCATTTTACAAATATGGGTACAACTTTTGAACCAATTGTTCAAAATTAACATATAATGAGTTTTTACAAAGAAAATTAAATGGAGAATCAGAATATTTCATATAAAGTGTGATATCATTAGTAGTTTTATAGTAATAGCAACTTAAATGCTGGTAACTAGGTATAAGACATTTATTGTTGTAAAAATGGGCTAACAATGTCTTGTTTTTGTTAGTGATTTATCTGACGTTCTCTTTCACTCTCTTTCTTTAAGGGTTAGTAAAGTAATATGAATGAGAATATTACTTTACTAACCCTTAAAAACATAAATTTCATCTCACATATTTTTTTTTGTAATCAATCTAAATAATATCTAATTTAAACATCGCAAATTTTAATAAATCCACCCTTGATTGCACATAAATGTTTGTATTTATTTTTTCTTGGAATTAACTCGCTTCATCCGCTGCAATTGCCATCCTATTCACCCCCCGTCATCTCTCTCACATTTAACGCAATTTTTTTTAAAGCGTACGTTTTAATTCTAACTCGATTTGCTCCCCCGTTTTTGCGTTTCGATTTCCGCCTGACGAAAACGGGTTAACGGCGCGTTTTTAATTAATTCACCTACCCCTGTCCCTAAACAAAAGACGCGCCACCCCAATTAGCACAATTTTTTATCCATAATCAAAAAAAATATAATAATAACGTGAGAACGCTTCCTTCCGTTCTCGTTCGTCTTCGCGTCACCAAAACCCGTTTGTGTTTCGGCTACCTGGGCCCATCCGGGGGCGATTTGCATATCGTAAAACAATCCCGCGCACCCTATGGGGTGATATGGTGGTGCTACCGCCACTGTGTGAATCTTTTTTTTTAATTACAGTTTAATTACGCGTTTGAAAATTCATATGGAGGTTTTTTTTGTTTCGGGGTATTGTCACCCGAGCGCGATTGTAATGCGACGCATATTCAATTAGGGGCCATTGTTTTTTTTTGTGCTGCTACCTCGCCTCACCGAGGTTGCTACTGCAGCCGACGTTTCACCACCTCGGCGAAAGAATGCGAGCTGGAATAACATAATAGTGGGGTGTTGATTGTTGCAATCAAGAGTGTGTTGGATTGTCATCATCTGAAGTGTTATATATTCGTATATTCATCCAGAGTGTTATAGATTGTCAAATGTTTCTCCATGACACATACATTGTTTTACATTGTCATATGTTTGTAACTTTTATTCATCAACTAGTTTGATTGAGGTTATCATATGATTCTTTAATTGATTTTATATGATGATTGATGTAGATTGTCATATATTCTTCTATCATTCAGAGTGTTTTAGATGCTCGTATGTTTCTCTAAAGCTTATCTAGAGTCCTTTAGATTATCAAATGTTCTTTGATCGTCGATTCAGAGTGCGTATGCTCGTATGTTTATTTATGGCTTATTTAGAGTGCTTTAGATTGCTAAACATTCTTTTGTCTTCAATCTGGATGCTAGTATATTTCTCTATGACTTTTCTAGAGAGCTATCCATTCTCAAATGTGTTTGACTTAAATTTTCTAGAAAATACACAAGGTTTTTCATCAACAAAATTGATTAATATGAAAATATAGCGTTTGCGTTGCTCTAACTTAAAAAGTACAAGATTTTTTTTTCTTAAGATAGAAAATTTTGTTTCTTCATTCAATTTTACTATAGAAAAATATATATGTCTTGAAATATCTTTAGTTTCTTAGAAGATACACAAGGATATTCAAAGATAAAATAGCTGAACATCATAAAATAACTGTTATTTTGGTCTAACTTGGTATTTCCTAGAGATGCTGAACTCAAAATGGAATATTTAGTTTCTTCATTCTATTTTACTATGGAAAAATATAACTGTCTTCAAATATCTTTAGTTTCCTAATAGATACACCAGGATTTTCAAAGATAAAATAGCTATAAAGCATAAAGTAGTTTTTATCTTGCTTTAATTCAGAAGATATTAGATATATTGAACTCGAAATGAAAAATTTAGGTTCGTCATTCAATTTTACTATAGAAAAATGTATCTGTCTTCAAAGATATTCAGTTTCCTAGAAGATACACAAGGATATTCAAAGATAAAATAGCTGAAAATCATAAAGTAGCTTTTGTCTTGCTATAACTTGGAATTTACTAGAGATACTGAACTCAAAATGGAATATTTAGTTTCTTCATTCTATTTTACTATAGAAAAATGTATCTACCTTTAAATATTTTCAGTTTTCTAGAAGATACACAAGGATATTCAAAAATGAAATAGCTGAAAAGCGTAAAGTAGCTGTTATCTTGCTCTAACTTGGAATTTACTAGAGATACTGAACTCGAAATGGAAAATTTTGTTTCTTCATTCAATTTTACTATAGAAAACCATATCTATCTTCAAATATTTTCAGTTTCCTAATAGATACACAGCGATTTCCAAAGATAAAATAGCTAAATAGCATAAAATAGTTTTTATCTTGCTCTAATTTAGAATGTATTAGAGATATTTAACTCAAAATGAAAAATTTAGGTTCTTCATTCTATTTTACTATAGAAAAATGTATCTACCTTCAAATATCTTCAATTTCCTAGAAGATATACAAGGATATTCAAAGATAAAATAGATGAAAATCATAAAGTAGTTGTTATCTTGCTCTAATTTACAAGAGATGCTGAACTCAAAATAGAAAATTTAGTTTCTTCATTCAATTTTACTATAGAAAAACATATCTGTCTTCAAATATCTTCAGTTTCCTAATAGATACACAAGGATTTTCAAAGATAAAATAGCTAAAAATCATAAAGTAGTTTTTATCTTGCTCTAATTTAGAATATATTAGAGATATTGAACTCAAAATGGAAAATTTAGGTTCTTCATTCAATTTTACTATAGAAAAATATATCTACCTTCAAATATTTTCAGTTTTCTAGAAGATAGACAAGGATATTCTAAGATAAAATAGCTGAACATCATAAAATAGCTGTTATCTTGCTCTAACTTGGAATTTACTAGAGATACTGAACTCAAAATAGAATTTTTTTTTTCTTCATTCAATTTTACTATAGAAAAATATATCTGTTTTCGAAAATATTCAGTTTCCTATAAGATACATAAGGATATTTAAAGATTAAATAGCTGAAAATCATAAAGCAGCAGTTATCTTGCTCTAACTTGGAATTTACTAGAGATACTGAACTCAAAATGGAAATTTTAGTTTCTTCATTCAATTTTAGTGTAAAAAATCAATATATCTTCGAATATCTTTACTTTCATAGAAAATACACAAGGGTTTTCATCGAGAAAATAGTTGAAAAGCATAAAGTAGTATATATGTTGCTCTAACTTAAAAGATATAAAAGATATCGAACTAAAAATAGAAAATTGTTTTTCTTCGTTCAATTTTACTATAGAAAAATGTATCCATCTTCAAATATGTTAAGTTTTCCGGGAAATACTAAAGGATTTTCAATGAAAAAATATTCGAATTGTATAAACTAGCATAAATGATGCTCTAACTTAAAAGATACAAATGATATTGAACAGTAAATGGAAAATTTAGTTTCCTTATTCAATGTTACTATCGAAAAATGTATCTATCTTCGAATTTCATTACTTTCCTAGGAGATACACAGGGTTTTTCAACGAGAAAATAGTTGAATATCAAAAAGTAGTATATACATATTGTTCTAACTTCAAAAATACATGAGATAATGTACTCAAAATTGAAAATTTAGTTCTTGATTCAATTTTACTATAGAAAATAGTATCTATCCATAAATAAATTAACATTCATAGGAAATACACAAGTTAATACCCCTGTAAAAATGGATAAATGTTAAAAAACCTTCATAGAAGTATATAGACAGTTCTGATATAAAAAAATACTAAAAATATTGAATTCAGTCCAGAAAATCTAGTTTGAATTTATTTGTAGATGATGGTAACTACGTTAGTATGCACGGGAGGCGGTAGGATGGGCGGTTTTTCGATCGTCCGTTACCGGGTAGCTTTTAAAATGTTCCCTAATTGAATTTTCCGCGCAAAGTGCTCGCCGCCGCCTAATTCTTTCGAATAACCACTCAATGCAGCCCCCTACCTAGCCGCCTCCTCGATTGTTTTTAATTGCGCGCGAGCGGGCGGCGTTGGAATAAAAAAAAACGGAACAAAAAGTTACAAGAGGGAATTGTCGCGTCGGCTAATCAAATTGGCGGCGAGTGAGAGGGAAAAAAATGACGAGCGATGATTTCGAATTGTAATGGCTGTACATGCTGGGGGGTGTGAAATTAAGGGGAGACGTGTTGAATTCGAAGTTGAATCAAATAAATACAATTTATTTTTTGTCATCAGTGTTTAAATAACGAAACAATTACTACTTAGTGATGGCGTTAGGTTGAATTATTTTTTTGCACGTACCTACGTTTATTAAGATTATATCAGTGTTGAAATTATTTGGATTATTCACACGGTTAATCAGTAATGATTTTTTAAACGGACGCGCGATTTTTAAATTACAGCTTAAAAAAAATTCATCAATATGTTTATGGGCGAAACAATTACTTAAGAATGTTCTAGGGTTCAATCAATTTTTTTACCTATAGCTACAACTATTAATCTTATATAAGTTTTGAAATTGTTTAGATTTCTCACACGGTTAATGAGAAATAATTTTTTACAGGGGCGCGCGATTTAAAAATTTCATTAATTTTTTTAAATTCACGAATCTATTATTTAAAAAGATTCTAGGATTCAACCAATTTTTTTATCCATAGCTACAACTATTATGATAACATCAGTATTGAAATTATTTAGATTTCTCACACGGTTAATGAGTAATGATTTTTTAAACGGACACGTGATTTTTAAATCACATCTTAACAAATTTCAGCAATTTTTAAATGGACGAAACAATTACTTAACAATGTTCTAGGATTCAATCAATTTTTTTTACCTATAGCTGCAACTATTAAAATTATATCAGTTTTGAAATTGTTTGGATTTCTCACACGGTTATTGCGAAATGATTTTTTAAAAGGGCGCGCGATTTAAAAATTTCATTAATTTTTTAAATTCACGAATCTATTATTTAGAAAGATTGCAGGATCAACCTATTTTTTTTACATATACCTACAAGTATTAAGATTATATCAGTGTTGAAATTGTTTGGATTTCTCGCATGGTTAATGAGAAATGATTTTTTTTAATCAGACTCATGATTTTCATGATTTCGCATTTAACTATTTATCGGATTTTTAAATGGACGAAATAAATATTTATAGAAGTAATTAATTAATGAATTTGTATAATAAAACCTCAAATTCTATAAACGTGTAGCAGGCTACTGTTTTCAAAGCTACTAGATTATTCCAGCACATTATTTTTCCATAACGATATTCGTAAATCGCTCGAGTAGTGTGGCATTTAATGCACTAGTTGTAACACTGCGTGTTTACAAATTAGCAAAGGGCGCGTTTCCCACCCAAATTGATTCGCGCAGCGGCCGGGGCGCATTAAAAACGCGTTAAAAACGCTGAAGCGCTAAATCAAAGCGTTGTTAGTCCCGCGAACAATCCCATTCTCAACGGCTGACATGACGGTAATGCACGGTGACAAGAGACCGAGGGCCTTACGTTTTTTTTCCTTCTTCTGCTCGTCCACTTTAGTGCCGGTTTATATCAAGTAGCCACCAGCGGGATGACTCACCGGGAGACGGAGAAAAACGCGACTTTTATAGTCAGACGTGTGACTTATTTAATTAAGTGTGTTGCGGAAAATACAACAAAGTTCTACAAATTTGATTGCTTTAATAGGGTATTTTTATGTGACCATCTTTGTAGATCTAGTTGACTGACGATAGCGCAGCGTATGGAGTTGGCTTTGCACCAGGGCTACTATTTTTTGACATCATTTCAACTGATTATACTCGAATATCTATGATTTATCTAGCAGCACGTTTACATGGACGAAACAAATGCTTAACGATAGCCTAGGCTTGAATTATTTTTTTCTACCCATGACCACACTGACCACACCTTGTAGGATCATATAACTGTGAAAAGTATTTGCATTTCTTATGAAGTAAATTAGACATGATTTTTTAACCGATTTTCAACATATCAAATTTCATCAATATTTATATGGACGAAACAAATGGTTAACCATGTTCTAGAGTTGCACGGATTTTTATACACATAGCCCTGTCTTTCAGCATTATAAAACTGTTCTAAGTGTTCAAATTACTGAGTAGGTTAATAAGAAATGATTTTTTTAATCGGAAACTGGATTTACAACTTGCATCTAAAAATATAGTGAATTTCATCAATGATTCCATGGACGAAATAAATGGTTAATAATGTTCTTGGGTTGAACCGATTTTTATACCCATGGCAGTGTCTTTTAAGATTATAAAACTGTTGTAAATGTTCGAATTTCTCATCAGCTTAATGAGAAATGATTTTTTTAATAGGATTCGCTTTTTTCAACGTATATATAAACATCTATCAAACTTCATCAATATTTCTATGGACGAAACAAATGGTTAACGATGTTCTAGGGTTGAACCGATTTTTATACCCATAGCAGTGTCTTTCAAGATAATCAAACTGTTATAAACGTTCAAATTTCTCATCCAGGTTAATGAGAATTTTTTTTTATCAAACTCAAACAATTTTTCAACATTCAATATCGAATTTTAAATCTACGAAACAAATTCTTAACGATGTTCTAGGGTTGAATTGATTTTTTGACCTATCACCACGTCTTTTAAGATTATAAAACTGTTGTAATAGTTTGAATTTCTCATCCAGTTAATGAGAAACGATTTTTTATGCATCCTCTTGATTTTCAACGTATATCTAAACATATATAACATTTCATCAATATTTATACGGACGAAACAAATAGTTAACGATGTTCTAGAGTTGAACCGATTTTTATATCCATAGCCGTGTCTTTCAACATTGTAAAACTGTTATAAAAATTCGAATTTCTTATCAGGTTAATGAGAAATGATTTGTTTTTATCAAACTCAAACAATTTTTCAACTTATATCGAATTTTAATGTACGAAACAAATTCTTAACGATATTCTAGGGTTGAATTGATTTTTTGACCCATTACCACGTCTTTTAAGAATATAAAACTGTTGTAACTGTTTGAATTTCTCATCCGGTTAATGAGAAACGATTTTTTAAGCAGCCTCGCGATTTTCAAGTTGCAGCAAAAAAATACTCGATAACTTGAAAATATAATTCACGTTTATTGTTAGTTTTTTTTTTTGCAGCATTATTATTTTGACTTTTTAGAAGTCATGAGTAACTAGATCAATCAATAAATTCTACTTTACACCCCTATAACTTGAAAATCATCAAATGTTTGTAGTTACGCAGCTCGATAACTCAACTATCCAGTAGTTTTGTTGCAAATTATTGTCATAGCAACCGATTTCCCCAGCAATTTTCGTTCATTTTTCGTCTGGCGTGTCGTAGGCGCATTAGGCGCTTTTTTGCGCCACCCGGGCGCCGCAATTTCGCAACATCGCATGCCGATATGTAGTATGAGGCTTTCTGGGGGGGGGGGGGGGGGGGGGGGGGGTTTTGGGAGGCGACGGGTTTATTAATTTCGATGGAAACGCGAATATTTGCGCTACCTCCAGTAACAATAATCAAACAGTGCCATGGAAAATAAAATCACAAGCTGGCTAGATTTTAAAGTTTAGATTGGCAAACAATTGCAATTAATTGACTAAAGTCAGGAAGGTACAGGCTGCTGTAAGAAATGTTATCATTTTTGCTGTGCTGTCTGAAATCTGCATCCGCAAATAAAATTTCCGCCGCATATTTTACGCGAGGTGGCGGCCAGCGCACACCACCCCCTCGAGCGAAGATCCAACGTGTTGATCTGTGCGTCTTAAAAGGGGTAAAATATTGCCGGAAACGGAAACCTGGGGGGTGCGGGGCGCTTATTTATTCCGCGAGATTGCGACGACGCGTTTTTAAATTAAAAAAAAAAAACTTTGCTGCCCCTGTTTCAACCCCTGCAAGCACTAACGATTGTATTCAATATTATTTTGAAACAGATTACTTTATTACAATAATTAATTTTTACATGGACGAAATAATTACTTAGCAATGTTCTAGGGTTTAATTGATTTTTTTTACCCATAGCCACATTTGTTATGATTATAAATGTGTTGTAATTGTTTGAATTTCTCATTAGGTTAGTGAGAAATCTTTTTTTTAACCGGACGCAATTTTAGCATGCAGCGAAAAATATATCGAGTTTCATTAATTTTTAAATGAACGAAACATACGCTTATTGATGATTTAGGGTTGAATCTTTTTTTTTACTCTTAGCTACTACTATTAAGATTATAAAAATGTTGTAATTGTTTGAATTTCTCGGCAGGTTCGTGAGAAACGTTTTTTTTAACCGGACACAATTTTTAGCTGGTAGCAATTTCATCAATATTTAAATGGACGAAAAAAATGCTTAACGATGTCCTAAGATTGAATCGATTTTTTTTATTCGTTGCTACGACTATTAAGATTATAAAAATGTTGCAATTCATTGAATTTCTCATTGGGTTAATGTGAAATGATTTTTTAACCAGGCACAATTTTTAGCTTGCAGCGAGTTTTATCAATTTTTAAATGAACGAAACAAATGCTTAACGATGTTCTAGGGTTGCATCGACTTTTGTGAACTTAGCTACGAGTACTAAGATTATGAAAGTGTTGCAATTGTTTGAATTTCTCATCAGGTTAATGAGAAATAATGTTTTAAAGCGGACCCAATTTCTATCCTACAGCTAAAAATATATTGATTTTCATCAACTTTTAAATAAACGAAACAAATGCCTATCAATATTCTATGGCATAATCGTTTTTACCCGTAGCTAGGACTACCAACATTATAAAAGTGTTGAAATATTTGAATTTCTCATCGGGTTAATGAGAAATGTTTTTTTTAACCGAACACAATGTTTTGCTTACAGCAAAAGTTTCATACATTTTTTAAATGAATGAAACAAATGCTTAACGATATTGCAGGGTTGAATTATTTTTTTACACATAGCTACAACTATTATCATTATAAACGTTTTGCTATTGGTAGAATTTCTCATCAGATTAATGAGAAATAATGTTTTTAATCGGAGCCAATGTATAGCTTGCAGCCAAAAATATATCTATTTCAACAATTTTTAAATGAACGAAACATATGTTGAACGATTTTCTAGGGCTGAATCAATGTTTGTACCCTTAGCTATGACTATTAAGATTACGAAAGTGTTGTAATTGTTTAAATTTCTCATCAGGTTCATGAGAAATATTTTTTTTAACCGCACACAATTTTCAACTTGCAGAAAATTCATGAATTTTTAAATGAACGAAACATATGCCTAACGATGTTCTAGGGTTGAATCAATTTTTTTGTCCTTAGCTACAACTATTATGGTTATAAAAGTCTTACAATTGTTGAAATTTCTCATCAGGTTCATGAGCAATCATTTTTTAACCGCACACAATTTTTAACTTGCAGGTAATTCATCAATTTTTAAATAAACGAACCATATGCCTAACGATGTTCTAGGATTGAATTTTTTTTTTGCCCTTAGCTACAACTATTACGGTTATAAAAGTGTTGCAATTGTTTGAATTTCTCATCAGGTTAATGAGAAATTATATTTCAAACGGACTCTTTAAAAACAATTCTTTTGCTCGAAAAAATTACTTGGCAATGTTTTATTATTGGATGCCTCACTTTTTCGCGCCGGCTAGTAGAACGAACGCAGCAGGAAAGAATGGACGCAAACACACGGAAAAAAGAGAAGAAAAAAAACCGCCGACTGACCCGCGCAATGTAAAATAACTTGGGGCCGCCTGCGCGATCACGGAGAGAGCGCTGTTAAAAAAACCGGTTGGCGGCGATGAAAAATGCGGCACGCAAAAAAAGAACAAACAAAATCAAAGAGTGCTGGGGGCTGCGCTCGTGAAAAATTCAATGCGATCTAACGCACACTAGATGTATAGCAACATCGTCGATAACCGACACAATATTGAATGAAACAAGAAATTTACGAATCTATGACTCTTTAGATTAGTCGTAACATAATATACGATTATCAATACAGTCATTTTGACTCTATATAGCTATATCACTAATCTAGTATGTCATATGTTTGTTAATTTCTTGTTTCTTTCAATATTGTGTCGGTTATCGAGGATGTTGCTATATATTTAGCGTATGTTAGATTAGTCATATAGCTATATACAGTCAAAAATAGTCATAATGATACATTATGACTATTTTCGACTAAAAAAAAGATTTCTCACTAACCTGACCAGAAATTCAAACAATTATAACACATTTATAATCATAGCAAATATGGCAAATCTCTATATACAGTCGAAAATAGTCATAATGTATCATTATTACTTATTTCGACTGTATTGATAATCATATATTGTTTTATGACTAATCTAGAGTGTCATATGTTTCTGTTTCTTGTTTGACTGTCTAGATGAGACATAAACCTAGATATGACAATAAAAACACACTCTAGATAGAAACATATGAGTAATATAAATCACTCAATGGACGAAATAAATTAGAGAGACTCTTGATAATCTAACAGGCATAAGATGAAGAGTCAAACAAGCAAACAAACGCGATTCATAGAGAAACAAATGACAATCCAACGCACTCTGGATAGAAATAGTAACATATGATAGTAAAACAGTAAACTAATCCACAGTGCGTTGGATTGTCACTTGTTTCTCTATGACCATCCAAAGTTTACTGTTACCACATATATCCTGAGTGCGTTGGAATATCATTTGTTTCTCTATGATCATCTAAAGATTACTACTTGCCTATTTATTAAAAAAAAAATACCTAAAAGAAAAACAATTTTTAATCATAATTTTCATCTAACAAACGCAAACCAATAATTGCATTGCCTCGTCGCAAAAACAATCAGTTTTGTCACGAACGCTGGGCGGGGGGGCTGGTGAAGCTGGTGGGGGAGGGCGGCGGTTCCTGTATTTTAATAATATTCGTGCTCGCGGGTAATTTTCGAGTGGTTTCAAATGATCATCGCGCGGAATAATTTGCAGCGGCCGCGCCGTAATTTTCGGTTCGGTTTTACACGAGTTTCCCGGATGGAAATCGCCGCCTTCCACGCCCGCCAGCACGGTGGGGGTCGGTAATAACACTTAATGCGAGCGGCGGCGGCAGACAATCACCAGAAAACTCATAGAAAACACATCAATATAACTTTCATTCCATTAAATTTCGAATCATATTCACACAACAGATGAAACAGAACAGGTTTAAGCATCTTTATGTAGCTGTTACTACTAAAGTAACGTAATTACTTGATTTTTGACTTCAAAATCTTATAGTCCTGCTAGTTTTACTACGGAAATTTGCAGTCATCATTTGTATTCAATTGTTTTAAACCTAGTAGGGATGATTTTAAGGAAGCAAGCTTCATATAATTATCATTAAGCAACTTTATATAGCTATTATTACTAAAGTAATGAAATTATTTGATTTTCGACCTAAAAATCTGATAGCCCTACTAATTTTACTATGGGAACTTGTAGTCGTTAGTTTTATTCAGGTAATTCAAACCGTGTAGGGTTGATTTTAATCAAGTATCAATGTATACAATTATCATTAAGCAACTTTATATAGCTACTACTACTAAAGTAAAGAAATCATATGATTTTTGACTACAAAATCTGATAGCGCTACTAATTTTGCTAAAGAAACTTGAAGTCATCATTTTTATTGAATTGTTTTAAATCGTCTAGAGATGATTTTAATGAAGTATCCTTCATACAACTATCATTATGCAAATGTATATAGCTATTACTACTAAAGTAACGAAATTATATGATTTTTAATTTTAATAACTGATAGCCTTGCTAATTTTGCTACGAAAATTTACAAACGTCATTTTTAATTCAATTGTTTTACATCCCATAGGGAAGATTCTAGATTCGTACAGGCTTTGTGATTAATTTAACTTAAATTTTATTTCAAATATTAACACTTCGTACAATTAAAAAAAAAAGACATGAAGCTAACAAAAAAACTACCCTCCACCCCTCACATTGTGAAATTTAATTAGACCCGCTGCGATTTTTCGAGAGTGTTTGTTCATCGTCATCGTCAATTTTTTTTTTTTCATTCGTTTGGAAATTCATAGGGCGCTCGGGCTAATAAGTTGGGCACACATAATGAAAAGTATTTAATAATAATCGGACCGGGGCTGCTACATAGAAAAAAAAACTCCCCCTATATCGCCGAGGGTCGGCTCGGCGCTCCGTTTTGTAACGCGATCGATGTAAGCGCGGCAACAAAAAAAAAACGAAACGCTGCACGCGGCTGGGAAAAATGCAAATTAATGAGGGATCACGATGACCGGGCGCAAATTGCGAGTGGCACAAAAAATTTAATCGAGTTTTCATTGAGTGTTATGAAAAAACAAATGGTTTATTGATGTGAAGCTTTTTTCATAGGGGAGTTGATTTAAAAATCACTTAAAGCTATGTAATATCAGCAACATAAAACATAGATAAGAATGTTTTATGTAAAAGACGTCCATTATCAAATATTTGACTTTATGTAGCTATAATTTGAAAAGTAGCATACATATGGAAATATACATAACACATTCTGTTTCTTCATTCAATTTTGAGTTGGAAACCGATAAGTTTCTTCAAATATCTTCAGTATTCTGGAAAATACAGAAAGGTTCTCACGGTGAGAACGGTAAAAATAAAATGCTTAACTAAACTAGCTATATCTTGAAAACTAGCGAATATATTAAACTTTTAATGGAAAATTAAGATTTTTCATTCAATTTGACATCAGAAAAGTGTATCCGTCTTCAAATATCTTCAGAATCTTGTAAGATATATAAGATTTTTCTAATATGAAATTGTTAGTTATATAACATATGACTTTATGTTGCTATAATTTGAAAACTAGCATACCTAAGGGAATATACATACAAATTTTGTTTCTTGATTCAATTTTACTTTAGAAATCGATAAGTATCTTCAAATATCTTCACTATTCTGGAAAATATAGAACTGTTTTCATGGTAAGAATGGTTACAGATCAAATGTTTGACTAATACAGCTATAAACTGAAAACTAGTGTCCATTTTAAATTTCTAATGAAAAATTCAGGTTTTTTATTCAATTTGACTTCAGAAAAACGCATCTGTCTTCAAATATATTCAGAAACCTAAAAGATATATAAGGTTTTCCTTATATCAAATTGTTTGTTAAACAAACTTTGACTTTATGTTGATATCATTTGAAAACTAGCATACATATAACAATTTTCATAACAAATTCTGTTTCTGCATTCAATTTTACTTTAGAAATGGATAAGTATCTTCAAATATCTTCACTATTTTGGAAAATACAGAACGGTTTTCACGGTGAGAATGGTTACAGATCAATCATGTTTGACTAATACAGCTATAAACTGAAAACTAGTGACCATATTAAATTTCTAATGAAAAATCAGGTTTTTTATTCAATTTGACTTCAGAAAAATGTATCTGTCTTGAAATATATTCAGAAACTTAAAAGATATATAAGGTTTTCTTTATATCAAATTGTTTGTTAATCAAAATTTGACTTTATGTTGATATCATTTGAAAACTAGCATGCCTATAACAATTTTCATAAAAAATTCTGTTTGTTCATTCAATTTTACTTTAGAAATCGATAAGTGTCTTCAAATATCTTCACTATTCTGGAAAATATAGAACGGTTTTTAAGGTGAGAATGGTTACAGATCAAATGTTTGACTAATACAGCTATAAACTAAAAACTAGTGTCCATTTTAAATTTCTAATGAATAATTCAGGTTATTTATTCAATTTGACTTCAGAAAAATGTATCTGTCTTCAAATATATTCAAAAACTTAAAAGATATATAAGGTTTTCCTTATATCAAATTGTTAAACAAAATTTGACTTTATGTTGATATCATATGAAAACTAGCATACCTATAACAATTTTCGTAACAAATTCTGTTTCTGCATTCAATTTTACTTTAGATATCGATAAGTATCTTCAAATATCTTCACTATTTTGGAAAATATAGAACGGTTCACGGTGAGAATGGTTACAGACCAAATGTTTGACTAATACAGCTATAAACTAAAAACTAGTGACCATATTAAATTTCTAATGAAAAATTCAGGTTTTTTATTCAATTTGACTTCAGAAAAATGTATCTGTCTTCAAATATATTCAGAAACTTAAAATATATATAAGGTTTTCCTTATATCAAATTGTTTGTTAAACAAAATTTGACTTTATGTTGATATCATTTGAAAACTAGCATACCTATAACAATTTTCATAACAAATTCCGTTTCTTCATTCAATTTTACTTTAGAAATCTAGAAGTATCTTCTAATATCTTCACTATTTTGGACAATATAGAACGGTTTTCACGGTGAGAATGGTTACAGATCAAATGTTTGACTAATACAGCTGTAAACTAAAAACTAGTGATCATATTAAATTTCTAATGAAAAATTCAGGTTTTTTATTCAATTTGACTTCAGAAAAATGTATCTGTCTTCAAATATATTCAGAAACTTAAAATATATATAAGGTTTTCCTTATATCAAATTGTTTGTTAAACAAAATTTGACTTTATGTTGATAGCATTTGAAAACTAGCATGCCTATAACAATTTTCATAAAAATTTCTGTTTGTTCATTCAATTTTACTTTAGAAATCGATAAGTATCTTCAAATATCTTCACTATTCCGAAAAATATAGAACAGTTTTCACGGTGAGAATGGTTACAGATCAAATGTTTGACTAATACAGCTATAAACTAAAAACTAGTGTCCATTTTAAATTTCTAATGAAAAATTCAGGTTATTTATTCAATTTGACTTCAGCAAAATGTATCTGTCTTCAAATATATTCAAAAACTTAAAAGATATATAAGGTTTTCCTTATATCAAATTGTTAGTTAAACAAAATTTGAATTTATGTTGATATCATTTGAAAACTAGCATACATATAACAATTTTCATAACAAATTCTGTTTCTGCATTCAATTTTACTTTAGAAATCGATTAGTATCTTCAAATATGCTTACTATTCTGAAAAATATAAAACGGTTTTCACGGTGAGATTGGTTACAGATCAAATGTCTGACTAATACAGCTATAAACTGAAAACTAGTGACCATTTTAAATTTCTAATGGAAAATTCAGGTTTTTTTATTCAATTTGAGTTCAGAAAAATGTATGTCTTCAAAAATCTTCAGTATCTTGAAAGATATATAAGGTTTTTCTAATATGAAATTCTTAGTTATACTAAATTTGACTTTATGTTGTTATAATTTGAAAACTAGCATACCTATAAAAATGTCCATAGCAAATTCGGTTTCTACATTGAATTTTGCTTTGGAAATCAGTGAAAATCACTCTTAACGCCGTCAATTCCGTCGAGCAAATCGATAAATAAAAGTTGAAGGAATTCGCTCGATTTCGCAACCGATTATTAATCGCGCAACGATTTGCAGCCGGACGCGGCTGTGGGGGACAGTGGGGGGCCTTTCCCCCCTTCAGCAGGCTGACCTAAAAATCCGAAATAAAAACCGCCATGGTCGCACTTAAAAATACGGCTTTGTGTGTTTGGCGAGAGAGTGCTAATTTCGGACGCACGGGATTATCCCGACAGCCTTGCATAAAAGGAAAGAAACAAAAACAGACTAAAAATGGCTACTTGAGTAGTAGTCAAACAATTGAATAATCTAACTTAATTTTAAGGACTCAAACAAATGAATGGTTTTTTTATTAATTAAATTTAATGATATGACTTCTACCGCAAGCAGATTTCTGTTGTTATTATCGTAATAATAATAATTTTAAATTTTCTAACTAGTAAGTAAGAAATTTTAAAATTATTATTATTACGATAATAACAAAAGAAATCTCAAAATCGCTACTAAATTAATGAGGTAAACAACTATATAATCTACCTCTATATTTTTTAATCAGAACATATTGATATAGTAACAATTGAATAATCTAACTATAATTTATAATAGGAATTTCAAACTATTTTAAAAAAATCTCAATTATTTATAGAGTACGTAAAATTGATTGTGAGCATACATCTCAATTTTAGTCAACATTCAAATATAAAATTTTATTGCTTTTAACGCAGATTTTCGTGATCTACAGAAAATCCTTATTTAATAATTTTAAAAAAAACTCAATTATTTTTCAAATGACTTATTTATTGTGGATTATCTAAGTTAGATAATTCAATTGTTTCTATGATTACTTTAGTAGCCATTCGAAGTTTTGTTTTGTTTTTATAAAAAATCCCCATTGTCAGAGCCATCTTATGATTTTATATTAGTGCACTATTCAAGTTTCTACGATTACTCTAGTAGCCATTTTGAGTTTTGTTTTGTTTTTATGGAAATTCCCATTTTTTTAAAGCCAGCTTATGATTATTTGTGGAAAATATCTGTTCCCTGGCTTATTTTTGTGTGGTATTAAACTTATTCAGCACAAATAATAATAAAAATAAATTGTACTGTAATATACGTATGTTTTAAAGCTTGTGGAACATTTTGGAGTGTTTCAATCAAGCAATTCATATCAATTTTGTATCCTAGCGTTTTGATTAATAAATCGGGTCGCCGTGGACGCGCGTCTCGGTCATTACAATATTATCAGTGCGTGCTGATTGTATGAGTGTGCATGTGTGTGCGTATAATTTTTCCCGTCCAATATGCGATATTATTGTACCCTTGAAGTTTTATTTTCTATCCCCACTTTAAAAATGTCTTTATTCAGGGTTCCTCTGTGCGGCAAGGCCGTGAATGCAATCCACAAATGCATTTACTATGGGCCGCATAAAGTGCATGTGCATCTGAGGAACATGTGCGTTCCGCGCCGCGCGTAAAAATATACACCCGTCGCGCGAATTTTTTTTTGCGAATTAGTTAATCCGTTTTTAAAAAATCTGGAGGGCTGTGAGTGGGAGATAAACAAAAAAAACGAGTGACAGGTGATTGTTTTGGTGTGTGCGGGGCCTGCTTTGATAAAACGGTTTGTTGATTCCGGAAGGAAGTGAGTACGCGATGGAGGCCGAGGCCAATGCGGTTTGTAATTTTTAATTTTTGAACAATTAATGGTGTGTGTATATATCTGTCTGTGCGAGTACGGGTGGGGAGATGTCTTTGCTGAATCACCACATGAGAATATATCAAATTTAATCAATCGCATTAGAGTTGATAAAATAAAATTATTCTATAATCTGATTAAAAAAACTATTTATTATATTTAGTTATAAATAGAATATGGTTTTTGCATTTAATATGATTACACAAAACGCAATTTGTGTATTTTTCTAGAAAATAATTACGGGATTTCACCGCGAAAATAATTTTATTAAAAAAAACTGACTTTAAGTAGCTCTAACTTTAAAAATAGTTTAGCGATTAAATTCTAAAAAGAAAATTTAGTTTCTGTGATTATTTTTATTCAAGAAAATATCATTTATCATGATATATCATCATTTTCTTAAAAAATATGCAAGAATTTTCACCGCAGTAAATATTTTTCGGTTAAAACTCTGCTTTCATGTCGCTATAACTAGAAAAGCTCAAACAATATTGTACTCAAAATAGTAAATTTCTTTCCTGCATTTAATTTTATTCAGGAAAACGCGATTTATCTTGAAATATCTTGACTTTTTTTGAAAATATATAAGGATTTCCATCGCGCGGTATGGTTTATAGCTAAACACTAGCTTTCATGTTGCTATAACTCGAAAAATTTAAGAAATATTTTACTTAAAATAGAAAATTCTGTTTCCGCATTTAATTTTATTCAAGAAAACGTGATTTATCTTCACGTTACTAGAAAATATGTAATAATTTTCACCGCGTGGTATGGTTTATGGCTAAACACTATCTTTATGTTGCTATAACTCGAAAAATGCGTGAGATATTAAATTTAAAATCAAAAATTTCGCTTCCGCAATGAATTTAGTTAGAGAAAACGGTATTTGTGTTTATATATCTTAATTTTTTTGGAAAATATACAAGAGTTTTCACCGCGAAAATAATTTGAATTCAAAAAAACTGACTTTAAGTAGCTCTAACTTTAAAAATAATTTATGTATTAAATTATAAATAGTAAATTTAGTTTGTGCGTTTAGTTTTCTTCAAGAAAATATCATTTCTTTTGATATATCATCACTTTTCTTGAAAATATCCAAGAATTTTCACCATCCAAATGTTTTATGTGGTATGGTTTATCGCTAAACACTAGCTTATGTTGCTATAACTCGAAAAATGCGTGAGATATTAAATTTAAAATGAAAAATTTCGTTTCCGCAATGAATTTAGTTAGAGAAAACGACATTTGTGTTTATATATCTTAATTTTTTTGGAAAATATACAAGAGTTTTCACCGCGAAAATAATTTGAATTAAAAAAAAATGATTTTAAGTAGCTCTAACTTTAAAAATAGTTTAGGTATTAAATTATAAATAGTAAATTTAGTTTGTGCGTTTAGTTTTCTTCAAGAAAATATCATTTATTTTGATATATCATCACTTTTCTTGAAAATATCCAAGAATTTTCACCATCCAAATGTTTTATAGTTAAAACAGTATTTTCATCTTGCTATAACTCGATAAATTCAAGAAATATTATACTCAAAATGGAAAATTCGGTTTCCCCATTTAATTTAATTGAAGAAAATGTGATTTATCTTGAAATATATTCACTTTTCTAGAAAATTTACAAGTATTTCCATCGAGTGGTATGGTTTATAGCTAAACACTAGCTTTCATGCCGCTATAACTCGAAAAATTTAAGAAATATTTTACTTAAAATAGAAAATTCTGTTTTCGCATTTAATTTTATTCAAGAAAACGGGATTTATCTTAAAATATCTTTACGTTTCTAGAAAATATGTAATAATTTTCACCGCGGTGTATGGTTTATAGCTAAACACTAGCTTTATGTTGCTATAACTCCAAAAATGCGTGAGATATTAAATTTAAAATGAAAAATTTCGCTTCAGTAATTAATTCAGTTAGAGAAAACGGTATTTGTGTTTATATATCTTAATTTTTTTGGAAAATATACAAAGGTATTCACCCCGAAAATAATTTGAATTCAAAAAAACTGACTTTAAGTAGCTCTAACTTTAAAAATAGTTTAGGTATTAAATTATAAATAGTAAATTTAGTTTGTGCGTTTAGTTTTCTTCAATAAAATATCATTTATTTTGATATATCATCACTTTTCTTGAAAATATCCAAGAATTTTCACCATCCAAATGTTTTATAGTTAAAACAGTGTTTTCATCTTGCTATAACTCGATAAATTCAAGAAATATTCTACTCAAAATTGAAAATTCGGTTTCCCCATTTAATTTAATTCAAGAAAACGTGATTTATCTTGAAATATCTTTACTTTTCTAGAAAATATACAAGGATTTCCATCGCGCGGTATGGTTTATAACTAAACTCTAGCTTTCATGTTGCTATAACTCGAAAAATTTAAGAAATATTTTACTTAGAATAGAAAATTCGGTTTCTCCATTTAATTTAATTCAAGAAAACGTGATTTATCTGGAAATATCTTTAGTTCTCTAGAAGATATGCAAGGATTTCCATCGCGTGGTATGGTTTATAGCTCAACACTAGCACTCATGTTGCTATAACTCGAAAAATTTAAGAAATATTTTACTTAAAATACAAAATTCTCTTTCCGCAATTAATTTTATTCAAAATAACATGATTTAGCTTGAAATATTTTCAGTTTTCTAGATAATATGCAAGGATTTCCACCGGATGGTATGGTTTATAGCTAAACAATAGATTTCATGTTGCTATAACTAGAAAATTACAAGAAATATTATACTCAAAATATAAAATTCGGTTTCCGCATTTAATTTTATTAAAGAAAAGGAGATTTATCATGAAAACGTTCCACTCATAGAAAATATTTAAGGATTCTCCCTGAGCAAAATAGTTTAATTTATAAAACTGTCTATAACTCGAATATTACAAGAAATAATAAACTCAAAACAGAAAATTTAATTTAATTCTAGAAAACTGAATATATCCAGAAATATCATCAGTAGTTTCTAGAAAGTATGCCTTTTCTGTGGCAAATTCTTTCATCGTCCTGTGTTTTCGTTTTTTCTTCTTCTCGCTTTCGTTCGCGTCTGCTTTTAAAAATAACAAGTCCCCGAAACGGGCTACGCGCGTTGTTGCGCCAGGTCGGGGACGGCTATCGCTCGCCAGGCTTTTAACGACCGGCCCGCACTTTTTTTTTCACCACCGCCGTTTATTTTTCGCCGGGCCCCGCGCGTTGCGGCAGGTCGGGGCTCCGGCGAGGCCGCAAAAAAAAAGTGAACGCCCGATGACGATTAGGCGTCGTTTGCTCACTATCGCTGGCAATTGTTTCAGTTAAATCAGTTCTTTTTTATGCAGCGATACAAATATCTGGATTTAAACATATTTTGGAATTGAATCAAACAGATTTGTATTGCTTTTATTAGTTGCTCATAGTTTACAAGCTTGTCATTGCTTTTAATTGCTTTGAAAAGCTTTTCACAGTTTCTAATTGCGGCGAAGAGTGGTTAGATGTGCTTAACATCTTTAAAGTCTTATAAAAGCTGGTACAACACTGAAAAAGTTATTGAAGAGAATTTGAACCTGATTAAACGATATTTACGATTTTTACTTTAATTATATATTGCAACCAGTTTCGGCTAAGGTCTACCCCTTTCATTTCGAGTGCTTGGTCGAAATGGCTAAGCTCTACCCCTTTCATTTCGAAAGTTCGCTTAGTCGAAATTAGTTATAAAGTGTAACTAAAGTATGAAAAAAATCAAGAGAAAAGTTTGTTCTATTTATACTTAAAAAATATTATCACAAAGAAGATGTCTAAACAATTCAATATCTTAAATGATTTTTCTGTTGCTTTGTACAGGTTTAAATTGCTGAAAAAATCTCACAAAAACTACTCACATATAGATATGAAATCAAAATTTGTGTAGAAGTAGACTAATTAAAAAAAATTCCATTGATAAACTCTTTTTGTTGTCGTTTTTTTTTAGTTAGGTGTGAGTCGCGTACAACAAACATTTTATTTAATCTCAATCATTTTTTTTTCCTTTGTGTGCCACATAAATAAGCATTGTTGCGATTGATAAGGCTCGCCGGGGGCAATATTCTTTCGTTATGTAAAGTCACCAACGAGTGTCGCGTTGCGTACGGTCGGGGCTCGCTAGTGTTTGCGCAGCGATAAAAATACATTTCTTTATTAAGAACGCGGCTTGGTAATAACGAGATGGAAAAAAGGAAGGCGACGAGATAAGAGCGGCGCTCTCCGAGAGTGAGATCACTAACCTACCGCAAATAACTCGCCAGTTAAAAGTACAGTCCTCCAAAAAAAATCATTAATTTAAAAGTAAACAAACAACAGACGGTGTTGCGGATTTTCGGGGCTGAGGCGAGTTGTAAATTGTGTGTGGAGGACGTGGACAAACCGGAGGAGTTGCAATAACCTGTTGTTACTGTATGTGTGTGTGTGTATGTGTTTGAGAGTTTACCTGTATGTGTGTGTGTTTGAGTGGATGTGGTACAGGTCAACTTTACATACGCTTCCATATAAAACGCGCGAACAACGCAGGTCGCAATAAATACATCATGGTCGGTCGCTTTCCAGCCGTAGCTTTTTCCACGACAACAAAAAAACTGCACTGGCATTGAAAAAAACAACTCGTCATTAATATCGTAAAATAATTAAAATCTTGATTCGTAACAAAAACAACTCGTTACTGATATTCTAAAAGAAATATTCTTCTTTATTTGTTAATGAAAAATTTCTTAGAATTATTCTATATACATTCTATCCCATCACAAATAACCTTTCACAGTTTTCAGAGGGTTTCTGTTAAGTTAAGGTAAATACCGGGTGATTTAACTCCTCTGAGCTTCTCCCTTGACCGATGGAGGACTGATAGCCCTATACAGATAGAAGCTTTTTTAATTTAATTTCACCTAGCTCAGAGGACGATTGGTTAGAGACGTCGTTCGTCTCGTACTGGCCATTGGGAAGAACCCCATCGGGGCTAAGTTTTATTATGAGATTAAGGGTTAATACTGGCTGATTAAACTCCTCTGAGCTTCTGCATTGAAGGGCGCAAAAGCTTCACGACTGATATCCCTATAAAGATCTAATTTTTTTTAAATTTTTAATTCTAATTTTAAGCCTATCCAAAAATACATATAAATGATGACTTACAAGTCCAAAACTAAAACTTTTCAACCTTATAACTAAACAACATTCTTTTCAATGCAGACGATTTTTATAGAAGTTTTTTTTAAATATTTTTTGTTTAATTTCGAAGGTTATTAGCACCTGCATTTGTTATACCTCTACAAACCTGTAACATACACAATCCTCAATAATTTTATTATTTTTTTTATCATCATACAGGGGTCGGTAAACTTTTATCGCGTACACATTTATCACTCGGGCGGCAAAATAAAAAATAGCGAGCGCGCGCGCGTGAAATTGTCATTTAAGCGCAATGAAACTATTTCAGTCGGCGGGCGGCGGCGGGGGGGTGGCGTCGGTGCTGTTTCAATTAGACCGGCGATAAACCGCGCGGCCCGGACAATGGGTTCAATGTTATGAATATCAAATAATTCGCGACCCCGCCCGTTTGCGGTTTTATACCGCGCGCTCAATATTATTTTCGTTATTTACTGCAAGGGGGGGCGGCGGCGGGATGGCAATTACCGCCGGCACCCGTGTTTGTTGTTATTGTTGTTATTATAATTGATTGTGACGCGCAATTGTATCCCTTATTTGCGCGTGCAAATAACGCAGTGGGCTCTGAAACAAAAGTTACAATTATTAAAATGCATTTATGTAATTCAAATTGATATAACTTACTCAGTTATGGTGCTAACTTGTATAAATATAAATATCAATAATTATTGATGATGAATGTAGAATTGTTGATGTAAATGTATATAAATCTATGTTTTCATAATTCATAGTTATATATCGGTTCAAACAAGCTTGAAAGACAAATCGACAGCTAGTAATAAAACTGCTACAATTTCCATAGTATTTCTTTGATTTTTATGAAAATTTTAGAAGATATTAAAGAGATATGTGGAATTACGTATAAAATCTTTCAAAACAATAGCATCTCACATTTGGAAAATGTGATGGTTTAAAATACCTGGAAGCTGTTTATATTATCCGACACAAGTTTAATTATTTCATATCCTCAAAAATCACCATAACTTCGATAGTTATGCTCAAAAATTATTCAAAATATCAATAATTGTTGCTGATGAATGTAGAATTGTTGATGTAAATGTGAATTAATTTATATTTGCAGAATTCATAGTTATCGCGGTTCAAACAAGCTTGAAAGACAAATCGACAGCTAGTAATAAAACTGCTACAATTTCCATAGTTTTTCTATGATTTGTATGAAAATTTTAGAAGATATTAAAGAGATATGTGGAATTACGTATAAAAACTTTCAAAATAATAGCATCTCACATTCGGAAAATGTGACATTTTAAAATACCTAGAAGCGTTCTATATTATCCGACACAAGTTTAATTATTCCGTATCCTTAAAAATCACCTTAACTTTGTCAGTTATGCCCAAAAATTATTAAAAATATTAATAATTGTTGCTGATGAATGTAGAATTGTTGATGTAAATGTAAATTAATTTATGTTTGCAGAATTCATAGTTATAGCGGTTCAAACAAGCTTGAAAGACAAATGGACAGCTAGTAATAAAACTGCTACAATTTCCATAGTTTTTCTTTGATTTTTATGAAAATTTTAGAAGATATCAACGAGATATGTGGAATTACCTATAAAAACTTTCAAAACTATAGCATCTCACATTTGAAAAATGTGACGTTTTAAAATACCTCGAAGCGGTTTATATTATCCGACACAAGTTTAAATATTCCGTATCCTCAAAAATCACCATAACTTTGTCAATTATACCCAAAAATTATTCAAAATATCAATAATTGTTGCTGATGAATGTAGAATTGTTGATGTAAATGAGAATTAATTTATGTTTGCAGAATTCATAGTTATCGCGGTTCAAACAAGCATGAAAGGTAAATCGGAAGCTTGTAACAAAACTGCCACAATTTCCATAGTTTTTTCTAGATTTTTATGAAATTTTTATAAGATATTAAATAGATATGTAGAATCATGCATAGAAACTTTCAATACTATAACATCTCATATTTGGAAAATGTGATGTTATAAAAATATCTGAAATCTGTCACAAGTTTAATTGTTCTATATCTTCTAATATCGCTATAACTCAGTTTGCTATGCTCAATGATTGTACAAAATTTCCACAATTGTTTCTAATTAATATAGAATTGTTGATGTAAATGTACAAAACTCTACGTTTTTAGAATTCATAGTAAAATCGGTTCAAACAAGATTGAAGGGCTTAATCGGTGGGTAGTAACAAAACTGTTGCAATTTCCATAGTTTTTCCTTGATTTTTATGAACATTTTAGAAAACATTTAAAAGATATGTGGAATCGCGCATGAAAACTTTCAAAACTATAACATCTCACATTTTGAAAATGTGACGTTTGTAATTATCTCTAAGTATTTTAAATAATCATTTAAAAATCCTACAAACAAAAAGTCACATCGTTTGATATTAGTCCCAGTTTTCATTCGATATTTCGAAAAATACGTTGCTCAGGTATCATTTTGTATTATTTTCTGAAAATAGATTAATGAGGCTATCCAAAAATGTATAGCATTCAATTGAATCTCATATGTTATTTGTTTTACAGTTCACTCAAAATTCCTGAAAAAAAGTGTCTTTCGGTTGATATTATAGTCGCAGTTTTTATTCGATATCTCGAAAAATACCTTGCTCAGGGATCATTTTGCATTATTTTCCGAAAATAGATTAATGAGGGCATCCAAAAATGTATTGCACTCAATTGAAACTCATATGTTATTTGTTTTACAGTTCACTCAAAATTCCTGAAAAAAGTGTCTTTCGGTTGATATTATAGTCGCAGTTTTTATTCGATATCTCGAAAAATACCTTGCTGAGGTATAATTTTGCATTATTTTCTGAAAATAGATAAATGAGGCTATTCAAAAATGTATAGCACTCAATTGAATCTCATATGTTACTTGTTTTACAGTTCACTCAAAATTCCTGAAAAACGTGTCTTTCTGTTCATATTATAGTCGCAGTTTTTATTCGATATCTCGAAAAATACCTTGCTCAGGTACCATTTTGCATTATTTTCTGAAAATAGATTAATGAGGCTATCGAAAAATGTATAGCACTCAATTAAGTCTCCTATGTTACTTGTTTTACAGTTCACTCAAAATTCCTGAAAAAAGTGTCTTTCGGTGGATATTATAGTCGCAGTTTTTATTCGATATCTCGAAAAATACCTTGCTCAGGGATCATTTTGCATTATTTTCCGAAAATAGATTAATGAGGGCATCCATAAATGTATTGCACTCAATTGAAACTCATATGTTATTTGTTTTACAGTTCACTCAAAATTCCTGAAAAAAGTGTCTTTCGGTTGATATTATAGTCGCAGTTTTTATTCGATATCTCGAAAAATACCTTGCTCAGGGATCATTTTGCATTATTTTCTGAAAATAGATTAATGAGGGTATCCAAAAATGTATAGCATTCAATTGAATCTCATATGTTATTTGTTTTACGAGTCACTCAAAATTCCTGAACAAAATGTCTTTCGGTTGATATTATAATCCCAGTTTTTATTCGATATCTCGAAAAATACCTTGCTCAGGTATCATTTTGCATTATTTTCTGAAAATAGATAAATGAGGCTATCCGAAAATGTATAGCTTTCAATTGTACCCCGTGTGTAACTCATTTTACAGGTCATTGAATAATGATGGATATTGGATATTGTGTCGGTTTGATTCATCGATAACTCTGAAACTTATTACAGAAATGCCAGAAAATCGCGATGGTTGTAATAGGGGAGCCTGAGTTCGAAGGATATGCCTGATAGAGGATAAAGATAGAGGTTTTTTTATATTGTGCCATGGCACCACAATTCGCATTCATGAATGTTACTCATTTTCTTTGGAAATAAAGAATCTATCTATCTATAAAAGCAACTAGCGACCGCAATTCTCCCATTTATTACACCAAAACCATCTCCCTTTCGCATATTTTTTTCATTCACCCATTCCAGCCTCGCCCTATTTTGCAACCTCCAACTCACTTTTTTTCGGTTGTTGTTGAACACTCGCGGCGGGCTATCATTAAAATTATTGAGCCTGGGCAATAAATAGCGAATTTATAGCCTGCGCCGTCGGGTTTTCGATAGGCCGAGCCCCCCCCCCCCCTCGGAAAAATCCGCGATTTATGGCGCTTAATTAACATGCCGATTTTCTTATCGGGCGGCCGCCCCGCGGGGGGTTGCGAAACGCGCGCGCGGGGAATCCGAAAGGTCGCGCGTGGGCGGCCGCTCGCGGTTTCAATGAAACAACAGCAAAAATTGCGGCCGCAATCGGATGAAAACCGATTTTTTTTGTAAGAGAAATTAATGCTGCATCTGAATATTTGAGTTTTATTATCATGGGCTTACAGGTTTTGAAACTACAGATGTCTAAAGTCAGTTGTAACATTAAGTTTTTTTCCCTTCTATATTGACGTTTCTTTGCAACACAGTGAAATCACATTATTTCAGAAGTAACAATTGAAAGCTGGTATTTTTTAAGTTCGCTTATAAATTAGTTTTCAACTTATTTTGAAGAACGGTTACGACATTTGTTGTAGGATGCTAGGATGGGGTTTCCCGTAGTTTAAAAAAAATTGAAGATTAAAGCTGTTTTTTTAATAAATAATATATATGTTTTGGATGGAATTAAAGAGTTTTGAATAATTGGAATTGATTAATTTGTATTTAAAATGAAGTAAATGATAAAATATGTAATTTGTATACCGAATATTTTCATAAATTAGTCTTTAATGAGACTTGCCAGGTGATAGAGTGATACAGGCTTGTAAATTTAACAGTAATGTGCTGTGAATTACTTGATTGACTTGATTGGGGTCATTTAAAACGCTCTTAGAGCATAGTAAATTCGCGTTTCGCTCACTTTTTCCCTTCATCTAATGAAAACGGCCGCTTAAAATTCCTGTCGCGGCGCTAATAAAATCCCGGCCGGCCGTAAAAAGCGCCATTAAAATAGTTCGAAAACTATTTAACGTGCGTTTCTTTCTTGCTCGCTCGCCGAGAGACCGGGGAAATTTATATCGCCAATAAGGGCTCTCGGGGACGAAAAAAAACCCACAACACTTGTTATACGCGCGCGCTCGCCGCTCGAACTCTAATTTATTATGTAAACCCGTTTTAATACGACGATTCCGATTCGCGGGATCGACTCCAGCCACAATTAAAACATTCTTAATTTCTTTGCGCCCGATTTATGTCTCTATTTGAGGCGGTTTTTCATGTTTTTCCGCGCGCAGAAAAAGTTGCGCGCTCGGCCATAAAACAAAATGACGCGCTCGCGGCGCGTGACCGATCCGCGAGTCTCGCGCGCTCGTTTTAATAGTTATTAAATTAATTAGCGCCGAATTAAATTGAATCTCCATTTTTTCGCTGCCGGCACCGCCGCGACGATTTCACGGCGTCGCAATTAAATTGTTTTACGAGCGGCACGGATGTTTGCGAGCGCGAGCCGATTTTTCCCTCGCGAACCCGCAAACCCCAAGGCAGGCGGACAATTAAAAGTCGCGCGATACAGTAAATATCAGCGAGTGATCTTGAAAAATCCAGACATTTAAAAATAAATACCGCGGTGTGGCTGTATGCATGTGTATGTGTATGTGTGTGTATATAAAAAGTCAATAAACTGACTCGTGATCCCCGGCATATGGCCTTGCAATAAAATGCGTTTGTGCACTTCGGAACATAAATTATGAATAAAACTTTATAGCACCTTTAAAATCTTTATAAATACATGGGCTAGAGAAGCTTATCCATACACGCCTGTGATTATAAATAAACAAATAAATAAATCCGAATGCCAATTAGCCATTTTAATTGCAGTTGCATATGTAATTTTTTACGACCAACTTTATAGCGGTGTATCTTCAAAAGTTGCAGCTGTATTAAAACACGTATTAGAAATTCGAATTTATCAAACAATTTGCAATGAGAATCCATAATATTGTTCATACTCTTCATAATATACCTGAAATATAATTAAAAAATAAAATTACACTACAATTGAGGGCGTTTAGAGCACTATACCAACAAAAAGACATATACATCACTCTAAAAGCTATATATTTTCCAAACGAGTGAAGATATCTGAGTGTAGTTTTCACCAATTTCTTCTTAAAGAACAAATCTACCTTATGCACAACTTATATTATCTAGATTATCTCTTGTTTTATGATACTGAGGGCGATTAGAGCACTATACCAACAAAAACACATATACATCACTCTAAAACCTATATATTTTCAAAATTATTACAGATATCCAAATACTGGTTTCACAAACATCTTCCTAATAAACAAAACTAGTGTTTGAACTACTATTCATTACTATAGTGTAGCAGGTTTCTTACTTTTAGCACTGATTGCGTTCGAATCACGATTTTTTTTTCTCCCCGCGGTGTGTTTAATACACGAGTAGAAAGCTTTATTAACAATTTTTCCGAACGGGGGGCAATAACAAAAGATAGTCGGGTTGGGCGCGCCCGTGGGTGTTCGCTTATTGAAGACGAGGTCGGCCGACGCTCGCGCATTCTTGCAGCGGGACGCGAGCCTCGACTGC
The DNA here is from genome assembly GCA_963942505.1 of Lordithon lunulatus. NCBI lineage: Eukaryota > Metazoa > Arthropoda > Insecta > Coleoptera > Staphylinidae > Lordithon > Lordithon lunulatus. The sequence continues at coordinate 34,317,429 of OZ012675.1, forward strand.
GAATCAGTTTCGGAGAAAAATGCCTGCAATTACGATAATAATGGGCGGGTTTCCAGGAAATTTAAGGCTGCACCGTCTTCCATAGTAATATCTAATATTATTTTACTTAAAGAAACACTTGGATGAAAAAAAAACTAGAATCTAGAAATATGTATATTTTTATTTATATGTAAGTTTTTCATCCAAGTGTTTTTTTCAGTAAAATAATAGTAGATATTATTATCATCTATTACTGTCAACAACATAAGGTTTTATTTCGGATGTTATTTTGAATAATTAAATCAATTTTCAGCCATTTAAGTTAACAGGTCTCAGAGATATCGAAGTATTAAACCAGCGACACATTTTCAGAATTTTTCAGTGACATCTAAAACTAGTTACACATATGATACAATTGAAAGCTATACATTTTTGGATAGCCGGATTAATCAGTTTTCCAAAAATAATGTAGAATTATTATATTACCTATATATTTCATCGAGATATCGGATGAAAACTGAGTCTATACTATACCAACCAAGGACACATTTTCAGGTTTTTTAGTGACCTGTAAAACTACTCACACATGCGATACAATTGAATGCGATACATTTTTGGATAGCCTGATTCATGTATTTTCAGAAAATAATGAAGAATAATTAGTTTGCAATATATTTTTTCGAGATATCGGATGAAAACTAAGACTATAAATCAGAAGATACAATATATATTTTATATATAATTTATACCAACAAACTTGCGATTTAAATTTTTTTGGATCAAATTAGATTAATTTATCTATATTTTGGTATAAATATTCACGTTCTAGCTACACAATTCTTATAGTTATGCTCTTGTGAGAAAGTAACAAATAAAATATCAACTTACCTTTTACAGTTTTTCAGCGAGCTGTAAAATAAGTTACACATGAGATACAATTGAATGCCTTCCATTTTTTGATAGCCTGATTAATCTATTTTGAGATAAGAAGAATATTAGTGTCAACTGTGTATTTTTTGGAGTTATCGCATGAAAACTAAGACAATGATTTATAACTTATTTAGTCCTTGCGAAATTTATTATGACATCAATTTGAAGACTGAAAAATATCCTTGCCTATGCCGGTTTTTGAAATCTAAATGAAATTTGAATAATTTATACACATTTATTCATAACTATTCACATTCTAGCTACAAAATTCGTATAGTTATCTCATGATTCTCATGAGATAACTATAAGAATTTTGTATTGCTGTATGGCATGTAGTAAACATATTTTAACATCATTTTGAAAGTTAGTTTGCCAAAATATATTTGTTTTCAAAACTTACAATAAAACTACATTAATGTATGTACATTTTATTATAACTATTCACCTTTTAGCTACACGAGTCTTCGAGTTATGTTCAACTGAACAAGTGTATGCACTTTTTCAAACCAAATAAATTCTTTATGTATGTTATATAACAAACTGTCGTTCAGTTTTAAGTATTAAAAAAATATATAAACAAATCCTGATACAGGGTGGACCAAAAAACAGCCCACTACGATTTTTTTTGTTATTTTGGTGACAAGCTTGATTCTTGTACGTGCTTAAGCCGTGTTTGGGAGCGATATGTGCGCGCATTTTTCCGCGCGCGCCGGATGATTAAATTCTATTTTTAAAACGGGCGGCGGCGGCGGCTTGAGCAGCAGCAGGAGCAACAGCAGCAACATTTTCAAACTTGAGATAGGTTATGGCTGGCCGTGCAGTCGGACAGGCGTGCGGTGCGCGTGGAGAAAACGCCGGCCGTGTAACATACACGCGGCCGTCTATAGGTGAACACACTTTGAAAAAGCGAGTCGTTTTAAAAACAAATAAAAATCGCGAGCGAACGAACGAACGAACGAACGCAGGGAGAGCCGCGCGGGGCGAAAAGAGCGCGAGCGCGAACGCTCGGTTCCGCGCAGAGGGCGTTAGCGAAAGATATATTGGACGTGTGGAAATCGTACAAAACCGTACACTCTCTTGTTTATGTGTCTAACCGAACAAGCGCCGTCGCCACAGCCCTCTTAATTTCATCATTGACATCATCTGAACAGTCTAAAACAACTTTATTTACTCAAATTATCACCATAGCAACTTTTAATTATTGATGAACAACTAATCTATCTCAAACTAGATTTAATGAGGAACTCAAATTTTCAAACTGCAATGCAATAACTTGAAGCCTTCAAAAGTTACAGAGGTTTGTAGCTTAAAGTCTACTAAAATGATTTTTGTTGGATATTATCAAATATTTTCCAAAATAATGTTTGAAGGCTAACCAACATACATTAGTTCGACTCAGAATTTAATAAGGAATACAAATCTGAAAACTAGAGCTAATTATTACTGTTGGTTTTAAAGATATGGCGGTTGGAAATGCAAGGACCATAAAAAGTTGGTTCGACAAAAAATAATAATCTGGTTTTATATATAACGCTTAGTTATATCTATAACAACTGTTAAATATTGATGAGCAACTAATCTATGTTAATCTGAATTTAATAAGGAATTCAAATTTTCAAACCGCAGTTGAATAACTTAATGGCTTCAATAGTTACAGTGGTTTGTAGCTTGAAGTCCTTTAAAATGAATTTTGTTGGATGTTATCAAATTTTTTCCAAAATAATTTTTGAATACTAAGTGAAATACATGATTACGACTTTAATAAGGAATTCAAATTTTCAAACCGCAATTAAATAACTTAATAGCTTCAATAGTTACAGTGGTTTGTAGCATGAAGTCCTTTAATATGAATTTTGTTGGAAATTATCAAATATTTTCCAAAATAATTTTTGAAGGCTAACTTAAATACATTAGTTCGACTCAGAATTTAATAAGGAATTCAAATTTGAAAACTAGAATGTATTATAACTGTTAGTTTTATAGATATGGCGGTTGGCAATGCAAGGACAATAAAATGTTGGTGTGACCAAAAATTATAATTTGTTTTATATAAGAACGCTTAGTTATAACTATAACAACTGTTAAATATTGATGTGCAACTAATCCATCTTTATTAGAATTTAATAAGGTATTCAAATTTTTAAACCGCACTTGAATAGCTTAATGGCTTCATTAGTTATAGTAGTTTCAGCTTGAAGTCCTTTAAAATGAATTTTGTTGGATGTTATCAAATTTTTCCCAAAATAATTTTTGAATACTAAGTGAAATACATGATTACGACTTTAATAAGGAATTCAAATTTTCAAACCGCAATTAAATAACTTAATAGCTTCAATACTTACAGTGGTTTGTAGCTTGAAGTCCTTTAAAATGAATTTTGTTGGAAATTATCAAATATTTTCCAAAATAATTTTTGAAGGCTAACTTAAATACATTAGTTCGACTCAGAATTTAATAAGGAATTCAAATTTGAAAACTAGAACTAATTATAACTATTGGTTTTATAGATATGGCGGTTGGAAATGCGAGGACAATAAAAAGTTGGTGTGACAAAAAATTATAATTTGTTTTATATAAGAACGCTTAGTTATAACTATAACAACTGTTAAATATTGATGGGCAACTAATCTATCTTTATCTGAATTAAATAAGTAATTCAAATTTTCAAACCGCAGTTGAATGGCTTCAATTGTTACAGTGGATTGTAGCTTGAAGTCCTCTAAAATGAATTTTGTTGGAAATTATCAAATATTTTCCAAAATAATTTTTGAAGGCTAACTTAAATACGTTAGTTCGACTCAGAATTTAATATGGAATTCTAATTTGAAAACTAGAATTAATTATAACTGTTGGTTTTATAGATATAGCGGTTGGAAATGCAAGGACAATAAAAAGTTGGTGTGACAAAAAAAATTTCTTTTCTAATAAGAACGATTAAATTACTCAAGTTATCGCTATAACAACTGCTAAATATTGATGGGCAACTAATCTATCTTAATCTGAATTTAATAAGGAATTCAAATTTTCAAACCGCAGTTGAATAACTTAATGGCTTCAATTGTTACAGTGGATTGTAGCTTGAAGTCCTCTAAAATGAATTTTGTTGGAAATTATCAAATATTTTCCAATATAATTTTTGAAGGCTAATTTAAATACATCACTGCTACTTAGAATTGAATAAGGAATACAAATTTTAACACTATAACTATTTATATCTGTTGGTTTTATAGTTATGCAAATGCACGGACCATAAAAAGCTGGTGTCAAAAAATTCATTTTGATTTCATATAAGCGGACTTTATTTACTGAATGTATCACCATAACAGCTGTTAATTAGTAATGAACAATAAATCTATCTTAAGTGGAATTTAATGAGGGACTCAATTTTTCAAAACTGCAAAAAAAAACGTAATGGCTTCAATAGTTACTACAGTCTGTACCTTACGGTTCATACAAAAGAATTGTCTTAGTGAAAAAAATAATTATAGACAAAAGTAGTATTAAATCTACTTTCTGAAATCATAATACAATAAGGAATTAATTTTAAAAAGTAGGGTTTATTAAACCTTGTTCTTGTAGAGTTAGAACAGTTTGAAATACATAGTTTTTATTTTTGGCACTACAAATGTGTTGATAACTTTTGATTGAATACTACGAAATTGATAAATGATGACTTTTTATAAAGAAAACTTATTGTAGAATTCTAATAAATTTGTGATCTGTCATCAATCAGGAATTTAGCATGAAATTCCTGATTGATGACAGCCAATTGAAGGTTGCGTTTGTGACATATGTCATTATTTCCACGCCTACTTCTTTTTGCACTTATACACAATATATTTCGGTGAAACTCAACGCTCTCAACTTCTTGAAAACAACAATCGCAGGCCAGCGTCTCGCTCTGGAGGGGCTAAATTTATGACCACTATTTTTGCGCATTCGAACCGAGCGCGCTTCTGCAAAAATAGCGCAAAGGTCGCTGACTTTTCGTTGTAGAAGCTGCGGAAACACCGCGGTTTAAACTATAAACATAAAACATTATAATAAAAATAGAATTTTCTATACAGGGTGTATGTAAAAAAAGAAATACTAACTTTGATTATAGTTGAAAACAAATTATTTGTAATCACATACAAATATTTTGATCAGAGCCTCATACTAAAAGATATGAGAAATTTCTTGTCATATTTTTTTTTATGATGAGGACAGCTGTGTGCACTGCGGCCCTTCACGGATCTATTCTGTCTTGGTATAATTAAAAATCAATTCTAAAACCAAAGATAGCAATTGCACTCCAAAGGATTTTTAACAGAGCGAACTAATAATATAGATTTTAAACTAGTTGCACTTTATATTGTTGTAACTAGTAAGCTAGGTTAGTTACAACATCATAGTATGAAAATTACTATTGCCTGATCAATTCTAGTTGATATTAGTCTAAATGTATATTTACAAAAAATACAACGCACTCCAGATGGAGTTTTATTTAACATTATGTCCAAATATTGTTGATTGCACCTTTGAATGGCTGTAACTATTAGGCTAGTGCAGTTACAATAAAATAGTTTGAAAATTTGAATTGCTTATTAAATTTTTGATGAAATCAGTTTAAGCTACCACAACAAAAAATATTTACAACGCAACCCTGTAGGAATTTAAACGATAGTCATTATCAACTTCTTCCTTTTATACATTCAAGCTGCTGTAACTATCAAGATAGACTAGTTACCATATTAAGGTTTGAAAATTTTAATTCCTTATACATTTCTATATCATATTAGTCTAAATTGATATTCAAAATTTTTAAAATCGCAATCCTGTAGACGTTTTTTAACAGAACGAATTTTATTGTTGTCCAAATATTGTTGATTGCACCTTTGAATGGCTATAACTATCAAGTTAGTATACTTAGAATAAAATAGTTTAAAAATTTTAATTCCTTATTAAATTCTGGATGAAATCAGTTCAAATTACCACTACAAAAAATATTTATAACGCAACCCTGTAGGAATTTAAACGAAACTAATTACCAACTTCTTTCTTTTGTACATTCAAGCTGCTGTAACTATCAAGCTAGACTAGTTACCACATCACGGTTTGAAAATTTTGATTCCTTATATATTTCTAAATGATATTAGTCTAAATTGATAATCAAAATGTTTTAAAACGCAATCCTATGGACGTTTTTTAACTGAGAGAATTTTATTGATGTCCAAATATTGTTGTTTGCACATTTGCATGGCTGTAACTATCAAGTTAGAATAGCTAGAATAAAATAGTTTGAAAATTTGAATTCCTTATTAAATTCTGGATGAAATCAGTTCAAGTTACCACTACAAAAAATATGTATAACGCAACCCTGTAGGAATTTAAACGAAACTAATTATCAACTTCTTTCTTTTGTACATTCAAGCTGCTGTAACTATCAAGCTAGACTAGTTACCATATCACGGTTTAAAAATTTTGATTCCTTATATAATTTTATATGATATTAGTCTAAATTGATATAAAAAATTATTTAAAATGCAATCCTATGGAATTTTTGTAACATAGAGAATTTTATTGATGCCCAAATAATGTTGGTTGCACCTTTGAATGGCTGTGACTATCAAGTTAGTATAGCTAGAATAAAATCGTTTGAAAATTTGAATTCCTTATTAAATTCTGGATTGAAAAAATTCAAGCTACCACTACAAAAAAAAATCATTACAGTTTGAAAATAATATCCATTAATTTAGATGTTTAATATTTTGTTATTCCATTTTCAAATTGCTCTAACAATGAAAGTAGGATAGTTACAGTACACACAGTTATAAATTAATATTTACAATTAAAAAATGTATTAGAAAACAGTAGTATAAATTTCTGTAAAACATATGCAACGCAATTATATTGATTTAATGACAACCAGCTCTAAAATTCACCATTTTTAGTTAGACGGCTATAATTTAAAAACAAATGCAGTTAGAAACTGCCTGTTAGCATTTTCGGATGCTCATTAAGTAGCTAATTAAACACTACTGGTAATTACGTACGAAAAAAAATTATATAACGCTCCCTAGAAGGTTCAACATGTGCCATATGGAAACCCCATACATATCCTCGTTTTTAAAACGGCACAACTATAAAACGGTTGCAATCACAACCGCACGCATTTGTTATTCCGATTCCTTGTTTAATTACAAATCATGGCACACCAAGTTCAATTCTAGAAAATTGTTTTAGCGCACACACAGCGCGATTGTTTGTGCAAGCATCCAACTATTTGCAGTGTTGTTGTTTCGTGCGCTCGTCACTCGATTCGAAAATTGGGATACCTCATTAAATTGATCCGGTGATGATGATGATGATGATGACTGGCGTCATAAACATAGTTTCTAGACTGACTGCGAGCGGTTCGTCACAATTTCGGGGCGCGCGATATGAATTGCATACGCGCTTGCATTTATTCGAGCGCATTTCGCACTTATTATCATACAAATAATTTGACCCAATTAAAGTCGACCGAGTGCAGTTGTGGTGGACTTTGGCGTTCGGGAAAATCGTGTTGAATTGGCTGGTTGAGTAGACAAGTCGCGCGACTGTGTGGCTTATCTTAAATAATAATTTTAATAAGGCTTAATTTTGCGTAAATTAGAGTTAAAATAAAACATTTTAGTATTGATTTTGTATTAATTATTATAAATATGGGGCATATTTAAATTATTCGTTTCAGTTCTTTCGCGGCGATTGAGACGCGCGCATTGCGGGTGCGTGATGTGAGAGTAGAAAAAATGTTTGGTTGTGAAAGCGCGAGCACGTGGACGACGGCGACGCCGCCGGTGTACACGGCGCCCGCCGTCGTCCACCCCTACCCGCCCGCCTACGACCCCGGCCCCAGCACCTCTTCAGCTCAATCGCATCTCTTCCAATTCGCACCATTTCCACCCTTCGACTACCAACACCAGGTACACATCGATCGGGTAGCAGCAGCCCTCACTTTTAATCACCTGCCCCGTTTTAATTCGTCATTATTAAAGTGACGCTTCAGTTTTAATATTCCATTACGCGAATCTCTCTGCCAGAAAATGAGAGAAAATGAAAAATTATAGCCGCGCTGCGAAGGTAAATAGTGCGCGCAATTCGCTTTCGTAAATTAGAAGGGGTCACACAGTTGTTTGTTGTTGTTTTAGCGCGGCCACAGCCACCTGAGATGATGAAATCTATTGAACATTTGAATCAAATTCGTGTGGGTGGCTGTGCTAAAACAAAACAACCACCCCAGCCTACTAATAGTAATCGCAATACATTTTTTAAGTGATCGTTTTAACTAAAAACATGTTTGTAACTGAATGTAGACTGGGGTTGGTGTAATTACGGTTTTGTTTTTGTGTGGGTCAGGCTCCACCTCGCTCGAATCTGTTTCTTTCCGTTGCGCGATTGAAATTAAACAATGTACGAGCACAATGCTCCTGTTGTCCGAAGAACAAAAGGGGTCAAGCCATAAGGTGGCAGCTGGCGGCCGCCCGCCGCCCCCGCGAGGAGGAAACTCGTGCGGGCCATCGATCACCAGCCCCATCTGCCCGACGCGCTTTTTCATTTCGCCTTAAAGCCTTTTTATCGCGCCGCCGTCTGCGTAAATCATCCGCGACCGCTGTGGGGTAGGTGGGGTGGTTTGGCGAGGGACGGTAAAAATTTACGGGACGGGAAATTGCGGAAAAGGGGTACACCGCGAGAGCGAAAGACATTAAGGGTTTTTAATGCTATCTGTTTGCGGGGATACAGGAGCATTATTGCACTTTTTTCTGCAGCTACTATGGAATCAAGTTTTACAAAAAAATATTTGTAATAAAATAATTATTTATTTAGTAATTTGTGAGGATATAATTCATATAAAAGAAAAATTATTTGAATTAAATGTGTTTAAAATCGATTTAAATGAAGTTTTCTTTCCACCATTCGGTAGCATCCTTTTTCAAAGGCTGTAACTATAAAATGCGTCATCCCAGAAGGTTGTAGCTACTAAAAATCATTTCCCTGATTAATTCTACTCCAACACATCTTAGTCTTCCTTTTTGAAAAATATTCACAACGCTCCCTACTGGTTATATTAAATAACATTAACAATTCTTCCATCACCCACATTTTTCAGTATAACTGAAAAACTTGTTTATATACAATAATCATGTTTTATATTTAAAATTCTGTATTAAATTCTTTATCTCAAAATACATTTTTTTTGTAAAAAAAAAAGAAGATAAAACACGAATCACCTTGGTAGTATTTAAATAGTATTAGAGATTATTATTAGAGTATTACTCATAATGAAATCATACACATGTTACTTTTAGAACGGTCATGTTTAAAAAGATGTCTTCTTCAAAACAAGTGAAGATAACAAAGTCTACTATTAATATTTAAATTCATACTTTAAATTCTGTCCCAAAATCTTTTAGTTGCTTCAAAATTATTAATTAGGTGACTGAATTTAAAAAAACTATTCTTGAATTTTTGAATGGTCTTTTGGTTATGTTTGAAAGGCTGTATCTTCTAAACAAGTGAAGCTTTCTAAGCCTGCTTTGTATATTTGAATTCCTTATTCAATCTTGAAACCATATTCAGGCTTTAGAAGATTTAAAATTATAATCTAGTGGTAAAATTTGAAGAAAACTAGTTCTGAATCATATATAGTTGTTTGGTTGTGTTTGAACGACCGTATCTTCAAAACAATTGAAGATATCAAAGCCTACTATCCTTATTAGCATTCTTTATTTAATTTTGAATTAGTAATAATCCTCTAGATCCTATAAAATGGTTACATTGTATCATAAATCTAAGAAAAAACGAGTCCTGAAATGTTTATAATATGTTGGTTATGTTTAATAGGCTGTATCTTCTAAATAAGTGAAACATTCTAAGCCTACTATATATATATTTCAATTCCTTATTAAATTCTGAAGTCATATTAAGATTTTAGAAGTTTCCAAATTATAATTTAGAGGCAAAATTCGAAGAAAACTAGTTCTGTATCATATATAGTTGTTTGTTGGTACTTGAACGATGTTATCTTAAAAACAATTGAAGATATCAAAACCTACTAATGATTTTAATATCATCTATTTAATTTTAAACTAATAATAATTATCTACATGCTTTAAAATTTTTAAATTGTATGACTGAATCAAAGAAAAACGATTCCTGAAATTTGTATGGTCCTTTCGTTATGTTTATAAGGCTGTATCTTCAAAACTAGTGAAGTTTTCTAAGCCTACTATATATATTTGAATTCCTTATTCAATCTTGAAACCATATTGACATTTTAGAAGATTTAAAATTATAATCTAGTGGCAAAATTAGAGCAAAACTAATTCTGAAAGATATATTGTTGGTTGGTTGTGCTTGGACGACTCTATCTTAAAAACAATTGAAGATATAAAAGCCTACTAGTGTTGTTTATATTCTTTATTATTATTTTCTTTTCTAGATGCTTTAAAGTTGTTAAAATGTAAGACTGAATCGAAGAAAAATGAAGGAAAACTAGTTTTAAAATAAATTTAATTGTTTAGCCGTTCTTGAAAGACTGTATCTGCAAAACAATTGAAGTCTTGAAAGCCTATTATGAATATTTGCATTCTCTAATTAATTCTGAAGGCCTAATAAGCTTCTAAATGCTTTAGATTTGTTAATTGTGTGCCTAAATCTAACGAAAAGTAGTTGTGGAACTGTTTATGGTCGTTTGATTATGTTTGGAAGCCTGTATCTCGAAAACAAGTGAATCCATTTAAATTTACTGTGTATATTTAAATATTTTATTGAATTTAAAGCCATATTAAAGTTTCAAAAGTTTTAATTTTTTTTAACTAAGTCGAAAAATTTGATACTATTTTAGAAGCTTTCTTATGTGTTTGAGAAGCTTTATCTCCAAAACAAGTGCAGCTATCAAAGCCTACTATTCATGAGTGAATTCCTATCAAATAATAATGAAGCCCTACCAACATACTAGTTGAGCACAATTGGTCAGCCGTAGCCGCAGTGCAATGGTAATGCTAAAGCAAAACCAGACAGGATAAAAAAACACGCAACTAGTGTGTTATTTTTATCCAGATCCTTCACAAATCTCGTGTTTAGCCACAATATATGAATGACTCACTTTACTTTTATTTATGTTTACATCACATGTTTTAGTTCTTACATAACACCTCTTGACATACCAAAAATTGGTTTGGTTTGATGTTGGCTGATGATGGCGTTCTGTTATTGTAGATCTTCATGCACAAGTCCGCGATGCAGATGCACGCCCGCGAGCTGACGGGGCGGTCGGAGGTGAAGCCGCACCAATGCCAGCAGTGCTTGAAGTCGTTCAGCAGCAACCACCAGCTGGTGCAGCACATCAGGGTGCACACCGGCGAGAAGCCTTATAAATGTTCCTACTGCGATCGGCGCTTCAAGCAGCTCAGCCACGTCCAGCAGCACACACGCCTACATACTGGTGAGTTCTAAAACAAACTCTAATACAGAGATTATGAACTGGTGTACGGTATGAGGTAACGTTGTAAACAAATAAACAGATACAGATATATTCTGTAAAATAACATAAACTGTGTCTATTACCAACTCTATTGAACACTCTTTTGGTTTTCTCAAAATCACAATTTGTTTATTTCCCGGAATTAAGTTCTCAAAATGACTTTGCAGGGCTGTAATTACAAAACGAGTCGCGATACCAATAAGCGGTTTCCAAAATTGAATTCAGTTTATGTACGGATAGCATATTTTTTCTATACATTTCCTGTAGGGTTTTCCGCTGTCACATGAAATGTACCAATATCGCCTATGGTAACTCTTTAAATTGTTTCAAAAAAAAAATTCTTTTTTTGGGCCCAGTCCGTCTCGTACTGAGGATTGGAGAACAGGAGTTCTAACCCAAACAAATCATCTTTCATATTTTTTCAGAGGTTTTCTGTCAAGTATTAATCTTAACTTCACAGAAAATCTCTGAAAAAATATGACGGGTGATTAAACTCCACTGAGCTTCTCCCTTATATTAGCGGAAAAGCCTTACGGTTATAGAAAGAGATTTTTTTGGTAATCAAGAATATTCAGGTTTCTATTATTTATTTTGGTTGTCTCTCGCATTATTTTGAAAAACGGCATGTTGTTGATAAAATCCATATTCGATGACCGCCGTGCATGCGTGCGCGTCCTGCTGCCCCCCCAGGAGTGACGTGGGGCGAAATGCAATAGGGGCGATCCTGCGTGGACGGGGTAGCACACACATAGTATGGATTTTCGCCCGTGCTCTAGGGGGGATGGCAAAACAATTAATATTAACAATATACTGCACAGCCAGTCGAAAATACTACTGAAATTAATTAATTCTGGTGCAATCAAATTCCACCCCGAACAAACTTCATACGGGCGCAATTTGTAATTTATTTGAGTTGCTTGAATTTTTTTCAACACACAAAAAGTATCAGTTTTTATAATTGCTGTCATTTTTGAGAGATAATATCAAAAACAATTATGTTTAAAAGACTATCTTCAAAGCCTAATATTGATATTTGTAGTTTTACTGAGGTTTAACTAATTCTATAACTTAAATTTTTGAGATTTTAATTTTTGAATTTACAATTCGTTATATACATGCATTTGTATAATTTTCAAAAATCCCTCGATGAATATTTTTCAAACTTTGCTAATATATTAGCAATATACTACTCTATCCGTTAAAGTTATAATCAAAAATTACGGGTATACTAGTTTTCATGCTATTTAGTGTTAAAGTTAGCAAGTATTTCATATTTGTACATTTAAACCGACAATTGTAAATATTTCAAAAATCCCTCGATGGATATTTTTCAAACTTTGCTAATATATTAGCAATATACTAGTCTATCCATTAAAGTTATAATCAAAAATTACGGGTATGCTAGTTTTCATGCTATTTAGTGCTAAAATTAGCAAGTATTTCACATTTGTACATTTAAACCGAAATTTATAAATATTACAAAAATCCCTCAATGGATATTTTTCAAACTTTGCTAATATATTAGCAATATACTACTCTATCGATTAAAGTCATAATTAAAAAATACGGGTTTGCTAGTTTTCATGCTATTTAGTGTCAAAGTTAGGAAGTATTTTGTATACATAGGCGGTTGTAGGTTTAAACTGAAATTTGTAAATATTTCAAAGTCCCTCGATAGATATTTTTCAAACTTCGCTAATATATTAGCAATATACTAGTCTATCCATTAAAGTCATAATCAAAAATTACGGGTATGCTAGTTTTCATGCTATTTACTGTCAACGTTAGGAAGTATTTCATATATATAGGCGTTTGTAGGTTTAAACCGAAATTTGTAAATATTTCAAAAATCCCTCGATGGATATTTTTCAAACTTTGCTAATATATTAGAAATATACTACTCTATCCATTAAAGTTATAATCAAAAATTACGGGCTTGCTAGTTCTCATGCTATTTAGTGTCAAAGTTAGGAAGTATTTCATATACATAGACGTTTGTAGATTGAAACCGAAATTTGTAAATATTTCAAAAATCCCTCGATGGATATTTTTCAAACTTTCTTAATATATTAGCAATATACTACTCTATCCATTAAAGTCATAATCAAAAATTACGTGATTGCTAGTTTTCATGCTATTTAGGGTCAAAGTTAGCCTGATCTATTCCTAATGACATATCCAACAGAAACTATGCTTTAAAATTGTTAATTTTCCTCGCTAAATTGTAATTTTAACAGTTTGCACTATATACAGTTAACGGAAAATAACCCTGCCATTTTTTCAAGTCATTATTACGATCTTTTTTTATGGGCGTAGGTTCTCAAAGGTACGACGAATGCGCGCCCCAGTTTATCACAAATAAATTATGAAGAAACATCGTCGCCGTTTGATGTCCGTCCGCGCAAAAGGAAACTTATAAATTTCAATCGTGTCGTATGCAAATCGTACACGCTGTATGTGCGTCGAGCTCGTGGGGAATAAATTCCGTGCGGCCAAAAGGGTTGAGAGAAAAAAGCTCGCCGGGCAGATGCCCCGGAAGAAAAAAGTAGAAAGCGTTAAACGAACTTAATACCGTAATAACATATGCGCATGTTGCCTGTCTGTATTAGTATGTGTGTGTGTGTGGGTGGGTGGATGTATTGTAGTTACTTTTTTTATTTTCGGTGGGGGGGTGCAACGTATAATTTCGTTATTGCTTCATTTCGAACGGCATCCGCTGTGTTTAAATTAATTGCTAACACTGTCTCGAAAAGGGTTGCAAATATCAACCGTCGTCTTTTGTTTTACTGCCGATTTTTCGCGCGTCATTATCCCGAGCCGGTCAGTAAATAATCGCAACCCCTTTTTGCGGGACGCGGACACAAACTGCGAAATAAATGAGCCGTGCCAGATTTAATATGGAAATCGGACCGCAGAAGAAGAGCCGAAGGAAAAAAAATCGGGCTATAAAAGAGGGGGACATTTGCTATTAAATGGGGTGTGCAGATTTTTTTTTAAACGCAGAATGAATATCAAAGAGTTGTGGAAATATTTCTTGTAGAATTAATTTGAATGTAATATAATTTACGCGAGAATCAAGAATGCGGATTTAGCATGAATTTTTGAATAGTGGGCTAGTTAACATCTTGGATTTTATAAAATTGGATTCTATATACATATGTCTACTAGAAACAGATGGAATTTATCTAAAATCTATTACAGTTTATTAATTTTATTAAAGATATTAGTTACAAATCATATTTATCTCGTATGGTCAACTTTACAAGTGCATATCTTGTAAAGAATTCGAGATATCATCTTGGAGTTTGTTATATTGCATTCTATATACATATTTCTACTAGAAACAGATAGAATTCATGTAAAATCTGTTACAATTTATTAGTTCTATTGAAGATATTAATTACCAATCATATTTCTCATGCAGGTTCAATTTAACAAGTACATATATTGTAAAAAAGTAGAGATAACATCTTGGTCTTTGTAAAATTAAATTCTATATACATATTTCTACTGAAACAGCTAGAATTCATCTAAAATCTATCACAGCTTATTACTTTTATCGATGGTATTAGTTACAAATCATATTTATCCTGTAGGTTCATCTTAACAAGTGCATATCTTCTAAATCATTAGAGATATCTTTGACTTTATAAAATTGCATTCTATATACATATATCTACTAGAAACAGTTGAACTTCCTCTGAAATATATCACAGTTTACTACTTTTATAGAAGATATTAGTTACATATTATATTTTTCATATAGGTTCAATTTTACTAGTGCATATCTTGTGAATCATTAGAGATAACATCTTGGACTTTGTAAAATTGCATTCTATATACATATTTCTATGAAAACCTCCTGGAGTTAATTTAAAATCTATCACAGTTTATTAATTTTATTGAAGATATTGGTTACGAATCATATTTATTCTATAGGTTAAACTTTACAAATGCTTATCTTCTAAAGCATTAGAGATAATATCTTGGACTTCATAAAATTACATTCTATATACATATATCTAGTAGAAACAGTTTAAATTCATCTAAAATTTATCACAGTTTACTACTTTTATAGAAGATAATTGTTACAAATAATATTTCTGATATAGGTTCAATTTTACAAGTGCATATCTTGTAAATCATAAGAGATAACATCTTGGAATTAATAAAATTACATTCTATATACATATTTCTATTAGAAACAGCTAGAATTTATCTAAAATGTGTGATAATACATAAAATATGTGTTTTCGTTATTTTTGTACTTATGGTCTTGATTTAGCCCTAAAATACACTAAAATAATCTTAAATTGAAGAAAATAGATTTTATATCAAGACAATTAATATACCTATTCGTTTTAGATAAGAATTCAGCTTAAAAATGCCATGAAATCTCATAAAATATCTTTGTTTCATACTGATATAAATATATTATAAGTAGTATAATTATTAGCTGACCATTTACAAAGCATATCGCATTTAAATGAGTCGCAGAGCAAATTGGGCCGGATTTTATAAGTGCGGCGAGAGTAAAGTTCGCGCAATTGAGAATAAATCAAGTACATAACACATACAGAATAGAGCGCGAGTCCTACTTTTTCCCTCGTTTTAAGGTCAAATTATTCTGAATAATAAAACACGATATTGGTCATTATATTCTGCGTTGTTGCAGCGTCGCCGGCAAATTGCGAATGCGACGACGTGACCCTTTTTTTAAACGGCAATAATCACCCCAGTTTTTTTTAAATATTTAACGTACCCCCAACCCTTCCGCAATCGATAAAAATGTAATCCTTTTATCTTAGGCGAAGATCGACGACGTGGACGTTAATTGGGGTGCGCGCCGCTATTTTTTTGTTTCTGTCCTCGCCAAGCAATTTCAACGGGTGGCCCCACCACCCCCGCCACCCCCTCGAGAGTCGAAATTAAATTTCTCCCGGTCAAGCGGATCGATGGCGAACCGTTTTTGATTAAAAAGAAAATATTTAATTTCGTTTTTATTGGATAATGATCGCCGCGCGCCCCTCGGGCTACTTGAGGGATGAGCGATTAGGAGAAAAATAATACTCGATGATTTCGGGATTAAAAGTTTGCGGCCGAAAAGGGGTGTGCGGAATGCGCTTTTTCTTCTTGTTCTGGGTTTTTAATCTCGCCGAGGTTTTGTGTGCCGTGAACTTTTGCTGGGTAGGATTTACGATTCACCACCCTCAGTCACGTGATGATCCCGTGAATTTGCATCCCTTTTTTTTTAATTACTTCATAAGGATTTAAAGGAATTTTGATGCTGAGCTGATTTTGTAGGGGTTCGTTGTGATTGAAGGAAGTTGCTAGTCTTTATGATGAATATGGATATATATGTAACATTACGGTCATGACTATATTCGCCTAAATATCATCCCTACAAGGTGTAAAACAATTATGCCCCTAGTTAAATTAACTGGGGAACTCGTTTTTGAAGTCATACGTCGCCTAAGTATGCTACTTTTCAAGTAACACCAGTTTTTATTAGTAATTTTTACTGCCATGACTATATACGCCTGAAAATCATCCCTACAGGGTGTAAGACAATTGAAAGTCATGTGCCTATAGATAAATTAACTGGGGAATTCGTTTTCGAAGTCATACTTGACCTAAGTATGGTATATATTTTTCAATATTATTTTTACTCTGAAATTTGCAACAACATTTCCACTTTATCTAATTTGCAACATATTCAGCCTCATTTAACGTACAAATTAATCCCAAACACACCCCAAAATGGTATCAAATTAAAGCTAAATTAACATCCCTCATTATGCGACACACAAAAAACTAAACTATCAAACTTATTACTATATAAAATTCGATGTAATAACCCAAACAAATTACTCGCGTTGCGTTTCAATCGGAATAATTGCGGGCGTGTGGGGCGGCGTGGGCTGCAGCGGCGGCATGCATTATGCAGTCGATATGCACATTGCACTTGCCCAATGATATATCACTATAAAATCAACCCCCGTCCCGCTTGTGTTCGGGCTGGGGCAGCGGGGAGGGCGGCTCTCGTTTTATGTGACGGACAACTATTTAAATTTTCACGCGCCGCAATAATTTATCCGCGATGGTAATGGCTTTCGGACAAACTGCAATTGATCGCGTGGGTGGCGTGTGGTGGGGGGATGCCCGGATGTACAACGTTGCAGGATATTAAAGCTCGAACTGAAATTAACGCGGCGTTTGTTTATAATAATGTGATTAAACTCAAAATTTCGGGAAATAAATTCTAGAGTTGTAAACTATTTTATACAATAAAACTTGTAGTATATGAAAATTTAAGATTTTAACCCTTGTAAAAGAAGCATTATACATTAGTAATATACAATGTATATAGTAAATATTATATATATATATATATATATGAAATAAATAAGTATTTACGGTAGTTGTAGGTATTGGGATACTTTGGCATGGGAACTAAATTGTGAGCCTGAGAAATTTTTTATCAGTGAATCTTAATTATCTCACCTAGCAGGTGTTGTATTATCTGATTAGGGTTAGAAAACCCCAATTAACCATAAAAAACATCAATTAACCCGTGAAAAACCCCAGTTAACTTAAGAAAACCTACAAAAAACGTAAAAAACGCCAAGAAATGTTTTAAAAAACCGATATAAAAAAGTCTTTGGTGTTTCCTTATGTTACTTGGTGCTTTTTTTATGTATCTTGGGATTTTATTGGTTTAATTGAGGTTTTCTGAGGTTAATTGAGGACATCTTACGTGGTCAGGGTAATAAAAACCCCAATTAACCCAAAAAACACAATGCACCCTAGGAAAACTTCAATTCAGCCCAGGAAAACTTTTTTTAATCGCAGAAAAAATCCAATTCACTCCAGAAAAACCTCAATTAACCCTATAAAACCCCAATTAACCCCAGAATGCCATCCAAGAATCATAAAAACGGTATGAAACATAAGAAACGCCAAAACACGAACAAGTATTTGGTGCTTATGTTTTTTGGTGCTTTTTTCGGTTTTCTGGCGTTTTTTATATTACTTGGTGTTTTTTAATGTTTTCTGGGGATTGTCTTAGGGTTAATGGGGTTGTATGGGGTCAATTGGGGTCATCTTACATGGATAGGATCAGATAAATCCTAATTATCCCAGAAAATTCCAATGAATCTCAGGAAAACTCCAATTAACCCTATAAAAAATCTAATGAACCCCAGAAAAACCCCCAATTAACCCGAGAAAAAATTCTATTGATCATAAAAACGTCAAGAAATATAATAAAACATGCTCCACTACGACCTTAATAATTAAGACAAATTAATGAATCAAGCTTTTTTATAGAGCTAAATAAATGAGCAATACTATCATATTTGTATAAATTTGAATATTCAAAAAATTGATTTTTTACAATTTTTTGTATTGCAAATAGTGGCTTTATATATACTTGTATTCACTACGACGTTAATAATTATGGAAAATTAATGAATTAAGCTTTTTTATAAAGCTAAATATATGGGTAACACAATAACATTTGTATAATTTAAAAAAATAAAAAAATTTATTTTTTACAATTTGTTGTATTCCAAATAGTGGCTTTATATAAACTTATGCACTACGACGTTAATAATTAAGGCAAATTAATGAATCAAGCTTTTTTATAAAGCTAAATAAATGGGCAACACTATGAAATTTGCATAATTTTCAAAATTCAAAAAATTGTTTTTTTACAATTATTTTTATTGCAAATAGTGACTTTATTTAAGCTTTTATTCACTACGACGTTAATAACTAAGGAAAATTAATGAATCAAGCTTTTTTATAAAGCTAAATAATTGGGCAATATGATGAAATTTGCATAATTTAAAAAATTAAAAAATTTGATTTTTTACAATTTTTTGTATAGCAAATAGTGGAAAAACTTTTACTCACTACGACGTTAATAATTAAGACAAATAAATGAATTAAGCTTTTTTATAAAGCTAAATAAATGATAACACAATTACATTTATATAATTTAAAAAAATCAAAAATTTGATTTTTTCAATTTTTTGTATTGCAAATATTGATTTTATATAAACTTTTATTCACTACGATGTTAATAATGAAGACAAATTCATGATTCTAGCTTTTTTATAAAGCTAAATAATTGGAAAATACGATCTTATTTGTATAATTTTCAAAATTAAATAATTTGATTTTTTACAATTTTTTGTATTGCAAATAGTGGCTTTATATAAACTTTTATTCACTACGACGTTAATAATTAAGACAAATTATTGAATCAAGCTTTTTTATAAAGCTAAATAAATGGGCAACACAATGGCGTATGTATAATTTAAAAAACTCAAAAATTTGATTTTTTACAATTTTTTGTATTTCAAATAGTGGCTTTATATATACTTTTATTCACTACGACGTTAATAATTAAGACAAATTATTGAATCAAGCTCTTTTATAAAGCTAAATAAATGGGCAACACAATAACATATGTATAATTTACAAAAATCAAAAATTTGATTTTTTACAATTTTTTGTATTGCAAATAGTGGCTTTATATATACTTTTATTCACTACGACGTTAATAATTAAGACAATTTATTGAATCAAGCTATTTTATAAAGCTAAATAAATGAGCAACACAATGGCATATGTATTATTTACAAAAATCAAAAATTTGATTTTTTACAATTTTTTGTATTCCAAATAGTGGCTTTATATAAACTTTTATGCAGTACGACGTTAATAATTAAGGCAAATTAATGAATCAAGCTTTTTTATAAAGCTAAATAAAGGGGCAACACTATGACATTTGCATAATTTTCAAAATTCAAAATTTTCCAATTATTTTTATTGCAAATAGTGACTTTATTTAAGCTTTTATTCACTACGACGTTAATAACTAAGGCAAATTAATGAATCAAGCTATTTTATAAAGCTAAATAAATGGGAAATACGATCATATTTGTATAATTTTCAAAATTCAATAATTTGATTTTTTTACAATTTTTTGTATTCCAAATAGTGGCTTTATATAAACTTTTATGCACTACGACGTTAATAATTAAGGCAAATTAATTAATGTAGCTTTTTTATAAAGCTAAATAATTGGGAAATACGATCTTATTTGTATCATTTTCAAATTTAAAAAAATCAAAAATTTGATTTTTTACAATTTTTTGTATTGCAAATAGTGGCTTTATATATACTTTTATTCTCTACGACGTTAATAATTAAGACAAGTTATTGAATCAAGCTCTTTTAAAAAGCTAAATAAATGAGCAACACAATGGCATATGTATTATTTACAAAAATCAAAAAATTGATTTTTTTACAATTTTTTGTATTTTGAATAGTGACTATATAAACTTTTATGCACAACAACGTTAATAATTAAGGCAAATAAATTAATCAAGCTTTTTTATAAAGCTAAATAAATGGGAAATACGATGAGATTTATATAATTTTCAAAATTCAAAAATTTGATTTTTTACAATTTTTTGTATTGCAAATAGTGACTATATATAAACTTTTATGCACTACGACTTTAATCATTAAGTCAACTTAATGAATGAACCTTTTTTCTAAAGCTAAATAAATGGGCAACATGCTGAGATTTATATAATTTTGAAAATTCAAAAATTTCATTTTTTACAATTTTTTGAATTTCTAAAAGTGACTATTCACTATCTATTCACTACGACGTTAATAATTAAGGCAAATAAATAAATTAAAAAAAATTCTAAAGCTAAATAAATGGGCAACACAATGAAATTTGTGTCTTGTCCATTTTCTAGGGTTAATTGGGGTTTTCTGGGGGTCATTTTATCCGGTGAGGGTCAGAATAACCATAATTAACACCAGAAAGCACCAATTACCCCCAAACATTCTAATTCACCCCATTGTAATCTACATTACAAGTTTTCGGCGAAAAAATACCCTCAACTATATATATATATATATATTTATCTATATATATATATATATATATATATAAAATTTTGTAAATCTATTAATTCAACTCAAACCCATGTTAAAACTTAAACCTGTCAATTAATTCCACTCTTATCGCCCTTGTTTTGCGTTTCCCACCGCGGCAGTAAATACCAAAAAGGGTTCATTATTCAAATACGTCGTCGTTGTTTTTTTTTTCGTGTCGTACAATTGGCCTGTATGCATATGGTCAAGTTACCGGGCAGCCCTTAAATTAAACCGAGTGAGTGCCATCTGCCGACTGCGGGCTCGGGCAGCGTGAAGCAAAAAAAAAATCCTCATATCGAATGCGATAATTGGTTTTTATTGTGGCGTCATCCGTGCGGCCGGCTCGCGACCCGTAAAATTGGGGGGTAATTGACACCTTCCGCGTGTCGTCGCGCCCCCGATAGGGATCAAACCGTAGATATAGTTTAACAAGCGTGATTTAGTCAGCACTAATTTACTACTTGAAATAAAATTGTTTTCAAAAATACAGTTTTGTTATCTTATACAGGATTATATTATCTTACTTTTAGTGCATTACTTGATAATATTAGTCTAGGAGTAAGTGCAGAAAAACTACTTTTATCAACCTATAGATATAGTTTAATAAACACAACAGCAAAAAATAATATACTAGTTGAAATAAAAAATAATTCAAAAACATAGTTTTGTTATCTTATCCAGGCTTAAATTATCTTACTTTTAGTACATTACTTCATAATATTAGTCAAGCAGTACGTGCAGAAAAACTACTTTTATCAACCCGCAGATATAGTTTAATAAACACAACAGCAACAAATAATTTACTAGTTGAAATTAAAAATATTTCAAAAATACAGTTTTGTTATCTTATACAGGTTTAAATTATCTTACTTTTAGTACATTACTTGATAATATTAGTCTTGGAGTAAGTGCAGAAAAACTACTTTTATCAACCTGTAGATATAGTTTAATAAACACAACAGCAACGTGATGTTTTCAAAAAAATTATTTACTAGTTGAAATTAAAAATATTTAAAAACACAGTTTTGTTATCTTATACAGGCTTAAATTATCTTACTTTTAGTGCATTATTTGATAATATTAGTCAAAGGGCCGGTCAGGAAAAACTAAATAACTTTTATACTCGCATATTCATGTGTGAAATTGTATTTTTTATGCTACTGTTGTGCGATTTTACCACTCAAAATCTTGAAATCAAATTTTTTCTCAGGCTTATCTAAAAGTACATTAAATTACCTTCCTTTTGATATATAACACTAAATTATTACTCAATAAATTAATGAAAAACAAAGCAATTGAAATTTTGTATTTTTATCAGGACAAAAACTATATACTGAAAATTCAAAGCACAGGATATTTGTATGATGTAATATTAATATTACATCACACTGTGGTGGTACCCAGCGGATATATATATATATATATATATATATATATATATATATATAATATTACGAAGTAATATATCAAAATTTTGATCTTGATAAATTTAACTGATATTACTTTCGAAATAAGTCCTAATAGCAAATAATTGTAGGAGGGTGAAGCTATCAAACCGTCGTTGGCTGTTCCAACTCAATTTTTTTTAATCGAATTACCATACAGCAGGCTATGGAAACAATCGGATCGCAGAAGGCTCTCGTGGCAGTAAAAAAAGTGAAATCGAACGCACATGGCGCTCTCGAAATAATTGCTTTTTTTACGTACGTACTCGCAACACCTTTTCCCTTTCCGTAACGTCTCGAACCCACCCACGACACGGGCGCTTAACCCTGTTACATTGTTTCAAGGAGGCACCTGCTTCGGGCCTGCGAGTGCAACAACCCTGATGCGGCCGGCGCGATTAGGGCCAGCACATGGACAACGCTTGCTTATTATGGATTACAGATTTGTTTTATAACGAAAAAAAACTTTTTATAGTAACTTATCACCTCAAGTCTTCCGGGTAGTTTTAGTGAATGCTTACAGTACTTGTGTAAAATCGTCAAAATATTTAATTTTTAAGTAACAGCAGTTTTTATTCGTAATTTTCACTGCCATGACCATATTTGTCTGAAAATCATCCCTACAGGGTGTAAAACAATTGAAAGTCATGTGGCCATAGTTAAATTAACTGGGGAATTCGTTTTTGAAGTCATACTAAGTATGCAACTTTTCAAGTAATACCTGTTTTTATTCCTAATTATTACTATCATGACTATATTCGCCTCAAAATCATTCCCATAGGGAGTAAAATAATTCAAGGTCATGTTTCTATAGCTAAATTAACTGGGGAATTCGTTTTTGAGGTCATATTTTACCTATGTATGCAACTTTTCAAGTAATACCAGTTTTTATTCCTAATTTTCACGATCATGGCTATATTCGCCTGTAAATCATCCCCACAAGGTGTAAAACAATTGAAGGTCATGTGCCTATAGCTAAATTAACTGCGGAATTCGTTTTTGAAATCATACTTCACTTAAGTATCCAACTTTTAAAGTAATACCAGTTTTTATTCCTAATTTTCACTATCATGACTATATTTGCCTGTAAATCATCCCCACAAGGTGTAAAACAATTGAAAGTCATGTGACTATAGCTCAATTAACTGGAGAATTCATTTTCGTTTTTGATTATAACAAAACTGCCTGCATTTTTTTTTCTAATATTTTGAAATAACATTCATTTGTATACACAGAATCCAAATATAAAAATTGAAGTCGATTGAAATCGTTTAAAATCAATATTTTCAGGATTTTTCAGTAAGCCATTTCTTTTATTCCATACCAGCTAGAAACAAATACCAAACGGTTTTAGAAAGCCTGATTAGTCCGCTTACAGATAATAATTTAAATAATCACATAATTAATGTATTTTTTCAGATGTTGCTTGAAAACTAATAGCATTATTTCAGAAGTTTTTCAGCCATAACTGACAAAATATTTACCTGAAAAGACTTAAACTCACAAAAATATGATTGTCTAAACAACTGTAATAAATTTGCAAATTTGCATGCAAATCGAAAAAATGGCCAATTTCGTCAAAAAACGTAAGGGGTTTTATTTTAAGTTAACCTTTAGAAATTTTCAGCCAATTTTTTTAAATTTCGCGATCGATTTGAAATTTTGTATGATGAATGTAGGTGTTATTATGAATATCGGATGCGATTTTCAGCAACTGCTTTTTGAGATATACACAAATTAATTCGCATGAACACTAATTTTCACTATTTTTCTGTTAGATATAAAACTAGTTTCTCATGAGAAATAAACTATATGCTATACAGATTTTGATAGCCCAATTAGTCCATTTTGAGATAATAATAAAAAATATATTTCTATGTAGTACATTTTTTTGAGATATTGAGTGAAAACGGGGACCTGATTTATGTAGTTTTTCAGTCAACAAAAAAATTTCAACAAATTTGATGAAATTTTGTATAAGCTCATTATTTGTTAGTATAATCAATTTATTTTAATAATATTTTGCTCTATTTTTAATATAAAAGGTACTTTACCTGAAACGTTTATATACTAAAACTGTTATTTTGTTCTGTTCATACGAAAACTCGTATTATAACCGTAATATATTTTCTGATAAGTAATTTTTATACTTTTCTTGTAGAAAATTAATGTTGCAATCCAAATTTGTTAACTATATTTCATTGCCATACCAAAAAAGACTATAATAATTACTATATTGCAATAATCTCTTTCACTCTCTTATTCCCTTAATAATTTGGATAACTTAATTTAAAATTGAAAAAATTATAGCTTATATTAAAGACAATTTCATAAGCAATTAAAAAATATAAAACTTTTTCCTATTATCACCTCCCGTTTTACAGGGATTCACTATAAAATCGGAAGATATATTTTTGAATTTTGAATTCCTTATGAAATTGTCTTTAATATAAGCTATATTTTTTAAATTTTTAAATGGAGTTATCCAAATTATTAAGGGAATAAGAGAGTGGGAGAGATTATTGCAATATTGTAATTATTTTAATCGTTTTTGATGTGGCAATGAAATATAGTTCACACATTTAGATTGAACAATTAATTTTCTACAAGAAAAGTATAAAAATACTTATTAGAAAAAATATTACGATTATCAGTATACACTTTGGTTGTTTATATTGAGAAGGAGCTTACCAAGACGAAAATCTACTTAATTAGAATAATATAAGATAATTGTAACTTTTTTTTTTAGAAAATTCAGTATTTGATTAAAATAACAACATTTATTTGGTATAAACATTACATACATATCAACTCAAGAATATTCATAATTCCCACTAGAATATAATTAATACATACTACTTTACTCTAAACGTGAATTGAGTGTAGTTTACTTTAATTTTAAAAGAAGTGTGTTTGAGAGAGGGAGAAAGATAGCGGACCCGCCGCCCCCAAACAGCCCGGCGCCGTTCACGACCAATTTAATCCAAATAATATAAGAGCCGGCGAAGTTTTTAATTTAGCAGCCCTGGCATTCTTCGGCGGACTGTGACACATTTTTTTTAATAAAAGGGTTATTGCGGGTGACTTATTGATGGGCTGGAGGGGTGCGATGCGGCCTGCAATTAGCGAATTCTGATTCTTATAAGTTTTAAAAAATCAAAAGCGTTCACCTTTATAGCAAGATTATCTCTCTGTGTCTGTACGAATTTTCAAATGTTTACGCTGTGCGGCGTATATTTACATTTTGTATACAAAATTATATCATTGTAGAAAACTATACAACATAAATGTAGGCCTAAATTTGCCTAGTTACAGCCGGATAAGTTGAAAATTCAACTAAGTATACGTTTTTTTTATATTAATGCCTGAAACTTTTTCGTATAGAAAACTTATTAATTATATTATCTATCCGCCGTTTACCTTTCGGTGTAGGCTATATACTTATTAATTAACCAAATTTAACTCACAATATCTCATTTTGAAGCTAAAGAAATGTGTAAAACAATAACCTATTAAATTTATAGCTACAAAATTTACTAAAATAGCATTTATTTTTTTTATTTTTATCTGTTTTAGAAAGTTCTATACAATTAGGCCTGCAATTTTTCCCCATAAAAAAATCGTAGTTAGCACAATATCTTATTTTAAAGCAAAACAAAACTACAGTTGGATTTGTTGATATAATTTCGAAAATTCGTTAGTTCCCGATCAATAATGCGCTATTTGTAAATCATCGAATTTTTCCGAACAACGTGCAATTGCACCATTCAAAATGGCCGGGCGGGCGGCGGTGGCGGCGGCGGCATCATGTGTGTATGTGCATGCACACAAACACACACACATGTTCGCGAGGGGTGTATGTGTGTGTGGGTGAGTGCACGCTGCCCCCCTGCATAATGCACCGAGGGGGGGCAGGCTGAGCGCGCGGCCGCCGCCGCACAAACGCGAGGGGGGCATGATATATCAGTGGGCGGCGCCCAGGCTTATGTACTATTGGAATTTAGTTTTGTGCATGTACATAGGGCGCATTTCGCAGTGTTTTGCATTTACGTCGGATGTGCTCCCCGTTGCATTTTGCAGAGGGACATGCACACGCCAACCGCCCCCCCCCCCCTGCGCGCCACCCCATACACAATTCGACGGTATGTGAGCCTACTGCACACCAATGCAGCACAAGTCATAAACGAGAAAATCATGAAAACAACATTCAGTAGAATTTTATAATAGAAACTTTTACTATTTTTTTTTTCTTCACCTTCGAAAGAAGAGAATAGTGTAACATTTGAGAAATCAAATTTTACACTTTCCTGATTCAATATTTAAAGAGGATTCCAAATTTTCCTAAAATAATTCTTTATGGGCAACACTTTTTTTGTTATAAACGCCCAGTGAGAAAATTGCGAGCGATAGCGAGCTCATTACAACGTAGAATGTAAGGAAACACAGTCAGAAGGTAGCGAATGGTAGGGAGCTCATTACAATGTACAATGTAAGGAAGTTTAGTGAGAAGATTGCGAGCGACAGCGAGCTCATTACAACTTACAATGTAAGGAAGCTCAGTGGGAAGGTTGCGAACGATAGGAAGCTCATTACAATGTACAATGTAAGCAAGCTCAATGAGAATATTGCGGGTGATAGCGAGCTCATTACAGCGTACAATGTAAGGAAGCCTAGTGAAAATTATAATTTTTAATTTGTAAGTACCTCGCTGTCGTACTGAGATTCTTTGAAATTTTAATTAAGCCTCTAGCCCCCTAGAAGATTTGTATACAGATTGTAGACACATTTTTGATAATTGTTTTTTTTTCTCAATTCTAGGTGAGAGGCCGTACAAGTGCCACCTGCCGGACTGTGGCCGGGCGTTCATCCAACTGTCCAACCTGCAGCAGCATCTCCGCAACCACGACGCTCAGGTGGAGCGCGCCAAAAACCGGCCCTTCCACTGCAACATCTGCGGCAAGGGCTTCGCGACGGAGTCCAGTTTGCGAACGCATACGTCGAAAGTAAGCCATGTATGTCCAACACTGGTTCTCTTATTGGTTCTTACCGTTCTGTTGGCACGACCCTGCACTTTGAAAACTTTCAAAAATGCTCAAAAATTACTAACCAACTCAAAAGTTACAAACAAGTTTAAAATCAGTTGCTAAATAAGAAATTATATTCTGGTAGATTTTTTAGATAGGAGACACGTTTTTTTCATAGTTGTAAAACTATTAAAAATAAAAAACAAGTCCAAAAATTACTTATAAGCTCAAAATCAGATACTAAATAAACTTATATCTTTAAAAATAAATCGGAAATTAGTTTCTGGTAGATATTTTAGATGAAAAGCAACATTTTACATAGTTTATATCTTTCAAGAATGATACACATGTACAAAAAAATGCTAACAAACTCAAAAGCAGATTGTAATTAAATTTATATCTATAACAAAACTTCAAAAATTTGATTCTGGTAGATTTTTAGATGGAAAGCAATTTTTTTCATAGTTTTTATTTTTGGTTTCTTCATAATATGGCTATATCTAGCTTTATTTAGCTAAATTGATCTATATTCAGCTATATTGTGTTATATCAAGCTATATCTAGCTATATCTAGTTATATCTAGCTATATCTAGCTATATCTAGCTATATCTAGCTATATCTAGCTATGCCTAGCTATATCTAGTTGCTTCTATCTATATTTAGCTATATATAGCGATATATAGCTGTATCTAGTTATACCTATCTATATCTAGGTATATTTAGCTATATCCAACTATATGTTGCTATAGGTAGCAATATCCAGATATATCTAACTATATCTAGATTAACATAAGCTATATATCTAGCTATATTTAGCTGTTTCCTGCTATTATGTTATCTAGTTTCCACGTTATTTATTATCCCAATTCATATTTTCCATCAATAAGTTTTTAAGCAGCAAATATGTAAATGTTCATATAATCCCTCGATGGATATTTTTCAAAATTTGCTAATATATTAGGAATACACTACTCTATCCATTGGAGTCATAATAAAAAATACGCGATTGCTAGTTTTCATGCTATTTAGTGTCAAAGTTAGGAAGTATTTCATATACATAGGCGTTTGGAGGTTTAAACCGAAATTTGTAAATATTTCAAAAATCCCTCGATGGATATTTTTCAAACTTTGCTAATATATTAGCAATATACTACTCTATCCATTAGGGTCATAATAAAAAATTACGGGTTTGCTAGTTTTCATGCTATTTAGTGTCAAAGTTAGGAGGGATATGAGATACATAGGCGTTTGTAGGTTTAAACCGAAATTTGTAAATATTTCAAAAATCCCTAGATGGATATTTTTCAAATTTTGCTAATATATTAGCAATATACTACTCTATCCATTAAAGTCATAATAAAAAATTACGGGTTTGCTAGTTTTCATGCAATTTTGTGACAAAGTTAGGAAGTATTTCATATACATAGGCGTTTGTATATTTAAACCGAATTTTTTAAATATTTCAAAAATCCCTCGATGGATATTTTTTAAACTTTGCTAATATATTAGTATTTCATATACATAAGCGTTTGTAGGTTCAAACCGAAATTTGTAAATATTTCAAAAATCTCTCGATGAATATTTTTCAAACTTTGCTAATATATTAGCAATAAACTACTCTATCCAATAGAGTTATAATCACAAAATACGTATTTGCTAGTTTTCAAGCTATTTAATGTCAAAGTATGTATTTCATATCATAATCAGATTTTTTGTTTAATGAAATTTAGCCAAATTTTATGAAAATTAGATTACAGTTTGAGTTTTTAGCAACTGAGTTAGCTACCTGTAGCATCTTACTATACAAAGAAATTATATTCAAAGAAATTAACAAAATAATAAACTTTGTTTAAACTCATATAACATATAACTTTATATTAGTGCAATTTTATAAGATTTTTGAAAATTTTGAAAGCTTTCAAAGGTCGTTTTATGATTTCTTAACCTTATCATTTGGTCTATTCCCTAGACCACAATTAATTTATGCCACTATGATTTCTTTACTCTTGTTTTAAACACAATTTATGTTGCAGTTACGATTACTCTTGAGTTCCATTATGATTTTACCGATTATTTCGTAACAAATTAAAATAATTTTCCATTTTTGTCTTGTGTGAACACACTGTAGAATGTAAACGGTTTGCGGGAAAATGCGAAACATGATCCAAGGAACACACAAACTAAAAGAAAAAAATAAAGTATGTCCGCCAATATGTAAAATTAATTTGTTCGTTCCAATTAGTTCTTGGGGGGGGGAATTGTTTGTGGGGAGGTTGTTTTGTGAGCCGGTGCGCGCACGAATCAAACATAAATATAAAATGTTGCTTGATTAATAAAAACATGCGTGCGATGGGAACATTAAAAATCATTGCATGCCAAGGTACATTCAGTCGTGCGGCCCCCTTTGCATTTTAGCGCCGCTCACGCTCGCGCGGGGGGGATATACGCGGGCGCCCGCCCCTCGCGATCTTTATACCCCGACGACGGCAATAATATACTTTTCTTTAATTTATTTCGAGCGTAGGGGAAACACACACACATACAAAGAGATCGAAATTATTTATGCCCGTCATAATTCCAACGCGCGATTTGCATTTCAGCGGAATCCACCTATTTTTCCACCCACCCCACAACCCTTTCCTTCGCTTGCTCGGGCTTATTAAAACCCAACTTTTTCTCCTCCGGTTCTATTAAGGGCGCGGGAACCGGCGCACCTGCGGCCCACCTATTGAAAGAATCAGATTAAAAATACTTGGAGTAGAAGTTTTATTTTAATTTCGTTTGTTGTTCGGGTTGGTGGGGCGGGCGATTTCACAAACTTTTACCTCGCAACAAAAGAAAAACCCCGCCGCGGCGGGAGCTTGCATACTTTTTCCGCCGAAACAACAGCGAAAAAGAGCGTGATTAAACATGACCTGTGATTTAACAACAGTTTGCACCAAAACAAATGATGTTTGTGACAATAGAGTGGAATAATGGGGTTGCTGTTTCGATAATAAACTTGGTTATACATTTATATAGTAACAATTAGTTATGCTCGTGGAAAAAATTTCATAACTATATTTAAATCTAACTAATTTTGGGAAAATAATGTGTTTCTTAAAGAAAATTTAATGAGGAATCTAAATATATTATCAATAATACAAAATTTAGTTATAGCCTTATTAGATATACATTTCTACCCAAACACAAAATGATACGGTAATTTTTTTTCAAAAATATTGTTTATATTAAATAAACGTTTTACAATCTGCAATTGTATAGTAAATCCAAATATTCAAACCACATAAAAAAATCTCAACCGGTTTTAAAGTAATAGGGCTGTGAAGTTGGATGCAATTTTAACGAATAACGCCTGAAAACTAATTTTCACTCTAATTCAGTAAGCAATAAAACTAGTTTTTCATGAGAAAAAAACTATGTGCGATACATTTTTGGATAGCACGTTTAATCTTTTTCGAGATAACAATAAAAAATAGTTATGTAAGTTGTATAATTTTTTGAGATATTGGCTGAAAACCAACACCATATTTTCAGATGTTTTTCAGGTATAACTGAAAAATGAATAGCCTGAAACGACTAAAACTCTTCAAA
This sequence comes from Lordithon lunulatus, assembly GCA_963942505.1. Lineage (NCBI taxonomy): Eukaryota > Metazoa > Arthropoda > Insecta > Coleoptera > Staphylinidae > Lordithon > Lordithon lunulatus. The sequence continues at coordinate 34,348,875 of OZ012675.1, forward strand.
ATAAGTCTATTTCGTTCTTGTTAATAAATTTGCAAATTTTAAAGAAATTCGAAAAATTTGCAAATTTCGACAAAAAACTTAAGGGGTTAGTTAACCTTCAGAATTTTTCAGCCAAAAATTAGTTTGTTCACGATCGATCTGAAATTTTTCATAATCAATTTAGATGTTATTATGAACATCGGAGGTGATTTTCAGTCATTTTCATTCACAAGTTTTTCAGTTATTGACGAATTACTTTGACCCAAAACCAATTTTCACTAATTTTCAGTTAGATATAAAACTAGTTTTTCATGAGAAAAAAACTATGTGCGATGCATTTTTGGATAGCGTGATTATTCTATTTCGAGATAAAAATAAAAAATATTTATGTAAGTAGTATAATTTTTTGAGATATTGAATAATTTGACCCAAAACCAATTTTCACTAATTTTCAGTTAGATGTTTGTGCGTGATTTATTTTACGTCAAATCTAGAAACAAAAAATATTTTTATAGCACACTAAATTTTTGTGCGTATTTTTCTTTAGATGTATTTCTTTATTATGATTCTGTTGTTGCAGACCAAACGGCGAAAAGTGCGCGTTCTTTAAAAGGCTTCTAATATTACGCGCTTTCACTTTGTTGGCTAAAAATGGCATTCCTCCGCCATTCCTATTCGTTATTCATATGTTAAGGTACGCCATACGCCGTTTCGAAACAGCGAAAAATGGGGGGAACTGCAATTAAATTCGCTTCTGTTTTCACGTGGTGAAATTAAAAATTCAAATTAGTTTCGCGTTTATCTCCCCGATAAAACGATATATAACAAAATTATTTGGTATACCCTCTAGTGGGTTTCATACTATATTAAATACTCCACTTATTTTTTATATAAGACATAGCAATATCTTCAAGAATTTTGAAAATACAGTCCCATGATTTCTCGTAAAGATAGAAATCATATATCATATATTTTTTTTGCAAAAAAAATTTATAGACTACTTATTTATGATCTTAATGGCCTATTTAAATTTGAATCTAACAAATGAATATCACCACACATTTTGAAAATACAGTCCCTTATTTCTCGTATATATAAAAATCTATATATTTTTATTTCTTAGGAGAAAAAAAATTGATATGATTTTTTTACAAAAAAATCTTATAGATTGAACTAATTAAATTTGTATATAGCAAATGAATATTGCCACACATTTTGAAAATACAGCCCCATAACTTCCCGCATCGATAGAAATCCATATATGTTATTTCTTATCAGAAAAAAACTTGATATGTTTTTTTTGCAAAAAAAACTCACAGATTACTTATTTATGTTCTTAATGGCCTATTTGAATTTGTATATAACAAATGAATATCGGCATACATTTTGAAAATACAGTCCCTGAACTTCTCGTAAAGATAAACATTATATATGTTAATTTCTTAGCACAATAAAACTTGATATGATTTAAAAAAAAAAAATTCTTATAGATTACGTATTTAAGTTATTAGTGACCTATTTGAATTTGCATATACCAAAGAAATATCGTCACACATTTTGAAAATACAATGATATAACTTTTTATACCGATCAAAATTCATTCTAGTCATAAATCCTTAAATATTTTTTTTTAATAAAATTCTGTTGCATTGCATATTTATATCCTTAATGAATTATTATATACATTTACATAAAAAAAACAAATACAACCGAAAAACGTAATTCGTACTATAAATCGGCTTTTATATTTGTATGAGCTAGACTTTAATTATTGGATGATTTAGCTCCTAAAAATTGCGCTTTTAATGTTCCGCAGGGTAATTTCAGCCAGTGCTATCATCATAACAGCAGTTTTTTTTGCCGCCCCCAGCTTCTGCAGGATCGCGCGCGCCGCAGGTGGCAGGGCTAATTGAAAAATCCCGGCCGTAATCTCGCGAACGCTTATCCGTTCATTAGCGCGCCCAATTTATGGAGCTTTCGTGTTTTTTTTTTGCTCGTATTAATTATCTTTTCTTTCATTTTAAAACAGCCCAAAATTAGAATCAGTTATAAGATAATATTGATATTGATGAAATTATTGTAGTATAAAAATATGCTAAAGAACATTTTTCTCACAAGACAGAAGAACATGTTTTTATACATATTTTTATACAAAATCGTTATCCCGAAATAAAAAGGCGTCCTATTAAATTAAATTAAATGGAGAATTCAAATTTATAAACCTTATTGAAATAGATCTATTTATTTTAAAGTTATAGTCGCACAAAGTGACTTTTAAAAACTGATATAATTAAAATAATATAAAAATAAATAATTAAAATTACAATATTAGAAAATTAAGATATATCTAAATAAACAAAATATTTTTTCTAATAAAAATGTCAAGTTTTCAAATGTGAATTAAATGAAAAATTCAAATTTTCAAACCACATTTCAATACGTCCATTCGTTTTAAAGTTATAATGGCGTAACATAATAATAATATTCAGTTGGTATTTCATGATGTAGTTTAGTATGAAAACACTGAGGTAGCTATGAAAATACTTTTTTAAAACAAAATTAAATGATGAATTTAAATTTGAAAATCACATTCCAATAAACTCATTTGTTTTAAAGTTATAGCTGCATAAATTGAGAACTTTTCAAAAATATTTAGTTAGAATTACATGATGTAGTTTAGTGTGAAAAAAACAGATATATTTTTGCATGAACTTATTTTTCTGATGGAAATTTCAACTTTTCTAAAACAAAATTAAATGATGATTTCAAATGTGTAACCCACATTTAAATAAAATCATTCGTTTCACAGTGATAGCTGCACAAAGTGAGATCTGTTTAAGGTTAGAGTTTCATGATGTAGTTTATTGTGGAAAACTGATATTCTCCTGCATCTAATTATATTTTGGATGGAAATTTCAACTTTTCTAAAACAAAATTAAATGATAATTTCAAATGTATTACCCACATTTAAATAAACTCATTCGTTTTAAAGTTATAGCTGCACAAAGTGAGAACTTTTTAAGGTTAGAGTTTCATGATGTAGTAGGAAAACTGATATTCTCCTGCATGTAATTATATTTCGGATGGAAATTTCAACCTTTCTAAAACAAAATTAAATGATGATTTCAAATTTATAATCCACATTTAAATAAATTCATTCGTTTTAAATTTATAGCTACACAAAGTGAGATCTGTTTAAGGTTTCATGATGTAGTTTATTGTGGAATAATTATATTTCAGTTGGAAATTTCAACTTTTCTAAAACAAAATTAAATGAGTAATTTAAATTAATAAACCGCATTCCAATAAACTCATCCGTTTTCAAGTTATAGTGCTTTAAAGTGAATACTTTTTTAAAATGTTTAGTTCGAATAAAATAAATTTCCGCTTAATTAGAAACATCTTACTAGCTCGTGGGGGTGGGGGGAGGCCAGATAAAAATTAACAAACCTTTTAAGCAGCAATCTACCTTGTTTTTAATTCATCCCGTCGCCGCCGCCGTCCCCATCGCCCGCGCGTAATTATCATGCATTCTTTATCGCCGCGTCGTTTGGCCCCGATTTTTTTCCCGGCGCCGCCACCCCCAGCGCTCAAGTCTTATTTACAGTTAAAAAGCTATTTTTCTCATTAAGCACCGTAACGAGGCGCACGTAAACGGTGAATTATTCAACGCGGACGCGGATTTTTCCCGCTTCCAGGGTGGGGGCGGCGAATTGTGTTTATCGCTCTCCTCGGCGAGACGGAGAGCGTTGCAAAAGGGGGGAGCGAGACGGCGCGTTGTTCTTCATGCAAAGAGGCATTGTACCGGGCGAGTCCGGCGAATAAAATTAATAAGAATACGTATGGAAAAGTGCACTTAAACCGGTATTTTAGTTTAGAGCGTAGGTTACTACATTACAGGGACGGACTGCATGAAATATTCATTTGTACTGGAGTGTGGTTTGTAATAAATATAATTAATTCTCATTAAATTTTGTTTTTGAGATTCAATTATACTACATATTTCAATTTCTGTATCTAGTTGACACACAAAATCTATAGAAGATACTTACGAATGTTAAGAACAGCCTAATCGGAAGAAAAATATTTTTATAAGTAGGCTGTTGCGAAAAGTCTTCAATATTATTTAATTTTTCGATTACAAAGACTGTTCGCAACAGCCTACTTATAAAAATATCTTTCTTCAAAGTAGGCTGTTCTTAACATCCGTAAGTATCTTGTTATGTGATTCTTTTTTTCCTCATTAAACACAAAACAATCGTGGCGGGGGGCGGGCTGCTCAGCCGAATGTAAATAAATCGGGCGGCGTAATGGCAAGGCATTCGCAGGACTAATGACAGCGTTTAGAGGAGCTGACCGTGACGCGGGGGGCAATTTGCTTAAAGCCCAGCAATCAGGGCCAGCAATCGGGCACTTTTGTGCCGCATCGGCGAGCCGGCGACGCGCCCCCCAAAATAATTGAGAAAACATTCATTCAGACACTAAAACAAAGAAAACTCAGCAGAAATTTACACCATTTTTTACCCCAAACAGACGTAGAGTTAATAAAATCTATCAATTTCATTTCAGCCTCTTATAATAATATTAGATATATAGTTTCATTAATCAAGTAAGCGTGTATGATGCTAGATCATAGCCTGCTAGATTCTAATTCAGGCTACAGGAGAGCCACGCGCCGCTGCATTATTGATGCGTGAAAAACGCCACTTGGGCGGGCGTATAAAAACGTCCGTGTTCGTGGAAAAGTCGGGAAAAAGTATTTTATGCATACCTGATTGGCCCGTGGATCGATTACGAACCGTAAATAGAATTGACGGTGCCGGGCTTAATAATGCAGGGCATAATTGCCGGTTACTTTTTTCCCGCTTGTCATCGAAATGTCGACTAAAGTGTTATTAGATGGTAATTGAGGGCGCCGGAGCTGGTATTAGCGACAGGGGGGATGTTATGCGAGACTTGTCAGCTATGAGCGATTTAATAAATAAAAAGAATGAGATAAAAAAGTCTATTAAAGTCAGCGCATTCGAAGATATTCACGAGTTTAACTTGTTTTCTAAAATTCTTGATACGAAAGTTTGTTAGAAATTTAGTTTTCTACTAATCCTGGGGCCCGATGGTACAATAAATTTTTATTAAACCTGTAAACCAGATTGGTCATTAATTTAGTTTATGAATTTATATATTCCAACTTTCCTAACACTACCCCATATGTAAAATAACATGAAATTAATGTCTTTCAAATCCAAATCTATTAGAAAACAAGTTTTCTACTAAACCTGGAGCGTGATCTTGATTTAAATCCATATCCCACATCATTCTTTAATTGAATTTTTGATTTTTTTCATTCTAACATTTCTAAAGCTACCAAGCTATAGCTTTAATTTAAGATCGCACCACAGGTTTTAGTAGAAAACTAGATTTCTAATAGATTTTAGTTTGAAATATCTATCGTTAGTTAGTTTCATATTATTACACATATACATGAAACTAACTAACGATAGATATCTCAAACTAAAATCTAGTTCTCTACCAAACCTGGAGCGTGATTCAAGCTATAACCCAGATCGTCCTTTAATTTAATTTGCGATTTCTTTTTAGTATTCTAACTATTCTAACTCAACCAGGTATGAAAATAACGTGGGAATTAATCACCACCACCTACAAATTGCGTCCGCACATTTTCCATATTCAAATTTGATTGGGCAGGATGTTGTTTTGTTGCCGATGAGAATCTCCCAGTATGCCCGGCGGGGGCGGCGGTTGTTACAGCCAGTGGCGGAACTAACGAGCGCGTGCACGCGTGTGATTACCGCCCGAAAATTGCGGCGCGCAAAAAAAAATTGTGGCGGCGCTCATTTGCTGCGGCCGGCTCCTCCCCGGCGGTTCCACCGCTTTTTTTCCTCCACGAGACGGGGCAATTTTTTCCACGGTACACGCGATGCGCGGCGCTGCGCGTTCCGCCCGTTTCCGGTAAAAAATATATTCCCCGAGCGGTGGGAAAAAAATTTGCTGCCGGCCACCCCCCGGCGTGCGTGGAAGCGCGACGCGCGCGCCAACCGGACATTGGGGAGCTTTGCGGCCCCAATGGAAAAGCGGGTGAAAAAAAAAACGACTGTTGACCAGTCGTTTGTTTTCAGCGTGCTCATTTGTCACCCCTTGGCATACTTTTTTTTGACCTAGATTTTTAGTCAACCCTTCTGCACTCGAAGACACAGCGAGGGTGCAATAAAAATTATCGCATCGGGAACAGTTGCGCGGCTTTTTTCCCTCTCGCATCCCTTGTCAACATTCATTCTCATTAATGCGCCCCACCCTGGGGCTTCTTGTCTGATTACATTTTTACCACAGATGCGAACGATTAAAAAAATTATAATCAATAACTAAAATCGCTATAACTCTACTTCTAGCTACATTATTTTTATAAAATTTGGTATATATATTAAAAACATATTCATTAATGATTGACTAAAATTTATAATTACTATTTCATAAATTCGATTTTTTTACTAATATTCAAAACACGATGCAAGTTTTTCTTAAAACAAGTTTCACTAAAATCAATCTAACTCTGTTTATAACTCTTGAATTTATACAAAACTCACAGTATATATTAAAAACATGTTGTTTAATGATGTTGTAGAATATAAAAATGCTACTTCATAAATTAAATTTTTTACGAATTTTCAAATCGTCATTGAAATTTTTATGAAAACAAGTCTCACTAAAATTAATCTAACTCCTGTTACAACTCTTGAATTTTTTTAAAACTCGCAGTATATATCAGAAACATGTTCTTTAATGGCTTAGTAAAATCTAATGATGCTACTTCATAAATTAATTTTTTTAACGAATTTTCAAAACCCGGTTAAAGTTTTTCTTAAAACAAGTGTCACTAAAATCAATCTAACTCTGTTTATAACTCTTATATTTATGTAAATCTCACAATATATATTAAAAACATGTTGATTAATGATATTGTAGTATATAAAAATGCTAGTTCATAAATTTAATTTTTTACGAATTTTCAAATCGTGATTGAATGTTTCCTGATAACAAGTCTCACTAAAATCAATCTAACTCTTTTCACAACTCTTGTATTTTTATAAAACTTGCAGTGTATATCAAAAACATGTTCATTAATGATTGTGTAGAATTTAAAGATGCTACTTCATAAATTGATTTTTTTACGAATTTTTAAATCGATATTCATTCTTTTTCTTAAAACCAGTTTTACTAAAATCAATATAACTTTTGTTACAACTTTTGAATTTTTATAAAACTCACAGTATATATCAAAAACATGTTCATTAATGATTGTGTAGAATTTAAATATGCTACTTCAGAAATTGAATTTTTTACGAATTTTCAAAACGCGATTAATATTTTTCTTATAATAAGTTTTACTAAAATCAATCTAACTCTGTTTAAAACTTATGTATTTCTATAAAATTTATGCTACTTTATAAATTGATATTTTTACTGAGTTTCAAAGCTCGATTCATATTTTTCTTATAACAAGTTTTACTAAAATCAATCTAACTCTGTTTGCAACTGTTGTATTTTTATACAACTCACATTGTATATCAAAAACATGTTCCTTAACGACTGTCTAGAATATAAACATGCTACTTTATAAATAGAATTTTTTACGAATTTTCAAAACGCGATTGAAACTTTTCTTACAACCAATTTCACTAAAATCAATCTAACTCTGTTTGCAAGATTTAAATTTCCATAATACTCGCATTATATATCAAGAACATGTTAATTAATGACTGTGTAGAATTTAAAGGTGCTACTTTATAAATTGAATTTTTTACGAATTTTAAAAACGCGATAGAATAATTTCTTACAACAAATGTCACTAGAATCAATCTAACTTTGTTTGTATTTTTTGAAATTTTATAAAACTCGCAATATATATCAAAAACATGTTCATTAATGACTGTGTAGAATTTAAAGATGCTACTTTATAAATTGATTTTTTTTACGAATTTTAAAAACGCGATTGAAATATTTCTTACAACAAATTTCACTAAAATCAATCTAACTCTGTTTGTATTTTTTGATTTTTTATAAAACTCGCACTATATATCAAAAACATGTTCACTAATGACTGTGTAGAATTTAAAGGTGCTATTTTATAAATTGAATTTTTTACGAATTTTAAAAAGGCGATTGAAATATTTCTTACAACAAATGTCACTAAAATCAATCTAACTCTGTTTGAATTTTTATAAAACTCGCACTATATATCAAAAACATGTTCATTAATGACTGTGTAGAATTTAAAGATGTTACTTTATAAATTGATTTTTTTACGATTTTTCAAAACGTGTTGCTTAAAACAAGTTTCACTCAAATCAATCTAACTCTTGTTACAACTCTTGATTTTTTATAAAAATCGCAGAATATATCAGAAACATGTTCATTAATGATTGTATAGAATTTAAAGATGCTACTTTATAAATTAAATTTTTTAAGAATTTTCAAAACGCGATTGAAATTTTTCTTACAACTAGGTTCACTAAAATCAATCTAACTCTGTTTGCAACTCTTGTATTTCTATAAAACTCGCAATATATATCACAAACATGTTCATTAATGACTGTGTAGAATTTACAGATGCTACTTTATAAATTGAATTTTTTACCAATTTTCAAAACGTGATTGAAATTTTTCTTACAACACGTTTCACTAAAATCAATCTAACTCTGTTTGCAACTCTTGAATTTTTATAAAACTCGCATTATATATCAAAAACATGTTCATTAATGACTGTGTAGAATTTGAAGATGTTACTTTATAAATTGAATTTTTTACGAATTTTCAAAACGCGACTGATGTTGTTTCTGAAAACAAGTTTCGCTAAAATCAATCTAACTCTTGTTACAACAATTTCATTTTGATCAAACTCGAAGTATACATCAAAAACATGTTTATTAATGAATGTGTAGAATTTAAATATGCTACTTCATAAATTGATTTTTTTACAAATTTTCAGAAAACGATTGTAGTTTTTCTTACAACAACTTTCACTAAACTCGCTCTAACTCTATTTGCATTTCTTGCACAATCATAAAACTTTGTAAATATGTGCAGAACATGCTAAGTAATAATTGTGTTAAATTTGGTTCTCATGAAACTCTTAATATTAAAATTATTGCAATTTTTCCACACCAATTTGAATATCTTAACATCCAAACAAAATAGATTTCAGCGTTAACCATGAAATATTTCATTATTTAGTAGGGATATTTTTATGTCCTTACGATCTTAACTCCTCATTATTATCCATATAATAGCCTAACAAGTTAATCGTACAAAAACATTCGCTATAAGTAATTTCTTAGTTGTTAAAGTTAATTAAATCAAATACAGTAGTGGAACGAAAGAAATAAAGATAAGTGAATATCCAAGAAATAAATAAGTAATTGATAAAATTGTGTTTGTGGCCAGTGGTGAGCATTTTCCGGAGCTCGCGCGCTGGATTCGCAATTAACAATTTACGCCGCTAATTATCCCAGGCCGTAAACGTTCGAGCGCACGCAATTAAGCGGATCGGGCAGTAGGAAACGGCGTATGTAGGCCTCCGTGAAAATCGTAATCGTCGGAAATTGTTATATTTATAATTGCGACGCCCTCCCGCACCCCCCTGCACGGATAATTTGCGGTGCCGTGGGAAAAAAGTTTCGCGGCAACAAAATCACTTAATCTATTGGAGATAAACAAACTGAATAATAGTTGTTATAGCTCTTGGTGAGTCATGCGGAAGCTGTTTGGAGGATTCGCGACGGTATATCCCATATAAGACAAGCGCACCGCCGGGTAACTAATTTAATAAACAACCACCCCGTTAAGTGATGCTGGATTAGCAGCTACAGCATAATAGCGGCGCTAATTCGGAAAGTAATTGATGTATTTGGAAATCGGCTGGAAAATTGCATTTCATCTTATATTTTTATGAATTGAAATAACTTAGCTTATGTTTTAATATTTGTATGTATAAGAAACTACGATTAGCAGCTCCAGTTTTATAGTTACAGCCCTATAAAGTTGCCATAAAAACCATATTTGCAGTGTTAAGTAATTTATGATTTATTCTACCATATTATCCTTAACAATTAATATATTTTATACCATTAACACTTTCCTTAAAGAAAATTAAATGTTGTAGCTGAATTTTTAAACGAACATTGATTAACAGTTATAGTTTTATAGTTATAGCCCTCTAAAGTTGTTATGAAAAGAATATTACTGGTTTTAAATACTGTATATGTATACCGGTATAAATTCCGGTATATTATTCTTGAAAATTAATATATTTTATACAACCAAGACTTTCTTTTAAAGAAAAATAAATGATAAAGATGAATTTTGAAACGAACACCAATTATCAGGTGTAGTTTTATAGTTACAGCCTTCTAGATTTGTTCTATAACGCATAAATCAGGTGTTTAAAAAAAGTCTATTGTAAACTTCTATATTATCCTTCAAAATTGGTATAATTTATGAAGCTAAGATTTGTCTGAAAGAAAATTTAATAATGAAGCTGTATTTTCAAACGAACTTCGATTATGAGGTCTAGTTTTATAGTTACAGTCCTCTAAATCAGCCCTAAAAAGCATTTTACATAATGTATACTTTACACCTCTGTATTATCCTTAAAAATCAGTATATTTTATACAACTAAGACTTTTCTTAAAGAAAATTAACTGATAAAGATGAATTTTCGAAGAGAAATCAATTATGGACTTTAATTTAATAATTACAGCCTGTTAAAGTTACAATAAAAAGCATTTTTCAGGTGTTAAATAAAGTATGCATGTTCTTTCCGCTCAGTTTGGTCCGTATAATGTAAAAAGGCGTTCGCCTCTGCGGCGCTGGTACCAAGAAGAGGCATAAATAATCGCATATTCCGCGTACGTATATGAAATATAATAATTGAACGCCGTAAAAACCTTGATTAGTCCCGCCCTGACTCGACTTAAGTCAGTTGAGATAGGTTAGGAAGGTTATAATAAAGCAGGCCCCACGAGTGAATGAACTTGCGTTATCTCGCGCGGCTGCTGGATCACGTGCTGCTGCTGCTGTTGCTGTTGCTGTTGCGAGCAAGCGAGATACTAACGATACAACGATGCGAGTGTATGTTCCTTGGAGCGGTTTCGTCATTTTTTTTTCGCCCGCCTGTATGCAAAATGTGACTTCATCAAACCAAATTGGAAAATAAATGTTACTCGAACTTGAATGCTGATGTTGAGGCTGCATCAGCTGAATTTGGTTTGATCGAATTCAAATTAACGCGCACTTTTGTCAGCAGTGTATTGGTCGGTTGCAGCAACACGCCGCCCTCATTGGTGGACCCAACGCGACATCGTGTCCGCTCTGCCACAAGATGTTCCTCGGCGGCGAGGCTCTCATGGAGCACATGAAGCACACCCACAAGGACCCCAACGCCTCGGGGGTAGCCAGTAAGTATCAACTCCGAAGTACCAACGATAGCCTACTGGTTTTATTTTTTAAATTAATTAATTTTTGTTTTGTTTTGTTACATTTATTTTCTTTTTACGATTGAGGTCGGAAAGGTGCAAAAATCATCCATCAACGTCGGAACACACTTAAAAATCTGAAAGGGGAAACACGCGATCGATTAAGGAAAAACTAAAAGCATTTTTGTCTGAGGGATGAATTAACTGGTGCTCTTTGATACCCGTTAATGGGCTCAAAAGGCGAGTGGGAGCCGGGTTGTGGGGTGGGGGAGGCTTTTTTTATTTCCGAGGGTCGCACGGACGTCAAACGGAATCCGGAAAAAATCTTTTGTCCCGTTGCGATCGCAGGACTTCTTATTGAGAAATGTTTTTTTAATAATCCGCGAGGGATGATTTCATTCTTTTGCCATTACACAACAAAAATCCTTTGAGAAGGGTTACAGATTGTAATAAGCAACGAAAAAATAGGGTTTAAACGTGAAACATATTTAATAAATGTTTCAATTGAAAAATCACCCTGTATATAGTTCAAATCATAATTATTTTTGATTAAATTCATGTGCAAATGTATAAGCTATAAATTTCTTCATGAAAACATTTTTTGCAATACAATCAACCATAAAACAGGGTTTAAACGTGAACGGTTGCAATTGATAAAAAAACACCCTGTATATCATTCATATCATAATAATTTTTGCTTAAATTCATGCTCAACTGTATAAGCTATAATTTTTACTCCTGAAAATTTTTTTTTGCAATTTTTTACTCGAAGATAAAACAGGATTTACACGTGAAACATATAATAAATGTTTACAATTGAAAAAAACACCCTGTATATATTTCAAATCATAATATTTTGTTATTAAATTCATGTACAAATGCATAAGTTATAATTTTACTCTTGAATTTTTTTTTGCAATCCTTCATTCAAGGATTAAACAGGGTTTAAACGTGAAACTTATATAATAAATGTTTGCAATTGAAAAAACACCCTGTATATCGTTCATATCATATTTTTTTAATTAAATTAATGTGCAAATGTATAAGCTACAATTTTACTCCCGAAAACATTTTTTGCAATTCTTTAAACAAGGATTAAACAGGGTTTAAAAGTGAAATTTATCAAATAAATATTTGCAATTGAAAAAATACCCTGTATATCATTCAAATCATTGCAATTTTTTATTAAATTCATGTGTAATTGTATAAGCTATAATTTTACTCGTGGAAACATTTTTTGCAATTCTTCAATCAAGGATTAAACAGGGTTTAAACCTGCAACATATATAATAAATGTTTGCAATTGAAAAAAACACCCTGTATATCTTTAAAATCATAATAATGTTTTATAAAATTCATGTACAAATGTATAAACTATAATTTTATTTATGAATTTTTTTTTTTGCAATTCTTCAATCAATAATAAACATGGTTTAAACGTGAATCATTTGCAATTGATAAAAAACACCCTGTATATCGTTCATATCATAATAATTTTTGCTTAAATTCATGCTCAACTGTATAAGCTACAATTTTTACTCAAGAAATTTTTTTTTGCAATTTTTCACTCGAAGATAAAACAGGATTTACAGGTGAAACATATATAATAAATGTTTACAATTGAAAAAAACACCCTGTATATATTTAAAATCATAATATTTTGTTATTAAATTCATGTACAAATGCATAAGTTATAATTTTACTCTTGAATTTTTTTTTGCAATTCTTCAATCAAGGATTAAACAGGGTTTAAACGTGAAACTTATATAATAAATGTTTGCAATTGAAAAAACACCCTGTATATCGTTTATATCATAATATTTTGTTATTAAATTCATATGCAAATGTATTAGCTACAATTTTACTCGCAAACACATTTTTTGCAATTGTTTAAACAAGGATTAAAAAGGATTTCAAAGTGAAACTTATATAATAAATATTTGCAATTGAAAAAAACACCCTGTATATCATGGAAATCATTGCAATTTTTTATTAAATTTATGTGTAATTGTATAAGCTATAATTTTACTCGTGGAAACATTTTTTGCAATTCTTCAATCAAGGATTAAACAGGGTTTAAACCTGCAACATATATAATAAATGTTTGCAATTGAAAAAATACCCTGTATATCTTTAAAATCATAATAATGTTTTATAAAATTCATGTACAAATGTATAAACTATAAGTTTATTTATGAACAATTTTTTTGCAATTCTTCAATCAACGATAAAACATGGTTTAAACGTGAATCATTTGCAGTTGATAAAAAACACCCTGTATATTGTTCATATCATAATAATTTTTGCTTAAATTCATGCTCAACTACACTAAGCTACAATTTTTACTTATGAAATTTTTTTTTGCAATTTTTCACTCGAAGATAAAACAGGATTTACAGGTGAAACATATATAATAAATGTTTACAATTGAAAAAAACACCCTGTATATATTTAAAATCATAATATTTTGTTATTGAATTCATGTACAAATGCATAAGTTATAATTTTACTCTTGATTTTTTTTGCAATTCTTCAATCAAGGATTAAACAGGGTTTAAACGTGAAACTTATATAATAAATGTTTGCAATTGAAAAAACACCCTGTACATCGTTCATATCATATTATTTTTTTTATTAAATTAATGTGCAAATGTATAAGCTACAATTTTACTTCCGAAAACATTTTTTGCAATTCTTTAAACAAGGATTAAACAGGGTTTAAAAGTAAAACTTATATAATGAATGTTAGCATTGAAAAAACACCCTGTATATCATTGAAATCATTGCAATTTTGTATTAAATTCACGTGAAATTGTATAACCTATAATTTTTCTCATGAAAACATTTTTTGCAATTCTTCAATCAAGGATTAAACAGGGTTTAAACGTGAAACTTATATAATAAATGTTTGCAACTGAAAAAACACCCTGTATATCGTTTATATCATAATATTTTTTTATTAAATTCATATGCAAATGTATTAGCTACAATTTTACTCGCAATAACATTTTTTGCAATTGTTTAAACAACGATTAAATAGGGTTTCAAAGTGAAACTTATATAATAAATATTTGCAATTGAAAAAACACCCTGTATATCATGGAAATCATTGCAATTTTTTATTAAATTCATGTGCAATTATATAAGCTATAATTTTACTCATGAAAACATTGTTTGCAATTTTTTAATCAAGAAATAAACATGGTTTAAACGTGATACATATCTAATAAATGTTTGCAATTGAAAGAACACCCTATATATCGTTCATATCATAATATTTTTTTTATTAAATACATGTGCAAATGTATAATCTATAATTTTACTTATGAAAACATTTTTTGCAATTCTTTAATCGAGGATTAAACAGGGTTTAAAAGTGAAACTTATATAATAAATATGTGCAATTGAAAAATCACCCTGTATATCATTAAAATCATAATATTTATTTATAAAATTTATGTGCAAATGTATAAGCTATAATTTTACTCATGAAAACATTTTTTACAATTCTTCAATCAAGGATAAAACAGGTTTTATAGGTGAAGCATATTTAATAACTGTATGCATTTAAAAAAACAGCCTGTATATCGTTTATATCATAATAATTTTTGATTAAATTCATGCACAAATATATAAGCTATAATTTTACTCATGAAAAATTTGTTTGCAATCCTTCAATCAAGGATTAAACAAGGTTTAAACGTGAAACTTATATAATAAATGTTTGCATTGAAAAAAACCCTGTATATCATTCAAATCATTACAATTTTTTTTATTAAATTCATGTACAATTGTATAATCTACAATTTGACTCATGAAAACATTTTTTGCAATTCTTTAATCAAGGATTAAACATGGTTTAAACGTGAAACATATATAATAACTGTTTGCAATTGACAAACCACTCTGTATAGTGTACAAATCATAATAATTTTATATTATATTTATGTGTAAATATACAAGCTATAATTTCACTAATGAAAACATGTTTTGAAATTTTTTATTTAACGATAAAACAGGGTTTAAACGTGACACATATGTAATAAATGTTTGCGATTAAAAAAACACTCTGTATGTCTTTCAAATGATAATAATTTTGGATTAAAGTTATGTATAAATATACAAGCTATAATTTTACTCATGAAAACATTGATTTCATTTCTTCGGTTAACGATAAAATAGGGTTTAAACATGAAACCTATATAACAAATGTTTGCAATTGAAAAACACTATGTATGGCGTTCAAATCATAATAATTTTTGATTAAATTTATGTTTAAAGATTGTTCAACTCATGCAATCAAAAATGGCTATAAATGTTTTCATATGGTCATTTTTGTTTGCATGAGAAAAACGTTGAAACGTTAACAAAGCTATGTAGTACATTTTCAGTTCCAAAAAACCACCCTATATATCGTTCTAATTAATATATTAGTTACTTAAAATCCTGTATAAATATGTATTTAATATGTATCAGCTTGAAAATATTTAAACATTTTTTGTTTTGATGAAAAACTCGTTTTTAGCCTTGAAACAATTTTTGCATCTCTTCGACCAACCCTTGCATGTGTTAATTAGTTCTAACCCATTTATTTTATTGGTTGCTTTTGCGGTTTAACCCCCATCACCATCCCCATCCCATCCAACAATTTTTTTTTTCGGCGAGCGCCTATAAATATATTTTTTGTTTTTTGGTTGCGGTACCGTCCGTGTGCTTTAGATCCTTTTTATTGAGGGATTAACCAAAAGAAAAAAATTTAGAGATTTTAGAGATCGTAGTGGGCTGCGTTGTGCAGCCTGCTGCCCGTTTGTTTGATTGCTTTAAAAAAAAAAAACTGAATTCAGACAGAATCCAAAAAAAAATAAACACACAAACACACAAGAGTCCTGGGGTGCTTTGCTTGATCTCGTTTTCTCTCTTTTGTTGACGTCATCGATCCTTATTTAGCGAAGAGAAGGACGGCGAATCACCCGTGCCCGGTTTGTGGGAAACACTATGTAAATGAGGGATCCCTCAGGAAGCATCTCGCTTGTCACCCTGAGACGTCACAGTTAACAAGTTCCTTAAGAATGTGGCCGTGCTCCGTCTGCCAGGCCGTTTTTACCCACGAATCAGGTAAGCGATGGGGAGTTTCATAGCTTCAAAAACTAAATTTCGGCTTTAAAAAAAAAAAAATTGGACAATCTAAATCACCAAAAAAAAAATGTTGGATCAACACATTTTTAATAGTCCCATATAACTTTGTATAGAACCTGAAGATTGTGATTAGATTTATTACCTCAAATAAACTTTTGAGACTTTATTTTTGGTATCAATAAACTTGTTGGATATTATGAGTTTTTCTATCTTCAAAAGAATATTCATTAATATCTCACTCTATTTGACCCTTGAAAACATGTCTAGCATTTTTTGTTCAACAAAAATAAAGAGGTTTGAAACATAAAAAACATAATCAAAGTTATTAATGAAAAGAATCACCCTGTATATTATTTAATTTTGCTATATTTTAGTTTAAATTTATTGTTATACATTTATAAGTAATAATAATAACTTGATTTGTCTGTTTTTATCAAGGAAAAAAGAGATTTTAAACATTAAAATTATATAACAAAAGTTTTCAATGAGAAAATCACTCTGTATATCGTTTAATTTAGCAATATTTTACTTTAAATTTATTGTTACATTTATAAGTAACAATAATATCCTTGAAAATATGTCTCGACTTTTTTTATCAACGAATAAATAGGTTTCAAAACTAAAAAATATATAATAAAAGTTTTAAATGATAAAATCACCCTGTATACCGTTTAAATTTGCTAGATTTTAGTTTAAATTCATTGTTAAACTTATAGGTAATAATAATATCCTTCAAGACATGTGTCGTTTTTTCGATCAACCAGAAAACAACGTTGAAACGTGAAAAATATATAATAAGAATTGTCAATTAAAAAATCATCCTGTATATAGTTTAATTTCGGCATAATTTTAGCTTAAATTCATGGGTACGTGTATAAGCAACAATATTACCCTTGAAAATATTTTGAGATATATTCAGATGAACATATAAAATTGTTTTGAAACGTGAATTGAATATAATAAAAAAAATTATGAAAAAATCACCCTGTATATTTGTAAATTGGCATAATTTTTGTTTCTTTTCTTAGTTATATGTATAAATAGAGATTGTAGCCTACAAGCAGTTTTAGCTATTTTAAAATCAACAAAAAAACTGAATTGAGATATAAAACATATTGCAAAAAGTTTCAATGAGAAAATACACCCAGTATATCGTTTAAATTTGCATAATTTTAGCTTAGATTAATTTATATACTTATAAACAATAATAATACTTTTCAAAAAAGTATATTTTATTTTTATATCAATGAAGAAACAGAGTTGAAACATAAGACATATATAACAAAAGTTTTCAATAAAAAATCACTCTATATCTCATTCAAATCGCTATCATTTTAGATTAAATTCATGTGTAAACATATAAATAATTATTGTTATTTATAAGAAATAATAATACCTTTCAAAAAGGTATATTTTATTTTTATATCAACGAAAAAACAGCGTTGAAACAGGAGACATATATAACTAAAGTTTTCAATAAAAAATCACCCTATATCTCATTCAAATCGCTATTATTTGAGAATAAATTCATGTGTAAAATATAAATAACTATTGACAAAAAAAATTGTAATGTCAGTAACGTTTTTAGAAGGTCAAACTCAAAGAAATTAGGGATATCCTTTTGATTATCTCAAAATTTTCAATATAGAAACTTTTTGTATAGAGTGGTTTAGATAAATGGTGGACTAATACAACTTTAAACTTTTGGTTGATCCTAAATGCAAATAAAATTTGTAAAATTTTGGGACATTTACACATCGTACTTGGCTGACTTGTGCGACCTATTGTTTATTGGTTTTAAAAAGTGAATCCTAAATGATTTCCAAGCCACATACATAAATGAAGCTATAAAATTCCTCCTGATAGTAACAAAAAAATTAAAAATAAAACCAAAAATAGAATAACTACTACTAAACCTAAGACAATTGTACTGTTATCGTTCCACCAATGTGCTTTATTTTATTTTTATTTACCTTTTTTTTTAGAGATTTTTGTTTGTATGTTTTAGTTTAACTCTAGCTGTCTAAAATTCTAATTTTTCGGCAAACGGAGCAAAAGTACAAGCACCTCAAGGTCCCTAAATTTACGTTTCGATCGCAAGTTCTTTTTTTTTCTGAATTTTTCTTTTTGTTGGTGAAAATATTGGTTTTGCCGTTTGTTTTTGATTTTATTCCTTTCCTGGTGGCGGCCAGTTGCTCATTTCTGGGGGGCGCTTTATGTTTTGCAGGACTGCTGACGCACATGGAGCACATGCGGATGGACCCCAAACATCAGTTCGCTGCGCAGTACGTATTGTCGCGCGCCGCCGCCGAGAGGCGCGAGCGGGAAACGCTTCTCGCCGCCGCCTCCAGCAGTGGATTGTTAGGATTATCAGGAATGGCTGGAGCAGGTAATTTTTTTGGAATATTTATTTTTTTTTTCTTCCCATCAGGAAGAAATATATATTATCTACTTGCCTTTTATCTTTCGGTGTAGGTTATTACATTTACATTACATTACATTATACTTTACAATTATTGTTGTTGTTTATACATTTGTAGATTCTTTCCACTCTTTTCTGTTCTTCGCCAGTTCTCTTGCTTGATTAACTGTCTTTCCTTTCTTGATTATTATTTCCTCTATTCTGTTATCCCACTCTTTTCTTGATCTACCTCTTCTTCTTTTATTTCCAGTTCTTGCTTCCCATACCTGTTTTGATTGGTTCTTTTTGTCCATCCTAATTAAATGTCCCCACCAGTTTAGTACTGCTAAGAGTATAACAATTCAGTAAGAAGAGCTGAAAAAATAAATAAGACATGGCACGTCTTGTTACTACTTGTCATGTGTTATTTCTTCTTTCAGCTCTTCTTGCTGAATTGTTTCACTCTTAACAGTAATAATAATATTAATAAATTTAGATATATCGGTGAATACATTGGAAAAAATAACTGATATCTTACTCTCTATCATCATCCAATCAACAGTCTCTTTCATCCACAGTACATAGGTCTCTCTTAATATTTTCGGCCTTGGTCTGCTTGAAATTATTTTCGTGTGATGCGCTTTATCTCATCCATCCAATTTTGTTCTGTCATTTCTTCTCGATTCCTCTCAAATTTTGGATTGAATTTAAACCATTGTCATTTGATTCCAGCGAGCTCAAGTCCTATGTGCGCCTCCCCAAGCGCTCACAGCGACAGCTCCTCCGGCAACGGTCGCCTCTCCTCAGCCGGCTCCGAGGCGGGTGGACTGAATAACAACAACAACAACTGCAACACCAAGCTGGGCGACATCCTTCGAAGTAAGTCCAGACACCAACAAAATACAAAACAGATTTTTTGTTTGTTTATTTTACCATTACCCGCGCCCGCATACACTAGACATGTTTTATTAATCCGGTATCTGTTATGTGTAGATCATAATTTCCTAGGTAACAACGGCCTGCACCAGCAGTACAACGTCGAGGAGCAGCTGCACAACGCCAACCGGATGGCGGCGATCGCCAACATGGTGAACCAGGCGGGCGTGCCGCCAGGCCTCGGCTCCGACTCCTCCACCGCCGCCAACATTGCCAACATCGCGAACCTTGCAATGAGACTCGGAGTGACACAAGTGAGTTTACTCTTTCTTATATATTGCCTAAATTACCTAAAAAGGCTTAAACTACTAGGAAGAGTATACGTTTTAATAGCAAAAAATAGTGAGCTACATGATTTTAAAATCATATATGACTTAGATTCATTTGTTTTGTAGTTATAGTAACGTAAAGTCGACCATACTTGTTTTACTAGTAACTTCAAAGTCCCTACTAGATACTACTACTACTTACCAAACAGGAAGAATCCGTATATCTTTACTTTCCAAGGAGATACACAGGGTTTTTCAACGAGAAAATAGTTGAATATCAAAAAGTAGCATATATGTTGCTCTAACTTCAAAAATACAAAAGTTAATGTACTCAAAATAGAATATTTAATTTCTTCCTTCAATTTTGCTATAGAAAACTGCATATATCTTCAAATATCTTCACTCTTCACTCTTCCTAGGAGATACACAAGGTTTTTCAACGAGAAACAAGTTGAATATCAAAAAGTAGCATATATATATTGCTCTAACTTCAAAAATACAAGAGATAATATACTCAAAATAGTAAATTTAGTTTCTTCCTTCAATTTTACTATAGAAAACTCGATATATCTTCAAATATCTTCACTCTTTTAGAAAACACATACGTTTTTTTATCGTGAATTTTTGTAGATGTAAATAATTTGTCTTATATATTGCTTCAACTCAAAAAATACAAAATATTTTGAGTAGTAACTAGAAAATTTTGTTTCTTTATGTAATTTTACTATAGAAAACTCTATATATCTTCAAATATCTTTACTTTCCTAGGAGATACACAAGGTTTTTCAACGAAAAAAAAAGTTGAATACCAAAAAGTGGCATATATATATATATATATATATATATATTGCTCTAGCTTCAAAAATACAAGAGATAGGGTACTCAAAATTGAAAATGTAGTTTCTTCGTTCAATTTTACTAAAGTAAACTGCATAAATCTTCAAATAACTACACATTCATAGCAAATACACAAGGTAATATCTCGGTAAAAATGGTTAAATATATATATATATATATATATATATATATATATATATATATATATGTTAAAACTTCCGTGGAATCGGATTTTGAAATCATACTTCCCCTAAGTATGCAACTTTTCAAGTAACACCAGTTTTTATTCGTCACTTTTACTGTTATGACTATATTCGCTTGAAAATCATCCCTGCAGTGCGTAAAACAGTTGAAAGTAATGTGCCTATGGTTAAATTAAAAGGGGAATTCGTTTTTGAAGTCATACTTCACCTAAGTATGCTATTTTTCAAATAACACCGGTTATTATTCATATTTTTGACTGCCATGACTAAATTCTCCTGAAAATCATCCATACAGGGTGTAAAATAGTTGAAAGTCATATACCTATAGATGAATTACCTAGGGAATTTGTTTTTAATGTCATACTTCACCTAAGTATGCTACTTTTCAAGTAACACCGGTTTTTATTCATAATTTTTACTGTTATGGCTATATTTCTCTAAAAATCATCCCTGCAAGGTGCAAAACAATTGAAAGCCAGTTAAATTAACTGGGGAATTCGTTTTTGAAGTCATACTTCACATAAGTATGCCACTTTTTAAGTATCACTAGTTTTTATTCGTAATTTTTACTGTCATGACTAAATTTGCCTGAAAATCACCCCTACCGGGTGTAAAACAATTGAAAGTCATATGCCTATAGATAAAGTACCTTATTGTTTTTAACCTAATTTGTTTTTAAAGTCATACTTCACATAAGTCTGTTACTTTTCAAATTACACTAGTTTTTATTCGTAATTTTTAGTGTCATGACTAAATTCGCCTGAAAATCAGGGCTGTGGAATGTAAAACAATTGACAGTCATATACCTATATTTAAATTAAGTGGGCAATTAGTTTTTGAAGTCATACTTTAGCTAAGTATGCTATTTTTCAAATAATACCAGTTCTTAATCGAAATTTTTACTGTCTGACTAAATTCACTCCTACAGAATGTAAAACAGTTGAAAGTCATGTGCCGTGGTTAAATTAACAGGGGAATTTGTATTTGAAGTCATACTTCACCCAAGTATGCTACTTTTCAAGTATCGCCAATTTTTATTCGTAATTTTTACTGTCATGATTAAATTCGCTTGAAAATCATCCATACAGGGTGTAAAAAAATTGAGAATCATGTGCCTATAATTAAATTAACTGGGAAATATGTTTTTGAAGTCATACTTTACCTAGGTATGCTACTCTTCAAGTAACAGCAGTTTTTATTCGTAATTTTTGCTGTTATGACTATATTCCCCTAAAAATCATCCCTACAGGGTATAAAACAATTTAAAGTCATGAGCCTATAGTTAAATTAACTGGGGAATTCGTTTTTGAAATCATACTTCACCTAAGTATGCTACTTTTCAAATAACACGGGTATTTATTTGTAATTTTTACTGTTATGACTATATTCGCCTGAAAATCATCCCTACATGGTGTAAAAGAATTGAAAGCCATGTACCTATAATCAAATTAACTGAGGAATTTGTTTTTGAAGTCATATTTCACCTAAGTATGCTACTTTTCAAGTAACACCAGTTTTTATTCATACTTTTTTACTCTCATGACTATATTCTATTGTAATTTTTACTGTTATGACTATATTCGCCTGAAAATCATCCATACAGGGTGTAAAACAATTGAGAGTCATGTGCATATACTTAAATTAATTGTGGAATTCATTTTTGAAGTCATACTTCACCTAAGTATGCTACTTTTCAAGTAACACCAGTTTTTATTCGTAATTTTGACTGTTATGACTATTTTCGCCTGAAAATCATCACTACGGGGTGTAAAACAATTGAAAGTCACGTGCCTACATTCAAATTAATCGGAGAATTTGTTTTTGAAGTCATATTGCACCTAAGTATGCCACTTTTCAAGTAACACCAGCTTTTATTTATAATATTTACTGTCATGACTAAATTCGCCTGAAAATCATCCATGCAGGGTGTAAAACAATAGAGAGACATGTGCCTGTATTTCAATTAACTGGGGAATTTGTTTTTAAAGTCATACTTCACTTAATTATGCTACTTTTCAAGTAACACCAGTTTTTATTCATAATTTTTACTATTATTTATTTATTTATTTATTTATTTATTTATTTATTATGACTATATTGGCCTAAATATTATCCCTAGAGGGTATAAAACAATTGAAAGTCATGGGTCTATAGTTAAATTAACAGAGGAATTCGTTTTTGAAGTCATACTTTACCTATGTGTGATACTCTTCAAGTAACATCAGTTTTTATTCGTAATTTTTACTATCATGACTATATTCGGCTGAAAATCGTCGCTGAAAATCATTCATACAGGGAGTAAAACAATTGATAGTCATGTGTCTACACTTAAATTAATTAGGGAATTCATTTTTGAAGTCATACTTCACCTACGTATGCTACTTTTCAAGTAACACCGGTTTATATTTGTAATTTTTACTCTTATGATTATATTTGCCTGAAAATCATCCCTACAGGGTGTAAAACAATAGAATATCATGTATCTACAGTCAAATAAACTGAGGAATTTGTTTTTAAAGTCATAGTACACCAAAGTATGCTATTTTTTCAAGTAATATCAGTTTTCATTCGTAATTTTTACTGTCATGACTAAATTTGCCTGAAAATCCTCCCTACAGTATGTAAAAAAATTGACAGTCATGTGCCAATAGTCCAATTAACTGGGGAATTCATTTTTTAAGTCATACTTCTTCTAAGTATGAAACTTTTCAAGTAACACCATTTTTAATTCGTAAGTTTTATTGTCATGACTATATTCGCCTGAAAATCATCCATACTAGGTGTAAAACAATTGAAAGTCTACGATTAAACTAATTGAGGAATTTGTTTTTGAAATCATACTTCACCTATGTATTCAACTTATATAGTAATAACAGTTGTTATTCGCAATTTTTATTGGTATGACCATATTTCATCGGAAAATCATGTGTACTAGGTGAAAAACAATTGAACATCAAGGATAACATCATATTTCTATTGTATCTACAACCAATGAATCCGATTTTGATGTTTAAATTCACCCAAGTATACAATGTATCTTGTAATAGCTTAAAGTTATATTAAAGTTAGTTTTATAATTGGTATCATCCAGAAACGTCTGTAGTGAGCTTAAAACCTTTGAGTTGGAAAAATCATTAGATGTTTTTAAATCAAAATTAACCCATTCATCCTTTTTTGAAGTCAAATTCGATATTGACCAACTACTTTTATACAAAACTGCATTTGAAAAGATGTTACCGTTAATTTTAAACAGTGCTGGCGTATAAAAACTATGTATTTGTTTGGTTAAAAAAATAGCCCATGAGATACTTAGATTTTGAGTTAGTTCTGACTGTATGATTCTTTGCAGGCGAATCAGGTAAACAATTCGAGCAACCCCTCGACGCCTCCGATAACGAACGACTCGTTATCGGTGTCGGCGATGAACGCGATGCGAGCCTCCATGGATAGCATAAGAAATATGGATGCCATGCGATCGTCGGTGATGGACATGTCGTCGCCGCAGTCCTCACAACAACAGGATGCCCTACGAATGCAGCAGCACGCCGCTGAGGCGTTGCTACGATCTCAAGCGGAAGCCGCTCTTAGAATAGCCATGACTCAGGTAACGTCAACCTTAATTGATCAAAAAATCTCAGGTGTTAACATAGGTTTAATTAAACCAGGCGCTGCCGCAGCTGAACCAGCAGGAAAACAACAGCCCGCTGCGGCATAACGGCAACTACCAAGGCCACCAAGGCCAATCCTCGCAGCAGCTAAGTCCTGACCTAACAGAAGCGTTACGTTTGCAAGAGCACAGGCTCGAACAGGCGCTACGTTTGCACGGCAGTGATCCCCGATCGCTGGGCTTCTCGCTATCCAGCCAACAGCAGAACCAACAGCCATGAAACTTCAGCTACTACTGAACGCACTGGACGCGAAAAAGTAACCCCTTTTGTACAGCAAAAACAGTAGTCACAAACGAAACACTATTTATAGTACAAATTTTTGCAATTTAAGCTTCGGACGCGCAACTTCCTCCTAAGCCATCTATGACTATTATTAAAAAAAAAAGTAACAACAGCAAAATCCTAGTGCCAAAAAAGAAACACATATAAAAATATTGATAGGGTTTCAAATTTTTTGCCGCGTTCACTGCGATCGAAACAACCGAACAACACTATGTATAGAGATGCAAAAACAAAAGAGCAAAAAACTATATGTTATATAAATCTATAAATATATATATATAAATAAAAAAATTATTAATATTAAGTGGTAGGTTATAAAAAGTGTACATAATATATTTGAATTTTAGAATATTGTTTTTAGTACATATTATATATATACGAGATGAATCTATATATATATACATATAAAAAACAAATACAAGATATATTTACAAGGCGTGAATGCGAAACAAATGAGGCGCGCGCGTGCGCCAACCGCGATTAATTGTAAATAAACAGAGAAACAAAAACAAATGCCGCACGCGTTCGCCTCCCTTTCTTATGATTTCGTTTTACGTAATTAGGGGCCGGTCGATTTGTACAATAACTAGCAATAAAAAATGATACATGCAAAAATAAAAACACACGAGGCGAATGATAATACAACAGCTAACAAAAAGAAAAAACAAAACAAGTAAATCAGTTGCAATTTTTAAAACTGTGATGACAACGGTTTTTCGTTAATTTATTTTTTTATTAATTCGTTTTTTTTTTCGTGCAAACGAAAAACGAAAGAGTCAAAACACGGCGCGGGACTTTAATTGAAAATTAAATTGCTCGCCACGAAATCGTGCAATCTATTTTATTATATTATTTTTATATTAAATGATTTTATTTTACAAAATGAAAAATCAAAAAAAAAACACAAACAGTCCTGCTGGCATTTATCGAAGCATTTTTTTTTAGTCGTTTTTATTATTATTATTTTTTTGTATAGTAATATATTATAATGCGTGTAAATGGGGATGACTGTCGTATTTAAATGTACAAATAGTTACTGATAATTTAATTTTCATTATGATGATGATGATAATAATAGCATTAGGGATTTTCGGTTCATTTTCGTTTAATCAGAACAAGCGCTCGGATGACGTGGGACTTAAAAAATAATAAAAATTCAGAAAGTTTAAATTAATTTCGAACGGTATTTCAAGCAATTTTTGATCCTGCAAGAGGTTGTTATAACAAATGATAATTAATATTACTTTTATCGATACAATTTTTGGAAAACACTTTTGTGTGAAAATTATATCGTTTGATATTCAAGAACATTTTGTATGATATCAAGATTAATACTACTGCTAATTTCTTACACGATATCTTATTTTGAAGCACAGAGAATGCTTGTTAAGTCACGAAAACTATATCTGCTATAATTATAAAATTCGATTTTTAAGCGATTTTTGATTTCGATCAAACACATTTTCAACTGTGGCAAGAGTATTAATACTGCTAATTGCACATGTGATATATCATTTTGAAGATTATACAACGTATAATAAATTCCTAAAATAAAATATGACAAAATTTTAAAATTCGAATTTTTAGCGAATTTTTATTCGATCAAACAAATTATTTGGATCAACCACATTTGGAGCTGTAGCAACTAGTAGCACTAATTGCTCATGTGATATTTCATTTTAAAGCTAATACATTATGTAACAGGATCCAAGAATAAAATCTATACAAAATTGAAATTCAAATATTTTACATAGTTTTGATTCAGATGAAACAAATTATTTGGATCAAACACATTTGAAGCTGTAGCAAAATTTCTAATAGCTAAAGTTGCTCATATGATATCTTATTTTGAAGCTTATACAGTACATAAGATCCAAAAGTAAAAAATTTCAAAATTATAATATTCAAATTCTATAGCGGTTTTGGAATATGATCCAAAACGTTTTTGACTGTAGTAAGATTACTAGTTTTGCTAATTGGTCACGTAATATCTTATTTTCTAATGTATTATGTAACAAGATCCAAAAATAAAATCTATAAAAAAATTAAATTCAAATATTTTAGCTACATTTGATTTCGATCAAACAAATTATTTGGATCAAACACATTTGGAACTCTAGTAAAATTACTAATAGCGCTAGTTGCTCATCTGATATCTCATTTTAGAGCTAATACATTATGTAACAGAATCCAAGAATAAAATCTATAACAAATTTAAATTCAAAAATTCTACATAGTTTTGATTGTGATGAAACAAATTATTTGGATCAAACACATTTGTAGCTGTAGCAAAATGACTAGTAGCTATAGATGCTCATATGATATCGCATTTTGAAGCTTATACAGTACGTAACAGGATCCAAAAATAAAAAAATTCAAAATTATAATATTGAAATTCAATAGCGGTTTTGGAATATGATCCTATACGTTTTTGACTGTATAAAAATTACTAGTTTTGCTAATTGGTCAAGTAATATCTTATTTTGAAGCTAATACATTATGTAAGAAGATCCAAAAATAAAATGTATCAAAATTTTATATTCAAATATTTTACCTAATTTTGATTTCGATCAAACAAATTATTTGGATCAACCACATTTGGAATTGTAGGAAAATTACTAATAGCGCTAGTTGCTCATGTGATATCTCATTTTAAAGCTAATACATTATGTAACAGCATCCAAAAATAAAATCTATAAAAAATTGTAATTAAAATATTTTACATAGTTTTGATTGCGACGAAACAAATTATTTGGATCAAACACATTTGAAGCTGTAGCAAAATTACTAGTAGCTCAAGTTGCTCAAATGATATCTCAATTTGAAGCTTATACAGTACATAATAAGACCCAAAAATATTTTTTTTCAAAATTATAATTTTCAAATACTATAGCAATTTTGGAATATGATCCACCACGTTTTTGACTGTAGCAAGATTACTAGTTTTGCTAATTGGTCACATAATATCTTATTTTGAAGCTAATTTATGATGTAACAAGATCCAAAAATAAAATCTATCAATATTTTGTTTTCAAATATTTTAGCTAGTTTTGATTAGGATCAAACAAATTATTTGGATCAAACACATTTGGAACTATAGCAAAATTACTACTAGCGCTAGTTGCTCATGTTATATCTCATTTTGAAGCTTAAATAGTACATAATAAGATCCAAAAATATTGTTTCTCAAAATTATAATATTCAAATTTTATAGCGATTTTGGAATATGACAAAACATTTTTGACCATAGCAAGATTTGTAGTTATGGTAATTGGTCAAGTGATATCTCATTTTGAAGCTAATGCAGAATATAACAAGATCCAAAAATAAAATCCATCAAAATTTTAAATGCGAATATTGTACCTAGTTTTGATTTCGACCATACACAGATTTTGAACTGTAGCAAGATTTTAACTGTGATGAAATTAGTAGTAGTTCTATATGGGTAAATAATATATCATTTTGTAGCTTAAATAATCAGTGATAAGATTCAAAAATAAAATTAAAAAAAATTGATTTTAAACGGATTTTATAAACATCTCTTCACTTAACAGGATTAGATTGCTTGATATCGTTAGCCTTGAAACAATTGATATCTAAAAAATTAAAACAATTCAATTCGTTGATCCCACGTTTGATGTCGCTTGTAATTTCGAAACAGTACTTAAAATTCAAACAAACAGAAAAAAATCATTTATTGATTTAAGTTGTATTTTAATTTTTTGAAACGAACATGTGGTTTATTCCGGTCTGTATATACCAAAAAAAGATAAACAGGATCTTCCGCTCTTGTAAATACTTTTAGCTATCACACAAACACAAACAGCAAACTGAGGGGGCGCTGTCGTAGCCGGTGGCGGTGGTTTTAAATTGAAAAACTTTCGGTTGTGTAGGCGGAAAATTCGTATTAGTTTCGGCGTTGTAAATAATTCTCGCGCCACCAGCGGCGCCATGTCAGCCCCCTCTTTTAGGTTTTCCATATATTACAATAGTCATAATTATAAACAATAGTATAAACAAAAAAAAGGATAATGCAATAGCCATTAAATGTATTTCCCAAAACTGTGACGTACCGATGAAAAATAAAAACCAGTTGCGCGTGAAAATAGTTGGGGGGGTTGCTGCAACCCCCCCGCAGCATAACACAAACACACGCGTATTCACACCCACCGACTTAGACTTGAATAATAAAATACAGAACACACAAAAAATATTCGCAATAGCCCGGTTGCACAAAGTGCTACACAATTTTTGCCCGCCACTTACCGCTCGCCACCCCTGAGCGGTAACAACCACAAAAAAATAAATCTGCAATAGCCCAGGCGTCCCCCCGTGCCCCGGGGGGCGCGCACCCTCACACACACTTTATAGTTTTCAGAACTACACAATTGCCCTAGAGCGGCCCCCCGACCAACCAGCCAAATACATAAAAGGGGGGCCCTCTCGAAACGTAATGTATTTTACATAAATATGAAGTCTATATGCCCGAGTGGACAAATATTTATTGTAAAATTGCAAACGAAAATGAAAACAAAATTTATTTGCAATAGCCCACCGTAAGCAGCGCGCTGCCCACACCGCAGCGCGCATTTTTTTCAAGTTCTCACCAAACTTTCAGTTGGAACTTTTCAGTTTAGTTTTCAGCGCCCGCCCCGCGCACCCGCTCCCGCAGCAAGGGACCAAAAAAAATAATAATTACAATACAATACAAAACGCTTAGTAGGCCATACAGTGTACTCCCCCCAAATAATTGCTTGTAACACCGAAATTATTCATAACCACCCCCCACACAATAATCTAGCTTTAGTGATCACAATAGTTAATAATTACAAATAAACAGTGTAGTACAGATAGTAGTCAAGTAATTGTTTTCCACAACGCTCTTACTTAATTAATAATTAAACAATAATAATAAATAATAATACAACGCTTGCTAGACGCTCAATAGTAGAATGAAAAACGGTAATTGAAAAAACCTGCGCTGGGGAGCGCTGCACGATTTTTTTATAAGGGCGGGCCGCACTAATTAAACTTTAATTTAAAAATGCAATAGCCTAAACGCACTACGCCCCCCTCAAACTTGTTTTTTGAGGAGGCGCTCATGTGCTATACAAAAATTCAGAATTACCATACTTCGGTTGAATTTTTACAATGAGAGGTGTTTATGTGTGTCCGCACAAAAAAATAATCTGACGCGCACACACACACACCTCTTGAATCTTTTGTTTTTTACAATAAAATATTTCATTAAAAAAAAACGTACACATTTCACACGCACACACTGTAAAATCTCGGCGAAATACAATTAAAAAAAACTACAATGTTCGGCACAACATACTCACACATAAAATTAAAACTTTCGGGACAAATCAAATTCACTCCACTCTAAACACTACAAATACCACAAAAATAAAAAACGAAATGGCGATAAAATAGTCACTTTTGGGAAACAAAAAATTATTTCAAATAAAAACTTAAAAAAACTCTTTCGGCCGTGCATATACTTGATGTGAAATTTCAAAATTGCTCCAAAAAAAAATAACAAATCTTTCTAACCACAAAATACTTTCGAGGCGAAATTCTGGGAAGGAGAGGAAAAAATACAGCATAAAGATAGTTTAAATGTTAGTTGTGTTACAGAATATGGTTACATGTTTAAGTTATAACTATACTACGTGATTTATATAAGTTACTATTGCGCGCGACCTCAGAACTCAAAACGGGTACAGGAGTTTGGCCACCACAAAACATTTAAGGTTGTTGGATCAAATAAATTACAATTGGTATGGATTTTGCTTACGAGTATTACTATTCGAATTATAGCTCATGAAGTTACATTCGAAACCCCAAAAAGTATATTTATTTCAAAGATGACGGTTTTCAAAATGTTTCATTTTAAAGAATGATTATGCGGTTATATAAATTGAAAATTTCAATAAAAAATATTGATGGAATTTAAAATTATGGTCAGTTTTGTATTAAAACTTTTTTGTCTCAATTGTCTGAATTGAATGTTAGAGACTATAAATATATTTAGTCTAAAAATAGGCACACAAAAACGGCTGAGAATTTAATTTTGGTATAAAATGATAAATAGTTTATTAAATAACCTAGATCTAAATTTTTGAAAGAATTGAATTGCAAATTTTTAAATTAAACTAATTATAAGCTCAAGCAGCTATAAAGTAAATTTCAAATTTGAGGCCACAAAAAAAATATTTATTTACAATCTATGCTTTTCAAAAAAAAATGTCTTAAAGAGTGATTATCTCTAAATATATTTTCAAAATTTTAATGAAAAATACTGACAGAATTTGAAATTATAGTAATTTTTTAAATCTTACTATTTTCTCAACTGTTCGATTTGAACGCTACAAATTAGAAATGTTTCTAGTCAAAATATAGTCACACTAAAATGGTTTATGATTTGGTTTTTGCATAAAATGCTTGAGGGTGTATCAACTAATCTAAATCTCTATTTTAAAAATAATTTTACTGCTAATTTAGGTGAATTTTTAGTTCACGAAGATATAAAGTAAATTTCTTCTTTCAGGCCCCCAAAAAATATATTTATGTCAAAGTTACGACTTTCAAAATTTTCTATCTTAAAGAGTGATTATCTAGACAAACATTTTGAAAATTTCAATATAAAATACTGACAGAATTTGAAATTATTGTAATTTTTGTAATCATACTATTTTCTCAACAATTCGATTTGAACGCTGCAGATATTAAACAAATTTGTAGCACAAAAAAATATTTCTGATTTTTGGTTGTTGCATAAAATGATTATAAATGTATTAAATAATCTTAATCTCAATTTTTAAAACAATTGAACTGCAAATTTTCAAATTAGGTGAATTTTTAGTTCAACTATGAAGTAAATTTCATTTTTCAGGCCCCCAAAAATATATTTACGTGCAAGATATGGCTTTCAAAATTTGCTACTTTAAAGAGTCATTATCTAGAAATATATATTAAAAAATTAAATGAAAAATATCAACGGAATTTGAAATTATAGTAATTTTTGCAATCATACTATTTTCACAACTGTTCGATTTGAACGCTGCAGACATTAGACACAGTTCTGGCCCAAATTTAGGCACAAAAAAAAATATTTCTGATTTTGTTATTGCATAAAATGATTATGGATGTATAAACTAATCTAAATCTCAAATTTTGAAAATAATTTTACTGCAAATTTTCAAATTATGTGAATTTTGAGTTCAAACAGATATGAAGTAAATTTCTTCTTTCAGGCCCCCAAAAAATATTTTTATGTGGAATCTACGATTTTCAAAATTTGCTACCTCAAAGAGTCATTATCTAGAAATATATATAGAAAATTTATATGAAAAATATCAACGGAATTTGAAATTATAGTCATTTTTGTAATCATACTATTTTCTTAACTGTTCGATTTGAACCCTGAACTGTTTCTAGCCCAAATATAGGCACCAAAAAAAATATTTCAGATTTGGTTCTTGCATAAAATGATTACAGGTATATTAACTAATCTACATCTCAATTTTGAAAATAATTTAACTGAAAATTTTCAAATTAGGTCAATTTTTAGTTCAAGCAGCTATGAAGTAAATGTCTTCTTTCAGGCCCCCAAAAAATATATTTATGTGCAAGATACGGTTTTCCAAATTTTCCACCTGAAAGAGTGATTATCTAGAAAAACATTTTGAAAATATCAATTAAAAATACTGACGGAATTTGAAATTATAGTCATTTTTATAATTATACTATTTACTCAACTGTTCGATTTGAACCCTGTAGACTAGAAATGTTTCTAGGCATTCAAAAATGGTTTGTGATTTGGTTCTTGCATAAAATGATTACGGATGTGTTAACTAATCTTAATCTCAGTTTAGAAAATAATGAAATTGCAAATTTTCAAATTAGGAGAATTTTTGGCTCAAGCCCAGCTATGAAGAAAATATCAATGTTTAAGCCCCAAAAAAATATATTTATATGCAAACGACGATTTTCAAAATTTAATACTTTAAACAGTGATTATCTAGAAATATATATTGAAAATTTCAATACAAAATACTAACGGATTTTTAAATTATAGTTATTTTTGTAATCATACCATTTTATCAACTATTCGATATGCACGCTGCATACTAAACATGTTTCAAGCCCAAATATAATTACACACAAAAGACATTATTGATTTAATGTTTGCATTACATATTTCTGAGTTTATTCAGGAAGTTAAAAATTAATTTTTGAAACAATTCAACAGCACATTTTCTATTTAGGTTAATTTTAATATCTAATAGCTATGAAACAACTTTGAGACTCCAAAAAATATTTATATTTAAAACCATTTATTTTCAAAATATTTCACCGTAATGAGTGATTATCTAGTACTATATTTTGATAATTTAAACAAAAAATATTCACGGATGCATGCATATCAAAAATGTAAAACAAAATTTGAGGGCTGTGATTCGAATTATGCCCATTTCTATTTCGAATGAAATTTTTATCAGTTACATGTTTAATACTTCAAAAATTGTATTTCATTAAAAGTTACGACTTTCATAATTCGTAATAATAATGTATGATTATCTGGGATTGTATCTTAAGTTTCAAAAATATCCATTCGCAAGAACCAGAATTGTAGTCAAAAAATCAAGTGCAAGTTGATGTAACAAGTTGATGTAATTTCAATTTCAATGATCAATTCACATTTTAGTAGTCGAAAAATTCCATTTATAAAAAAGCTACGATTTTCAAAATTGGCATAAATATAGTATGATGACTACTGAAAATAATTATAACAAATTTAAAACAATTGACTAGCATATAATTATATTATAGTCTTTTATAATCAGGGACATACGATTTTATAATTTCTATATATAATTTATTTAGCAGTCAAAAAATTCGATTTATATAAAAACTACGATTCTCAAATTTGGCATGAGTGCAGTATAATGACTACTGAAAACACCCAAAATAAATTCAAAACAATTGACTTGTTTATAATTATATTATAGTCGTTTATATGAGGGACAGACGATTTTATAATTTCTATATTTAATTTATTTAGCAGTCCAAAAATTCGATTTATATAAAAGCTACGATTTTCAAAATTGGCATAAATGTAGTATGATGACTATTAAAAATAATTATAACAAATTTAAAACAATTGACTAGCGTATAATTATATTATAGTCTTTTGTAATCAGGGACATACGATTTTATAATTTCTATATATAATTTATTTAGCAGTCCAAAAATTCGATTTATATAAAAACTACGATTCTCAAAATTGGCATGAGTGCAGTATGATGACTACTGAAAACACCCAAAATAAATTCAAAACAATTGACTTGTTTATAATTATGTTATATTCGTTTATATGAGGGACAGACGATTTTATAATTTCTATATATAATTTAGTAGTCCAAAAATTCGATTTATATAAAAGATATGATTTTCAAAATTGGAATTTATGAAGTATGATGACTACTGAAAAGACTCATAACAAATTCAAAACAATTGACTATCGTTTATTTAAATTATAGACGCTTATATGAATGATTCTATCATTAACATGGTTAGTATCTCAAAACCGTCATTTCTTTGATAGTTACGACTTTGATATTCCGTAATCATAAAGTATGATTATCTAGGAATCTATCGTAGAATTTTTAATTGAATTCATCAAAGAGAACCAAAATTATAGTCAAAAATACAAGTGCAGTAGCTCAAATCTTAACTATTTTTGTGAATGTAATATAATTTCAACTTTATTGACTCATAAAAAGTTATTTATGTCGCAACTATGATTTTTAAAATTTATAAAATAAAGAAATATAATTTAAAAATATAATTTGCATCGTAGAGGGAATCTCAAAAATTTACAGGGCGTATGTCAGTATTAATAGCAATTTCATCACTAACATGTTTAGTGTTTCAAAAATGCGATTTCTTTAACAGTAACAGCGTTCATATTTTGCAATAAAAAATAACTATTATCTAGGAATGTATTATATAATTTCCAAAACAAACAAGAATTACATGAATGGTTAAAAAAATATTTGAAGTAGCTCCTAAGAAAAATCGAACCCTATAATCAAATCCAATCTTTTTTGGAAAATTACTATTTTGTAGGAATGAATTATATAATTTCCATAAACAAAATCGAACCGTATAATCAAATCCAATCTAATTGAAAACTTACTATTATGTAGGAATAAATTATATAATTTCCAAAAAAAATCGAACCGTATAATCATATCGAATCTAATTGAAAACTTACTACTAGGTGGGAATGAATTATATAATTTCCAAAAAACAAAGTTACAAAAATGGTCATTCGAGGTAACTCCTAAGCAAAATCGAACCGTACAATCAAATCCAATCTTTTTTGACAACTTTTTGGACTATACTAAGTCCAATTATAATCCCGATACGTCTTCTGCGGTCCCACTTAAGTGCACAATAGTCTGAAATAGATAAACATTTATTGTTAATATTCTATATGATAGTTACAATAGGTAATCTACTATGTTATAGTTTTTTGTCCCCCCCAGCCCCCCCAGGAATGGCCGCACATGGGCGTTTCGGGTTTTGCAAAATATGCCACTCCCAAACTCAACCGTTTATCACTAAAGACAATTAAAATATGAACGGTGGAATAAGAAAAATCTATGACGCAATTAGTGTTCGTACAATATTGGATGTTCAAAGTTTTTTGTGCGCTTTTTTATAGTGTAAAAAATATTTATCAAGATTGTGGTACATATAAAAAACATGTTTTTACCGTGAAAAATCTATGAAAGGCATAAATAACAAACAAAACTCAATCTGGTTATAATAAAATATACTAATAAAAGTATACTTATAAAAGTTGTAATAAAAACGTTTTTTGTGCGGTTTTCATGGTGAAGATTTCATGAATGTTTAAAAAAAATATTAGGCTACTTTCGAGAGAGAAAAAAACAATTTTCACAGTCAAAAAGTATAGAAAAATATAGAAAAATCAAACAGACTAATCGTGAGTGCACACAATTCCAAATAAAAACGTTTTTTGTGCAGTTTACATGACAAATATTTCATGAATGTTTGAAAAAATATCGGCCAATACATTTCAAGATAAGAAAAATAATTTCAGACACCAATATCAGTCAAAAAATCAAGAAAAAATCAATTAGGCCACAATTGCATTCACAAAATTGCAAATAAATTCGTTTTTTTGTGCGATTTTCATAACACACATTTCATACATTTTTGAAAAAATATCAGCCTGTAGTATTTCGAGGAAAGAAAAATTATTTCAACAGTAAAAGTCACCAATATTAAAAAAAAATCAAGCAGGTAAAAGTGCACTGTCAAAATAGCAAATAAAAACGTTTTTTTTTGTGCGGTTTTCATAACGAATATTTCAGAATTATTTGAAAAAATCTCAGACACTTGTATTTCGAGAGAGAGAAAACATTTTTTATAGTCAAAAAGTCACCAATATTAAAGACAAATCATTCAGGCTAAAAGTGCACGCACACAATTGCAAATAAAAACGTTTTATTGTGCGGTTTACATGAGGAAGATTTTATGAATACTTAAAAAATATCAATCTATTGTATTTCGATTAAGGAAAAACATTTTTTATAGTCAAGAAGTCACCTATATTAGAGAAAAATCAGTCAGGCTAAAAGTGCACTCACAAAATAGTAAAATTAAAAGGTTTTTTGGTTGGTTTACATGGCGAAAATTTTATGATTTGATGACAATATAACAGTCTCTTGTATTTTGAGAAAAAAAGACAAATTTTTATAGTCAAGAATCACCAATATTAAAGAAAAATCAATCAGGCTAAAAGTGCATTCACAAAATTGCAATTAAAAACATTTTTTGTGCAGTTTTCATGATGAATATTTTATGACTGTTTGAAAAAATATCAGCCTCTTGTATTTTAAGAACAAAAAAACAAATTTTTATAGTCAAAATTCACCAATATTAAAGAAAAATCAGTCAGGCTAAAAGTGCACTCACAAAATTGCAATTAAGAACGTTTTTTATGTAGTTTTCATGACGAATATTTTATGATTTTTTGAAAAAATATCAGCCTTTTGTATTTCGAGAAAAAAAAACAAATTTTTATAGTCAAAAATCACCAATATTAAAGAAAAATCAGGCAGGCTAAAAGTGCACTTGCAAAATTAAAATAAAAAACGTTTTTTTTGCGGTTTTCATGATGAAAAATTTATGAGTGTTTGAAAAAATATCAGCCTCTTGTATTTCGAAAAAAAAAAATAAATTTTTATAGTCAAAAATCACCAATATTAAAGAAAAATCAGTCAGGCAAAAGTGCACTCACAAAATTGGAATTAAAAACGTTTTTTGTGCAGTTTTCATGATGAACATTTTATGAATGTTTGAAAAAATATCAGCCTCTTATATTTCGAGAAAAAAAAAACATTTTTTATGGTCAAAAAGTCACCAATATTGAAGAAAAATCAATCAGGCTAAAAGTGCACTCACAAAATTGCAATTAAAAACGTTTTTTGTGCGGTTTTCATGATGAAAATTTTATGAATGTTTGCAAAATCTCAGTCTCTTGTATTTCTAAAAAAAACCAATTTTTATAGTCAAAAAACACCAATATTAAAGAAAAATCAGTCAGGCTAAAAGTGCACTCACAAAATTGCAATTAAAAACGTTTTTGGTGCAGTTTTCATGATGAATATTTTATGAATGTTTGAAAAATATCAGCCTCTTATATTTTTATAAAAAAAAAACAGTTTTATATAGTCAAAAATCACCAATATTAAAGAAAAATCAATCAGGCTAAAAGTGCACTCACAAAATTGCATCTAAAAAGGTTTTTGTGCGATTTTCATAGCGAACATTTCATGATTTGATGACAAAATAACGACCTCTTGTATTTTGAGAAAAAAAAACATTTTTATAGTCAAAAAGTCACCAATATCAAAGAAAAATCAGTCAGCCTAAAGGGCACTCACAAAATTGCAATTAAAAACGTTTTTTGTGCGGTTTTCATGACGAACATTCAATGAATTATTGAAAAGATATTGGACTACTATATTTTGAGGAAATAAAAAAATGTTGATGGTCAAATAATCAGCTACAATAAAGAAAAAGCAAACAGCCTAATAGTGCACTCACAAAATTGCAAATAAAAACGTTTTTTTGTGCTGTTTTCAAGACGAACATTCAATGAATTATTGAAAAGATATTGGACCATTGTATTTTAAGAAAAGAAAAACATTTTTATACTCAAAAATATTCAGCTCCAATAAAGAAAAATCAATCAGGCTAAAAGTGTACTCACAAAATTGTAAACAAAAACGTTTTTTTGGGAGAGTTTCATGGCGAATATTTATTAATTTAAAAAACATATCAGCCTATTATATTTCGAGAAAATAAAAACAATTTTTATAGCCAAAAAAAACACCATTTTAAAGAAACATCATGTTAATAGTGTGTGTACAAAATTGCAAATTAAAACATTTTTTGAGCAACGATTTTCACGGTAACAACTATATGAATATTATAAAACAAAGTGCCCAGTCTTTAGTACATACAAAAAACACTTTTTTACAGTGCAAATGTCACGAAAAGCCACAAAAATCAAACAAAATTACCAACGAGGACGTTTTTCTAATGGCACAAATATTATCAAAAAAAAGTATTTTCATGCTTAATAATAATAAATAAATAGCGGTATTAATTAAAGTGACGAGGTCGCGCAATGTGTCTCAAACAAAACCCATGGACGCGCGCCCAAAATGTTTTTTGGGTCGACGCGTTCGCGGCCTATACAGTTACGTTTATGTTTTCTCTCCGCGCTTTTTGCTATTACACAATATAATAATAATATATTATACGTAAAGTTTTTTTTTTGTTTAGATAAACAGGAACAAAAAAATACTGGCTACTACTAATATTATAAAATGGCTCAATGTTTTCTTTTTATATCATTATTATTACATACATATATAAATATATAAATATTATTTTTTATTAACGCTGTTTTACACTGCAGGTTGTTCAAATGTAACTCTTAATTAATTACATTACTTAAAAACATTTATAACACACAAAAAAAAACTAATTTATTATTCTATGTATACGTTTTAATGTTATAGATTTATTATTATTAGTTATTATTGTAATTTTTTTATATTATGTAAAGCGCGCGCGAGGCGCCCCCGTTTGTTTCATATTTTATTATTATTATTATTACTACTACTCTCAAAAAAGGGGCCGCGTCGCGCGCGCTACTCGTACTACTTTTAAATGCGAAAAATTGCCATTTTATTGTTTTTATTTTTTTGACTGCCATTTTACGAAATAATCGCTTTTTGTTTAGTTTCTATTGTAAGTTCCTATGTCCAACAATTTGTTTGTGTGTACAACGCACACCCACCCCACACACACACACATCCCCCCAAGAGAATGAATGCGGATCGAATGAATGCAAAACTAAAATTAT
Source organism: Lordithon lunulatus (assembly GCA_963942505.1). Lineage (NCBI taxonomy): Eukaryota > Metazoa > Arthropoda > Insecta > Coleoptera > Staphylinidae > Lordithon > Lordithon lunulatus. The sequence goes on from OZ012675.1 coordinate 34,388,557, forward strand.
GTTTCGGAATACGTTTCCTTTTTTCGGATTTAGGCGTTTAGGGATTAAAATTAAAATGATGGTAAATTTATCTGTGAGTTTCGGAGGCATTATAAACTATTAATTAATTATTAATGATGAAAATTCGGATGCGAATTGTTTGTATATAGGGTTCCTTTGCCGCCGCCCGCCCCGGTTTTGCGGGCGCGGGCCGTGCGGCTTGTGAAAAGTTTCTAGTTGATATAAAAATGAACAAAAAAATAAATTTTTTGAAAGGGAAATGAGATGAAAAAAAAGTACGTTCTGTTGTGTTTACTTTTCGTTCCAGAGGTAAACCATTATGTAAATGAGAAAAGCGGAAACGAGATTATACGCAAAAACAAAAACCATTTCAAAAAAAAACTTGATGTATGAAAAAAAAACTGTATGTGTGGTTATGTAACCTATTTACTGGAATAGCAAATATTAAAAAATACTTGTCTCTGTTTGTTCCCCCACCAACCTGCTCCTTTATTTCAGACAGTTTCGGATATAATTCGCACAAATTCAATGCTAGAAACTTTCTTCAGGCACGTTGTTGAGTTGCGAAAATGTTTTGGAAATACCTAGCTCAGTGACCGAGTGGTAAGAGTTGTCGTCCATCTCTTACTGAGAAGCCTGAGTTCGAACGATACCAGGCCAAATATTCACGAGTCACCTTTCATAGTTTTTTCAGAGGATTTCTGTGAAGTTAAAGTAAGTACTGGGCTATTAAACTGCTCTCCCTTTATAGGCGAAAAAGTTTCATGGTTGATAATCCCATAATATAGAAGTTTACTTTTATTTCAAGCAAGTTTCAACCTATATAAGACTTTCATGACTTACATTAGAAGACTATATGCACAAAAGCTATTTATTTCAAACAACTGATATGATTTAGAGACATTTTCCTGCAGAACTTTTTGAGTTATTGACGAATGAATTCGCATGTAAACTATTTTTGTTTAGTAAACTATAAAACTAGTTTCTCATGAGAAACACTCTATGTAGGATACAGTTTTAGATAGCCTGATTAATCTATATTGAGATAATAATAAAAAATATATAGGTATGTATATATCTATATTTGGTATATAATTATATAATGTATGGTAGGTGGCTAAATGATCTTGGTCAAGGTTTTAAAAAATAAAAAAAATAAAAATACGAACCGTGATTTTATATAAATTCGACTGAATCCTAATTGCGACCCTTTGTAAGTAAGCATTAAAACTAGTTTTTCTAGAAGAATATACTATATGAGATACATTTCTAGATAGCTTGATTAGTCTACATTGAGATAATAATAAAAAATATTTAGGTCAGTCAGTCAGAGATTAATGAAAAACTAAACCGTTAGAGCAGTTTAATATTTAGAAATCTCATTCGGGTTATTAAGATTAAAGTTCTTTAATTTTAATTTTTCTACATTGGGCCCGCCAAAATTTTTGTAATTTCATAGGGTGCGACACTAGCGCCTAAATATTCGAACTACGAGTTTCTCGAAACTCATGCCAGATGGCGATACAATAGGGTGGATCAATAGTGAACTTATGGTGAATGCGCCAGGTAGTATAAGATCATTAAATTTCTGTAATTTATAAATCTAAGTTCTCACTAGAAAAAAAAAATTGTGAAACAGTTTTGTATAGCTTAATTAATATATTTTTAAATAATTGACAAAGTTAGGTACCTCAGTAGTATATTTTTGGAGACAACGACTGAAAACCACGACCATAATTTTGAAAGTTTATCCGACATTAAAAAAAATCTGGCTAAAAAAAATAGCTGAAATTCTCAATTTATATTCGTTTATATGGTTATAATAAAAATATAAAATTTGAAGTCGATTGAAAAAAGTTGAGTTTTGTGTAAAAATCAACATTTGCAGAATTTTTCTGTAAACTGTACCTCCTATGTCAAAAGAGATAAAAAACAATGTGATATGTTTTTATCTAGTCTGATAAAGATATTTTCAGATAATAATATAAATTATTTTAAAATGATTGAATTTTTTGAAATAACGACTGAAAACAAAGAAAATTGTTTCATAAGTATTTCAGTTATAACTGAAAAAATAAAAGCCTGAAACGACTAAAACCTTCAAAACAATGCTTATTAGATCCGATATAATGTATAAACAAATTTTGAAGAAAATAAAAAAAATGCCAAATTACGTCAAAAAACGTAACCTTCCAAATTTTTGGTCTGAAAAATTTTGTTTCCGCGATCAAGCTGAAATTTTTCGTAATCATTACACTTATTATTATGAACATCGGAGGTGATTTTCAGCCGTTTTCAGCAATAATTTCTTTAGTTATTGACTATTGAAGTTGCCTGGAAACCAATTTTCACCATATTTCAGTAAGCTATAAAACTAATTTCTGATAAGAAAATAACAAGACGTGATACAGGTTTGGATAGCCTGATTAAACTACTTTAAGGTTTAAATAATAAATATATAGGTCAGTAGTATATTTTATTGAGATATCAACTGAAAACAGCGACTATGATTCAAATATGTTTTTCAAGAATAAAAAAAAACTAGCTGAAAAAAATTGTCAAAATTACCAAATTATATTCTCTTGTATATACAGAATACAAATGTAAACTTTGAAGTAGATTGAAAAAATAAGAAATTCCGGGCAAAATCAACATTTTCAGGATTTTTCAGTAAACTGTAGCTCTTATCTCATAATTGACATAACCTAATGTAATATATTTTTAGCTATCCTAATTACTCTACTTACAGATAAACATAGAAATAATTTCAGAACTATTATATTTTGTAAATAACAATTGAAAACAAAGACCGTGTTTTCAGAAGAATTTCGGTTATAACTGAAAAAATAAAAGACTAAAAGCCTACAACTCTCAATATAATGTTTTTTGGATCCCTTATATTGTCTTTACAAATTTTAAAGAAAATAAACAAATCTAAATTTGGATAAAATATTATGAGTCAATTTATGGTGCATTCGCCGGGTAGTATAAGATCAGTATATTTCTGTAATTTATAAAACTAAGTTCTCATAGGAAAAAAAATATTTGTGAAACAGTTTTGGATAGCTTGATCAATATATTTTAAAATAATAAATAAAAAGGGTACCTCAGTAGTATATATTTTTGAGATAACGACTGAAAACCACGACCATAATTTTGAAAATTTATCTGACATTAAAAAAAACTGGCTAAAAAAAAATTGCTGAAATTCTCAATTTATATTCATTTATACGGTTGTAATACAAATGTAAAATTTGAAGTCGATTGAAAAAAGTTGAGTTTTGGGTACTATTCAATATGTTCAGGATTTTTCAGTAAGCTGTAACTCCTATATCCAAAGAGATAAAAAATAATGTAATATGTTTTTATCTAATCTGATTACTGTACTTGCAGATAAAAATAGAAATAATTTCACAAATATAATATTTTTGTAAATAACTACTGAAGACAAAGGCCATGTTTCCAGAAGTATTTTAGTCATAACTGAAAAATTAAAAGCCTGAAACGACTAAAACTCTCAAAATAAAGTTTATTAGATCCGATGTAATGTATATACAAATTTTAAAGAAAAACAAAAAAATGCCAAATTTTGTCAAAAATTGTAAACCTTCCAAATTTTTGGCCTGAAAAATGTTTTCTTCGCGATCGAGCTGAAATTTTGCATTATCATTAAACTTATTAAAATGAACATCGGAGGTGATTTTCAGCCGTTTCATACAGAATTTTTTTAGTTAGTGACTATTAAATTTGCCTGCACATACATTTTTACCATTTTTCAGTAAGCTATAAAACTAATTTCTGATAAGAAAAAATCTAGACGTGATACAGTTTTGGATAGCTTAATTAAACTACTTTGAGGTGTAAATGATAAATATATAGGTCAGTAGTATATTTTATTGAGATAAAGACTGCAAACAGTGACTATGATTCTCGTGGGTTTTTCGGGAATAGAGAAAAAATCATCAAACATTTTTTTTATAACAAATTGTTATAACAAACTACAATTATTTGAGCATATTTTATAATTTTGGTATTAGTTGGTTCTTACAAAATCAAAACTAATCGCTCAAAATTAAATATTGCCTCATGTTCAGTTTCAATTTCTCAATTTTGAGTATTAAACTACACTTATTTGTGAGTGCAACCTACAATATTGTTAATATTTGGCCATATAAAACAAAATTAGAGTTAAGTTTTCTCCGTCTAATGTGAAAATTTCATTATATTTGACTTCTAGTCAAATAATATATTAATATATAATTCATAATAATTCATAACAAATTCATAATAATACATAATAATTCATAATAATTCATAATTATTCATAATAATTCATAATTATTCATAATAATTCATAATAATTCATAATAATTCATAATAATTCATGATAATTCATAATTTATTCGTGCTAAACCATTCTTATTTACACAATAAATATAGTCGTAGTAGAGATACGATTTCTAGTTTTTGTTGTATGAAATTAAAATTATGTGTGAATATTGTCTACAATTTTGATAAAATTTCGTGGACGAGAAACCCAATTATGGTGATTTTTGTCTTTGACCGCATACCAATTATGGTGGATGCGCCGGGTTATATTAAGGTTTAATTGCATTTTTTATAAGTCGTAGGCTCGTCTGTAACGATCATTGGTATTATCGCCATATTTCAAGTACTTTATTACTTAAAGTACATTACTTTAAGTTTATTAAGCACTTTATGTATTTTATTATTTTATTAAATTCAAAAATATTCACGGTTTCACTTCACGGTTTTTTAGGGAAGTTAACCACTCGCTATTCATTACAATTTACATGTGTATTATAATGGACTTAATAGACAATATTTTATCAGTTTTAGTTGTTACAGGCTGCTACTTTTTCATTTATGGCTGAAAACCTACAGAAAACATGGTGTTATATTACAGTCAATATCTCATAAAATATACAAATATTTTCTGTTATTCTTTGAAGAGAGATTAATTATGGAGGCCGAATCCATTTAAAATTTGTCTTTATGTGGTTTGAAACAAAAGTTACAGTTTAATGGACAATCCTGAACAGAAGCTTCAAGTTTTTTAAATCGACCATTGGTCGATAACTGAAACAACTGTGAGTAGAAATGACTGAAAATTACATCAGTTACGCAAACTAAAATACAAAATAGTTTTGCAAATGATTAGTCTGAAGAATAATTAGAGTTGTTGTTGAAAATTATTTTTCTTCATTATATTTTCATTGTGATAAGCTTTTTCCTAACGTTTGTAACTAATTTAGAAATAATCAAATTAGCAGTCATGATCATGAAATAAATCTCAAACAGTCATCTGTAGATTTAAGTATCTTGTGGTTGTAATTTAGCTACAATAATGCTAATAGAGGATATGTTTATTATAGTAGAGTATATAATACAGGATATTTAGTAGTAGTTGGGGATAAGGATTAAAGCTAGGTAACAAGCGAACTTCATAGATATTTGATAAAATATATTTCCTATAGTATCAAATAATTATAATATACAAATACAACCTTGCATGTAAGATTTTCACATATAATATTTTTATTATATTATTCATTCGGAGGGAAAAATCACACATCTTTTAATTACTCTTAATTAAAACCCTAATATTACGATGACTCCTGCTTTTCGCGTCTTGTTGTTTGATTCACTGCAACAGAAATAACATAAAATTAGATATAAATCATTAGAAATATATAAATAACGCTCAATATTATCAAAATAGTAACAAACAGATATTTTATTTCAATATAATGAGCATAAATTTGATCAATATTGATAACCAACATTAAATATTAGACACAATGTAGATTTTGAAGCAAGGTTATGAATCTAATAACTGTAATAAATTGACCAGTGAAAAAATTTTAAAATCACAATTTTAAATATATTTCAGGCTTAAAAACCACGGTCGATGGCCTCTTGTACATGTATGTATATCTTGTATGTATGTATGTTACAATAAATATATCTTCTAAATATATTTCAAATACTAACATCAATATTGGTCGATTTTATTTAAAACTGCTGAGAATGTTCATGGATTTGTCTCTTTGAAACTTACATGTTGTTCTTTGCTGAATGCAACGGTGCATTGGTTAAGACCGATGGTAGTACCAGCATACTTGCACTCGCAGTTGAGGCCCTGTTTGGTGGAGACAATTTGGTCGACCAGGTTGTGAGACACGACCTGTGCGAATTGTTTCTTGGCGGCGCCTTTAGCGGCCAGGAAGTTGTCGGTGACGAAAACGTTGCCGCCAATCTGTAAATAAATTTAAAATATTAGTATTAATTAAAAATTAAATATTTACTACTTAATATCTCTTTAAGGCGTGAGGAATAAAGTTTTATTAGACCTATTAACTCTAATGCATTTTATTTTGTTGCGACTTAATGAATATTTTTTTAATAATGCTTAATAAATTCAATTTTTGAAATTAAAACTAAATGATACTACAATTATATTTAGCACTTATCTATCTTCAAAATTAAATTACAATTATTGATTTTGGTTAATTAATTACGTTTTAATATGGGGAAATCCATCAATCCAATCCAGACAAATAACTTTTCAATAAAAAAAAATTGTAAAAAAAATCGTAATCAATTCAATTTTTAACTATATGATAATATAATTATATTTAGCACTTAGTTATCTTCAAAATGAAGCTATATTTGTTTATTTTTGTTAATTATTAACGTCTTAATGCGGAATAATCTACGACACATAACTTTTCAGTACAAACTGTTTGTTTAAAAAATCATAATAAATTCGATTTTTGCAAATACAACTAAATGATATTATAATTATATTTGCCACTTAGTTAGCTTCAAAACTAAGCTATATTTTTTAAGTTTGGTCAATTAGTAACGTCTTAATGTGGGAAAATTCTCGATAATAACTGTATCCTTAAAAAAGACAAAATATTGATTTTTTGCCCAATCTTACCGTAGCTATATATATATATATATATATATATATATATATATATATATATATATATATAATATAAATATGAAACTCACCTTCATGGTCCAGTCCACACAGTAATCATCGTATTCCAGCTCTTTGTGGAGTTCAGAGCTACCCGCAGGGTTCTTCTTAGCATCAGTGAATGTAAACACGTTATGTTTGTTGAAACCAATCACGTTCTTAGTGACTTTAGCGTCCTTTACCTTGAAGTCCCTGAATGGAGTCACCAAGTTGATGTGGACGTTCGTGTCCTGGTAGAGGAGAGCCCTCAATCGTTGCAGCTAGAAAAATAGAATATACAATATTAATATAACTATATAATATTGGTACTTAACCCAGGCCGGAATTTGAACCCGGGCCGCCCGTCTGTAGAGCAATGGTGCTAATCGGTGTGTCATTGCTGTGTTATTATTATAAAAGTTGCTACTTACAGGAAGGAGGTTTCCTTGCTTGCATGCATCTCCGGTGAAGGCGAGCAGAGTTTTGGTGGCGTGTGCCCTGAAAGGATACTTCATGGCTTCTTCAAAGCTCCTGGATTGCAGATCGCAGCCTGTTACAAGACTAATATCTTGTTTGAAACGACGAAGGGCATTAAACAGTTCGGTTATCCTTCCGTCTTGCGTTGGGATTTCTATCAATGGGGGTTCTGCTGAGAATTTGACTTGTGGGAGTTTTCCCTTCCAGCTCAATTTTCCTAGAGAATAAAATAAGTTAGGATTATGGAAGACTTGTCATATGCTATAAAATCACTTAAATACGAAGAAAGTTCAAACCTATATATTTTGTTTGATTAAGATATTTAGCATTAAAATACTAAGAGATCAGGTCAGGAGCACTTACCTCCATTAGTGAAGTGAGATGGATGTTTCTGGTATTCACCTCCATATCCAACTAAGTGGAATTCAACATCGCTGCAATAGAAATAAATATAATTAGTTTATTTTCATGAACAATTACTGGAGTTATAGCAATTATTTGCGTGCGTACATTAATAAATCATAAAAAATAAATTTTTTCAAAAAAATATTTTTTGCTTTAAGAATCTGATAAACATATGTACTATGAATAAATACAGCTAATGCTGAAAATTTTCATCAACCATTACTCGAGTTATAGCGATTTTCTCAAGTACATAATTATAGCTACCATTTAAAAAATCTCTTCAAGATATTTGACTTACGTGATGCCTTTTCCAGCGAGTTCCTTGGTGAGTTCAGTAACCATCGGTTGAACAAGTTCTTTGTACACAGGCTCGTTCTCCGTGACTTGATCGATAATGATCACGATGTCAGCAGCCTTGGATGGAATGGACACACTGAATTTATCATCAATAGCGCGTGGTTCTTCAGAGTTCTTACATTGAACTGCAAAAAATAACACAAATAATTAAGGATAATTAAAAGATATGTACAGGACCAAATTTAGGCCCGTAAAGTCTCGAAAACCAAGCCCATACTGAAGTAATTTTTATTACTTTATTTTCTTTATTAAAAAAACGTTTTAATTCGATCTAAAGATTCTTGAAGACATATGTTAGTTATCTTTTATACTTTGTGACTGTTAAAAACATAAAACTCCCCCCACAATGTCATAGTTACTCACCGTATTGGCTAGGAAGTCTGATGGGGATGAGTTTGACGTTGCAAGCAGCAACGTATCCCAAAGCAACAGCATATTCGGTATCCTTAACACCAGCAGCTACTCCATGATCGCAAGCCATCCTGAAGTTCTCGATGTTAACGAATGGGAAGCAGAATCTGTAAAAACGGTTAAGTTAAATATCGAAAACCGGACTCAATTTGCAGCTATAAATATATCGGGTTTAATTGGACGAAACAATTGCATAGCATTTTTTGGAGTGCAACAATTTTTTTTGTAACATTAGCAACGTCTGTACTGACTATAATAATGTTTGAGATAATTATTTTCCTCATTAATTTAATGAGATATGATTTTTCAAAAATATTCATAATTTTTAAGATTACACTTGGGTCCATCAAGTTTAAATTGACTATAAAAACAATTGTCAATAGTTTAAGGGTGAATTAATTTTTTTACCCATATCTAAGTCTATTTTGACTACAACAGTGTTTGAATTATTTATATTTCTCAACAGGTTAATGAGAAATAATTTTTCAAAAATATTCATAATTTTTAACATTGTACTTGGGTCCATCAAGTTTAAATTGACTGAAAAAAAACAATTGCCAATAGTTTAGGGATGAAATAATTTTTTAACCCATAGTCTATTACGACTACAACAGTGTTTCAATTATTTATATTTCTCAACAGGTTAATGACAAATGATTTTTCAAAAATACTCCTAATTTTTAACTTGCACTAGGGTCCATCAAGTTTAAATTCACTAAAAAAACAATTTCCACTAGTGGGGTGAATTGATTTTTTTACCCATAGCTAAGTCTATTATGACTACAAAAGTGTTTGAATTATTTATATTTCTCGACAAGCTAATGAGATATGATTTTTCGAAAATATTCATAATTTTTAACATTGCACTTGGGTACATCAAGTTTAAATTGACTAAAGAAACAATTTCCAACAGTTTAGGAGTAAATTGATTTTTTTACCTATAGCTAAGTCTATTATGACTACAACAGTGTTTCAATTATTTTTATTTATCATCAGATTAATGAGAAATGATTTTTCGAAAATATTCATAATTTTTAACATTGCACTTGGGCCCATCAAGTTTAAATTGACTAAAAAAACAATTTTCAATAGTTTAAGAGTGAATTAATTTTTTTACCTATAGCTAAGTCTATTATGACTTCAAAATTGTTACAATTATTTATATTTCTCAACAGGTTAATGAGAAATGATTTTTCAAAAACATTCATAATTTTCAACATTGCACTTGGGTCCATCAAGTTTAAATTGACTATAAAAACAATTTGTCAATAGTTTAAGTGAATTAATTTTTTTATCCATAGCTAAGTCTATTATAACTACAACAGTGTTTAAATTGTTCATATTTCTCAACAGCGTAATGAGAAATTATTTTTTAATCAGACTGGAGTTTTTCTACATGCAGCTGAAAATATATCGGAATACATGAATAATTAAATGGATGAAAAAACTATTTAGCAATGATTTAGGGGTGAATTGATTTTTTTATCCATAGTAAAATCTATGGTGACTATAATAATATTCCAATTATTTATTTCTCATATCAGGTTAACGAAAAATGATTTCTCAAACGAACTTGCGATTTTTAACTTCTACTTGGATTCATCAAGTTTCAGATGGACTAAAAAAATATTTCTCAATCCTCTAGGGGTGAATTATTTTTTTTATTGTGACTATAATACAGTTCTAATTGTTTATGTCCCTCTTCATGTTAACGAAAAATTATTTTTCAAACGAACTCGCGATTTAAACTTGGGCTTGAGTTCATCCAGTTTTAAATGGACTAATAAAAATACTTATCAATTATTTAGGGGTGAATTATTTTTTTTACCCACTGCCACATCTATTGTGACTATAATACTGTTAATTATTAATTTTTTTCTTAAGGTTAACGAGAAATGATTTTTCAAATAAACTCGTTATTTTTAACTTAGATATGGGTTTATCAAGTTTTAAATGGACTAAAAAAATACTTATCAATAATTTAGGGGTGAATTAATTTTTTTACCCACTGCCACATCTATTGTAACTATAATACTGTTCTTATTATTAATTTTTCTCTTAAGGTTAACGAGAAATGATTTTTCAAATAAAGTCGTGATTTTTAACTTGGATATGGGCTTATCAAGTTTTAAATGGACTAAAAAAATACTTATCAATGATTTAGGGGTGAATTAATTTTTTTCTCACAGCCACATCTATTGTGATTATAATACAGTTTTAATTGTTTATTTCTCTCTTCAGGTTAACGAGAAATAATTTTTCAAATAAACTCGTGATTTTTAACTTGGATATGGGTTTATCAAGTTTTAAATGGACTAAAAAAATACGTATCAATGATTTAGGGGTGAATTAATTTTTTTACCCACAGCCACATCTATTATGATTGTAATACTGTTCTAATTGTTTATTTCCCTCTTCAGGTTAACGAGAAATGAATTTTCAAATAAACTCGCGATTTTTAACTTGGATATGGATTTATCAAGTTTTAAATGGACTAAGAAAGTACTTTTCAATATTTCAAGCTATAAATCTTGGTATTTATAACTAAATAGTTATTTATCTTCATTAAAATGAATTCTCCTTCTTTATAGCTAAGTGAAACAACCAAATAATTTGACTGAAACAGTTTTGGTGGAAATTTAGATGATACAAATTTTAAAATCAGTGTTTTTCAGGACACCAAGTTATAAATCTAGATACCTGTAGCTAACTAGCTATTTATTTTTTACAAATTATTATTTTTTTTAACTAGTAGAGTTTGTAGAATTAGAGACTGTTGAGACATGAATCTCTTACTGTCTCAACTGTCTCTAATTGTACAAATACATATACAAATGATATTAAACAGCATCAAACTAACCTCATTGAAGATGTTGTGCTGAAGAGTTCATTACAAGAAGGTGCATGATGGTGGTGACTGGCATGATCAACCGTCTTAACCGGTGCGCATCCAGCTTGCATCTTGTAGGAGTTTCCAAAATCGCTCTCAGATGTAACAATCTTTCCGTTAGCCATAGTGAAATCGTCGTAGGGTTCGTTGTTGCCGTTGCCCAATAGACCTCTGAGTTGTCCGTGGTAGAAGCCAGAGATACTGAAGGCACATGCAGTGAGTTGTGGGTCGCAGTGAACCCTCACGCCAGCCTTGGAGACAATGTTGACGGAGTCATAAAGACGGTAGGCTTCCATTTGTGGGCGACGGATGGGGAAATCAGCGGCGTCTTTGTTGAGCATGGCTTGTCCGCCCTTCTTGATGGTGATGGAGTCGGTTTTATCGGCGACGGTGATGGCGGTGAGAAGACCGTTGGTGTAAGTACCGGCAACGGTGAAATTTCCATTTACAGCGTCACGGGCGAGAAGGTAATTGCATTTTCCTGGGAAGGTCAGGTGTTTGCCATCGAAGGTGAAGATGTGTTGGCCTTGTACGACGAAAGCGTATACTGAAAATTAAAAAGGACATATGTTTTAACTATCCCAGCTACAAAAACATTATAATTTATAGCAAAATTTAGAAGAAAAAAAATTGATTAATAGATTTTAGTTAATCAAACAATCACATACAAGAAAAAAAGACTATAACTATAATATAATTAAAGGTACAACTATCATATTGTATATTTAATAGTTATATACAATCCTTAATAAACTGTAAAAATTTGGATAATATTGCTTTGCAGGAAATAACTCTAATTTACCTTCAAACTAACTTTTAATATTCTGTTAGATGCATAACAAGAAATATTGCTATAACTATGCGGGCAATGCTGTTACCACTATGAAATTTCATAGACAATATTGCAATATAATATTTTATAAGCTGTGATTATTTGGATAATATTACTCTGCAGGAAATATCTCTAATTGGACTGCAAACAAACAATTAATAATCTGCTACGTGCATAAAATAGCTAATATTGCTATAACTACGTAACCATTGCAGTTATAATTATGAATATTTATATTTAATATTGCAATATAATATTTAATAAACTGTCAGCATTTGGAAAATATTGCTCTACAGGAAATACCTGTAACTGGTCTTCAAACGAACAATTAAAATTCTGTTAGATATATAACAAGACGTATTGCTCTAACTATCCAAGCATTGCTGTTACCACATTGATTGTTCATATTTAATGTTGCAATATAATATTGTATAAGCTGTGTAAATTTGTAAAATATTGCTCTACAGTAAATATCACTAACAGGCCTTCAAACGTGCAGGTAATAATGCGTTAGATAGATATATCAAGAAATGTTGCTATAACTATGAGAGCATTGCAGTTACCACTATGAATATTTATATTTAACATTAAAATATAATATTTAATGATGTGTAAAAATTTGAAAAAAATTGCTCATCAGGAAGTATCTCTTAAAAGCTTCTAAATGATAAATGTACTTACGTCTGAATGGCACAAACCAGCTTCTAGGATTGAAGCTGACTCCATACAAAGTTTCCTGGATGGTGCCCAACTCTCCTTCAGCGTGCATCAAACGGCTCAATGGCGAGAATTTAGCGGCGACCAATTTGGGCAAAGCGTTGAAGTAGTTAACACTGAAAACCTACAAACAGCAACTATAAACATGTCCATTCACAAACATCTCAAATATGACTTACGCTTGGTTCAACCATCTTCATGTTCTTCACGTTGAACTGTTGCATAATCTTCTTAATAGCTGTCACCAAGTTGGTGAGGATGTTCTTGATGGCGGCAATGTCATCAACCTTCTCATGACGGATCTTCTTCTCGAGATACTCAGAAATTGAGGAGATGAGGTGCTTGATGTCTTCATTTGGTACGACGTCCTTGAGGGTGTTAAGAGCGTCCTTCATCATGTTGATGGCTGGCTCGGAGATACCTCCGACATCCTTCATGATCTAAACAAGATGTACAAATTAGCACTATTCGATATTTATAGCTATTTGCTTTATTACCATATCGTAACGTGCTTTAAGTTCTTCATACAGAGGAAGGGCCTTGATTTCTTCGTAGATCTTCTTCAGGTTGATTTCGATGAGGTCGCGGGCGCGTTCGTAGTTCATGTAGAGGAAACGACCAACGTCTAAAGAAGAAAAAGATATTTAAAACTAAATCTAAGCTACTAATATTGCTAAGTATGCAAAAGACATTCAGGACTTTCATTTCCTTAATTGTCCTGGAGACCTCCTCTTGGTGACAACTAGCAGGTTTGAGTTGGACAATATTAAACCTTCAATAATCACCTTTAGTAATTTCTGAGATAGAAGTAGCCAGCTGTTTAAGTTCAGCTTGATGCGCATCAAAGAACTCGCTGATCTTAGCCAAGATGGTGAAAGCAATGTTGGAGAAACCATCAAACAGCTCGTAGGTGATATGAATAATAGTCTTCGCAATTTCCTTAACACGTGGGGCGATGGTGGTCTCAACAAGATTCTCAATCTTGGTGCAAACTGACTCAAACAGCTTAACAATATCATCATTGATTTGAACCAGTTTAACAATGACATCACCAGTGGTGTCCAAGAAGAAACGGAATACTTTTCTACTGTAAACATAATAATAATAAATAGAAACAGTAAAGTCAAGATATCACGGGATTTAACTTACAAAACTTCAGAAATTTCCTGTACGGTTTTATCAGCTGCGATTTCTTCCTTCACCTTGTGCAGTTCATCTCTGAAGTAATTTGCAACAGGCTTGACATTCGGAATGTTTCTCTTTGCGACTTCCCCGAGATTTTTGACGCTCTTTTTGGAATCATCTGCGATTGCTGCGGCTAACGACTTGGACTCTTTGAATGCGTTAGAGATTTCTTGATGAGTCGGCTCCATAACGTACTTCTTGATGTTATCAGTGTTCATGCCGTAGTCGGTTTTCAGGAAGTTGGCTTCGTCCAATTTAACCGATGCACGCACCAGTTCGTTCTTGGCGACTTCAGCGCGGAAATCAGCGATCATACCCAGGGTAAAACCGGCGTTGATGACCAGTTGGTGGTTGGGGGTTTCTTTTTGGGCTACAGTGTATTTGAGACGGTTGTAGTCCTTCAGCTCGAAGTGGGTGACGATTGGTTTCAGGCCGTAAGCGCTGGCTTCAGTGTCGACGACTTGGCTGCCCTCTTGGAGTTTCATGGTGGACTGTACGTTGTAGATTTCCTTGTCGAAGATTTTCAGGAGGGAGTGGTATTTGGTTGGGCTCAGTTCGATGAGGGACATGCAGGTGTGCTTGCTGCCGCCAACGTTGTAGGCGGTTTTGGTCATGTGTTTGAAAGTCTTGGCCTTCAGGTCGAAATAGAAGGTGGTTTCATCGTAGGAAATGTCTACTCCCACGCCCTAAAGAAGAAATAACATTAGAATGGAATTGAATGTAAGATTTATTGAATGATTCCATTCCTCAATCAGTTAGTAACATCAATCTTTGATTGAGGAATTGAAAAAAAAAATCTTAAAGGTCTCTAGGACTAAGATGTTCAGAGCTTGATGTCGTCAGGTCATTGTTATTGATGCATAGGATGACTGAGAACTATATGTAACCAAAAAGAGATATCCTGGATTCTTTATACTGAGGTATTTAGACCTTGACGTTGTTAGATCATGTTCTAATAAGTTATTGATGTATTGCGAAACTGAGGACTACGTGAGACCAAAATAGAGACATAACAGATCGTTCAGACACAGGTATTTAGCCTGGACGTCTGAGGTTTTCGTATAATAAATTATTAATGTATTAGGTGACTGAGGACTAAGTGTAACCAAAATAGAGACATAATAGATCCTTCAGACTGAGGCATTTAGATCTTAAAAAAAAACTTACTTGACTCTTGATACTGCCATGACGTTCGAAACTGTATTGCTCGTTGTCTCCAGCCTTGGTGAGCTGTTGCTTGCCGGTAATAACCAATTTGTGGTTAGGCTTGTTGAAGATATCGAAGATTGTGGTGAATTCAACGAGGCGATCCTTGGATTTGTGCGTGCTAACGTGCGACATGCTGAAGTCCTGTAAAAATAATTTACTAAGTATATGCAAACTAAACAATTTCAAGAAAAAACGTATGAATTTTTACTTCGCAAGCTCATATCTTCGAAAATATTAAATATATCTGGTTGGAGTACTGAAAAACGAATGCCTTATACACTTTTCTATAGAAATCACCTCAAATTACCCGAGCTACCAAGTGGTAACTAGTTATTTTAAAGACATTAGTTACATCAAATGTAATTACGTTATATATCGGCGCATATCTTTGAAATTTATAAAGATATATTCTTTGCGGTTTTTGAAAATGTATACCTGATATATTTTATATATTTTTAGCTCGAATTACTCGAGTTACCTAGAGGTAACTAGCCTTTTTGAAGACATTAGTTACAAAAAATATGATTACGTCATATTTCAGCGCATATCTTTGAAAATAATAGAGATATCTTGTTGGGATTTTGTAAAGTGAATGCCTGGTATATTTTTCATTTTAAATCAGCTGTAACTACTCGAGTTACCAAATTATAACTAGATATTAGTTACATCAAATCGTATTATGGTATATATCGGCGCATATCTTTGAAATTAATAAAGATATCTTCTTGGAGTTTTGAAATTTGTATGCCTGATATATTTCTTCAATTGAATTCAGCTCCAATTACTCGAGGGGCCATGTGGTAACTAGTCGTTTTGAAGAAATTAGTTACATCAAATATAATTACGTTATGTATCGTCGCATAGCTTCGAAATTAATAAAGATATCTGATTGGGGTTTTGAAAAATGATTGCATAACACATTTTTCAATTAATATGAGCATGAATTACTCGAGTTACCAAGTGGTAACTAGTTATTTTTAAGAAATTATTTACATTAAAACTAATTTCGTTTTATATTGTGGCATATCTTCGAAAGATATCTGGTTGGGGGTTTGAAATTTGTATGCCTGATCAAGTTTTTTCTTGAAATCGCCTCGAATTACTCGAGTTACTAAATGGTAACTGCTCTTTTTGAAGAAATTAATTACAAGCAATATAATTGCGTTATATATTGACGCATATCTTTGAAATTAATGAAGATATCTTTTTGCGGTTTCTATAAATGAATGCCTGATACATTTTACTATTAAAATCATCTCGAATTACTCAAGTTACTAATCGGTAAGAATTTATTTTGAAGACATTAGTTACATACAATATAATTACTTTACATATCATCTCATATCTTTGAAATTAATAAAGATATCTTGTTGAGGTTTTGAAAAATTAACGCCTGACACATGTTTCTATTTAAATCACCTCAAATTACTCAAATTAGCAAATGGGAACTAGTTTTTTTTAAGAAATTAGTTATATCAAATATAATTACTTTATATATTGGGGCATATCTTATTTACTAATGAAGATATCTTGTTGTGGTTTTCAAAATTAAATTCCTCATACAAATTCCAATCAGACTCTACTATATTTTTAATTAATTTTTAAATTATCTTTACCTTGACTAATCCAGGTGCAGTAAATTTAACCTCAGCCTTGGCGGTGCCCTGCTCCCAGCTGTCACCAACATACTCAACAAATCCACTAATTGCAGACTTCTTGGTGGGTTCAGCCTTTTTGTTCAAGTAGAACGCGATTTCTCCCTTAGCCAACTTCTTGTCTTTAGTTGGTGTTTGTACATGTCCTTCCAGAGACACCTCGCGTTTGGGGGTGATTAGACTGACTCCAGCTTCCTTGGGGTGCAAGTACAGGCTGTATTGGTACTTGTTGTTCTCTTGGCTTTGGAAATGAACATCAACGGTGTGGTCCAGAAGGAATTGCTTGCGGGTGGTTACTGATTTAAGTCCAAATTCATGGGGCAGACCAAGTTTACGCAAATCAATGTTGACTTCGAGCTCGTGATTGTATTCAGCGACATCTGAAAATTAAATAGAAACATAATATATTTCAGATAGAATTTTTTTTAAGTCCATTCTGGGCTTTCGGTATCCCTTTAGTATAATAAAAACAAATAAAAATTACCATATTTGTTTGTCTTAGAGTCAATCTCGAAGTTTGCGCATTGTTTCTTCTCCTCGCAGTACGAGTTGAGGATTCTGAACTGTTTGTTGGTCAACTTGAATTCAGCATCGACGGCCTTGTTGCCTAATCCAGCATCGAATGAAATCTGCAAACATAAAAATGTTATAAAACTCTCCAAACAATTTATGTGTGATTTTATCTACCTCAACGCCGTGTTCTCCGTTCTTCTCCAAGTTTAGGACGTGTTTGGCCAGTTTGAAGTTACCAGTCTTCTTTTGGTCCTTTACAGTGAACTCTCCAGAGCCTTCAGCAATGAATTTGTCTCCTTCATCGCGAGTCTTGTAGGTACAACTGAAATAAACAGATTCTATTTAGTAAAATACTACTGACTATTACGATATTACAAGAATAAGAAAGGGAATGAGTGATGAAAGAGGACGATGAAGTGAATGAGAGCAAATGAAAGCAGATTAAAGCAGATTAAAGCAGATTAAAGAAGATTAAAGCAGATTAAAGAAGATGAAAGAGGATGAAAGAAGATGAAAGAAGATGAAAGAAGATGAAAGAAGATAAGAAAAGGCGAAAAAAGTTCAGGAAAGACATTAAATCAAACGCATCCTGTTAAATGTTCATAGGGGCAAAATAATTATATTTAAGGGTTGTACTGATTTTTCTGCTTATAGCCACGTCTTTTAAAACTATAATGTGTAAAAACTGTTTATATACCTCATCAGGTTAATGGGAAATATTTTTTTAACCAAACTCGTAATTTTCAACAATAATAATAAATAATATCAGATTTCATCAATTTTTAAAACGACGAAACTATCACTTAGTGATGTTTTAGGGATGAACTGATTTTTTGGCTCATAGCCACGTATACTAAGACTATAACTGTGTAGAAATAGTTTAGATTTCTCATCAGGTTAATGAGAAATATTTTTTTAATCAGACTCGCAATTTTCAACATGCACTTGAAATAATATCAGAGTTCATCAATTTTTAAATGGACGAAACTATTACTTAGCAATGTTTAAGGGATGAACTGATTTTTTGACTCATAGCCACGTCTAATAAGACTATATCAGTGTAGAAATGGTTTCGATTTCTCATTTCTTGAAATAATATCATATTTCATCAATTTTTAAATAAACGAAACAATTACTTAGCAACATTTTAGAGTCGAACTGATTTTTTGAGTTATAGCCACATATATATAACTGTGCAAAAATAGTTTAGATTTCTCATCAGATTAATGAGAAATATTTTTTTAACCAAACTCGTAATTTTCAACATGCACTTGAAATAATATCAGATTTCATTAATTTTTAAATGGCCGAAACTATTACTTAACGGTGTTTTAGGGATAAACTGATTTTTTGACTTATATCCACGTCCATTGAGACTATAACTGTGTAGAAATAGTTTGGATTTCTCATCAGATTAATGAGAAATATTTTTTATTACAAACTCGCAATTTTCTACATGCACTTGAAATAATATCAGATTTCATTAATTTGTAATGGCCGAAACTATTACTTAACAATGTTTTAGGGATGAACTTATTTTCTGACTTATAGCCAGGTCCATTAAGACTATAACTGTGTAGAAATAGTTTGGATTTCTCATCAGATTAATGAAAAATATTTTTTTAACCAGACTCGCAATTTTCAACATGTACTTGAAATAATATCAGATTTCATTAATTTTTAAATGGACTAAACTATTACTTAGCGATGTTTTAGAGATAGACTATTTTTTTGACGCATAGCCACGTCTATTAAGACTATAACTGTGTAGAAATAGTTTGGATTTCTTATCAGATTAATGAGAAATATTTTCTAAACCAGGCTCGCAATTTTCAACATACACTTGAAATAATCAGATTTCATTAATTTTTAAATGGCCGAAACTATTACTTAGCAATGTTTTAGGGATGAACTGATTTTTTGACGCATAGCCACATCTATTAAGACTATATATGTGTAGAAATAGTTTGGATTTTTCATCAGACTAATGCGAAATATTTTTTTAACCAGACTCGAAATTTTCAACATGCATTTGAAATTATATGAGATTTCATAAATTTTTAAATGAACGAAACAATTATTTAACGATGTTTTAGAGTTGAACTGATTTTTTTACTCATAGCCACGTCTATTAAGACTAGAACAGTGTAGTAATTGTTTGGATTTCTCACCAGGTTAATTAGACATAATTTTTTAACTACACGATTTTAAACGTATAGTTATTAATATTCCGGTTTTCATTAATTTTTAACTATATTTGACGATGTTTTTGGGTTCGACTAATATTTTTACCCATACCCACATTCATTAAGATCATAACAGTGTTGCAATTATTAAGATTTCTCATGAGATTAATTAGATATGATTGTTGATAACTCACCTTCCCTTAACAAGATTCTTTCCATTACTAGTAGCAACAACCTCGAGCACCTTATTGGACTTGTTTTGTTGATTCTTAATCTCCAACTGAACCTTATCAAGATGCAATTTGGGAGCATCAACCGTCATGGTGAGTTGAAGATCTTCCAATTTCTCAAACTTAGCCTCTAGAGTGTTATCAAATACAATATCGTGAGCGTTGCAAACAAAAGTCAGTTGGGATGTGAAGTGTTTGGGTGAAATCTTGTTGATCTTAGCGATGAACTTGTCAATCTTTCCATCGGGAAGAGTTACGATGCTGCTGAATAGTGGTGCAATTTCAGATAAATTCAGTTCTTGTTGTACTACATATTTCTTGCCGTCAGCTGTTACGGTTGAATCGGATTTGTAGTGCTTTTTGTCCTCGCTGCGGGTGGTTTGGTGTTCGAGCTTGATGGACTTGGCGTGCTCGAATGGAGTGTCCAGTTTGAGGTCTATTTTGGTTTCTAGTTTGTTGGGGCGGATGATGGAGAGGTCGGCTTTAATGACCTTGCCGGTAGCGTACTGCAGGGAGAGGTCGGACTGGCATTTACCAATTCCGTTTTCTTCGGTGTGTCCGTAGCCCAGCGCAATTGACATGGGGTCGAGTTCTTGCAATTTGAGGTTGCCCTTGATTTGTCCATTGTCGTTTCCTAGCTTGACCTCACCATCAGCCTCCAAGTTGGCTTTTGTAGTCTTCCCGTCATTGATGTAGAACTTTGTTGATCCGCTCACATCGAGGCTGTCTTCTTTGTTTAATAACGAGCCAGCTGCGGAGATTTGGATGCTCTTTGATTTATCTTCTGGGGAGAGGGCTTCTATTTTAAAGCTTGCAGTGAGTGGTTTCTCTTTTCCATTAAGGTCCACAGCTCCATCCAGGATGATAGCTATTTGATTTCCTGAACTCAGTTTGATGTGTGCGGAGGTTGCGCGGTCCTTATGGGTTCCAGTGTGCACCAATTCAATTGCTGGTGTTGGCAAGAGTGAGCCAGCTAGTTTACCCTGAAGATTACGACAATTAATTACACACATTTAGGTTATATTTATTATATAACTTACCTTCAAGTCGAATTTCTGTGTTCCAGCCTCAATCCATCTCTTCATGGCCAAATCACCATTCAAGGTCTTACCATTGCTATCATCTACAGCCAAATCGTATGTGAGATCGAAGACTTTTTCTTTGACATTAATGTCTTTGCCTTGGGCCTTCAGGGTGACCTTCATGCCGGGTGTGTTGGCGTTTTTGCGCTGTTCAAGATTGATGTACATGTTTCCATTACCAACACCGTTGATGATGTGAACTTCACGGGTTAGTTTACCTCCGAAGTACATTTCATTAGGGAGGATAATCTTGAATTCTCCATTAAGTTTGCCGTCGAGTGCGGGATTGCCTTCTTTGCCTCCTTCTACTTGTACTTCAAGTTTTTGGTCGAAGAAATAGAGATTATTGCTGAAATTAAAGAAATATTGTTAATAACATTTCAGCTTTACAAGAAAAACACATGCACCATAATATTTCTACACTAATATTAAAGATATGAAGTAAAACGTTTCGAAAAAGTTGTATATTTAAAAACTGTAAATAATTGTATCTAATAATACTAGCTAAAACCATCAGTTGGTTTTAGCAATATACAATTATTAAGTTTGATTGTTTTATTGTTAGAAAATATTTATCAAATTTATTTTGAAAGAGTAAAATAATATATCTTGATGTCTTTTAGAGATATATAGGAGTAAAATTGAAAATTGATGTAGAATGAAGTAATTTCTTCCATAAATATAAGTTACCAGCTTGAATATTTATATGATACTAATAGAAAAATGTGCAGTCATTAATATCTTAAGAGTTACATCATATATCTTAAAGACTTTTAAAGATATGGAGGAGTAAACTAGAAAATTGATGTTTCGAACTAATTTCTTCAATTAAAATAAGTTACCAGCTTGAAGATATAAAATATTTATATGATACTAGTAGGAAAAAGTGCAGGTCATTAATATCTTAAGAGTTACATCAGATATCTTAAAAACTTTTAAAGATATGCAGGAGTAAACTAGAAAATTGATGTTTCGAACTAATTTCTTCAATAAATAGAAGTTACCAGCTTCAAAATATAAAATATTTATATGATATTAGTAGAAAAAAGTGAAGGTCATTAATATCCTAAGAGTTACATCAGGTATCTTAAAGACTTTTAAAGATATGGAGGAATAAACTAGAAAATTGATGTTTCAAACTAATTTCTTAAATAAATATAAGTTACCAGCTTGAAAATATAAAATATTTATATGATACTAGTAGAAAAAAGTGCAGGTCATTAATATCTTAAGAGTTACATCAGGTATCTTAAAGACTTTTAACGATATGGAGGAGTAAACTAAAAAATTGATGTTTCGAACTAATTTCTTCAATAAATATAAGTTACCAGCTTGAAGATATAAAATATTTATATGATACTAGTAGAAAAAAGTGCAGGTCATTAATATCTTAAGAGTTACATCAGATATCTTAAAGTCTTTTAAAGATATGAGGGAGTAAACTAGAAAATTGATGTTTCGAACTAATTTCTTCAATAAATATAAGTTACCAGCTTGAAAATATAAAATATTTATATGATATTAGTAGAAAAAAGTGCAGGTCATTAATATCTTAAGAGTTACAGCAGATATCTTAAAAACTTTTAAAGATATGCAGGAGTAAACTAAAAAATTGATGTTTCGAACTAATTTCTTGAATAAATAGAAGTTACCAGTTTGAAAATATAAAATATTTATATGATACTAGTCGAAAAAAATGCAGGTCATTAATATCTTAAGAGTTACATCAGGTATCTTAAAGACTTTTAAAGATATGGAGGAGTAATCTAGAAAATTGATGTTTCGAACTAATTTCTTCAATAACTATATGTTACCAGCTTGAAGATATAAAATATTTATATGATACTAGTAGAAATAAGTGCAGGTTATTAATATCTTAAGAGTTACATCAGGTATCTTGAAGACTTTTAAAGATATAGAGGAGTAAACTAGAAAACTAATGTTTCGAACTAATTTCTTCAATAAATATAAGTTAACAGCTTCCATATTTATAAAATATATATGATACTAGTTCAAAACAGTGCAGATCATTGATTTTTGAAGTGTCGCAATGGATATCTTAATATATTTTAAAGATATGTAGAATTAAAATTGATGTTCCTAACTAATTTCATCAATAAAAACTAAGCGACTAGCTTGAATACATACAAAATTAGATGATACTAGTTCAAAAAGTGCGGTTCATAAATTTTTGGAAAGTAACATCAGATATCTTCATGACTTTTAAAGATATGAAGGAGTAAACTCACCGTGATGTGAACGAATTTTCATTAACAACATTATCGGATGTAACAGCGATTTTCTTGGCGTCCTTCTCGTAATTGGGGTAGAAAGTAACAGCGACGTTGTGGTTGGGGCTAGCGCAGTTGAAGGTGGACTCCAGTTTGAGTTTGCGTTGCAGCTTAACCAATTCAGTCACCAAAGAACCTTTGCCGACCCATTTATCAGATTTAATCTCGCCGGTGGTCTTAACAACATTAGGAATATCAACCTTAATGTGTCCATTAGCTCCAGTTGGTTTGGAAGCTGTCAGCAGGAAGTCCACGAATGTAGTGCTTGGGTGGGAGATCTTCAAGTGTGCCTTGAGCTCGCCTAGGTGTTGAGAGTGTGCGTGATCAATTCTAGAAAATAAACATTGTATTTTAGTATTAAATATTTCTTCAATTACAGGCTTAATTTTAGTAGTAGTTTAACTTACGTGAGTGGCTCCCATTTGTCGACATTCATCTTAATAGTGATAACAGCTCCAACATCAATATCATTAGGTTTGACCTTGTGTGTAACCGTACCAGCTACCTCAATTTTCTTATCGTTTACCTCCAATGAGTTCTGAATTTTAGACTTGTAGTCTTCAATCTCCCTCTTCGCTTTAGCCTCAATCTTGTTCTCAAGAGCGTGCACTTCAAGTTCAAAATCGTAATCACCCTTAACCTTCTGGTTGTACTTCAAGTCCAATTCAGAACTGACTTTAGCGTTGTTGTATTTGCCTTCAAGATCGTATTTAAGAGACTTGGGTACTTTATCGAATTCGAATTTAGCTTCAATTCCTAAAACTGGGTAGGAGAATTTGTTTTTGGTGCTGAAATGGTAATCGCCGGCGTTTTTGTATTTGCGGGTTCCGCTGTTGAATAAATGAAGTTTGTTCTTGGAGTCGGTTCCATGTACGAGGTTCAGTTTGCTTTCCGCACTGTGGTCGCCCTGTTTAAGCTCGTAGTCGAGTTTGAAGTTTGCGACTGGGCTTAGGTTGTTCTTGAGCTCACCGTTGACTTTAATTACTTTGGGATTAGCTTCAAAGTCACCTGTTTAAATAAATATATTAGTTTGAACATTTATTAAAGAGACAGATACGTACCCTTGAATGTACCCTCATGAGTTCCATCGGAAGCAGTGATATCAGCAAAGTATTTAGGTCCATCATTTCCTAAATTACCAGAAATTGTAATGGGTTGGTTGTTGGGAGCAATTAGTTTAACATCCTTGAAAGTGTACTTGCTGTTGGCACCACTAACTTCAGCTACAATTGTACCTTCAACTGTATAGGGTGACTTTTGTTTGCCTTGTCCAGGTACAACGTATTCAATTAGAGGTGTGTATGTTGACTTAGCATGATTACCAGCGACAGCAACACCCAGTTTACCCGAATACTCTTGTGTATCATGCATGAATTTAGCTGCAATCGAACGTTCGTTTTCCTCCATAATAACTCTTCCTTCCAAAACAGCCTTTTTAATAGGCGAGTCTAGTGTGGCCTTAATGAACATCTCTGGAGTCAAGAAGGCTTCCACCAAAAAGCTCACCTTACGTTGTTTCTTATCATCCAAAGTTTCCAAAACAAACTCAAATCCTCGTTTGGGTG
Source organism: Lordithon lunulatus (assembly GCA_963942505.1). Taxonomy (NCBI): domain Eukaryota; kingdom Metazoa; phylum Arthropoda; class Insecta; order Coleoptera; family Staphylinidae; genus Lordithon; species Lordithon lunulatus. The sequence continues at coordinate 34,413,553 of OZ012675.1, forward strand.
CATCGGTGTAAACAACATCCCTCACATGGTAAGTCACCGGGAAGTCTTTTTCAACCCACACGCCGAATTTCGAGTTTCCGGAGAGTGGGAAGGGCAGAATGATGCCTTGATTGAGTTGGTAGTTGGGTCCATTAATTTCAGCACATGCGGTCAAACCAATTAGCGGGCTAAGGTGGTCGAAACAGATGGAGAAGTCTTTGCTTTCGAGGAACTTGATTGGGGAGACAGTTTCAACAGTGCCGGCTTCACGGCTGGCGAAGACAATTTCGTGTCTGGCAGATACCAGTTGTTGTTTTTCAATTGGAAGATGGAGTTTAGCGTCCACACCCTTTCCGTCGTTGAAGATTTCAAGCTCTATAGCACTGCCGGTGGCGGTGTGGAGATTGGATACTACTTTGAGACCGGTTTCGAAGACACCAGCGTCTACTAAGAGACGGCCGGCTATTTCGATGTCGGCTGATGGAATGAGGGAGAGCTTCATTAGAGTGTCTTTGTTGCCGTCGATGAGGGCGCGGAGGTCCATGCCACCGGATGCTTTTAGTTGGACGGAGGAGGTTCCTTCGACAACCAAGCGGATTGGTACACCCATGGAGGTTGGGTAGCTGAGTTCGGCGTCCAGGAAGAGGTTGTTGGTTGTGATGGTGTGCTATAATAGTAGGAACAAAATATAATGACTTGCACCACTAAAGATTGCTGAATTTCCTGAAGAACAATATTTACCACAATTACACCCTTTATTAACAGGTTTATTATCTCTAGAATTATGAAGATTTGTTATTGTGTCAGATAGAGAAAAGAATGTAGGAGCTAAAGAAGTTTATCAAAAACTTAATGCATTCATTTTAAATATCTGCACCTTTGAGGGCCTAAAAGAGTTACTTAAAGCACTGTAATATTTTCCAAATTTACACCACACAATAATAAGTATATTACCTCTTTTTTTTTATAAAAATGCATTGTTGTAGCTCAAAGAGAAGAAGCATAAGAAACCAAAAAAAAAAAAAAAAACCAAATGCATTACTTAATAAATGTATGCATGTTTGAGGGCTTGGAAGGGTTACTTCAAGCATTCTTATATCTTCTAATTCTCCAAAAATTATTCATGAACATATTATCTTTTGCATTATTGCAAGATTCATTAAAGTAGCTCTAAGAGAAGAAAAAACAGAAGCTAAAGAAAAATATATCAAAAACATATAATGCATTACTTATAAATGTCTTCATGTTTGAAGGCCTGGAAGAGTTACTTCCAGTAGTGCAATATTCTTCAAACCGACACATTTGATTATTGAGTATATTAGCTAATTACGAAGATTTGTTTCTTTAACACCAAGAGCATTAAAAATAAATACTAAATGAGGTACTAAAAGTATAATACTTACATCAAAGTTCTTAGCCTTATCAATTCCCTTATCGATAGCATCAAAGATCTTATCAATAATAACATCAGGAGTGTATTTCTCAGCTTGCTCGTTGACACTGAGGAAGAGCAATTCAGACCCGAACAGCTTAACACTCATATCGTAGTCCAAATCGTTGTTAAGCTCGTTGGATTTAATTTGCACTTGCTTGGCAATGCTGTCGATTTCGCTCTTGGGGGCATGACGTTTGCCTCTAGTCTTTCCCATACGGTCCAAAACGTGTTTCATAAGCTTCTCAGCAGAAGACTTGCCGCTCTTCATCAAATCCTCAGGGTCCTTATTCCTGAGAACACCAAGTGGTCCCAAATAATGCTCCATAAGTTTATCAAGATTCTCCTGACGCACATCCATCTCCAAGAAGTTGAAACTGTGCCCGAATACCTCAGCAGTTAAGTTAAGATTTATAATACGAGGCAAGAAAGAGTTTTGCGAGTAAATAACATTGTTTTCAGCTGAACTTGAAAGTCCTAGTGTGTTAAAAGCATAAGAAAGCTCGTTGTTGAATGAAAACTTTCTGGGGTCAATCGGGAATCTCTTCATGGTGTTAACATTTGCTAGCTCACGTTTGGCTAAGTCCTTATCAGGATTTGCGGATGCACGTAGGTTACGGATGTGCGACACAATAAACCCACCAACTTGGTAGCTGGGTTCGTTGTCCAAAACGGTCTTAACAACATTAGCGACTTTTCCATTGGGGCACTGTGCTAACGCCAAGTACGCCTTAATACGAATTTCTGCGTCTTGTTGGATATCCTTTAACAAACCAATAGCGCTGTCCCTAATTTTATCCTTGCATGCATCAGCTAAAAAGGCATCAAGCGCAGCAGAACGCACCCTCATAGAACTCTTCTTGTCTTGAGCAATAGCCGTGATTTTAGGTACGGCTGAATCAATCAAATGTTTCATGTTTCTTAAAGACTTCAATACAGCAATCATCTCATCCTCTTGCTGCCTGTTGGCGGCTTTACCATCCTTTAGTTTCGATACGAGTTTCTGGGTGAGTTTATTGAGTTGTTCAACGTTTTTACAGTCGTGTGTTTTGCAGTAACGCGCCGCGAGTGTACCAATGCCCAAATAAGCCTCTCTAGGAAGACTAGGCATATCCAAAAGGGATGCAGCTGAAATCATAGAGTCTGGTGTGGCGTGGCTTACGAAACTCATTCCCAAATAAACCAATTTTTGTTCAACTGGTGAAAGTTCTTTGTTCTTCAAAAGTTCAATTGCTACTTCCAAACATTCACCAGTGCCTGATCTGAATAGAGCATCCAGGAAGACTTTCTTAGCGGTGGCTTTATCATCAAAACCAGCGCCTGAACGGACTTGGTTGTATACAGCGAGCAAGTCGTCTTTTTTGGCTGCAGCCATGATTTTAATCAGTCCAGAGAATTTACCAGCGGTTTTATCGCCAACAGTCATTCCAATGCTATTAGCTGTGTCGCGTACGGATTGTAGGATGGAGGTTACATCAGCCTTTTGGGCGGTTGTTGGATGAGGGTCCTCGAAAAGAATTGATTTGGGTTCGCTGCATTTAACTTTAGCGCTATCCTTAGCTTTGCTGACGAATTGGAGCTTGGTTTGGACGGTGGCTCTAGCTCCGTTCTTTCCAACTGAGAATGGCAGGTATAAGTAGTTTTCGGTGACGAGGACATGGTCCAAAAGACCGTCCTTAACGCGCATCTCGTTGATGTAGTCGGATTTCAGGATGGGGCTGGATTTGATTTCGCTGTGCATGTTGAAGGCTGTCGCCATGAAGTCGTGCTTGACGTGCTCACGGTGGGAACAACGGTTTAAGATGCGGGATTTGGTGATGGTCATGAGGTTGCCGGCCTTGCTGGTTTGGATCTCGGTTGGGCACACGCCGAAAATATCGGTTTCGTGGTCGTGACCAATAGCAGCCTGAAAAAAAAATAACATTTAGTACTTGTAACTAATTTTACAATGAAACTGGTTTAGTTACAGTAATACAGATATAAATTCAGTGTTTTTTCATTAAATTTTCTTTCAGAAAAATAATAATTTTTTAATTTACGAAGGCTAGTTCAAAAATAATCAAAACTTTTGTATCATGACATGTTTTTTAAATCGTCTTTTGTAGCTGCATCGCTATAACTACAAAACTAGGAAAGCTATATTAATTCCATTGGAAGATTCTATTTCGTTATTAAATTATCTTCATGGAAAGCCGCAATTGTCAAATTTTGGATGATAGTTCAAAAAATATCAGCACATTTGTTTCATCAGATATATTGTAAACTGTCTTTTGTAGCTTTGAATAACCATAAAACTAGCAATTTTATTATTTTCAATAGAGAATGTATTTGGAATTTAAGGGGTAAATACAATTTTCAAACCGCATCCTTTTATCTCTTCTAGTTTTCCAGTAGCTACCCTAAAGAGTTAAATCAATATTTGCAAATATTTCCATCAAACTAAATACGGCTTTTCTTTGTTACTATTTTGATAAATTGAGAAGTTCAAAAATTTTATTAAAAGAGATTAATGGTTTAAATATAATTTTTAAACTGCACCCCATTATCTCTTCTAGTTTTCCAGTAGCAACCCCTAAGAGATAATCCAACATTTTCAAACATTTCCATAAAATTAAGACTTAAAACTATATTTGAAAACGTTTCCATCGCGGTGTTTCTGTGTTACTATTTTGAAAAATTGAGAAATTCAAGTATTTTTTTAAAGGACATTAAAACTGTAAATATATTTTTTCTAACGGCGCCCATTTATCTCTTCTAGTTTTCCAGTAGCCACCCTTAATTAAATTAAAACAACATTTGCAAACATTTCCATAAAACTAAATACGGCATTTCTCTGTTACTATTTTGTAAAATTTAGAAATTCAATAAATTTATTAAATGGGATAAATGGGGTAAATTTAATTTTCAAACTGCACCCCTTTATCTCTTTATCTAGTTTTCCAGTAGTAACCTTTAAGAGTTAAAACAACATTTTAAAACATTCACATAAAACTAAATACGGGGTTTCTCTGTTACTATTTTGAAAATTTGAGAAATTCAATAAATTTATTAAATAGGATAAATGGGGTAAATGTAATTTTAAAACTGCACCGATTTATCTCTTCTAATTTTCCAGTAGCAACCCTTAAGAATTAAATCAACATTTGCAAACAGTTCCATCAAACTAAATACGGCTTTTCTCTGTTACTATTTTGAAAAATTTAGAAATTCAATAAATTTATTAAAGGGTATAAATGGAGTAAATAGAAATTTTAAACCGCACCCCTTTATCTCTTTTTGTTTTTCAGTAGCAACCCTTAAGAGTTAAATCAACATTTGCAAACATTCCCATAAAACTTAATGCGGCGTTTCTCTGTTACTATTTTGAAAATTTGAGAAATTCAATAAATTTATTAAAGGGGATAAATGTTGTAAATTTAATTTCCAAACTACACCCCTTTATCTCTTCTAGTTTTCCAGTAGCAACCCTAAAGAATCAAATCAATATTTGCAAACATTTCCCTCAAACTAAATACGGCTTTTTTTATTACTATTTTGAAAAATTGAGAAATTCAAGAATTTTATTAAAAGGAACTAATACTGTAAATAAAATTTTTAAACTGCACCCCTTTATCTCTTCTAGTTTTCCAGTAGCTACCCTTAAGAGTTAAATCAACATTTAAACATTTCCATTAAACTAAATACGGCGTTTCTCTGTTACTATTTTGAAAAATTGAGAAATTAATAAAAAATATTAAAAGGGATTAAAGGTGTAAATAGAATTTTCAAACGGCACCTATTTATATCTTCTAGTTTTCCGGCAGTTACCCTTAAGACTTAAGACAACATTTTGCAAACATTTCCTTCAAGGTTTTTTCTGTTAATATTTTAAAAATGAGAAATTCAATAATTTTATTAAAGAACATTAATGGAGTAAATGGATTTTTTAAACTGCACTCCTATATCTTATCTAGTTTTCCAGTAGCATCCCTTAAGAAATAAAACAACATTTGCAAACATTTCCATCAAACTAAATACGGATTTTTTCTGTTACTGTTGTCAAAAATTGAGAAATTCAAGAATTGTTTTAAGGAAGATTAAAAGGGTAAATAGTATTTTTGAAGGGCACCCCTTTATCTTTTCTAGTTTTTCAGTAGCAACCCTTAAGAGTTTAATCAACATTTGTAAACATTCCCATTAAACTAAACACGGCGTTTCTCTGTTACTATTTTGAAAATTTTAAAAATTCAATAAATTTATTAAAGGGGATAAATTCGGTAAATGTAATTTTCAAACTGCACTCCTTTATCTCCTCTAATTGTTCAGTAGCAACCCTTAAGAATTAAATCAACATTTGCAAACATTTCCATAAAGTTAAATACAGTTTTTCTGTTACTATTTTGAAAAATTGAGGAATTTAAGAATTTTATTAGAAGAGATTGAAGGGGTAAGTAGAATCTTTAAATCGCACCCCTTTATCTCTTCTAGTTTTCCAGTAAATAGGCGTTTTCAAAAAATATCATTGCGCATACTGGGAAAAACGATGCAACTGTTGTTGTGTAATGCTATAACTACTAAACTAGCAAAGTTATAGTAATTCTAATAGAAAATTCTATTTCCTCATTAAATTAGCTTTATAAAAAATATAATTAGTAAATTTTGTAATGGTAGTTCAAAAAATATCAGCATTTGTTTCATCAAATATATTTTAAACTGCCTCCTGTAGATTTGAGTTGCTGTAACCATAAATCTAGCTCACCTACAGTAATTATAATTATAGATTTAGATTCTGCATTAAAGTTTCTTCATGCGGAGCTATTACTTCTTTAACTCGCGAAAATAGTTCAAAAATTATCAACATATTTGTTTCATAAAATATTTTCTAAAAGTCGTCTGTAGCTCTAAGTAGCTATAACTATAAAACTATCAAACTTATATTAATTATATTTAAAGATTTAAGGTCTGTGTTAAATGTTCTTCATGAAAAGGTATAATTTCTTCAAATATGAAAGGTAGTTCAAAAGTTATCAACACTATTGTGTCATGAAATATATTCAAAACTGCCTTGTGTTGCTCTAAGTAGCTATAACTATAAAACTAGCAAACTAATATTAATTTTAATAGAAGATTTAAGTTCTGTATTAAACGTTCTTCATGAAAAGCTATAATTTCTTCAAATGAGAAAGATAGTTCGAAAGTTATCACCACTATTGTGGCATGTAATATATTCAAAACTGTCTTCTGTTGCTCAAAGTAGCTATAACTATAAAATTAGCAGACTTATTTGAATTCCAATGAAAAATTTAGGTGCTGCATTTAATTTTCTATATGGAAAGCTATAGTTTATTAATATTAGAAAGGTAGTTTAAAAGTTATCAGCACTTTAGTGTCATAAGATACATTATAAATTCTCTTCTGTAGCTTTGAGTAGCTATAACCATAAAACTAGCAAACCTATATTAATTCTAATGGAAGATTTTGATACAGCATGAAATTTTCTTCAAGAAAAGCTATAAATTTGAATAGTTCAAACATCATCATAGTACATACTTGGAAAAGTGATGCAACTGCTCTCTTGATGTTGAGTGAGACCTGTGTGTCGTCTTTCTCCGCGCAGATCACGTCCTCGACGTGACCATCGTGGAAGTTGATCTTGATGGGCTTGTCGATGTTGGGTACGTTGCCGTGCTTCTTGCCATCAGAGCCAATAATCTGGACTCCCTGCAGCCGGATGATTTGGTTGCATTGCGGCTGCTGTGTGAGCAGCACGGTAGCTTTCAATTTGGTAGAAGTTTGTTGGCCTTCAGCGCTCGACAGGGTGATGTCGACGTTGCTCTCAAGATTGTACTTGTACGTGGTTCCATCGGCATATTTGAAGTTGTTTGGTGTTACTAATAAAGAATAAAATACAGTTAATAAATATTAATCTTAATTTTGGTTGGGTTTTAATAGGGGTTTAAATGTTTTCATTGGGTTTGATCTTGATTCATGTACTTACCTCCTTGGCATCCTGAACGACACTTGTCTGTAACAAAAAATAAATAAATAAATAAATAATAATAAAATATTGAGTGACGAAATTCACTTCAAATTTTCTATTAATTTTAATAGAAAATTTGAAGTGAATTTCGTCACTCAATATTTTGAATACCAATTGATATAGCTTAATATATGTAAGTTTTCTAGTTAGGCCAATACATTTTATATTATATAAATTCGAATTTGTATAATTTTGGCACTATATATACCCCAAAACATAAATTCAATGATGACATGAAACAAAAAATATTTTGTTTATATATTTCGAAGCCCCATGTAGTGAAAATCTATTGAGGTAACTGAATAAATTTAATTTTTTTGATAGTGTTGTGTCCATATAAATTCTAATTTACATAATATATGCACTTAGTGGTCATATTTATGACCCTAAACATCAACATAATCAAGTCATGTAACAAAAGTTATTTCTTCCATATGTTTCAAGCCCTATATTTTGAAAAATAATGTATGTAGATCGATGAAATTAGTTTTTATAGATAGATTATTAAATTGTGTGTATACAAATTCTAATTTGCAGAATTTAGGTACTTAATGGTCATATGTATAGCCCTAAACAACAAGAGAATGAAGTCACATAACAAAAAAAAAATTTGTCATGTATTTCAAGCCATTAATTATGAAAATTAATTAATATACCTCAATAAAATTATATTTTTTAATAGAGCATTCAATTATATACGCATAATTTTGTATTTGCATAATTTAGTGGCAACATATATAGCCGAAAACATGAAAATTCAAGAATATTTGTTGTGATGATTTTATTTCCTCATATTATGAAAACTAATTTAGCTAGGTGAGTAAAATTAATTTTTCTGGATAAACCATTATATTTTGTATTATTATAACCTTGAATGGCTTTAGTAGTGAGAACTAATGTTGAAATATTATATGCATCAGTATAGGACTTAATATTTTGCAAAATTTTGGAGATTCGACATTGAATTATATTTTGTAGCCGAAAAGTACAATTAATAATCATAGCGTTGTATATTAATCTAATTAAATAAGAATATATACAATTTACCATCCTGTTTATGATTGCTTTATAATTATATACACACACACAAAATATATGAGGTGCGTAGTCCTCTAACAGAATAATTGAATATGATATTGAACTTGAACTGATTACAATTTTACTACACTTTGCAAATTTGTAGCAAATTGCGAAATTATTATCTCTCATCGTGTTTATGTTGCGATTATCCATTGTTTGTACGCAGATGGAATTCTGGGAAGAAGATTGATACACTTGCTGTTGAACCGCATCGATGAACTTTCCGACCCCCCGGTTAGATAATCACGACCCCATTTTTCTTGTCTGTGCGCTACCAAAGTCAAGTTCACGACTGCGAACTAGAACGCATTTATTTCTTGATCGGAAGCGATTTTTAAATGCCAATTTCAAGAATAGAATTTTTTTTAGAGCGTCTCACTGAAAGTGACTTTACTGAAGAACTGTTAGAGCTAATGAAATTTAGTTTGAACCAATAAAATTGTCTAAAATTACTCTTTTATAAAATTATTCATTTAATTTAATTTTAAATTTTTTATAGGAAGTACTGGGAGAGTTATAAATTTATATTAGATATAATTATTACCTATAACTTATAACTAATATAAATTTATATCTCTCCCAGTATTTCCTATAAAAAAATTAAAATTAAATTAAATGATTGATTTTATAAAAGAGGATTTTAAGACAAATCTATTGGTTCAAACTAAATTTCATTAGCTGTAACAGTTCTTCAGAAAAGCCACATTAAGTGAGATGCATTATTAACTATAACTTTTTTTTTAGTTCTCACATTAGAAGAAGTCGTATAATTAGTTTAATACATTTTTAAATAAATAATTTGCTATGTTTTCTTATACATAATTTAATGGAGAATTCGAATTTGAAAACCATATTTAATTATGAAATTCAGAATTCAAATAAAACTTATCTAAAAATACAATTGAAAAATGTCCTTTTAGAAACGTTTTATTTGAATTCTGAAGTTGATAATTAAATATGATTTCCCAATTTGAATTCCCCATTAAATTCTCAATTAAAATCTGTATAAAAAAACCACAGCAAATTATTTATAAGTTAATTATATGACTTTTTGTAATGTGAGTACTAAAAAAAGTAAGTTATAGGTAGTTATTATATCCTATACAAATTGTATCTCTCCCCGTATTTCCTAAAATAAATTTAAAATTAAATTAAATGAATGATTTCATAAAAGAGTATTTTAAGACAAATTTATTGGTTCAAACTAAATTTCATTAGCTCTAACAGTTCTTCAGTAAAGCCACTTTAAGTGAGATACTAAAAAAAATAAAGTTGTAGGTAATAATTGTATTTAATATAAATTTCTATCTCTCCCAGTATTTCCTATAATAAATTTAAAATTAAATTAAATGATTGATGGTTGATGCCTAAATGTCTTGAGCTATGCTATACTCTAGCCAAACATCAAGAACTATCAAGAAAAGTGTATTTTATAATAAATTTATTGGTTCAAACTAAATTTGAAAAAAGTTGTAGGTAAAGTTCCGTTTATATCATAGGAAAATTATTATCATTCTCTAGGGAGATTATTGTTTCATCATGTTAGCGAATGACAACAAATATATGCGAAGCAGGCATCTCGGGTCAGAGGGCTGCCCGGGTTCAGCGCAGATAAACGACCTTATCACTTAAATGTTGTTTTCCACTGCAAATTCGATTTAAAAAAAACACAAACTAGCCTTGAAACAGACTTAATGTACATTTTTCGAATCATCACATTGCTGCCTCTAATAGGGACGAGCCCTATCACCCTAGAATTTCCCATCCTTAATCAACCATATAAACGAAATAAACACGAAAATCGAGAAAAATTGGTATAACTGTACAACTGTTAGAGCTAATAAATTCATAACTTGAAAATAACTTTAAATTAATTGAATTGAATGAATTTGCAGATAAATTTATTAAATTAAATCAATTTGAAGATACTCCACTATTTTTTTTTTATACGTTTTTCTCGATTTCCGTGTTTACAGGTGTGCGGCGCGCTTTGGAGGCCGCGCGCGGGAACGCTGTGATTCACACACGCACGCACACAATGTGATCTTTTTATATTCAATTTAGGTCTGAATTGGATAAACGCTTTAGGAATTGAGCGGACACGACGATTCAAACTTAATTGTGCAGCGGCGAAAACAATGAGAGCGACGACTCGAAAATAAACACGGCTGATTCCAACTTGTAATGTCTTACTAGAGTTGTTTAAGAATTTTAAACAAAAAAAATAAACTTATTTAGCATTATGTATATCTGTTAATTATTCTAAATCATTTTGAAGAACAAAAAAGTTGAAAATATTGAGACTATATATATATTTTTAACTTTGAAAAAAATTATATTAAAAAAAACTTCATTGATTTTCATGAAATTTGGTATGAGCTCACTATTTATCATTGTAATCAAGTTATTTTAGTAACATTTTGTACAATTTTTAACACAAATAGTACTTTACCTACAACGTTTTTGTAATTTTGTTGTCTCATTACAAAAACGCGTGTAATTAGCGTAATACATTTTGAAATAAATATTTTTCTCTTTTTTTCTATAGAGAATTTAATGTGGAATCAAAATCTGGAAACTATATTGCAATTTCACATTCAGAATTTTAATAAATCTAAACTAAAAATAGTAGTGTAATAATTACATTTGTTTCTCTTACAGTATTTCCTGTAATAAATCTTAAATTAAATTAAATCAACGATTTAATCAAACAGTATTTCATGAAGAACTTATTGGTTTAAACTAAATTTCACTAACTCAAATAGTTTCACAGTAATGACACTTTAAATGAGACGCTCTACAAAAATTATATTTACAAAAAAAAATCATTATTTTTAAATAAAATTTGGTATGAGCTCATTACTAATTATTATAATCAATTTATTTAAGTAATATTTTGTATAATTTTTAACATAAGTGGTACTTTACCTACAACGTTTTTGTAATTTAGTTGTCTCATTACAAAAACGCGTGTAATTAGCGTAATACATTTTGAAATACACATTTTTCTGTTGTTTTCTATAGAGAATTTAATGTGGAATTAAAATTTGAAAATCATATTGCATTAACACATTCAGACTTTTAATAAATCTAAACTAAAAATAGTAGTGTAATAATTACATTTGTTTCTCTTACAGTATTTCCTGTAATAAAACTTAAATTAAATTAAATCAACGATTTAATCAAACAGTATTTCATGAAGAACTTATTGGTTTAAACTAAATTTCACTAACTCAAATAGTTTCACAGTAATGACACTTTAAATGAGACGCTCTACAAAAATTATATTTACAAAAAAAAAATTCATTATTTTTAAATCAAATTTGGTATGAGCTCATTATTTATTATTATAATCATTTTATTTTTGTAACATTTTGCACAATTTTTAACACAAAAAGTACTTTACCTACAACATTTTTTATATTTTAGTTGTCTCATTACAAAAACGCGTGTAATTAGTGTAATAAATTTGGAAATACACATTTTTCTGTTGTTTTCTATAGAGAATGTAATGTGGAAACAAAATTTGAAAATCATATTGCAATAAAAAATTCAGAATTTTAATAAATCTAAACTAAAAATAGTAGTGTAATAATTACATTTGTTTCTCTTACAGTATTTCCTGTAATAAATGTTAAATTAAATTAAATCAACGATTTAATCAAACAGTATTTCATGAAGAACATACTGGTTTAAACTAGATTTCAATAACTCAAATAGTTTCATAGTAATACCACTTTAAATGAGACGCTCTACAAAAATTATATTTACAAAAAAAAATTATTATTTTTAAATAAAAATTGCTATGAGCTCATTATTAATAATTATAATCAATTTATTTTAGTAACATTTTGCACAATTTTTTACACAAAAGGTACTTTACCTACAACGTTTTTTATATTTTAGTTGTCTCATTACAAAAACGCGTGTAATTAGCGTAATAAATTTGGAAATAAACATTTTTCTGTTGTTTTCTATAGAAAATTTAATGTGGAATCAAAATTTGAAAATCATATTGCAATAACAAATTCAGAATTTTAATAAATCTAAACTAAAAATAGTAGTGTAATAATTACATTTGTTTCTCTTACAGTATTTCCTGTAATAAATATAAAATTAAATTAAATAAACGATTTAATCAAACAGTATTTCATGAAGAACTTATTGGTTTAAACTAAATTTCACTAACTCAAATAGTTTCACAGTAATGACACTTTAAATGAGACGCTCTACAAAAATTATATTTACAAAAAAAAATATATTGTTGTTTAATGAAATTTGGCATGAGTTTATTATTTATCATTTCAATCAATTTATTTAAGTAATATTTTTTATAATTTTGAATATAAACCTAACTTTACCTACAACGTTTTATATGAAATCGTAATTTAGTTCTCTCATTACAAAAATACGTGTAATTAGCATTATAAATTTATTAATAAATAATTATCTATATTTTCCTACATAGAATTTAATGGGGAATCTAAATTATAAAACTATATCCCATTATAACTTCTAGTTTTCGAGTAAATCGATTATAAAATAACAGTTGATGAATTACAATGTTGCAAGAATATATGTATTACAATGTTTCTCAGAATAAATTACAAAAAAATTATATATTAAAGATATTAAAACAATTATCAATACATGTGTATGCTATCATTTAGCCATGATGAATTGAAAAAATCAATTTCATTCTGAAATTGATTAATTGTGGCGTCTGCTACGTGATAATTAATTTTCAGGGAAGGAGATGAATAAAACTACTATGTTTTTGCCATTTATTTAAATAAATAAATATTTAAATAAATTAATATTTAAACAAATAAATATTTAAATAAATTAATATTTCAATAAATAAGTAGTAAAAACATAGCAGTCTCCTTCATTCAGTCATTACCTGAATTGAATGAAATTGATATTTTCAGATCATCAGGTCTAAATGCTACTAAAATATAATTACATAGACATTTCTATGACCAAAAAAAATCAACATAAAAAATTAATTTGTTGTGTTTTCGAATACTTTATTTCTTATTGTGAATACATACATACACAATACAAAAAATAATAATTTCTAAAGTTTTTTTTAGTGCAACTCAAAATGTTTATTGTTTTACTGAATAGTATATATATATATATTTAAAAAAAACAGTAATGAAATATTCTGATATCCTAAATTTTCTGTTGTTTCTAATTAATTTATAAACAATCAGCTATGCCTCGTTTATTGTTGATATATTAATAGGATACTCATAACTTTCAAATTTAAGGGATGATTTTTGTTTTAATTTTTAAAGCAAAAAAATAACAGTGCACTTACCGTCGGTGGCTGCGAAATCGAGGGCGAATAAAACCACGAACAGGGCCAAGCCCGCGCTGAGAGGGCTTAGTCTGGCCATGATGCACAAGACTGACCGGGGCCACCCTTAAGCCGGCTTATAAATACTGCCCCCACTTTTTGGGTTAGCTGGATAAGCTCGCAGCTTGGCGGGGGTTCCCGAATCGGGCCCGACTTACACTTTGTACCGGCGACCGCCGGTCGGCAAACAGAGATCGGAGCCCATTCTTTGTTTGGCACTAATTAAAGACGGCGATTATCGCTCCTAATGGGGGGCGCAAAGACCGCCCGTGTATGGAGATGCACCGGAGATGGGTCAGCTTTTGTTTACGACGCCAATTGCAAATCGATTTACTTGAGTTTGCATTCCTTGATTCAGATTTCCATTGAGTATTCAAACAAAACTCGCTGATTGAAATATTTACCAGTACCTCAAATCAACTTATAGATTCTTATTTATTTAGTAAGAGAGATTAACAATATTTTCTTGTCTGTCAAAAGAAAAAAACAATTTTTCAATCACATTTATTGAGATAAACTGGAGCAAATTTTATAGTTTAAGGTTGCAAATCTGTTGTTTTCCCACATATAATTTAATGGGGAATCCAAATTAGAAAACTATATCTCATTATAATTTCTAGTTTTCGAGTAACTCGATTATAAAATAACAGTTTTCTTTATAAACCCGTAAATCTAGTACCTTACAATATAAATCTATTATTTTCGGATGGTCCGATTTATCTATTTCCAAGAATGACTAAACAATATTTAATCACTAGTATATTTTTTGAGATATCGCATGAAAACATAGATCATAATAAATACGGATTTAGCTTCCCAAATTCATCTATTTTCAAATAGTAATCAAAAATATTTATGACATTTATATATATATATATATATATATATATATATATATATATATTTTAAGATATCGATTGAAAACTAACACCATGTTTTCAGTAGTTTTTCAGTTATAACTGAAAAAGTAAAAGCCTGAAACGACTAAAAATAGAGTTATGGCGTTTAATTCAGTTGTCTTCCAATAAAATATATAGTATAGATTTTAAAAAATTCCAAAAAATTCAGTTAATTGGAGTGCATTTAAAATTATTTTGATTTATAATACTGAATGTTTCAGAAATAGATTTAGTGATTTGCATTAGTTTTCGTATGTTTAAACTAGAGTTATGGCGTTTAATTCAGTTGTCTTCCAATAATATATATATATATATAGCATAGATTTTGAAAAATCCCAAAAAATTCAATTAATTGGATTAAATTTAAAAACATTTTGATTTATAATATTGAATGTTTCAGAAATAGATTTAGTGATTTTCAGTAGTTTTCGTATGTTTAAACTAGAGTTATGGCGTTTAATTCAGTTGTCTTCCAATAAAATATATAGTATAGATATTGAAAAATCCTAAAAAATTCAGTTGATTGGATTGAATTTAGAAACATTTTGATTTATAATACTGAATGTTTCAGGAATATATTTAGTGATTTTCAGTAGTTTTCTTAGGTTCAAACTAGAGTTATGGCGTTTAATTCAGTTGTTTTCCAATAAAATATATAGTATAGATTTTTAAAAATCCCAAAAAATTCAATTAATTGGATTAAATTTAAAATCATTTTGATTTACAATACTGAATGTTTCAGGAATAGAATTAGTGATTTTCAGTAGTTTTCGTAGGTTTAAACTAGAGTTATGGGGTTTAATTCAGTTGTCTTCCAATAAAATATATAGTATAGATTTTGAAAAATCCTTAAAAAATTCAGTTAATTAGATTGAATTTAAAAACATTTTGATTTATAATACTGAATGTTTCAGGAATAAATTTAATCATTTTCAGTAGTTTTCGTAGGTTTAAACTAGAGTTATGGCGTTTAATTCAGTTGTCTTCCAATAAAATATATAGTATAGATTTTGAAAAACCTTCAAAATTATGTTTACTAGCCCCGTTATAATATATAAGCTAATTTTAAAGCAAATCGAAAAAATGGTTAAAATCGCCAAAAATCGAAAGGGGGAATTTTTCATCAAAAAAATTTATTTGTTGCGATCGATCTGAATTTTTGCATAATCAATTTTGACATTATTTTGAACATCGGAGCTGATTTTTAGCCATTTTCATCAACAACTTTTCGAATTATTGGCCTTTTAAGTCAGCTGAAAATTAAATTTCTCTTTTTTTCAGTAATCTATATAATTAACTCCTGCTGTGATAAAAACATATACTATGCATTTTTAGATAGGTTTATTAATCCTCTTTGTGATAATAATAAAAAATACTTATGTTAGATGTATAGTTTTATGAGATATCGACTGTAAACCAAGAGAGGATTTTTGAAGTTTTTCAGGTATTCAAAATTAACTATCTGAAACCACACAAAATCCGAACCTATATGATCTCTCTTACCATAAGTTGTAAATCTAGTATCTGACAACTTTAAATCGTGTGATAATTATGTTTGGATAGCCTAATTAATCTATTTTCAAATAACCGTGAAAAATCTTTTATAAATAAAGTATTTTTTGAGATATAGGATGAAAACCTAGACCTCAATATACATATTTCGACAAAACTCAAATTATGACTCCATTTCGATCAGCTATAAATCTAGTAATAGATATCTTATGATATAAATCTATATGTTAATTATTATTAAGTAATCTATTTTAAGATAATTATAAGAAAAATCTTGAAACAATAGAGCTATTTTTGAGATATGGGACCTGGACCTCAATATACATATTACGACAAAACCCATATTATTATTATTCCATTCCGATTAGCTATAAATCTAGTATCTTATAACATAAATCTATATGTTAATTATTTTTGAGTAGCCTGATTAATTTATTTCAAGATAATCTTGAAACATCATTAATAAATTATGTGACTTTTAATAAATTACTCAAAACCTCAAGGTACCAATTTCGACATAAACCCATACATTTACTCTATTTCCATAAGCTGTAAATCTTGTATCTTACAACATAAATCTATATGGTAAATATTTTTGAATATCCTGATTAATCTATTTTTAGATGAATGTTTCAGGAATAGATTAAGTGATTTTCAGTAGTTTTCGTAGCTTTAAACTAGACTTATAGCGTTCATTTCAGTTGCCTTCCAATAAAATATATACAGTATAGATTTTGAAAAATCCCAAAAAGTACAGTTTATTGGCTTGAATTTAAAATCTTAAAATCATTTTGATTTTTAATACTGAATGTTTCAGGAATAGATTTAGTGATTTTCAGTTGTTTTCGTGGGTTTAAACTAGAGTTATAGCGTTTAATTCAGTTGTCTTCCAATAAAATATATTGTAAAGATTGTGAAAAATCCCAAAAAATTCAATTAATTGGATTAAATTTTAAATTATTTTGATTTATAATACTGAATGTTTAAGGAATAGATTTAGTGATTTTCAGTAGTTTTCGTAGGTTCAAACTAGAGTTATGGCGTTTAATTCGGTTGTCTTCCAATAAAATATATTGTAAAGATTTTGACAAATCCTAAAAAATTCAATTAATAAGATTAAATTTAAAATCATTTTGATTCATAATACTGAATGTTTCAGGAATATATCTATTGATTTTTAGTAGTTATCGTTGGTTTAAACTAGAGTTATGGCGTTTAATTCAGTTGTCTTCCAATAAAATATATAGTATAGATTTTGAAAAATCCCAAAAAATTCAGTTTATTGGATTAAATTGAAAATCATTTTGATTTACAATATTGAATGTTTCAGGAATAGATTTAGTGATTTTCAGTTGTTTTCGTGAGTTTAAACTAGAGTTATGGCGTTTAATTCAGTTGTCTTCCAATAAAATATATAGTATAGATTTTGAAAAATCCCAAAAAGTTCAGTTAATTGGATTAAATTTAAAATCATTTTGATTTATAATATTGAATGTTTCAGGAATAGATTTAGTGATTTTCAGTTGTTTTCGTAGGTTTAAACTAGAGTTATGGCGTTTAATTCAGTTGTCTTCCAATAAAATATATAGAATAGATTTTGAAAAATCCCAAAAAATTCAGTTTATTGGATTGAATTTAAAATCATTTTTGATTTATAATACTGAATATTTCAGGAATAGATTTAGTGATTTTCATTAGTTTTCGTGGTTTTAAACTAGAGTTATGGCGTTTATTTCAGCTGTCTTCTAATAAAATATATAGTAAAGATTTTGAAAAATTCCAAAAAATTCAGTTAATTGGATTGAATTTAAAAACATTTTCATTTATAATACTGAATGTTTCAGGAATAGATTTAGTGATTTTCAGTAGTTTTCGTGGGTTTAAACTAGAGTTATGGCGTTTAATTCAGTTGCCTTCCAATAAAATATATGGTATAGATTTTGAAAAATCCTAAAAAGTTCAGTTAATTGGATTGAATTTAAAATCATTTTGATTTAAAATACTGGACGTATCAGGAATAGATTTAGTGATTTTCAGTAGTTTTCGTAGGTTTAAACTAGAGTTATGGCGTTCAATTCAGTTGTCTTCCAATATAATATATAGTATAAATTTTGAAAAATCTCAAAAAATTCAATTAATTGGATTAAATTAAAAGTCATTTTGTTTTATAATACGGAATGTTTCAGGAATAGATTTAGTGATTTTCAGTTGTTTTCGTGGGTTTAAACTAGAGTTATGGCGTTTAATTCAGTTGTCTTCCAATAATATATATAGTATAGACTTTGAAAAATCCCAAAAAATTCAGTTAATTAGATTAAATTTAAAATCATTTTGATTTATAATATTGAATGTTTCAGGAATAGATTTAGTGATTTTCAGTTCTTTTCGTGGGTTTGAACTAGAGTTATGGCGTTTAATTCAGTTGTCTTCCAATAAAATATATAGAATAGATTTTGAAAAATCCCAAAAATTCAGTTAATAGATTGAATTTAAAAACATTTTTGATTTATAATACTGAATATTTCAGGAATAGATTTAGTGATTTTCATTAGTTTTCGTGGTTTTAAACTAGAGTTATGGCGTTTATTTCAGCTGTCTTCTAATAAAATATATAGTAGGGATTTTGAAAAATTCCAAATAATTCAGTTAATTGGATTGAATTTAAGAACATTTTCATTTATAATACTGAATGTTTCAGGAATAGATTTAGTGATTTTCAGTAGTTTTCGTGGGTTTAAACTAGAGTTATGGCGTTTATTTCAGTTGTCTTCCAATAAAATATATAGTATAGATTTTGAAAAATCCCAAAAAATTCAATTAATTGGATTAAATTTAAAATCATTTTGATTTGCAATACTGGATGTTTTATGAATAGAATTAGTGATTTTCAGTAGTTTTCGTAGGTTCAAACTAGAGTTATGGCGTTTAATTCAGTTGTCTTCCAGTAAAATATATAGTATAGATTTTGAAAAATTCCAAAAGAAATCAGTTGATTGGATTGAATTTAAAAACATTTTGATTTATAATACTGAATGTTTCAGGAATATATGTATTGATTTTCAATAGTTTTCGTTTGTTTAAACTAGAGTTATGGCGTTTATTTCAGCTGTCTTCTAATAAAATATATAGTAAAGATTTTGAAAACTTCCAAATAATTCAATTAATTGAATTGAATTTAAAATCATTTCGATTTATAATACTGAATGTTTCAGGAATAGATGTAGTGATTTTCAGTAGTTTTCGTAGGTTTAAACTTCTACTACTACTACTCACTTGTCCCACAAGTAAATTCTGCGTGCACAAGCTCCTAACTACATGAATAATTAAGATGTTGCTTGACGCATTATGACGATTGATATTACTAAAAAAAATTCCATCGGAAAATTATTTAATATACGATTTATCAATAATATAATTGCAGGATTCTAAGGATTTTATAAAAAAAATTCTTTCATATTCAAGAGTATATTGAAAAGTCTGAATTTTGTTTTTTTTTATTAATTAAATTATTTGAAATATTGTTGCTGTTTTACAATAGTAAGATTTTAACATGAGTTATCACTATTTGATCGCAATAATACACATAAATATCTTAATTTCCTGAATTTAAAAATAGATTATTATTATTTGTTATATTCATGGCGAATTTCATATATTTTTCAGCGCTGTAATAAAAGTTATAGGAATTTGTATACATTCTCATAAAGATCTTGATTTCCGTAATTCGAAGCAAATTTTTGTATGTCCATGACGTAAATTAATTTATTATTGCAGCTTGTATTTCAATACAATTCACATTATTGGAAATTCCATTCCTTTGTGTTGACAACATTTTCGAAATCAAACTAATAAACATGCCCCTATAGCACCCATAGCAGGCCCATAGTCCGCATTTGGCGGGCAACCGTAAACTTTCCACAATCCCCATCTGGTGATTTTTGGGGTTGCTGGCTTAACAGATGCGCTGGTTTTTACACATAACTTTGTTTATGACTTAATAGCCTATAAAAAGCTTTGTATTATTAAAATGTAGACGCCTTAAGAATTTAATAAAATACATGTTTTATTACATGTTACAATAACACGTATATTTCCCGCAAAAATTTTTACTATAAATAATGTTCCATGTTTTCTAACATACAATTGAATGGTATATCGAAATTTGATACCATACCATTTGATAACCATTTTCCATGAATACTTCTAGGTTTCCAATAAATTCTTAACAAAAAGAACAGTATACAAAAATTAAAGTCGTAGAAATAAAGTTCGTTATCTATTTCACGCAATTACAATAATTGTAGTATTGAATGAAAATTGATTGAGGAATGTAAACTCTATTTTAATTTTTTTTTGTACTGTTATAAAATGTTTGTTTGTAAGATGACTTTTACCGAAATTTTCATTACAATTCAATGTCCCTTGCGATATTTATATTTCATTTAAGCACTATTTAATGAATAAAAAATGGGACCTTTATTTGGCATAACCCCTAAAAAAATGCTCATCACCATCAAGAACAACAACAAAAATACATAAAAAATTTAAATGAATAATTATGTATAGAAAAATAAAAATTTAATAAAAAAATATAATTTTAAATCCAACATAGTCATATTTAGTTTCTTTGCCTTTCGTTGTTGTTGTTATTTGAGTAATTAGGTAAATGAATGTGTTGGTTCCTAATCTCAATTGGCCCCAAACAATGAACGTGAACGTTCGTGGAAATTACGAACAGAGCAAACACTCATTATTGGACAACCCAGCTGACCGGAAAGATAATCGCTGTAAAACAACGTTATCGAGTGCTGACGCCGGACAATTTATTTCGTAAAATAATTTTCAAACGGTCCTAAAAAATCAATCTTATTTGCCAAACACTATCTGCCATTTATCAGAATTTAAATATGAATTTTTCCGTGGAGATTAAGTCATCATAATACAGCCAAGTGACCTGGCGTTGATAAATAGCAGTATTAGACAAAACATGTGATTTATTATGCAGCAGAATTAATGAAACTAGCTTCAACTGTAACCGGAATAGATTAGCGTTATCTAGTTTTTGCCTATATTGGCAGTGCATTGATGGTCAGCGAAATTTTAGAGTTTCTAGACACTTCTCTATAGAATTACTTTTTTTTCCTTATATAGTGTGATTTTATGTCCTAAGTTTGTGTATTCATTTATATTTATATTTATTAATTCTGATATATCTACAATGTACCCTCAACTTTGCCTGATGGTTGAAACAACGTTTTATTTTAAATGATCTATCAAATGAAAGTCAGTAAACATTGTTTCAATTTCCTTGAAATTATTTGTAATTTTGATTTTTATTTAACCATATTATGCCTTCTACCGTAGGTATTGTTTGTTATGAATAATACAATTCAATTTTATATCCACGAAATAAACATTAATGGCATTGTAAAACGCTTGACGATTGTGATAAATATTATTATTTTATTAGAAATTGTTTATGGCAATTCAACCATGACTTAGTTTGCTGTCATACATTCAACAATGATTACAACTGGTAAAAAATCATGCCAGAAATATTACCGCTCCTGTGTTTCACCATATGTTTGCTTACATGTCAGGCGGAAGAGACTAAACTTAACAGTCTGAAAGGTGTGCGTAAACTTGTAGGTCTAAACGGAGAACCACCTAAAACTGTAAGTCTGGAAGTAAACGCAGCTAGTATGGAAAAAGATACCAAACGGTTGTTTAAAACTAATCTTAAAAATATGGCGAAAAAGTATAAAACTGAAAATCAAGAGAAAGAAGCGACTAAGCTTAATGTTTTGGAGAAAGTATTGAAACTGAATGGTTTACACGATAAAACTAATCATGAAAGTCTGGCGAAAGAACTTAAAACTCTAACTGATTCTAACAATATTTGGGATGAAAGTAAGCTTAGAACTCTAGTGGAAAAGACTAGACTTAATGATCTAATGGATGAAACAACAGTTAGAAATGTGGTGGAAGAAAATCAGTCGGAGGGGACTAAACTTAAAAAGCCGGGGAATAAACGTTTAACAGCCTATGGTTTTAGAGTGGACAAAAATGGAAGATTAAAGCGACAGACACGAGTTGATTTTCATTATCATTATGTTGAGCAGAAAACATTGAGGGTATGTAGTAGTTGTATGTTATAGTCGCTTTCGTTTATCAATCGGGAACTGTTTTAGGACTTTCTAAGCTAGCTGAAGCAGCTGCCGAACGATAAACAAAAACGGCTTATATATATATATATATATATATATATATATATAATTGAGTTAATGCTAAAAGAATTAGACATATGGTGCTTAGTAGTCATTCAGTGAGCAAATTTTTAAAATTTCAATCACATATTTGATTAAAATAGCTATAGTTCAAGTTGTAGCTATTGAATATTGCTACAAATGGTAAGCTATAGTCAAAAATATGTTGATGAATCTCTAAATATAAGTAGAATTGTTAAAATAAAAAATAGATTTTTTGCGAATTTTTAAGTTTCATTCACATTTATTAATAAACACATTTTATTAAAACAGCTGTAACTCGAGTTGCAGCTATTGAATATTGCTACAAATAGTAAGCTATATTGAAAACATGATGATGAAGCAACCAATATAAGTTGAAAGTGTTAAACTAAAAATTGTATTTTTGGCGAATTTTTAAAATTTTATTGTCATTAATTTATAAACACATTTAATTAAAACAGATATAACTCGATTTGTAGCTATTGAATATTGCTATAAATGATCAGCTATTGTATACACATGTTAATAAAGTACCAAATATAAGCAAAACTTGTTAAACAAAAAATTGAATTTTTGGAGAATTTTAAATTTTTTATTCACATTTATTAATAAACACATTTTATTAAAACAGCTATAACTCTAGTTGCAGCTATTGAATATTGCTACAAATGGTTAGCTATATTGAAAACATGTTGGTGAAGTACCAAATACAACTTGAAGTTGTTATACTAAAAATTGTATTTTTGGCGCATTTTTAAATATTTCATTGACATTTATTGAATTTTTGGAGAATTTTAAATTTTTTATTCACATTTATTAATAAACACATTTAATTAAAACAGCTATAACTAGATTTGTAGCTATTGAATATTGCTACAAATTATTAACTATAGTAGAAACATGTTGATAAAATACCAAATACAAGCAAAACTTGTTAAACAAAAAATTGAATTTTTGGGGAATTTTAAAAAATTTATTCACATTTATTAATAAACACATTTTATTAAAACAGCTATAACTCGACTTGTAGCTATAGAATATTACTACAAATTATCAGCTATTGTGGAAACATGTTAGTAAATCACCAAATATAAGCAAAACTTGTTAAACGAAATTGAATTTTTAAGGAATTTTTAAAATTTTATTCACATTTATTAATAAACACATTTTATTTAAACAGCTATAACTCGAGTTGCAGCTATTGAATATTGCTACAAATAGTCAGCTATATTGAAAAAATGATGATAAAGCACCCAATGTAATTTGAAATTGTTAAACTAACAATTGTATTTTTGGCGAATTTTTAAAATTTCATTGACATTTATTTATAATTACATTTAATTAAAACAGCTATAACTCGATTTGTAGCTATTGAATATTACTACAAATTATTAAATATTGTAGAAACATGTTGATAAAGTTGCAAATACAAGCAAAACTTGTTAAACAAAAAATTGAATTTTTGGAGAATTTTTAAAATTTTATTCAAATTTATTAATAAACACATTTTATTAAAACAGCTATAACTCGAGTTGCAGCTATTGAATATTGCTACAATAAGTCAGCTATATTGAAAAAATGATGATAAAGCACCCAATGTAATTTGAAAATGTTAAACTAACAATTGTATTTTTACCGAATTTTTAAAATTTCATTGTCTTTTATTTATAATTACATTTAATTAAAACAGCTATAACTCGATTTGTAGCTATTGAATATTGCTACAAATTATTAACTATTGTAGAAACATGTTGTTAAAGTACCAATTAGAAGCAAAACTTGTTTAACAAAAAATTGAATTTTTGGAGAATTTTAAAACTTTTATTCACATTTATTAAGAAACACATTTTATTAAAACAGCTATAACTCGAGTTGCAGCTATGGAATATTTCTACAAATAGTCAGCTAAATTGAAAACATGATGGCGAAGCACCAAATACAAGTTGAAATTGTTAAACTAAAAAATGGATTTTTTGCGAAATTTTAAACATTCACATTTATTAATAAACACATTTTATTAAAACAGCTATAACTCGAGTTTCAGCTAGTGAATATTTCTACAAATCGTCAGCAATATTTAAAACATGTTGGTAAAGTATCAAATACAACTTGAAATTGTTAGACTGAAAATTGAAGTTTTGGGGAATTTTTAAAATTTTATTCACATTTATTAATAAACACATTATTAAAACAGCTATAACTCGAGTTGTAGCTATTGAATATTGCTACAAATAGTCAGATATATTAAAAACATAGTTGTAAAGCATTAAATATAAGTTGAAATTGTTAAATTGAAAAATGATTTTTTTGCGAATTTTTAAACTTTCATTCACATTTATTAATAAACACATTTTAGTAAAACAGCTATAACGCGAGTTGCAGCTGGTGAATTTTTCTACAAATGGTCAGCTATATTGAAAACATATTGGCGAAGCACCAAGTACAGCTTGAAATTGGTAAACTAAAAATTGTATTTTTTGCGAATTTTTAAATTTTCATTCTCATTTATTTATAAACACATTTAATTAAAACAGCTATAACTCGATTTGCAGCTATTGAATATTGCTACAAATTATAAACTATTGTGGAAACATGTTGATAAAGCACCAAATACAAGCAGAAATTGTTAAACGAAAAATTGAATTTTTGGCGAATTTTATTAAAACAGCTATAATTTGAGTTGCAGCTAGTAAATATTTCTACAAATAGTCAGCTATATTGAAAACATGTTGGTGAAGCACCAAACAGAACTTGAAATTGTTAAATAAAAAACTGAATTTTTGGCAAATTTTTAAAATTTCATACACATTTATTAATGAATATATTTTATTGAAAGATCTATAACTCTATTTATAGCTATTGAATATAGCTTGCATTATCAGCATATATAAATATATATATATACATACTGTTTTAATAAAATGTGTTTCTTAATAAATCTCTCTCAATTATATTATATATTATATTACTACATTTTCTGTAGCATATAAGTAATAATTCACACATGTAAATGAAAGTAGAGGGTTATTACAATTCCAAATTAATAATAAAATATCTCATTTATTATACATTATCAATCTTCATTGGGCTATCGACCCATACATGCGTCTTTCCGCGTTCCCATTTATTAATGAGTTAGTTCATGGATTTTTAAGACAAAATTTAGTAAAATTCACATATCAGCACCTGCCAAATAGCGACAGATATAAAATTACTTATATGTTATACAATGAGTCCCATAATAAATGCTTTAATTTTCAGAAAAATAAATTCATATATGTTTTAGTTCACATTTGATTTCGGCGAAGAGCACGTTGAACTTGTTGCACCTATAGGGAATCATGACACTGCCAGGTTAGATGACAATGGAGGTGTATGGACATTCGTTTGATTTGTAACAATATTAAAAAGCAAGAAATAATATAAATTTACCATGTAATCTACTAAGAATTTATTTTTTTGTCTATAAGCCTAAATTATGTTTTCAAAACTAAACTCTTAACATCTCTATGGGAATGAATTGATAGGGATGAATTTAAAGTAAATCGATCTTTATAAGGTTATCAACTGTTAGGCTTTTCTGCTAGTCAGGTGAGAAGCTCAGAGGAGTTTAATCACCCGGTATTAACCTTTGAAAAACCATGAAAGGTGATTTGCGAAAATTCGAACCCTGTCAAACCCAATGCTCAGTACAAGACGAACGACGCCTCTAACCACTCGCCCACTGAGCTGGGTTAATTAGATTTATTTAGTCAGATACTAGATTTATCTTATGAAAAATTTTTTTTTGCCATCGACATACTTTATCTTGAGGTAACTGCCGTCCATAAATAGCGGTTGAACTTTTAATAGTATTTTTTGTTTTATAAATAAGTCGGCGTGGTGAAAATAATAAATTGCGATCGATAACGACGTTTCGGGCCGCTGCCAGCCGACGATAAACCCGGAGTTCGCTCTATCTCGCGCATTTTGGTTTACGCCGATAAATGGCGATAACTTTTTATAAAAATAAAAACTAATCGCAGCAACAACGGCATGCCGATAAGGACAAGTGAATGACGCTATTATAAGCTGAGAAAAACGTACAATAATAATTGTAAACCTAAAATTGTTTTTAATTGTAATTATAGACCTGTTTATACTTTTTAATAGTTTAAAGAGTGATAACTCAAGTTATAGTCGACAAATCTCTATCAAATTCACCCAATTTATTAAAAATGTGGCTAGAATACAAAATATAAAAATATAAGTTACTACTGGTAAAATTGAATGTTTGATGAATTATATAGTCCACAGTTTATTCTTTTTTAATAGCCATCTCTGGGATTATAACATGATAACTCGAGCTATAGCTGACACATCTCTATGAAATTCACGCAATTTATGAAAAATGTAGCTAGAATACAACATATAAAAGTTCAAGTAACTACTAGGAAAATTGAATTTTTGACGAATTGTATAATCCACAGTTTATACCTTTTTACTAGCCATCCATGTGTTTATAGCATGATAACTCGATTTATAGTCGACATATCTCTTATCAAATTTGCCCAATTTATTAAAAATCTGGCTAGAATACAAAATATAAAAATTTAAGTAACTACTAGTAAAATTGATTTTTTGACGAATTATATAGTCCACAGTTTATTCTGTTTTAATAGCCATCTCTGTGTTTATAACATGATAACTCGAGTTATAGTTGACACATCTCTATGAAATTCACTCATTTTATCAAAAATGTGGCTAGAATACAACGTGTAAAAATTCAAGTAAGTACTAGAAAAGTTGAA
The DNA here is from genome assembly GCA_963942505.1 of Lordithon lunulatus. Lineage (NCBI taxonomy): Eukaryota > Metazoa > Arthropoda > Insecta > Coleoptera > Staphylinidae > Lordithon > Lordithon lunulatus. Next base: position 34,440,877 of record OZ012675.1, read on the forward strand.
TTTTTGACAAATTGTACAGTCTACAGTTTATACTTTTTTACTAGCCATCAATGTGTTTATAGCATGATAACTCGAGTTATAGTCAACATATCTCTATCAAATTCACCCAATTTATCAAAAATGTGGCTAGAATACAAAATATAAAAATTTAAGTAACTACTGGTAAAATTGAATATTTGACGAATTATATAGTCCACAGTTTATTCTTTTTTAATAGCCATCTCTATGTTTATAACATGATAACTCGAGGTATAGTTGACACATCTCTATGAAATTGACTCAATTTATCAAAAATGTAGCTAGAATACAACGTATAAAAATTCAAATAAGTACTAGAAAAAATGAATTTTTGACAAATTGTACAGTCTACAGTTTATACTTTTTTACTAGCCATCCATGCGTTTATAGCATGATAACTCGAGTTATAGTCGACATATCTCTATCAAATTCACCCAATTTATAAAAAAATGTGGCTAGAATATAAAATGTAAAAATTTAAGTAACTACTAGTAAAATTGAATTTATGACGAATTATATAGTCCACAGTTTATTCTTTTTTAATAGCCATCTCTGTGTTTATATCATGATAACTCGAGGTATAGTAGACACATCTCTATGAAATTCACTCAATTTATCGAAAATGTAGCTAGAATACAACGTATAAAAATTCAAGTAAGTACTAGAAAAGTTGAATTTTTGACAAATTGTACAGTCTACAGTTTATACTTTTTTACTAGCCATCAATGTGTTTATAGCATGATAACTCGAGTTATAGTCGACATATCTTTATCTAATTCACTCAATTTATCAAAAATGTGGCTAGAATACAAAATATAAAAATTTAAGTAACTACTAGTAAAATTGAATTTTTGACGAATTTTATAGTCCACAGTTTATTCTTTTTTAATACCCATCTCTGTGTTTATAACATGATAACTCGAGGTATAGTTGACACATCTCTATGAAATTGACTCAATTTATCAAAAATGTAGCTAGAATACAACGTATAAAAATTCAAATAAGTACTAGAAAAAATGAATTTTTGACAAATTGTACAGTCTACAGTTTATACTTTTTTACTAGCCATCAATGTGTTTATAGCATGATAACTCGAGTTATAGTCGACATATCTTTATCTAATTCACCCAATTTATCAAAAATGTGGCTAGAATACAAAATATGAAAATTTAAGTAACTACTAGTAAAATTGAATTTTTGACGAATTTTATAGTCCACAGTTTATTCTTTTTTAATACCCATCTCTGTGTTTATAACATGATAACTCGAGGTATAGTTGACACATCTCTATGAAATTGACTCAATTTATCAAAAATGTAGCTAGAATACAACGTGTAAAAATTCAAGTAAGTATTAGAAAAATTGAATTTTTGACTAATTGTACAGTCTACAGTTTATACTTTTTTACTAGCCATCCATGCGTTTATAGCCTGATAACTCGAGTTATAGTTGACATATCTCTATCAAATTCACCAAATTTATCAAAAATGTGGCTAGAATATAAAATATAAAAAATTAAGTAACTACTAGTAAAATTGAATTTTTGACGAATTATATAGTCCACAGTTTATTCTTTTTTAATAGCCATCTCTGTGTTTATAACATGAGAACTCGAGTTATAGTTGACACATCTCTATGAAATTCACCAATTTATCAAAAATGTAGCTAGAATACAACGTATAAAAATTCAAATAAGTACTAGAAATTTTTTTGACAAATTGTACAGTCTACAGTTTATACTTTTTTACTAGCAATCAATGTGTTTATAGCATGATAACTCGAGTTATAGTCGACATATCTCTATCAAATTCACATAATTTATCAAAAATGTGGCTAAAATACAAAATATAAAAACTTAAGTAACTACTGGTAATAACAATACTAATAGAATACAATATGTAGAATTTGAAAGCGATCCAAATCAATTTGTTGGAGAATCACGCCCATTTGTATAAAACCAAATTATTTGCATACTGCATTAAATTTTGTATAGTAAAGTTCATAACTTATTTTGATTTAATTGTATTTGAACTTTAGTATTTTAATAAAACGAAATTTGAAATTGATACAATTTAATGCCTACAGGATAGGTTAATTTTGACTAGTTACACTATACTAGTGTAACTCAAAAATAACCTAACGTAACGTATCCTGTAGGCATTAAATTGTATCAATTTCAAATTTCTATTATATAAAGGGTTGTTACTAAAAACCTGTTTACAATACCAACACCATTTTACTTAATACATTCAAAAATAAATTAATTTGATGGCAGTAACTTCGGCACACCCCCAATAAAGTCCATCATACTCCTAGCTCCTTCCAGCATGTTTTTAAACGGCACAATCATAGCTGAAGACCCTTGAAAAATCAATTTAGGTCCTTCACCGCCACCACCACTAAACCCAGCCACACCTGGGATTCCCGTACGGTTTCTGGCAGCCCCAACAGCAGTTTCGAATTGTTTTATAGGCTCACTACCACGAATCGTGTCTATATTACTGCTGTTCTGGAGAGCTGAACTTATGGATCCAATAGGCTGCGACATGTTGGGCATTATTTGGGTCGGAATGATCATATCTAGAGGTTGAGAGATGTTGGGGAATACATGTTGTGGGTATGCTATTGGGGCCCCAGCCGGAGCTGCAGTTGTTGATTGGTATATACATAAATCTAAAATTTAAATTGAATGTGTTATAAAAGCATATCTTACAAAATAAAAAGAACACAAAAAATCATTCACATTTTTTATTCTCAAACTGTATTGCAAGTTTCATTTTTTTTAACAGATATAACTGTGTGCAATTACTTCATTATGACTACTTTTCTCAAAATTAAATTAAATCAATAATTAAATTACAAGAAAGTTATATTCTCATATTTGCAGTCACATATCTTACAAAATAGTCAAGATATCTTAAAGAATTTTTCAAATATGAATTCTCTGCACAATTTTAAACAAATGACATCTATACTGCCTGCAATTATTTGAATATAACAATTTTTTTCTATACAATATTACAAAAAGCTACATATCCTTCAAAATAATTAAAATATTTAATTGGACTTTCCATAAACAAATTCCCTGGATATTTTTGAATAAAAAAACAAACCTACTTCCTCAATTATTTGACTATGACTATATTTTTTTAAATTAAATTACCAGATGGCAATTTTTTTAAATATACAGCCACATATCTATCAAAATTATTTCATTATGACTACTTTTTCCAAATTAAATTACAAGAAAGCTATTTATCACATTTACAGCCACATATCTTTCAAAATATTAAATATAGCTTATAGAATATTTCAAAAATAAATGCACATCACAATTTTTAACAAACAACATCTGTAATGCCTGCTATTATTTGATTATGACAAATTTTTTCTAAATGAAATTCCAATAAGATACTTTTTTCAAATTTACAGCCACATATCTTTCAAAATCTTTAAGATATCGTATACGACTTTTCAAAATTGAATTCCCTGAATAGTTTTTAACAAACCTACTTCCTCAATTATTTGACAATGACTATTTTTTTCGAAATGAAATTACAAATAACTATGTTTTTCAAATTTACAGCCATATATCTTTCAAAATAATTAAGATATCATATACGACTTTTCAAAAACGAATTCCCTGAACATTTTTGAACAAAACATTTGAACTGCCTGCAATTGTTTTATTCTAACTATTTTTCTTTAATGAATTTACTAGATAGTTACAGTTTTCAATGTATATCGTTGAAAATATTTTTTTGTAAGTGTAATTATGCCTTTTTGTATTTAATAATGTTTATTAATTCAAATAACACACTAATATTAGTTATTTATGGTACCAATTACATAGACCATAATTAATTTCAATACATAAATGTTTGAATTTCCAATGTTTATTACTCAAACTCTGTTTTTCTTACGCATTAAAACGCAGCAGGCGGTGTAACTCATGGAACCCATTTTGTTTGCCAATTGTTTGTTTTGTGACTGACCCTACACAGGCGGCTATGGGGTTTTATAGCACTCAATATGGTCGCGGGGCTGCCCAATTTGCATATCGACAGGATGGGCCCCCTGCCTGGAAATCTTATCTAAAGTCGCGCTTGGCTGCTAAAGACATAATTTTACTTAATTTTGCATGCATCGTCGTATTAAGTTTGATATAAAAATTGCAATCTTTTTGTTAGAACTAATATTACTGTACATTAAATTAATTTTATTCCGCATGGATTATAAATGTTCATAAAATTGTTATTAACATTCACATTAACATCATTCATATATCAATTGAAAGAACACTTTTTTTGTCTTTAATATTATATAAAAACAGCAAGCCCAACCACTAAATTCAGCGAGTTATAAGAGTTTCCACGCATAAAATATCCCGCAACTGTTATACAAGCGGAAAAACGTTTTTAAAGTAAACTTAAACCATCCATAGCTGTGTTAGTAATAATCACATAAACTTAATTCACACAGCAATTGAAAGATCGTCTTTTTGTCTTTAAAATGATACCAAATAAACGTGACTAAGTTCTATATTGATCGAGTCATAAACATTTATGTGAGCACAAGCTTATTGCAAAATCGGGGAGTTGTTTCAAACTATTTCACATGGACTTCAAATATTAATAACTTTGTTAATAACAATCACAGCACCTTAATTCATACAGAAATTCAAAGACCGTCTTTTTGTCTTTAAAATAATACCAAATAAACGTGACTAGGTTTTATATTGATCGAGTTATCCATATTTATGTGAGCACAAGTTTATTGTAAAATCGGGGAGTTGTTTCAAACTATTTCACATGGATTTCAAATGATAATAACTTTGTTAATGACAATCACAGCAACTTAATTCATTCAGCAATTCAAAGATCGTCTTTTTGTCTTTAAAATAATACCAAATAAACGTCACTAGGTTTTATATTGATCGAGTTATACACATTTATGTCAGAACAAGTTTCCTCGTTTATTGTAAAACCGGGGCGTTGTTTCACATGGACTTCAAACGATAATAACTTTGTTAATAATAATCACAGCAACTTTGTTGATATAACAATCGAAAGAGCAACTTTTTGGCTTATAAATAGTATCAAATATATTAGAATATTCATAAAATTCATCTAGTTGTAGGCGATTTCGCGCGTAGTCTTTTTCAAGACGAGGCGAGTTTTTTAAAGTAAATTTCATATGCCCGTAGATTTGTGAATAACTATCACACAAACTTCATTCATACAGCAATTGAAAGATCGCTTTATTGTCTTTAAAACAATATCAAATAGTCTGGGTTAAGTTTTAAATTTATTGAGTTATAAACGTTAACACGGGCATCATTTCCCGCGATTATTATAAAACCGTTGATTGAAACAATTTCGTATGAATTTCAAATGTTAATAACTTTGTTAATAACAATCACACAACCTATGTTGTTATAACAATCAAAAGAGACTTTTATTATCTTTCACGTAGTAATAAATGAACAGTGGTAGTTACAAAACTTATCTAGTTCTAAGCGTTTTCGCGCATACTGTTTCCCGCGTTTATTATACCACCGGAACAAGATTTTAATGTAAATTTCAAATGTCTGTAGTTTTGGTAATAACAATCACATAATCTTCATTCATCGAACAATCGAAAGATCGCTTTATTATCTTTAAAACGATATCAAATAGTCTGGTTTACGTTTTAAATTTATTGAGTTATAAACGTTAACACGAGCATCCCGCGCTTATTGTAAAACCGTTGATTCAAACAATTTCGTATGAATTTCAAATGTTAATAACTTTGTTAATAATAATCACACAACCTCTGTTGTTATAACAATCAAAAGAGACTTTTATTATCTTTCACGTAGTAATAAATGAACAGTGGTAGTTACAAAACTTATCTAGTTCTAAGCGTTTTCGCGCATACTGTTTCCCGCGTTTATTATACCACCGGAACAAGATTTTAATGTAAATTTCAAATGTCTGTAGCTTTGTCAATAACAAGAACACAATTATCGTTTATATAGCAATTGAAAGATCTTTAAAGCGATATCAAATAGTCTGGGTTAAGTTTTAAATTTATTGAGTTATAAACGTTAACACGGACGCATCATTTCCCGCGTTTATTATAAAACCGTTGATTCAAACAATTTCGTATGAATTTTAAATGTTAATAACTTTGTTAATAACAATTACACAACCTTTGTTGTTATAACAATCAAAAGAGCCTCTTATTATCTTTTAAGTAGTATTAAATAAACCGTGCTAGTAACAAAACTTACCCAGTTATAAGAGTTTTCGCGCGTACTGTTTCCCGCGTTTATTATACCACCGGAACAAAATTTGAATGTAAATTTAAAATGTCTGTAGCTTTGTTAATAACAGTCACACAATTTTCATTCATACAGCAATCGAAAGACCGCCTTATTGTCTTTAAATGATACTAAATAAACCCAGTTAAGACTTATATTAAACTAGTTATAGACATTCATGCGACCGATTGTTGTAAGTAAGTTTAAGATCACACAGAAAATCTGTTTATTTCACCTCAAAACAAGCCAGCGTTGATATAATAAGCGAAATGCTTGCAATCATAAGATTTCTTATAAGAATACAGTTATAGCAGTCCTTAACAATGCTAGATGGCGTTGCTAGTCCCTTCCCGGTGTAAATATTACATATCTGGCGAACGCGACCCACGTTGCAGCTCCTATTGATTTCCGCGGGGCCCCTCTATTCTATACCGCTGCTCGTGGGGACCCTGCTCGCCGGTGTTGCCAATGGCACGGACTCATAAAGGTGTGCTTGACAGCTGTGCTGTCAAATCTCCGGTCTCAACAAATAAACACCCTCGAAAGTTGCTAAATACGGCCCTATATTCCCATCCGCTGACTACAGGATTCGCGCCATGAGCGAGCTAGTGTGGGGCATCAAGAACGGCGATCTGGAACAGGTCCGGGACATCGTCGAGAAGAAGGTAACGCATAATTGGGTCTGGTGATGACGAGGGGGTTTATTTATCATCTGGTGTTGTTGCTTGAAGCCCTTTAAGCCCTTGTTTGTACGAATTACAGCACACTACAATCAAGCTTGGTAATTAAACATTGTAGTCTCGCTAAATTTAAATATTTTACGATACGATTTTTAAGCAATTTAGACTTTATTATACTGTACAAATTCTATATGAAACTAAATCTATAAAAGGTTTTCCAAAAATCGGTCAATTTTTGAAAATACAGACACTTTTTAATGATTTAGAAGACAATTAGACATTGTTATTTCTATAACGATTTAGAGGTGTATGTATTATAGTTTTTAAAAAAAAATTCTTACTATGCTATAGCTGAATTATCAAGCTTTATTTTGCAATATTTTATTTGTTTCTACCGCCCCCAAAACGTATATTACAGCCGTTGGAACATGACAAAGGTAAAAAGTCAAATTTGATAATCAATTATTACCATTTTCGCTCAAATTGAGCAATTTTTGATTTGATTTGAAAGCTTTTTAGACTTTATTCTGATGTAAAATTTCTATATGAACCCGAATCTATAAACCGTATTCCAAAAATCGGTCAAATTTTAAAAATACAGACACTTTATTAATGATACACAGTAGAAGACAATTAGATGCTGTTGTTTCTATAGCGATTTAGAGGTGTATATGTATCATATTTTGAAAAAAGTTAATATTGTGCTGTAGCTGAATTATCAAGCTTTGTTTTTCAACATTTCATTTGTTTCTACCGCCCCCACAACGCGTATTACAGCCGTTAGAATATGACGTAAGTTAAAATGTCAAGTTTGATACTATATTATTTCTGTTTTCGGCGAAATTAAGTTATTTTTGATTAGATATTTGAGCTTTTTGGACTTTATTATATTGTAAAATTTATATATGAACCCAAATATGTAAGCTTTATTCCAAAAATCAATTAAATTTTGATAATACAGACACTTTATTAATGATAGACATTAGAAGACGATTAGACGTTGTCATTTCTATAGCGATTTAGAGGTGTATGTGTTATATATTTGGGGGGAAAATAATACTGCGCTATAGCTGAATTATCAAGATTTACTTTGCATCGTTTCATTTGTTTCTACCGCCCCCACAATACGAATTACAGCCATTGCAATATGACGTAAGTTAAAATGTCAAGTTTGATACAATATTATTTCTGTTTTCGGTCAAATTAAGTTGTTTTCGATTTGATATTTGAGCTTTTTGGACTTTATTATGATGTAAAATTTATATATGAACCCAAATCTGTAAGCCTTATTCCAAAAATCGAGCAAATTTTGAACATACAGACGCTTTATTACATTAGAAGGCGATTAGACGTTGTCGTTTCTATATCGATTTAGAGGTGTATGTGTTATATATTTGGGGGGGAAATAATACTGGGCTGTAGCTGAATTATGAAGCTTTATTGTACATCATTTCATTTTTTTTTCTACCGTACCCACAACACGAATTACAGCCGTTGCAATATGACGTAAATTAAAATGTCAAGTTTGATACTATATTATTTCTAGTTTCGGTCAAATTAAGTTGTTTTTGATTAGATTTTTGAGCTTTTTGGACTTTATTATCATGTAAAATTTATATATGAACCCAAATCTATAAGACTTATTCCAAAAATCGATCAAATTTTGAAAATACAGACGCTTTATTAACGATAGACATTAGAAGACGATTAGACGTTGTCGTTTCTATAGCGATTTAGAGGTGCATGTGTTATAAATTTGGGGGAAAATAATACTGAGCTGTAGCTGAATTATCAAGCTTTGTTTTGCAATATTTCATTTGTTTCTGCCGTCCCCACAGCACAAATAACAGCCGTTAGAATATGACGAAAGTTAAAAAGTCAAGTTTGATACTATGTTATTTCTGTTTCCGCTCAAATTGAGTCATTCCTGATTGGATTTTTGAGATGTTTTGACGTTATTGTAATGTAAAATGTATATATAAATACAATCTAGAAATTGTATTCCATGAATCACTCAAGTTTTGAAAATACAGACACTATTAATGAGAGACTTAGGAAGATAATTAGACTTTTCCATAGCGATTTAATGGCGTATATGTTATATATTTTTAAAACAATTAAGACTATGCTATAGCTGAATTATCAAGCTTTATTTCGCAACTTTTCATTTGTTTTTACCGCCCCCTCAACACTAATTACAGGCCTTTGAAAATTATGAATGTTTCAAAATCTAGTTTGGCACTACAATATCTCTTTTTTTTGTTAAATAGTGGGCATTTTCGACAAAAATGTTGAACATATTTCTATAGAAGAATTATCAAACTTTCTTTCGCAACATTTCATTTGTTTCTACCGCCCCTACAACACTAATTACAGCCCGTGGAAAATTATAAAAGTTACAAATTCTAGTTTGACACTACAATACCCCTTTTTTTTTAAATGTAGACATTTTTGACAAAAAATTTGAACATTTTTCTGTGGAAGAATTATCAAGCTTTCTTTCGCAACAGTTCATTCGTTTCTACCGAGCCTACAATAATAATTACAGACCTTGGAAAATTATGAAAGTTATAAAATCTAGTTTGACACTACAATATATCTTTTTTTTGTTAAAATGTAAGCATTTGTGACAGAAATGTTGAATATTTCTATGGAAGAATTATCAAGCTTTTTTTCGCAACATTTCATTCGTTTCTATCGTCCCTACAATACTAATTAGAGCCCTTGAAAGATTATGAAAGTTATAAAATCTAGTTTGACACTACAATATATTTATTTTTTCTTAAAATGTAAGCATTTTTAATAAACATGTTGAACATTTCTATGGAAGAATTATCAAGCTTTCTTTGGCTACATTTCACTTGTTTCTACCGCCCCTACAACACTAATTACAGCCCTTGGAAAATTATGAAAGTTACAAAATCTAGTTTGACACTACAAAATCTAGTTTGCCACTACAATACACAATCTCTTTTTTTTTAACATGTAGGCATTTTGGATATGAATTTTGAGTGTTTTGCTATAGATAAATTATCAAGCTTACTTTTGCAATATTTAATGTCTTTCTACCGCCCCTACAGCGAGAGTTATTACCCTTGGAAAACTATTAATCACGAAATCACTTTTCAAGGCTATAATTTTGTCACTTCTGTTGCTTTAAAGTGCTGCAACTATTAAACTAATCACATCCCAACTATACTAAAAATTAAAATTCCTTTTTATTTGTATGCAGCACCCTAACTTTTATTAGGTATTAGGCGCATTTGTTCCCCTCAAGAGGACAAATGTTGAACTGAGAAATTTTGTTAACTAAAAAACTAGTCAATGTTAGTTAATATATCTTTTAAAATATATTAGACGATTATATTTTGTGATAAAAATTTCATGGGGCTTCTTCATTGCCTTGCAGTCGGTAAATGTCAATCAAGAAATAGATGGCCGCCCCCCAATCCTCTATGCGGCGGATTACGGACAAACGGCTGTGATAGAATATTTAATCACAGCAGGAGCGAATGTGAACGTAAGTTGTCACCATAAAGGGTTATTCATAATGAACGTGATAGTGATGTCGGATTTGCAAAAATTATCGAATTTTGTCAGACAAATTCAAACCGTATGAAATTTTGTATATAGCCCTCATTTAGGATTATAAACAATGTACACTGAATACCAGTGTAAATTTGGTATATAGAATAGTATCATATTATATGCATATGTCTATACGTGTTATACAAACATTGCTCGCTACAACCGCACTAATATCACGCTCATTGTGTTAACCCTCTTATTTTCTTTTTAAAAAACATAACCCATTGTAGTCAAAAGACAAACATGGCATAACAGCGATCCTAGCTGCTATATGGGAAGGACATAAAGACTGCGTAAAGTTACTACTAGAGAAGGTATTTTATTTTTTTTAAATTATCAATTTCATAGTTTTAATTATTATATATTTAGGGTGCTAAAAAGGATGGTGTGGCGCCTGATGGCACCAGCTACGTGGACTCGGCGGAAAGCAGCGAAATCAAAGCGTTGCTGGTGTAATCACCCCGTGTAAACTCAGTGGACCGTTAACATTTTTTCCGTTTGTTCTGCGGGAGCGTCCGGTGTGGCGGAGGATTTTTTTTATAGCCAAAATGACACACAAAAATCAAAAACGTCCTCATAACAACAACAAAATTATATAATTTATTCGACATACATAACAACAACAACAACAAAAAAACGCATACCAAATAGACTGTTAATATTTTATTTTTTATTTTATTTTACATCCATCCCATACCCTAAATAGATCCTTCAGTATTATGATCAGGATGGCCCTGGTAAAGCTTGTATGTACATCGTACACTCCTGCAACGACTCGCTTCCTTCCATGTGTGAAAAGATTACATAACTAAAAGTATTTAACATATAAATAAAAAGTATGGTGAAAAGAAAATACTCGTACTCGTACTCGTGTGTTTCTAAATAGAAATTCGTATTGGTTTTTAATTTAATTCGTAGCTAGTAAGGGTAATTTCTTAAGTGATATGTCTTAATGTATTTTTTAATTAATAAATTATTGATGATATTGGATGTTTTTTGTTGTTTTTAGCAGGTACGGAGATTTTTTTAGGTACTGACTATACTGAAATGTGGTTCAGTAATGTAGTAAAAGGCTTTAAAATCATTGCTTTTATTTTAAAAGCTTATTTAGGATTGCATGTCCAATTGAGATATTAAGAGTGGACATATTGGTTTTTATTTTAAAAACTACAATAGGTACGGCTTTACAGATTGCTTTATTGGACATAGTTGATGTTTTTCCATGTGGTAAGGTGGTAAAAACTATTAAAATACCATTCAATTAAATTACAGAAGCTTACTATTAATTGCAGGTCCAAATGAGATGCTAAAAGTGGACATATTGGTTTGTTATTTTTAACTACGCTATAGGTTTACATAATTGATTTGTGGGGTTATTGATTTTTTTCTATAATTCCTTACGCTTTTAAAATATTTTTGGTGAATTGAGTTATGTAGCTTGATTACTTTAGGTATTATAATTTTTTTAGTAACTGTTTGATGTTTTATTCGACGCACAATATGGCTGACCTAAAATGTTAGTCGATTAAAAAAATCATAACTTGTAAACTAAAAGAGATATAAACATAAAAATTCACAATCATATTCTTAAAACATAAATCAATTTAAATAAAAATCGACGTTTTTAGTAATTTACTACTTTACATGTTATAGCTATTGAAACAAATGACAACTTTACGCTAACGTTATAGGTTTAAATATTTGATTTGTGGGGTTGTTGATTTTATTATATAATCCCATACGCATTTAAAATATTTTTGGTGAATTTGAGTAATGTAGCTTGATTACTTTAGATATTATGCTATTTTAGTAACTGTTTGATGTTTTATTACATGCACAATATGGCCGACCTAAAATGTTAGTCGATTAAAAAAATTATAACTCGTAAACTAAAAGAGATATAAATATAAAAATTCAGAATCATATTCTTTAAACATAACAACATTCAATTTGAATAAAAATCGATGTCTTTAATACTTTACTATTTTGCATGTTATAGCTATTGAAACAAATGACAACTTTACGCTAACTTTATAGGTTTAAATATTTGATTTGTGGCGTTTTTGATTTTTTTCTATAATCCCTGATGTATTTAAAATATTTTTGGTGAATTTAAGTTATGTAGCTTAATTACTTTAGGTATTATGCTTTTTTAGTAACTGTTTGATGTTTTATTAGATGCACAATATGGCTGACCTAAAATGATAGTGGATTAAAAAAATCATAACTCGCAAACTAAAAAAGATATAAACATAAAGATTCACCAACAACATAAATCAATTTAAATAAAAATCAACGTATTTTATAATTTACTACTTTGCATGTTATAGCTATTGCAACAAATGACAAATTTATGCTAACGTTATAGGTCTAAATATTTGATTTGTGGGGTTGTTGATTTTTTTATATAATCCCTTACGTATTTAAAATAATTTTGGTTAATTTAAGTTATGTAGCTTAATTATTTTAGGTATTATGCTTTTTTAGTAACTGTTTGATGTTTTATTACATGCACATTGTGGCTGACCTAAAATGTTAGTCGATTAAAAAAATCATAACTCGTAAACTAAAAGAGATATAAACATAAAAATTCAAAATCATATTCTTAAAACATAAATCAATTTAAATAAAAATAGACGTCTTTAGTAATTTACTACTTTGGATGTTATAGCTATTGAAATAAATGACAAGTTTACACTAACGTAATAGGTCTAAATATTTGATTTGTGGCGTTGTTGATTTTTTTGTATAATCCCGTACGTATTTAAAATATTTTTGGTGAATGTAAGTTATGTAGCTTAATTACTTTAGGTATTATGCTTTTTTAGTGACTGTTTGATGTTTTATTCGATGCACAATATGGCGGACCTAAAATGTTAGTCGATTAAAAAAATCATAACTCGCAAACTAAAAGAGATATAAACATAAACATTCACAATTATATTCTTAAAACATAAATCAATTTAAATAAAAATCGACGTTTTTAGTAATTTACTACTTTGCATGTTATAGCTATTGAAACAAATGACAAGTTTATGCTAACGTTATAGGTCTAAATATTTGATCTGTGGGGTTGTTGATTTTTTTCTATAATCCCTTACGTATTTAAAATATTTTTGGTGAATTTAAGTTATGTAGCTTAATTACTTTAGGTATTACGCTTTTTTTAGTAACTGATGTTTTATTAGATGCACAATATGGCTGGCTTAAAACGTTTAGTGGGTATTCCTTATGCCCAGGTATATATAATTCGTGTCTATTGTACAAAATTGAAGTGATTTGTAGCTGATTAACTAAATTTCATGTGTTAGTTGAAATAAAAGTAGTCTCCCTATTATCCCGTAAACTGTTTAATAATCAAGCAGCTCTATGAGATGTCACCTTTGTCATTTTTTATCCAACAATGTCAAGTCATGTCACAACTTTTTATTCTATTAATATTATTACTATATTCTATACTCGGTAAGTTATTTAGCTACATGAATATAATTATATTAATAATAAAGAACCTCTGATTAAGGTACGTTTACTATACAACCAGCGCGCTACATTCGATGCTACCAGTGCCAGGGCGGTCAATGCGATGTCATCAGAAGCAACACGAACTGGGTGAGATGCCCGATGGGATGCTGCGTTTGGGCGAGCTCGTATGGTCCGCAGGGGTTGATCAACATGCGCAAATGCGCGGTTGCGCGTGGGCCGTGCGATAGAAAATGCGATTTGTTTAAACGGAATTACGCGCAGAGTCATCCGGTGCAGAGGGTGATTAGTTGCGAGAGTTGTGACTCTGATATGTGTAATAGCCCGTCGTTTGAGCAGACTGTCAGGTGCTATCGCTGCAGGAATTGCAATAAGGTGTTTAGTGATACTCCGACTGTTCAGTGTCCGTCATTCAAGTGTTGCTATATGATTTGGGTGGCGGATAGCAGTCAGCAGCAGTATGCGGTGGAACGGGGTTGTTTGAGCTGGCAGCCGGGCGATGATTGTTCTGATGTGTGCGAGAGGACGAAGGGTGAGCATATGACGGCGCATCCGGGTGGTAGTTTTGATTCGTGTCGGCCTTGTCAGAAGAGTGAGCCCATGTGTAATCGGGCCACATATAAACCACAGCCACCTATTAACTGTTATGAGTGTAGAGGGAAAAAGTGTTTTGCGAGTGCTTTGTATAAGAAGGTGCGCTGTGTGAATGATTGCTGTTTTTCAGCGAGTATTTATGGGAGGGATGGTTGGAGTTATATCAGGAAATGCGCTAGTACTCGAAAAGGCTGCAGGATTTATTGTGCGTTGTTAAAGAAATCACTGAAAGCAGGGGAGGAATTAGTTGAATGCACTCCATGTAATACCAACTTATGTAACAATGAGGCTATGCAAGAGCCGTTTAGATGTTATAATTGTAAGAATTGTCGTGCGATCACCAGTAACACCCGATCAGTTGAATGTAAAGGACCTCAATGTTGTTTCACGGCGTTTGTGCAGGATAATAAAACTAAACCACTATTTGCAATTAGAGGTTGCTCGGATAAAAAAAAATGCGATCAATCCGATATTTGCAAACAATTGAGATTAACACGTACAAAATTATTTCCAGCTGGGAAATTCGATAAATGTTTCACTTGCAACCCTCGTGCTACATCTGGTTGTAATCGTGTCGTTTATGATCCTCCAACTATTAAATGCTTCCAATGCCATGGCGAAAAATGTAACAAAATTTACCCAAACACCACACGGATCAACTGTTCTAACCTCTGCTGCCTTTCATTATCCAACTATGGTACAACAGGTTTAATTAATACACGCAAATGTGCTGATTTAATAATGCCCTGCGATAGCTACTGTTCGTACTACACGAAAACCCTACAGAAAGCCAAATCACGCGAAGAAAACATAAACTGTATCAGCTGTAAAAACAATTTCTGTAATAAACAGGTTTTACGTGACAAGTTTAAATGTTACGAATGCCATAAATGCAATCACGTAACGAAGAAAACTAAAATGGTTGAATGCAAATCGCCCTTATGTTGCTACACAGCATTCCTACAAGATAAACCTAATGAACCATTATTCGCATCACGCGGTTGCATTAAATGGAAACTGGGTTTAAAATGTACATCAACTGAAACCTGCGCCAGTTTGAAGAATGAACATTTAAAACAGCACCAACACGGACATGTTGATGGGTGTAAAACCTGCAAACCCAACGATGTGACTGGTTGCAATAAAATACCATACCAATCCCCATTGATGTGTTATGAGTGCCAGGGAGATTGTGAGAAGGTTACCAATATGACTAGATCGGTTAAATGTCCTGCACGTTGTTGTTACTCGGCTAGAATTTACAGTGAAACAGGTTACACTCATGTCCGGAAATGTTCTGAACAGAAGGTACCGTGTACAAATTTTTGTAAACACTACACCGAACAATTAGAGGACGAACAAAAGGATGTGATGGAGTGTAATAACTGCGCCGCATTCAATTGTAATAACGATGTTTTAAAACCGGCGTTTAAATGTTATGAATGCAAGAATTGCAACAATATTAGCTCGGGGGCTAAATTAGTTGATTGCTATGATCCTAAATGTTGTTATGTGGCTTACATTAAGGATAATGTTTTTAACATTCCGTTTGCTACGAGGGGTTGTGCTAAAGAAAATGTAGCTGGTCATTGGTCATGTCATGACACTTGTAAGGACTTTAGTAAGCAGCACGAGACGGATAACACTAAGGAGAGTGTTGAAAAGTGTGTTACGTGTCAGGATGGCGATAGTAGTGGTTGTAATGATGATGTTTATATACCGTCGGCTATGTGTTATAGCTGCGAAGGGGATAATTGTAATGATGTTGAATTTAATGGTACTGCAGTGGTTTGTCCGAAACAGTGCTGTATGTCAGCAAGTATTTTTCGTGGAAACGTTTGGGTTAATATTAGGGCATGTGGGGAGCTTCCTTGTAACGAGTATTGCACAAAATTCACCGAAAACAACGTCTTGAGGTATCCAGGGAATGAAATGATACAGTGTCATACATGCGAGCAATACCAGTGCAATAAAGACGTATTACAGTTACCATTTAAGTGCTACAAGTGTCGCCATTGCAATACAGTTACTAAAGACACTATTATGGTGGATTGTAGATACCAAAATTGTTGCTACGTGGCAACAGTTAAGGATATTGAGGATGAAGAGTATTTTAATATAAGGGGGTGTTACAAAGGAAATTGCTCTGATACATGCAATGCAATTGAACGAATGCACTTCCTAGCACACCCCAATGGTGATTTTGAAAGCTGTATGACATGCAGCGATGGTAATCCTAATAACCAAGCAATTGTAAAACGTATGCAATGGAAATCAGCTGTACCTGGAGTAAATTCTGTTATATGTTACAAATGCACGCATTGCAGCCGTGTCACCAGTGATACCCCAACAACGCACTGTCCGGAAGACCGTTGTTGTTATCGAGCTGCTGTTAAAGATGACGAGGATGATGATTTTTATGTGATTAGAGGTTGCGCCCATTTAAAACACACCCAAACATGTGAAAACACATGCGAATATATTGCACGCAAACATATGTTAGGCCACCCGAAAGGGTCCGTGCATGCATGCATCCGATGCATTGAAGGTGACTCCGATAATTGCAATGATGTACTCTTTAATTTACCCCATACAACACACCATCAAATGCAGCCACTGATGTGCTACGATTGCCGAAAGAACTGCGATAAAGTCACTGGTATCACCCCGAACATCCAATGCAGTTCGGCCAAATGTTGCTACACCGCGTACCTAACGGAAACATCAGATGATGATGATTATTTTGCAGTCCGCGGTTGCGCCGCGTGGAAACCGGGCACTTTGTGCGAGAACACATGTAGTGATGTTAAAAAAGAACATTCCGAATTACACCCGCATGGTAAATTCCGTAGTTGCCAAACATGCCAAAACGGTGATCCTAATGAATGCAATAATCAACCGTATGAAGAAACCATTAGCACCCATAGAAAGAGCAATCTATTCTCCATCCGTTGCTACTCGTGTAGAAATTGCAATGAGATAACCTCTGTAACGCCTACAGTCGACTGCCCGTCATCAAAATGTTGCTATAGGGCTGTTATTAAAAGCAACGCAGCGGAAATGTTTTTCGCCATCAGAGGCTGTTTGAAATTGAAAAGCGGGCAGGTTTGTGATGACACATGCCAGATACTCAAGGAGAAACATATGAGTTCACACCCGGCTGGTGTGTGGGGCTCGTGTATTCGCTGCAAAGAGGGTGACCAACATAAATGCAATGATATTAAATTCAATCTACCCGATAACTTCGTTAAATCATCAAGTACCATGTGTTATGAATGCAAAAACTGTAGTAAACCATCAATTTATATCCCAACTGTTGAATGCAAGCAGGCAAGTTGTTGTTACACGGCGTATATGAAGGACCATAAGGATCAAGCTTTGTATGTTGTTAGGGGATGTGTTAAGCATGAACAGACGTGTATTAGTACATGCCTGACGGTGAAGAATGATCACTTATGGGCTCATCCGATGGGGGTGTTTATAAAATGTTTGCCATGTTTGTGGTCTGATGCGGATAACTGTAATAATCATGTTTTTGATGTGTCCAGTCAGAATAATTTACGCAAAACTGGTTTTCAGAATATGTGTTACGTTTGTAAGAACTGTTCTATTATTACTCATGAGACCCCAACTATCTTCTGCCCGCATTCGAAATGTTGTTACAGTGCTTATGCAAGGAATACCGAATATGGGTCATATAATGTGATTAGAGGATGTGCCCGTATGGGTGATGAATTGACATGTGAGGATTCATGTGAGGAGGCTAGAAATGAGCATTTTTGGATGCACCCTTATGGTGATTTCGGGCAGTGTATGACTTGTGATGACGGAGATGTTGATAAATGTAATAAACATTTTCAGGAAGGGTCTTTACGTAAGTCTTTTGTACCAACAGCAATGTGTTATGAGTGTACACATTGTAACACGGTTTCAAGCATCACCCATAGAGTTCCATGTACATCAGCCAAGTGTTGCTATACATCTCTTTTACGCGATAAACCAGGTGGTGGCATTTATGTAATCCGCGGCTGTGCGGATGATGAAAATTGTACAAGTACATGCCAAACTGCTAAACGACAGTTTCTTTCACGCACACCAGATGGTGAGATTGAATATTGTAGTGCGTGTAATGAGGATACAGGTATGGGTTGTAATAGCAACAACTATAACCCTCAACAAACAATTGTAACAGCCACACCAATTAGAACGTCCAAAAGTAAATCGGGCATGTGTTATGAGTGTCGTGATTGTGATAAAATAACGAATTCCACCCCAACTGTATACTGCCCATTTCTTAGATGTTGTTATACAGCTTTAATGAAGGATAATCAGCAACAAGAAATATTTGCGGTAAGAGGTTGCATACAGCAACTTGAGGATTGTGTATCTGTATGTAACACTGTTAAAAATTATCATGCAATCGCTCATCCAGACGGTACACTGAACTTTTGTATAACTTGCGATGGTGATGATGATGTAATTTGTAATCGACACGAATATACTAAACGTTTACCGTCTCAATACGGATGCAGACGTTTTGATATATTCACCTGTTATGATTGTATTGGATGTCGCACCGTTAATAACGATACAACAACTCAAGCATGCCCGGAAAATTGTTGTTCTACGGTGTTATGGACGGAGAATGGTGTGACAAACTCTGCACGACTCTGTGCGCAATTAAACGGAACGAATTGCAATGACTATTGCAATCAAATTACTGCAGATATTAAAAGCAACGATATAAAATCTGAAATGCATTTCTGCAAGTCGTGCACTACAGAAAACTGCAATAATCATCCAATAACAATGCCAGAAATTACAACAACAACAACAGTCGCACCTATAACAGACTATTTCACTTGTTATAGATGTCGCGACTGCGGATTAACATCAGAACTCACCCCACATATCCCCTGCCGAACAAACTGTTGTTATGCAACACAACAAGTGGATGAATCAGGTCTATCCAGTAGCCGCGATTGCGCTAGAATCGTCCCGGGTAGACCCTGCGAGCACTACTGCAAAAACATTAAAACCACCTACTGTAACACATGCAACACCAGCAACTGCAACAGCATCCCACTAATCAACCCTATAACCACCCCAATTCCAATTGTAAACTGCTACCATACAGTAGGTTTCAAAGATATAACCGATGCCACCATAACAACCCCGTGTCCGGACCGCTGCTGCTACACAGTCATCTGGTTCGAGCACAGTGAAACCCTCCATGCGCGCCTCTGCGCCGAATTGTCCGGAAAACTCTGCGACCACTACTGCATGGACCTAAAAACCGAAATCCAGCAGAAAGACCCGCACGGAATCGTCGAATACTGCAAAGTCTGTAAAACCGACAAATGCAACAACGAACAACTAACCCTAACCACCCCACCAACACCCGCTATACACTGCTACAGCTGCGACAACTGCACCACAGTCACCCCCACAACAGCCCTAATCATTTGCCCGAGTGAGTGTTGTTATGCGGCTCTGCTGCACCACAACGGAACCCAAATGGTGCAACGGCGTTGCGCTAAAATTATGCCCGGACGAACATGTTTCCGGTACTGTTTGCATATTGAGGGCACTTTGGAGGGGCATTTGAGGATGGGCGATTGCGAGATTTGTACCACCAATCAGTGTAATAGTGAGACGTTTAATACCGGCAACGCCACTCAAGGGGATTAGTTTATAAAATATTTTACTACTATTGTAGATCTAGAAGGATTATTAAATCATACAAAATACTATTTGTGCCTAAACAATAAAAAAAAATAACATGAGAATATCAAATGTTTTCAAGGAATCTCAATGCTAAATAAGGTTTTTATACTAAAATCAATGGGATTTAACTACTGAAAAGATTCAGTTATATCCTCAAAGTTGTAAGTACTGTTTTTTTTACTAAATACAAACGAAATATACTGATTATTATTATTATTAGATTGAAGATCTAAGGACTTTTAGCAATCTCTAGTACTCTATATAAGCCATAGAGAATCATACGATCATCCAAAGCACTCGGATATCAACTGTTGTTCTATTATTTTCCTGTCCGAGTGCTTTAGATGATCGTATAATTGTATGGCTTATCTAGAATGCTTTAGATTGCTAAATATCCTTCTATCTTCAATCTATAGAACATAAGATTCTCTTTATGGATTTTCTAGAGAACTTTAGATTTTCAAAAATCAACACTTCTGTTGCTCTAAATTAAAAAATAAATGAGATACTTAAAAAAAAAAATAGAAAATGTAGTTTCTTCATTCAATTTTACTACAAAACAAAAAAAATATAACTTTCATATGGTTCTAGTCTATCAATATATGTCTATTAAGCAATCTATTGCTATTTTTATTAAAATAAAAGCTACTATGAGTATTCAAGCTATCAAAAAGTAGGTTTATCTTTGAGATATCTTCTTCAGATTTAGTGTGAGTGGAGCATGACTATTTTAGAAAATATTTTGAAAATTTCATGTGGTTTCAGCAATTGTCAAGCAATCTATGGCTGTTTATATTAAAACAAATAGTTCTATGAGTATTCAAGTCATAAAAAGTAGGTTTATCTATGAGATATCTACTTCAGATTTAGTGTGAGTTGAGCATGACAATTTTGGAAAATATTTTGAAAATTTCATATGGTTCTAGCAACTATCAAGCAACCTATGGCTATTTTTATTAAAACTAATACTACTATATGTATTTCAAGATGTCAAAAAGTAGGTTCATCTTTGAGATATCTTCTTCAGATTTAGTGTGTGTTGAACATAACTATTTTAGAAAATATTTTGAAAATATTTTGAAATTTTCATATGGTTCTAGCAACTATCAAGCGACCTATGGCCATTTTTATTAAAACAAATACTACTATAGGTATTCAAGATTTCAAAAAATAGGTTTATCTTTGAGATATCTTCTTCAGATTTAGTGTGCGTTGAACATAACTATTATAGAAAATATTTTGAAAATTTCATATGGTTTTAGCAACTATAAAACAACCTATGGCCATTTTTATTAAAAAAAATACTACTATAGGTGTTCAAGATGTCAAAAAGTAGGTTTATCTTTGAGATATCTTCTTCAGATTTAGTTTGTGTTGAACATAACTATTTTAGAAAATATTTTGAGAATTTCATATGGTTCTAGCAACTATCAAGCAACCTATGGCCATTTTTATTAAAACAAATACTACTATAGGTGTTCAAGATGTCAAAAAGTAGGTTTATCTTTGAGATATCTTCTTCAGATTTAGTGTGTGTTGAACATAACTATTTTAGAAAATATTTCGAAAATTTCATATGGTTCTAGCAACTATCAAGCAACCTATGGCCATTTTTATTAAACCAATACTACTATAGGTATTCAAGATGTCAAAAAGTAGGTTTATCTTTGACATATCTTCTTCAGATGTAGTGTTAGTTGAACATAACTGTAATAGAAAATATTTTGAAACTTTCATATGGTTCTAGCAACTATCAAGCGACCTATGGCCATTTTTATTAAAACAGATACTACTATAGGTATTCAATATGTCAAAAAGTAGGTTTATCTTTGAGATATCTTCTTCAGATTTACTGTGAGTTGAACATAACTATTATAGAAAATATTTTGAAAATTTCATAAGGTTCTAGCAACTATCAAGCAACCTATGGCCATTTTTATTAAAACAAATACTACTATAGGTATTCAAGATGTCAAAAAGTAGGTTTATCTTTAAGATATCTTCTTCTGATTTAGTGTGAGTCGAACATAACTATTTTAGAAAATATTTTGAAAATTTCATATGGTTCTAGCAACTATCAAGCGACCTATGGCCATTTTTATTAAAACAAATACTACTATCTGTAGCCATCAGAAAGTAGGTTTATGTTTGAGATATCTTCATCAGATTTAGTATAAATTCAACATGACTAATTTATACTCTTATATACTCTTTAATACTCTAAACGAATAAAATGCATATCTTTCTTAGTTTTTAAGATATGAGAAAACCAAAACTCAAAAAGATAGCATTTTCGATTATTCGTTATAATTTTTTTATTTCAAATAAAACCGAAAAACTAAAACCATATTTTCATGGCCACTTTTCATACTCTTTAATAATCTGAAAGAATAAAATGCATATCTTTCTTGGTTTTTAAGATATGAGAAAACCAAAACTCAAAAAGATAGCATTTTCGATTATTCGTTATAATTTTTTCATTTCAAATAAAACTGAAAAACTAAAACCAGATTTTCATGGCCACTTTTCATACTCTTTAGTAATCTGAAAGAATAAAATGCATATCTTTCTTAGTTTTTAAGATATGAGAAAACCAAAATTCAAAAAGATAGCATTTTCGATTATTCGTTATAATTTTTTCATTTCAAATAAAACCGAAAAACTAAAACCACATTTTCATGGCCACTTTTCATACTCTTTAATAATCTGAAAGAATAAAATGCATATCTTTCTTAGTTTTTAAGATATGAGAAAACCAAAACTCAAAAAGATAGCATTTTCGATTATTCGATATAATTTTTTCATTTCAAATAAAACCGAAAAACTAAAACCACATTTTCATGGCCACTTGTTATACTCTTTAATAATCTGAAAGAATAAAATGCATATCTTTCTTAGTTTTTAAGATATGAGAAAACCAAAACTCAAAAAGATAGCATTTTCGTTTATTCGTTATAATTTTTTCATTTCAAATAAAACCGAAAAACTAAAACCACATTTTCATGGCCACTTTTCATACTCTTTAATAATCTGAAAGAATAAAATGTATATCTTTCTTAGTTTTTAGGATATGAGAAAACCAAAACTCAAAAAGATAGCATTTTCGATTATTCGTTATAATTTTTTCATTTCAAATAAAACCGAAAAACTAAAACCACATTTTCATGGCCACTTTTTATACTCTTTAATAATCTGAAATAATAAAATGCATATCTTTCTTAGTTTTTAAGATATGAGAAAACCAAACCTCATAAAGATAGAATTTTCGATTATTCGTTATAATTTTTTAATTTCAAATAAAATTGAAAAACTAAAACCACATTTTCATGGCCACTTTTCATACTCTTTAATAATCTGAAAGAATAAAATGCATATCTTTCTTAGTTTTTAAGATATGAGAAAACCAAAATTCAAAAAGATAGCATTTTCGATTATTCGTTATAATTTTTTCATTTGAAATAAAATTGAAAAACTAAAACAATATTTTCATGGCCACTTTCCATACTCTTTAGTAATCTGAAAGAATAAAATGCATATCTTTCTTAGTTTTTAAGATATGAGAAAACCAACATTCAAAAGATAGCATTTTCGATTATTCGTTATAATTTTTTCATTTGAAATAACATTGAAAAACTAAAACCACATTTTCATAGCCACTTTTCATACTCTTTAATAATATGAAAGAATAAAATGAATATCTTTCTTAGTTTTTAAGATATGAGAAAACCAAAACTCAAAAAGATAGCATTTTCGATTATACGTTATAATTTTTTCATTTCAAATAAAACCGAAAAACTAAAACCACATTTTCATGGCCACTTTTCATACTCTTTAATAATCTGAAAGAATAAAATGCATATCTTTCTTAGTTTTTAAGATATGAGAAAACCAAAATTCAAAAGATAGCATTTTCGATTATTCGTTATAATTTTTTCATTTCAAATAAAACTGAAAAACTAAAACCAGATTTTCATGGCCACTTTTCATACTCTTTAGTAATCTGAAAGAATAAAATGCATATCTTTCTTAGTTTTTAAGATATGAGAAAACCAAAATTCAAAAGATAGCATTTTCGATTATTCGTTATAATTTTTTCATTTGAAATAAAATTGAAAAACTAAAACAACATTTTCATGGCCACTTTTTATACTCTTTAATAATCTGAAATAATAAAATGCATATCTTTCTTAGTTTTTAAGATATGAGAAAACCAAACCTCATAAAGATAGAATTTTCGATTATTCGTTATAATTTTTTAATTTCAAATAAAATTGAAAAACTAAAACCACATTTTCATGGCCACTTTTCATACTCTTTAATAATCTGAAAGAATAAAATGCATATCTTTCTTAGTTTTTAAGATATGAGAAAACCAAAATTAAAAAAATAGCATTTTCGATTATTCGTTATAATTTTTTCATTTGAAATAAAATTGAAAAACTAAAACAACATTTTCATGGCCACTTTCCATACTCTTTAGTAATCTGAAAGAATAAAATGCATATCTTTCTTATATTTTAAGATATGAGAAAACCAAAACTCAAAAAGATAGCATTTTCGATTATTCGTTATAATTTTTTCATTTCAAATAAAACGGAAAAACTAAAACCAAATTTTCATGGCCACTTTTCATACTCTTTAATAATCTGAAAGAATAAAATGCATATCTTTCTTAGTTTTTAAGATATGAGAAACCCAAAACTCAAAAAGATAGCATTTTCGATTATTCGCTATAATTTTTTCATTTCAAATAAAACCGAAAAACTAAAACCACATTTTCATGGCCACTTTTCATACTCTTTAATAATCTGAAAGAATAAAATGTATATCTTTCTTAGTTTTTAGGATATGAGAAAACCAAAACTCAAAAAGATAGCATTTTCGATTATTCGTTATAATTTTTTCATTTCAAATAAAACCGAAAAACTAAAACCACATTTTCATGGCCACTTTTTATACTCTTTAATAATCTGAAATAATAAAATGCATATCTTTCTTAGTTTTTAAGATATGAGAAAACCAACACTCAAAAAGATAGCATTTTCGATTATTCGCTATAATTTTTTCATTTCAAATAAAACCGAAAAACTAAAACCACATTTTAAGGGCCACTTTTTATACTCTTTAATAATCTGAAAGAATAAAATGCATATCTTTCTTAGTTTTTAAGATATGAGAAAACCAAAACTCAAAAAGATATTATTTTCGATTATTCGTTATAATTTTTTCATTTCAAATAAAACCGAAAAACTAAAACCACATTTTCATGGCCACTTTTCATACTCTTTAATAATCTGAAAGAATAAAATGCATACCTTTCTTAGTTTTTAAAATATAAGAAAACCAAAACTCAAAAAATTGCATTTTCGATTATTCGTTATAATTTTTTTATTTCAAATAAAACTGTAAAACTAAAACCACATTTTCATGGCCACTTTTTATACTCTTTAATAATCTGTAAGAATAAAATGCATAATCTTTCTTAGTTTTTAAGATATGAGAAAACCAAAACTCAAAAAGATAGCATTTTCGATTTCAAATAAAACCGAAAAACTAAAACCACATTTTTATGGTCACTTTCACGTCTTCTGACATCAGACTCAGCATCATCTGCAAATTTTAATCTACAGGCCATTTGCGTGGTAGATGGGCTATTTATTAGCCACTGCTATCTCTTTACCCATGTGTTTTGTGCAGAGGCCTTGTACACTGCAGTCTTCTTAGGCGCTGCTGGCCTTAGCTATAGAATGGGCTATATGTAGATATTTAATAAGTTTAATATAAAAAAAAATATGTACAATTACAGTTCATATGTTGTATACACAATAAATCACAATTATTATCACATTTAATTACAAATACTTGATTCAAATTATTTCAGCTGTGGGTGGTACATTGAAAGCTTGTTGGTAGATGCATTGGATTACCATAAACCATTATCATCCCTTGTTGCGTGGCGTTAACAACATCAAAGTACGCCTCGTGCCAAAAACAATTTTCAGTATTCTTAATATGCCTGAAATATTTATTTTTACTCAAAAACCATCAAGATTATCAAAAATTACCTATACAAGAATTTTATTATCGTATGCAGCTGCTCGATCTTCCGATTTCGAGCCATCTTCTTGAAATGCCCCGCGAGCATTTCTATATCACATTTAAGCGGCTCTGTTTCTGTACTCAACCAACTTCGCAGCATTAGCTTGAATTGCTCGTGACTCAACGAATCAAAATCAGATTTGTCTTCTGATGTTTGTGGGATGGGAATTGTAGATGCTAAAAATGATAAGCTTTTTAATTTAGATGTATTGGATATCAGTTGTAATGAATATTTTGTAAAACACTCTAAATAAATTCAGAAATCAATTAGGTTTGGAAAAAAGTTATATTTATAACTCATATCGAATATAGAAAAAATAAAAAGAATACATTTTAGAATCTGCTATACCCGCTACATAATCTTGATAAGATTCATTTAATTTTGACTCGCTAAATCACGAGAAATTTCTGAATTGGATGAATCTTATGTAGCGGGTATAGTAGATTCTAAAATGTATTACCTTTTTATTTTTTTCTAAATTGGGTAGATGTTATAAATAATAATTTGCAAAGCAAAACTAAAAGAATTTATAAATCAATCATATTTGGAAAGTGTTGTAATTTCTTGTGATTCAGCGAGTCAAAATTGGTTGAATTATGGTATTCGAAGTGTAAATGATTTCAAAAAATTTAATAAATATTTTTTGAAAAATTTTATATGGGTGAAAATTACAGGTATCAAAATATAGCTATCTAAAGAGTCCTGCATCATATACAGCGAAGGGAGAACAGAAGGGCCTCTAAATAAATACTATATGCAAGAATGGAAGGTTGGTCGTTGCCAGTTGTTCATGCCCATCAACTTTTTAGGCTTGCCTCAACGTCATCCCTTCTCGTATTTAATTTAATTTCGTAGGTTGTAATTTGTTGTTTTTTTAATATTTTATATCTTATATTTTGTAAGAATTTGAATGAAATGGCGTTGCCGTAAATAAAGAATTATTATTATTATTATTATTTTAACCTGGGGCCTCCTGGCGGTCTCCTTGCCAGGAGGCCCCAGGTTAAAATGGCGGAATGACATAGAGGCAAGCCTAAAAAGCTGATGAGCATGAACAACTGGCAACGAGCTGCTGCAGAAAACAGGACGGACTTGAGGACGATTGTGGAGATGGCATAATCTCCACAAGGGACGTAATTCCAGATATAAAGAGAACATGATGCAAACCAACTTTTTTGCTGAATTGTGTTGCTCGCATTGCTGCTACTGGTGGCCGGTGTTAACACATCATCCCTCAAACCATACTCCTTCATGACTTCCTTGCGAATATCTTCAGGCAGCTGCATTAGAACCTCCATATCAATACCAGGAGACTTTTTTGCCAACTTGAAATGTGTAATTATTAAAAAAATGATGTTACTGGATTATTTGCAATCAACTACCTTTTGTGTAACACCTTTATTCTTCCCTGTTGACTTGAAGAAGTTTGATAAATCTCCCACACTTTTCTGTGGCTCCTTTTTGGCATTTTTTGAAGCTTTAGGACGTCCTTTAGTTACAACAGTAGTGTCTAAAGGTTTGATACTTTTTATAGACGACTGAGTACTCCTATTTAGACTAATTATGTCCTCTAAAATGGCACACAATGTTTAATAGTAAAAGTTTATTAATTTTAACTAATTATTTTAATTGATATACTCTTTAGTATACTGTTTAGTGAATTATTTATGTATTTATGTATTTATTTATTTATTTATTTTATTTATTTATTTCATTTTAATTAACTCTCAACAGACAATGACAATCTAATTACAGAAAGACGAGGCACAATAACGATACAAAAATAACATATTTGAATGCAAGTATAGAATATTAAAAACTGATGAATATAATCAATATTGAGGCTTCATAGGAAGGAATAATTACCTGATTTTCTATTAGAAACCACTGGTGGGTTACTCAGGAATTGTTTGAGCATATTATTCATAACCATCCCCTTTTCCAATCGTGTTAACTGTATGCCAACACCTCTAATATCAATAAAAGGCATATTAAGCTTCTCATACAATAATTTGACCTCTTTAAAAATAATTTTTGGGTCGTTCATCAACGTACTTAAAGTAGTACTTCGTGAGATCGAGTCGCAAACACCATGGCCTAAATACTTTGCAGTTTCCTGGTGAAAAATTAAAATAATTGTATGCTTGAGTAATTTACTTGCGCGATAAAATTTTCAATTACCATTTTTTTTTTGTAAATTTATAGATTATTTTAATTTTAAATTCGCTATAATTAGGATTATGTTTTGACAAAAAAAAATTAAACTTGTAACTCACCACTGGGGCATCATGTGCCCTTACCATCAGCTTCAGTGTGATACACTTTGCTTTCATACCAGTATTAGTTAGTCTGCCATGGACCTCTTCAGAAAGTCGTTCTAAAAATGCTGTCACCTCATCAGCTTGTTTGAAACGAATGCCAAAGTTGACTTCAGCTGAAACTGACTTTCTCTCGTGTTCGTACTGCAAGGGTTTTTTATCCACACCTTTAGCTTGCTCTAGAATCGTCTCACCGGCTTTTAGGCCCAGTTCTTTTTGTAAAACCTTCAGGGAGGACAGCTAGAAATATATTATTCATGGATGGTATTAATTTTGTATTGATACAACTAACACAGTTCGAGTTATATCGGGTTTACTTGAATTGTATTAATTGTATTAATTTATAAAAATCGCAAAATATTCAAATAATTAAATACTTGCGTGCAAATTAATACAATTAATTATAATAATAATAAAAATTAAATTGTTATTATATTTGTTAGTAATAATTAAATACTCGCGTGCAAATTAATACAATTAATAATAATAATAATAAAAATTAAATGTTTATTATATTTGTTAGTAATAATAAACTACTCGCGTGCTAATTAATACAATTAATTATAACAATAAAAATTAAACTGTTATTATATATGTTAGTAATAATTAAATACTCGCGTGCAAATTAATACAATTAATTATAATAGAAAAATTAAATTGTTATTATACTTGTTAGTAATAGTTGGTATTAATTTTGAGTTGGTTCAGTACGCATAACTCCAAACATTACGGTTTTAATTTTTTTTAAAACAAATTTATAATATTGTCATGTAAATTCTGTAAAAATTAGTGACGTTATAACAAATGAAATTCATAAAGTTGATTTTAATAATAAAAAATGTACAAGGAATCCAGATTTGTAAATTACAGCTAGATATCTTCAATACTTTCGAAGATATAAAGCAGTAAACAAACAATTTAATATGTTCTTACAATTGTGTTCAATCACAGCTCGTGTTTTATAATAAATTTAATAGATGCAGTCAATTTGAATTCAAAAGTGTCCAAGGAATCCAATTGTGAAAACCGCAACCATATATCCTTTTTACTTACAAAGACATGACCCAGCAAACTTTCACTGAAAATTCCTGAAATAATAGTCTTGCTTTTCAGTCGATATTTCAAAAAATACTTTTAATATATAAAATATTCTATTATTATCTGTAAGTTGAATAAAGAGGCTATCCAAAAACATATTACAATCGTTTTTGTCTTTTCTGAAATACGAGTTATAGCTTACTGAAAAATCCTGAAAAAGTTGATTTTGATTGAAAAATCAAGTTTTTTCAATCGACTTCAAATTTTATATTTGCATTCTAGATACTCAAATGAATATATTTTGAGAATTTCAGATTTTTTTTTCAGCTAGTTTTTGTATTAAGCCTGAAAGAATTTCAGAAAACAAGCTCTTGGTTTTCAGTCAATATCTCAGAAAAATATACTACCTACATACACACTTTTCAGTATCATCTTAAAGCAGATTAATCAAGCTATCCAAAACTGTATCACGCATAGTTTTTTTCATACGGGAAACTAGTTTTATATTAGACTGAAAAAATCTGAATTTTAGTTTTCAGGCGAATTAAATCGTCAATAATTCAAAAAGTTGTAGCTGAAAATGGCTGAAAATCGCCTCCGATGTTCAAAATAAGGCCTAAAATGAGTATGCAAAATTTCATAACGATCGGATTGAAAAAAAATTGAGGCTGAAAAATTTCGAAGGTTACTTACGATTTTTGACAAAATTTGACATTTTTTCGATTTTGTTTAAAATTTGCATATACATTATTACTGATCAAATAAACAGTATTTTGAAGGTTTTATTCGTTTCAGGCTTTTACTTTTTCAGTTATGACTGAAAAACTTCTGAAAAAATGGTCTTAGTTTTCAGTCGATATTTCAAAAAATTAAATAATTATTTAATTATTTCTATTATTATCTGAAAATAGATGTATTAGGCTATACAAAAACATATTACAATTGCTTTTATCTTGTCTGAATTAGTAGTTACAGCTTACTGAAAAATCCTGAAAAAGTTGATTTTGACTGAAAAATCAAGTTTTTTCAACCGACTTCAAATTTTATATTTAGATTCTAGATACTCAAATGAATATATTTTGAGAATTTCAGATTTTTTTTTCAGCTAGTTTTTGTTTTGAGCCTGAAAGAATTTCAGAAAACAAGCTCTTAGTTTTCAGTCAATATCTTGTCTGAATTAGTAGTTACAGCTTACTGAAAAATCCTGAAAAAGTTGATTTTGACTGAAAAATCAAGTTTTTTCAATCGACTTCAAATTTTATATTTGGATACTAGATACTCAAAAGAATATATTTTGAAAAATTCAGATTTTTTTTCTGCTAGTTTTTGTTTTCAGCACGAAAGAACTTCAGAAAACAAGCTCTTGGTTTTCAGTCAATATCTTTGAAAAATGTACTACCTACATCCACATTTTTCATTATAATCTTAAAGTAGATTAATCAAGCTATCCACATAGTATCACACATAGTTTTTTTCATACGGGGTACTAGTTTTACAGCTTACTGAAAAAAGTGAATTTTAGTTTTCAGGCGAATTAAATCGTCAATGATTCAAAATGTTGTAGCTCTTAGTTTTAAGTCGATATCTCTGAAAAATATACCACTCACATACATACATAGTTATCTGAAAATAGACTAATCAGACAATCCAAAACTGTATAACACATAGATTTTTTCTCATGAAAATCTAGTTATATGGCTTACTGGAAAAGAGTGAATGTTGTGTTTGGTGAGAAATCATCCTCTCGGTATATATTGAATATTTCGAAATAATATATGACTGCATAACTATTTTTCATTACTATCTGAAAGTTGTTTAATCAAGCTATTAGAAAATATAAAGTAATTAATTTTATGTTGCAAGAAACTTATATTATAGGTTCCTGAAAATGTTCATAAATCATGACCTTGGTTTTCAGTCGATATTTCAATAAATATATAAGTGGCATAATTATTTTTCATTACCATATGAACGCTGATTAATCAAGCTATTAGAAAATCTAAAGTTTTCAATTATATGTCAACAGAAAATTATTTTACAGTTGTTTGAAATAGTGCATGAGTGCAAACGAGTCGAGAAAACATCAAACATTCTGATCTCGGTTTTCATACTTCTTCTTCATAATATTTTGAAAAATGCTTTACATACATGATTATTTCTCATTACCATATGAAATCTGATTGATCAAGCTAATACAAAATTTAAAGTTTTTAACTTTAAGTCAGGAGAAAATTGTTTTACAGTTGTCTGAAAATGGATGAAAACGTGCTTTCGGTCGACAATACATCAAACATGCTTGTCTCAGTCTTCATACGTTATTTCAAAAAATGCTTGACTCACATAATTATTTTTCTTTACTATCTGAAACTTGAGTAATCAAGCTATTAGAAAATGTAAAGCTTTCA
Organism: Lordithon lunulatus; assembly: GCA_963942505.1. NCBI lineage: Eukaryota > Metazoa > Arthropoda > Insecta > Coleoptera > Staphylinidae > Lordithon > Lordithon lunulatus. Next base: position 34,473,129 of record OZ012675.1, read on the forward strand.
ACTTTATGCCAGGTGAAAATTGTTTTACAGTTATCTGAAATAGAGTGAAAACGTGCTGATGTTATGATCTCGGTTTTCATACGATATTTCAAAAAATATATGACTGGCATAATTATTTTTCATTGCCATCTGAAAGCTGTTTAATCAAGCTATTAGAAAATGTACAGGTTTCAACTTTATGTCTGGAGGAAATATTTTTACAGTCGTCTGAAAAAAAGGGAGAAAACGTCGGCCGACAATACACCAACAGTTCTAATCTCGGTTTTCATAAGTTATATTGTTACACAAGATAAAACCTCTGTAAAGGTAAATAATGACTGATTTTATGAAATACATATGTTTTTCAGATAATCAACTAATTATTTCATGTGATTCAAGCAATATTCTTATACCCAACTAGTTGCTACACAGGATAAAATGTCTGCAAACAAGAATTATAACATAAATATGTTTTTTACGTAATTATTTCATACAATACAAGCAATTTTCTTAAGCTAATTGCTACACAATATAAAACATATATAATATAACTCACCTGTACGTCCCCACAAGTTTCCAACCCAATATTCTTCAACTTCGCCAGCGTAGCCCGTCCAACTCCCGGTAATTCCGCCAGTGGCATTTCAAACATATAGCTCTCAACATCGTCCAATTGCAAGTGGTACTGCCCGGCTGGTTTGGCCTTTTTAGTGGCTAATCTAGCCTGCAATCGATTCGATCCGAATCCTGTAGAGCACGGGCATTGCGTCCTCTCCATGATTTCCGACCTTATATGCCCAGCCCACTCGCCCACGCCCATCCCTACCTTCTGCAGCACTTTAGAACAATCCACGTACATTTCATCGCAACTAACCGCCTCAATATCCAATGTGTATTCAGCGATCGTCCTGTACAGCATGTGTGAAACATCTTTATACCCCTGAAAATCATATGGTATAGCCCTCAAGTTCGGGCACAGTTTTAATGCGGCTCCCATGAACATTCCGTTTTTCACACCGCATTTTCGAGCCTCATAGCTGCAGCTGGCTATTTCTGATAGGCTACTGTTGTTATCAATCGAATGCAGTCTGGATTCAGCGCCTTCAGGCAGGCGTTTTATATATAAATCTATTTCGGCTTGACGGTCAACTGTTGTTCGGGTAGTAGCGCCTCCTTTTGAGTGCGTTACCGCCACTGGTAACCCTTTTAACTCAGGTTTATTTCGTAAACCGACTGATACGAAAAAACAGTCCATATCGATGTGCATGATTATAGGGTGGTGGTTACTCGCGTTTTCAGCTATTTAAAAAACATAGATAGTATAAAAAGAATAAATAAAACTTCATACTAAAAAAATCGTAATAATTCGAAATTGAATATTTTTTTAATCGCAAATATACAAATTTATCACTCATTTATTTGGTTTCAAAATGATATATAGTTTGTTTACTTTAATAAACTAATGAATATTTTATGAGTGAAAATTATATTTAGGGCATGAGATTTATTTCGAGTACGCTAGAAATAAATCTCATCTTGTCCTAAAAACGTTATACTAAGGAATTTTACTCACATTTTCTTAGTGCAATCAACTTTTCCAATCCCACAAAGGGCCAGTCCGCAGATTTCTCCCGCATTTCGTTTACTAGCTGCTTGAATTCCGCCCCTAAAGTGGCGATTAGGTGTAGCCGCGAATTCCCATAAAACTCTTCAAGGAATTTCGGATCGGACGCTGTTTTTGTTTGTCGCGATTCATTAATTGTGTTTAAAGTATCAGAACTATGAGATGATACATCATTTAGAGGAGGTATGGCTGTAATATTGGCACAGCTTGATTCCTTTTCAACCGCCGTAAAGTTCAAACGAGGCTGCGTACGACTTTGGTTGGTATACAGTAGGTATTTACTGTAATCTAGAAGTCTTCCCAGTGTAATACTATCCACTATCCAGCCAGGTTTTACTATTGGGGTTGAACCTAGTTTCATAATCTAAAATTTTACACGTTAAGATAAAAGATAATAAATCTTTGGAGGTAGTTTTTTTTTGTAAAAATAGATCTTTTGTGAAAATTACCTTAACATTTGGTAGATTACTGGCTATAATATGAGTTGTAGCCGAAATTTGGTAGGTGTGATAAACGCCACCATGCTCAGCCATTAGTACTTTAAGTTCTTCAGCATTGGGCTTTGTGTAGCCATTCACGAAAATAGCAATTCCCTTAAAAATGTCCGACAGCTTTTCGGTATGTTTTTCAGTTTGTTGATGGATTTGCTCCATCAATTTCATCTTTTTGGCCTCCATATAACCACCCTATTAATATATAAACAATCACATAATACAAGTACTTAGTTAGCTACAAAACAAGCTATAATTTGTGAATTTAGCAGATATATTAATCTCACAATTGAGAAAACATCAAAGCATGTGATTTCATAAATAATCTTCTCACTAAAAAAATCGTAAATAATTGACTTGATGGATTTTGAAATTTTTGAGATTATAAATGATTTTATTAGCTATTTAGCTATAAAATAAGATATAATTTGTTTATTAATCCAAGTTAATACTTACACAATTGAGAAAACATCAAAGCATGTGATATCATAACAAATCTTCTCACTAAAAAAAATCGTAACTAATTGATTTGAAGGATTTAAAAAATTCTAAGTTTATAAATGATTTTATTAGCTATTTAGCTATAAAATAAGATATAATTTGTTTATTAGTCCAAGTTAATACTTTCACAATTGAGGAAACTTCAAAGCATGTGATATCATAACAAATCTTCTCACTAAAAAAATCGTAGGTAATTGAGTTGATGGATTTTGAAAGTTTTGAGATTATAAATGATATTATTAGCTATTTAGCTATAAAATAAGATATAACTTGTTTATTAGTCCAAGTTACTACTTTCACAATTGAGAAAACTTCAAAGCATGTGATATCATAACAAATCTTCTCACTAAAAAAAATCGTAGGTAATTGATTTGATGGATTTTCAAATTTTTGAGATTATAAATGATATTATTAGCTATTTAGCTATAAAATAAGATATAATTTGTTTATTAGTCCAAGTTACTACTTTCACAATTGAGAAAACTTCAAAGCATGTGATATCATAACAAATCTTCTCACTAAAAAAAATCATAGGTAATTGACTTGATGGATTTTGAAATTTTTGAGATTATAAATGATTTTATTAGATATTTAGCTGTAAAATAATATATAATTTGTTTATTAGTCCAAGTTATTACTTTCACAATTGAGAAAACTTCAAAGCATGTGATATCATAACAAATCTTCTCACTAAAAAAAATCGTAGGTAATTGATTTGATGGATTTTCAAATTTTTGAGATTATAAATGATATTATTAGCTATTTAGCTATAAAATAAGATATAATTTGTTTATTAGTCCAAGTTACTACTTTCACAATTGAGAAAACTTCAAAGCATGTGATATCATAACAAATCTTCTCACTAAAAAAAATCGTAGGTAATTGACTTGATGGATTTTGAAATTTTTGAGATTATAAATGATTTTATTAGATATTTAGCTGTAAAATAATATATAATTTGTTTATTAGTCCAAGTTATTACTTTCACAATTGAGAAAACTTCAAAGCATGTGATATCATAACAAATCTTCTCACTAAAAAAAATCGTAGGTAATTGATTTGATGGATTTTCAAATTTTTGAGATTATAAATGATATTATTAGCTATTTAGCTATAAAATAAGATATAATTTGTTTATTAGTCCAAGTTACTACTTTCACAATTGAGAAAACTTCAAAGCATGTGATATCATAACAAATCTTCTCACTAAAAAAAATCGTAGGTAATTGACTTGATGGATTTTGAAATTTTTGAGATTATAAATGATTTTATTAGATATTTAGCTGTAAAATAATATATAATTTGTTTATTAGTCCAAGTTATTACTTTCACAATTGAGAAAACTTCAAAGCATGTGATATCATAACAAATCTTCTCACTAAAAAAAATCGTAGGTAATTGATTTGATGGATTTTCAAATTTTTGAGATTATAAATGATATTATTAGCTATTTAGCTATAAAATAAGATATAATTTGTTTATTAGTCCAAGTTACTACTTTCACAATTGAGAAAACTTCAAAGCATGTGATATCATAACAAATCTTCTCACTAAAAAAAATCGTAGGTAATTGACTTGATGGATTTTGAAATTTTTGAGATTATAAATGATTTTATTAGCTATTTAGCTATAAAACAATATATATAATTTGTTTATTAGTCCAAGTTATTACTTTCACAATTGAGAAAACTTCAAAGCATGTGATATCATAACAAATCTTCTCACTAAAAAAAATCGTAGGTAATTGATTTGATGGATTTTCAAATTTTTGAGATTAAAAATGATTTTATTAGCTATTTAGCTATAAAATAAGATATAATTTGTTTATTAGTCCAAGTTAATACTTTCACAATTGAGAAAACTTCATAGCATGTGATATCATAATAAATCTTCTCACTAAAAAAAAATCGTAGTTAATTGACTTGATAGATTTTGAAATTTTTAAGATTATAAATGATTTTATTAGCCATTTAGCTATAAAATAAGATATAATTTGTTTATTAGTCCAAGTTAATACTTTCACAATTGAGAAAACTTCAAAGCATGTGATATCATAACAAATTTTCTCACTAAAAAAAATCGTAGGAAATTGACTTGATGGATTTTGAAATTTTTGAGATTATAAATGATTTTATTAGCTATTTAGCTATAAAATAAGATATAATTTGTTTATTAGTCCAATTTAATACTTTCAGAATTCAGAAAACTTCAAAGCATGTTATATCATAACAATTCTTCTCACTAAAAAAAATCGTAGATAATAGACATGATGGAGTTTGAAATTTTTGAGATTATAAATGATTTTATTAGCCATTTAGCTATAAAATAAAATATAATCTGTTTATTAGCCCAAGTTAATACTTTCACAATTGAGAAAACTTCAAAGCATGTGATATCATAAAAAATATTCTCACTAAAAAAAATCGTAACTAATTGATTTGTTTCATTTTGAAATTTTTAAAATTATAAATGATTTTATTAGCTATTTAGCTATAAAATAAGATATAATTTGTTTATTAGTCCAAGTTAATACTTTCACAATTGAGAAAACTTCAAAGCATGTGATATCATAACAAATCTTCTCACTAAAAAAAATCGTAGGTAATTGATTTGATGGATTTTCAAATTTTTGAGATTATAAATGATTTTATTAGCTATTTAGCTATACAATAAAATATAATTTGTTTATTAGCCCAAGTTAATACTTTCACAATTGAGAAAACTTCAAAGCATGTGATATCATAACAAATCTTCTCACTAAAAAAATCGTAAGTAATTGACTTGATAGATTTTGAATTTTTTGAGATTAAAAATGATTTTATTAGCTATTTAGCTATAAAATAAGATATAATTTGTTTATTAGTCCAAGTTAATACTTTCACAAATGAGAAAACTTCATAGCATGTGATATCATAATAAATCTTCTCACTAAAAAAAAATCGTAGTTAATTGACTTGATAGATTTTGAAATTTTTATGATTATAAATGATTTTATTAGCCATTTAGCTATAAAATAAGATATAATTTGTTTATTAGTCCAAGTTAATACTTTCACAATTTAGAAAACTTCAAAGCATGTGATATCATAACAAATTTTCTCACTAAAAAAAATCGTAGGAAATTGACTTGATGGATTTTGAAATTTTTGAGATTATAAATGATTTTATTAGCTATTTAGCTATAAAATAAGATATAATTTGTTTATTAGTCCAAGTTAATACTTTCACAATTGAGAAAACATCAAAGCATGTGATATCATAACAAATCTTCTCACTAAAAAAATTGGTAACTAATTGATTTGAAGGATTTAAAATTTTTTAAGTTTATAAATGATTTTATTAGCTATTTAGCTATAAAATAAGATATAATTTGTTCATTAGTCCAAGCTAATACTTTCACAATTGAGGAAAATTCAAAGCGTGTGATATCATAACAAATCTTCTCACTAAAAATAATCATAGGTAATTGACTTGATGGATTTAGAAATTTTTGAAATTATAAATGATTTTATTAGCTATTTAGCTATAAAATAAGATATAATTTGTTTATTAGCACAAGTTAATACTTTCACAATTGAGAAAACTTCAAAGCATGTGATATCATAACAAATCTTCTCACTAAAAGAAATCGTAGGTAATTGATTTGATGGATTTTGAAATTTTTGAAATTATAAATGATTTTATTAGCTATTAAGCTATAAAATAAGATATAATTTGTTTATTAGTCCAAGTTAATACTTTCACAATTGAGAAAACTTCAAAGCATATGGTATCATAACAAATCTTCTCATTAAAAAAAATCGTAGGTAATTGACTGATGGATTTAGAAATTTTTTAATTTATAAATGATTTTAGTAATTATTTAGCTATAAAATACGATACAATTTGTTTATTTATTTATTTCATTTTGTTAAAAATTAAGGAAACATTAAAGCATGTGGATTAATAAAAAAAATGTCCTTACAAAATTCATAATCATTCGAAATTAAGTATTTCAAAATAGCGACCTCACCAATATATTACCCATTTAATTGTCTTCAAATTGGTATTTTGTTTGTTAGTTTTGATAAACAAATAAACATTTTATGATAAAAGTTATGGAACCCTATACGCACAGAACGTGACGCAATAGGCGATTTTATTAATAGAACTCACCCATCGTGCGAAACCATTATCCTCGTCATCTTTAGCGTCCCTTTTGCGGCGCCCCATCCTAAAAAAAATGTATACAACTGAGTCACAGTCATAGATGAATACTATAGATGTGCCACTCTAATGTTAAGAGAGATGAAGGTAGTATTGGTTCCTGTGAGTACCCACTTCAGCGCTGGTGTCGCGATTGGCGCGGTTTTTAAATTATATATAAATTGGTTTACTTATATAATAAAAATAATTATATTATTATTATATTTATTTATTGATAATTATTAAGTCGCAAACACGTATTAGTTTTGCTAATGAAAAACCAATAAAAGATCTCCACATTTATTCATTTTCCATTAGAAAAAAGTGTTTGTAAATTTATAATTATCAACAATTAAAATAAATATAATAATAATACAATTATTTCTGGTTTAGTAGGAAGGTTAATAGAAATAATACACTGTATATTAAGCAATTATAAGGTATTTATTTTTGAAGATACTGTTGTAGCCTCCACCGCTGGTACCAAATAATGTGGATAACCTCGATGGTTGTTAAAACCTCTGGCGGGCAAACCAGGGTTGGAAATAAAGCAAGTAGTATAAATATGAAATATTTATTTAATCACTAAATATCTCCTCCTAGGCGTATTACAGGCCTGTACTTCTGCGCTGACTGTAACTGTCTTCGACTTTAACTTGTCTTCTAACTCTTTCTTTCTACTGCTGTATATGTGACTACAATGACTGCCTGCAATGACTGACTACAATCACACACTGACCGAACCATGGCGCAACATTTTTATAAAAGAATCTCCTACCTCCATTATTTGAGTAGAAATGTTAATTGTTTGGACGGTCAAGGGCTCGATACTTTCTTAAGCTAATTACTAATCCTAATGGTTTTATTTATACATATTTAGAACTGTTAATTATGTTAGTACCTACTTATTTTTAACCTTACTCCTACAATTAGTTTTGTTAATGTTTTTGGGAGATTTCTTGCTTTCTCAAAATACTTTAATTGTTTCCGCGACTAATGTGAATTGAACTATTTGCTTTTACTTTTACTGTTTATAATGAAATAATATATGAAATACGAATATATGAAATATAGGAATGTTGAGAATACAACAATACTTTAATTTACGGATTTTTTTTCTCTATACGTACAACTTCGTACAATACACTTCCGCACCATGTTTGTATTGTAATAACAAAATTGATTAGCAAGAATGAACAAATAGCAGTACAGAACAAGTTAACTACTTCACTGACACAAACGTGATGAACTGGCCATAGGCAATGTATATGTTAAATGACAGCGCTGACAGCAACTGACAGACATTACCGACTAAATAAGTAAACATAGCCGAGCAGCAAACCAACACTGCGACATGTGCGACACCAGCGCTGAAGTGGGTACTCACAGGAACTAGAGGCAAAGCAATTTTGCCCCCATAAGAGATAACATAGCATGGTCACAGTCAATGGGACAGCTGACTGCGGTCTACAGGCATTCCAAGGTCGGAATGTGTTGCCAACGTGAGGCCGCTACAGTGGAATTCCCGGGAGATTATTTGAATGCAGACTTGGTTGTAAAATAATACCCAGGCCAGTGGTCTAGTGTAGGGGTTGGTAAATAGCGACTCGCGAGGCACATGCGGCTCTTTGTTAGATATATACGGCGTTTCAAAAATATAAAGGCTACATATAACGTTTTGTTTTTCAATTTTTTATGTATAATACAAAAAAAAATATCTCGAACAATAAAGTTAATATTTAGTCGCAAGAAAGGCCTTGCAGAGTGGTGATTTGGGTGAATTTGAAACTTTTCTTTAAGCGAATTAATCGGGATATTGAAATCTTCTAACAGATTTGCATTATCTATTAAACTTTTCTAAATATTGCAGTTGGAATCAGATATTTCAATTCTGACGAATATTAAGTCGCAAGAAAGACCTTGCAGAGTTTAAACCAAGAGGTGATTTGGGTGAATTTGAAACGTTTCTTCAAGCGAATTAATCGGGCTATTCAAATCTTCTAACAGATTTGCATTATCTATTAAACTTATCTAGATATTGCAGTTGGTATCAGATATTTCAATTCTGACGCATATTAAGTCGAAAAAAGGATCTTGCAGAGTTGAAACCAACCGGTGATTGGTAGAATTTACAACTTTTCTTAAAGCGAATTAATCGGGCGATTCAAATCTTCCAACAGATTTGCATTATCTATGAAACTTTTCTAGATATTGTAGTTGGAATCACATATTTCGATTCTGACGCATATTAGTCGCAAGAAGGACCTTGCAGAGTTTAAACCAAGAGGTGATTTGGGTGAATTTGAAACTTTTCTTCAAGCGAATTAATCAGGCTATTCAAATCTTCTAACAGATTTGTATTATCTATAAAACGATTCTAGATATTATGATTCTAACTCGTATTAAGTCGTAAGAAAAGTTGAAACCAATCGGTGATTTAGATAAATTTGAAAGTTTCTATATTAATTTTAGTAGCCCACCGGCGCTGAATATCTTAAGACGGCCCTGTGCCTAATATGATAATTACATTTATTTTTAAGAATATATCAAGCAACACAAATTGTATTGACACTCATCAAACTGACATCGTGAGTAATGTTTTCTCTTACTTGTTACATTACTGTCCTAATTTTCTCTTCGGTAATTCATTGTAATCTAACTTAAACCATATTACAGCTTAATAATTACAGATATCTCTTGTTGTAATACAAGATAACGTTAAAACCACAACCACCCAAGGAATATTATGTTATGACTGTGATAACTGCAATGATCTCACGGCAAACACCCCAGTCGTTCGATGCCCCGATGCTGAATGCTGCTACAGAGCTGCAGTTAAAAACAACAGTGCATCCCTACCACATGCAATAAGAGGCTGCCATACATTAACCAAAGACCAACATTGCCAGAACGTATGCCACTACGTCCTCCCATCCCATTTAAAGCAATACCCAAATGGCTCACTAATAGCCTGCGTGTCATGCGATCGCGGCGACCGTAACTACTGCAACCACGAAAAACTAGTTGTCCCAAAAGCAGCCATAATCTGGAGCCCTAATAACACCGGCATGCGTTGCTACAAATGCACCAACTGCCTCGCCATAACAAGCACCACCATCAACATCCAATGCCCCACACCAAAATGCTGTTATGCAGGTTTTATCAAAAATGAAACCAGCGGAAGACGTTACGCTGTTAGGGACTGCGCCACGCAACAATATCCTTGCGATAACATCTGCGAGTACCTCACAAGGAATTACCATCTTACAAATCAAACCCTAGAGCAGTGTTTTCCATGTGCCGCCGGTGATCGTCATGAATGTAACAGCAAAACCTTTGAACCGCCTCCGACTGCAAAACAGAATATTAGTTGTTACGCTTGTTCTAACTGCAATGTGGTTACAGCGCTTTCCGGTATGGTGGAATGTGCTGATAGTCGTTGCTGTTACCGGGCTTTATTAAAACGCCATCAGACTGAGACGTTGTTTGCTGTAAGGGGGTGCGCTCGGATGAGGCACGGGGTTTCTTGTGAGCGCACATGTCAGTATATTGAAGCCAATCACTACACCATGCACCCGCGTGGGCATATGCATGTCTGCGTGCAATGCAAAGTGGGTGCTGGTGATGCGTGCAATAATCGTACATTCCATACAGGTATTGAAAAGAAAGATCCTTCAAGCATTATGTGCTATGATTGCACGAATTGTAGTCAAATACTTTGGGATACTCCGAAGATTGAATGTCGCTCGGCTCGATGTTGCTACTCTGCTTACTTAAATGATCAACCGCATGGGAGGTTTTATGCTATCAGAGGGTGTGCTCGTTGGAGGCGTAGTAGGCTTTGCGTAGATACTTGTAAGGATGTCCAGCAGGATCATGGGTGGTCGCATGCTTATGGTACATTCAAAAAGTGCTTTCATTGCGGTTTTGATGATACAGACGGATGCAATATGTATCCGTATATAGACGAACCAACTGAGGTTAAGCCACGTTATAATGTTGTCCCGTGTTATTCCTGCAAGCAATGCAATCAAGTCGATGCGCACACCGAAAAAATTGTTTGCTCATCGCCTTCATGTTGCTACATAGCTTTTACAGCTAAGACAATGGGTGATTTTGTTATGGTAGATAGAGGTTGCATGAAAGGTAATCAAATGGGCATATGTCCTGATGCTTGTAAGGAGGTTAAGAACGAGTATAATTGGAATGTGCCGAATGGGCAGTTTCTTAGGTGCATCACTTGTGCAGAGGGTGCTTTGGGTGAATGTAATGGGCAGAGATTTGATTCACCTCCAGTCACCAAAGCTGAGGGATATGGTACGCCGACTACTTCAACATCAATGATGTGTTACAAATGTCGTAATTGTAACAGAGTTGATAAATCTACAGAAATGGTAAGAACAGTAGCAACACACATATATAAATGCTGCTATAGTCAAAAATATAAATTTTGAAAAATTGAATTTTTTATGATTTTTTAATATATGAAATAATATATGAAATCATTACTTACTTCAAAATATCGCTATAACTCGAGTAAGGGTTGATGCAATTTTTCAAATTTAGCCAAGTTTATTAGTAACACACATACATAAATGTCAAAAATATAATTTTGAAAATTGAATTTCTTATGATTTTTTAATATATAAAATCATTACGTACTTCAAAATATCGCTATAACTCGAGTAAGGGGTGATAACATTTATTATGTTTAGCTAAGTTCATTACTAATACACATATATAAATGCAGCTATAGTCAAAAATATAAATTTTGAAAAATTGAATTTTTTATTATTTTTCAATATATGAAATAATTACGTACTTCAAAATATCGCTATACCTGGAGTAAGGGATGATAAATTTTGTCAATTTTCCCCAAGTTTATTAGTAACACACATATATAAATGTTGCTCCAGTCAAAAATATAAATTTTGAAAAATTGAATTTTTTATGATTTTTTAATATATGAAATTATTACGTACTTCAAAATATCACAATAACTCGAGTAAGGGATGATAAAAATTATTAATTTCAGCCAAGTTTATTAGCAATACACATATATAAATACTGCTATAGTCAAAAATATAAATTTTGAAAAATTTAATTTTTTATGATTTTTTAATATATGCTAATCATTACTTACTTCAAAATATCGTTATAACTCGAGTAAGGGTCGATGAAATTTTTCGAATTTAGCCAAGTTTATTAGCAATACACATATATAGTCAAAAATATAAATTTTTAAAAATTGAAATTTGTATGATTTTTTAATATATGCAATCATTACTTACTTCAAAATATTGCTATAACTCGAGTAAAGGATGAAGAAATTTTTTAATTTTAGCTTAGTTTATTTGTAACACACAAATATTATTGTAGCTATAATTAAAAATATTAATTTTGAAAAATTGAATTTTTTATGATTTTTTAATTTATGAAATCAGTACGTACTTCAAAATATTGCTATAACTCGAGTAAGGGATGAAGAAATATTTTAACTTTAGCCAAGCTTATTAGTAATACACATATATAAATGCAGCTATAGTCAAAAATATAAATTTTGAAAAATTGAATTTTTTATGAATTTTTAATATATGAAATCATTACGTACTTCAAAATATTGCTATAACTCGAGTAAGGGATGAAGAAATATTTTAACTTTAGCCAAGCTTATTAATAATACACATATATAAATGCAGCTATAGTCAAAAATATAAATTTTGAAAAATTGAATTTTTTATGAATTTTTAATATATGAAATCATTACGTACTTCAAAATATTGCTATAACTCGAGTAAGGGATGAAGAAATATTTTAACTTTAGCCAAGCTTATTAATAATACACATATAAATGCAGCTATAGTCAAAAATATAAATTTTGAAAAATTGAATTTTTTATGAATTTTTAATATATGAAATCATTACGTGCTTCAAAATATTGCTATAACTCGAGTAAGGGAAGAAGAACTATTTTAACTTTAGCCAAGCTTATTGGTAATACACATATATAAATGCAACTATAGTAAAAATATAAATTTTGAAAAATTGATTTCTTTATGATTTTTTAATATATGGAATCATTACTTACTTCAAAATATCGCTATAACTCGAGTAAGGGATGATGAAATTTTTCGAATTTAGCTAAGTTTATTAGTAACACACATATATTAGTGTAGCTATAGTTAAAAAATATTAATTTTGAAAAGTTATTTTTTTTATGATTTTTTAATATATGAAATCATTACGTACTTCAAAATATCGCTATAACTCGAGTAAGGGTTGATGAAATTTTTCCAATTTAGCCACGCTTATTTACAATACACATATATAAATGCTGCTATAGTCAAAAATATAAATTTTGAAAAATTGAATTTTTTATGATTTTTTAATATATGCAATCATTACTTACTTCAAAATATCGCTAAAACTCGAGTAAGGGATGATGAAAATTTTCAATTTTCGCTAATTTTATTAGTAACACACATATATTATTGTAGCTATAGTTAAAAATATTAATTTTGAAAAATTAACTTTTTTTATGATTTTTTAATATATGAAATCATTACTTACTTCAAAATATTGCTATAACTCGAGTAAGGATTGATGAAATTTTTCGAATTTAGCCATGTTTATTAGCAATACACATATATAAATGTTGCCATAGTCAAAAATATATATTTTTAAAAATTGATTTTTTTATGAGTTTTTAATATATGCAATCATTACCTACTTCAAATTATCCGTATAACTCGAGTAAGGGATGATGAAATTTTTCAATTTTAGCTAAGTTTATTAGTAACACACATATATAATTGTATCTATAGTTAAAAATATTAATTTTGAAAAATTAATTTTTTTATGATTTTTTATTATATGAAATCATTAAGTACTTCAAAATATCGCTATAACTCGAGTAAGGGTTGATGAAATTTTTCGAATTTAGCCAAGTTTATTAGCAACACACATATATAAATGCTGCTATAGTCAAAAATATAAATTTTGAAAAATTGATTTTTTTATGATTTTTTAATATATGCAATCATTACTTACTTCAAAATATTGCTATAACTCGAGTAAGGGATGATGAAATTTTTCAATTTTAGCTAAGTTTATTAGTAACACACATATATAATTGTATCTATAGTTAAAAATATTAATTTTGAAAAATTAATTTTTTTATGATTTTTTATTATATGAAATCATTAAGAGCGCCGAATATCGACAGAGACATTATTCAACAAGTGAATAATCACAGAACTAATACATAAATAGAAACCGCGCCCTCTATATAAGAGTACTATTATTACGATTATAAGGTATTGCACGTGCAGAAGAAAACGCTTTTACGCATCGTAACGCACCCCACCACACCCCACCCGCTAATAGACGAAAACCACATGTGATTTATAGAATGTGAATTCATTAGCTAGCTGCAGACGGGCGCACTATCGGACGACTTTGCTATTTGAATTATATCGAAAATAGAATAAAAAAATATTTGCATATTACTCGGCAATCGTTGACGAAGTAGGAGAGTATGACATAGATGCGTCAGAAAATATATTTTTATGAACTTTAATCAAAAGTTCGCTAGTAATAATAAATTGGGATCAAATTATGTAAATCTCGGTCTACCTAAACCGATGTCGCATGAAAATAAGAATTATATGAATGATAGCTGCAACATGTTTTGCGTTACTTTAACAATGCTTTATTGCAACTACGCAGTTTTCTTTTGAAATTGTTATTTAATATTTACATCCCTCGAAGCGTTCCACTCGATATGGGTACCGATGTGGTCGCCTAAAACAGGCTGGACACGCGATGGGTCGGTTTATAGCCTAGAAACCGCCGAAATCCTTTATTTCACTTCAATATCGATAATATAGTAAATAATAAACAAATGCGCTAAACGGTTTCATCTGAATATTGTACCTTGCATCTAGCGCACACTCGTGCCCCCAAAAAATATATCCCCAAAACCATAAACAAGCGCAAACAATAATAATACTAGAAACTGAGAGAAAGTACCACCATTAAAATCTTGGGTACATTTCCGCCCAACTAATCATTAATACATCTCATTGGTACTTGAGTGTAGCCCTCTGAATATATTTTTACCACCACCATTTAACGTAGTTCACAAATTTTGGATAATGTATATATATATATTCACTGGACTCAAAATAAAAATTAGGAAGATGAGCCCAGTGAACATTTCATTATCATATGTATTCGAATCATTATGGTCACTTTCTATACGAATTGCAATATGCGCAAGACAACCTTATTGAAAGTGCAGTTTTTGTAAGGCCTGTACACTTACTACTATTATTTTGAGAACTAACAACTCCATTCGTGGTTAATGTTGATTCCTCCCAAAAAAGAATTCTATAAAAATATCTATCGTCCATAATTAATTCTCCTATAGACAGACACAATTCTAGACGAAGGGCATAATCTCTTTCCTCAAGCATATGTACTTTTATTGCTTTATATAGATGAAATTTTACATCAGATAAAACTTTTTGCAAATAACTTATGTTTAAATCTTTTTAACTTTCCCTGCGCGTTTTTTGTCTAATCTCTTACCGAATTCAAAGCTACCAATATTGCTGCATCATTATCATCATGAATTTGTTTTTCTTCTTAAGATTTTTTACATCTCCAGTGGTATCAAATTTAATTTTTACCGTCGAACACAATTTATAAATGCATATTTTCCCGGGTATATTTAAATCGTTCAATACAATGGTGATTCTATATGTCTCGAATACGTAAGTAAATTCATTATTATTGAATTGTCAAACTAATCACTGTTATAAGATGACTTAAGGTCGTTTTAGACAAGACAATTTCTTGACTCAAAAGTTAGTCAAGATGCGAGACAATCTAAATTGTCTCGTATCATACAGCAAATTATTTGAAATATTGAATTGGATGGTAAATCGAATGGAAAAATATAACGCGTTCTATTTGTCAAGGACAAATTGCATAGGAGGAGGATATATGAATTCATTTCTTGAACAACTTTTGAGCTAAGAAATTGTCTTGTCTAAAACGACCTTTAGATTAACAACTGCAATTTTCCGCTTTTGAAAAAATATTCCTATGTTTTGTACAAAATACTTAATAAATAATTTTATTAGAAAGAAAAAATGTACCGCTGACTGAAATGTCACCTGTTATTTGTGCCATTTTTTCAAAATATACATTCCATTTAGGTAAAGTATGTTTTTTGTTGTTGAAAATTTCGAGAATAGATAATTTAATCAGTATTTCAGATTTAAATATTAGGCACGTATACAGATTTTCATAACATTAAAAAATTATAAAAATCCTA
The DNA here is from genome assembly GCA_963942505.1 of Lordithon lunulatus. NCBI lineage: Eukaryota > Metazoa > Arthropoda > Insecta > Coleoptera > Staphylinidae > Lordithon > Lordithon lunulatus. The sequence continues at coordinate 34,489,251 of OZ012675.1, forward strand.
CAAATAAAATCATATTTCATAACAACAAAAATTCCAAGATTATTATGATACGTAAAGTAGTGTGAAATGTGTCCCTGTGAAATTTTGAGTTATGAGTGCTACTTATTGCATTTTTGTATTCAAAATCACCCTCTATGCGTGGAGAATGAAAATAATACTGTAAACCCTGGAAGGATACAGAATTGTGGAAATTGACTATTTCCTTAAGAAGTGTTTGATTCTGCAACAAGAACATAGTGCACTAGTGGTTCATTACAACTGGACTAAATACGGAAGGGAATTAGCAGCACATTCATATTGAAATGTAGTGGATGTCATATATCTGAACATATACAATCAGAGAAAGTTAAGGTTGCGAATAAAGCTACTATTTGGGGAACACTATGTATCGGAGGGTGCTACAGTCACACTGAAGAAATGATGAGTGTATTAAATATACCAATAATGACCAAGAGAACATTGTATAAATTACAAGAAGGCAACTGTCAGACACTATATGAGCAAGCAAGAAATATATTTTTGACTCAATTCCAGAGTTTTCGTACTAATTATAGTTAAATAAATAAACTTTTAACTTTTAACACTTCCAAAATAATAAGTCTAGTTGAAACAAATTGTTTCCTCATATAGCGTCTGACAGTGGCCATATAAATTAACATTACATGAGCGTAATTGCACATTGTTATTCGTAAAACATTAGTAATCAATTTTATAGTTGTTTTACTTACCGTGAGTAGTCGCTACACAACGGCAAATAATTCCACACCTTTTTAGCCATTACTTGGCTATGGACATTGAATGGAACCATTATCATATATTAATTTAAACAATAGCAAATTGTTACCTATCTATTAGACTATATCATTTAGCAAGAAAACACACGGAAAAAATGTCTCAGTTTGTTAATATTTTTGGTCTTTGTAGGTATTTAACATTACAACAACAGCTTAACATATTACTTTGTAAGGTCTTTAACTGACCATACAAAGTAATATAAACATCATTATTACACTGATATGTTTAAGCTGAGGTGAAGTGGAATCCTGTCCCTTTTTTTTCAGATATTTGGGAATTTGAAAATCCTTTCAACAAATATTAACAACAAAATATCTTTGTACAGTTGTTTATCATCAGTCTTGTATTTAAGAAGCCTACTGAGAGCAGGAATAACATGAAACCTATAATATCTGGGTTATATGCTTCATATGTCATTCAATAATTATATGTACATAATATTATATAATGTATGTTATATAAATGTCTAGTTTGAAATTGAAATATACCATTAAATCATATATATATTTTATTTTTACCCTCAAATACAAGCTATTTGTTGATTTTAATTACATTGAAAATCACAAACTAAAATAATATGTTAGTTGTGATTTTAAATGTATTTAAAATAATATATCTATCCGTTCGTTTTCAATATAGTTCGTAGATCGGCACAGCTGCACTATCGCATACTCAATTCAAGGTCACGCGGACTGCATGGTCCATATTTTCAGCGCTCTCTATTGCCAAACGGCTAAACAAATATCTCGATATAATTGCGGAATTCTGCATGAATTTGCTTCGAATGTAAAATTACTAATATTTTGTTAGTATTTTAAGACTTTCTCAAAAACTACTTGACCAATTTCAAAAAACATAACACGGAAATGTAGTTCAAGTAATAGCGCGTATAGTGACACTGAGCAATATGTAGAAATATAACTATATACTTGTACATTGGTAAAAGCATATACGATTTTTTCATGTACTGACTTTAACAATAACATACAAAATGTAGAACCATATTTCAAGTAATTAAAGTACCTTACTATTAACTACAATGATTCAGGAATTGATTAGTATATATTTTGAAAATATTACTTTGATACAACTTAAGAAATGCTCAAAAGAATTGATGCTTGTCGCCCCATAAGCAACACATTGTAACATAAAATCATGGTGGGGGGTATACCGCCTTCTTAAGTACTTCAAAATATCGCTATAACTCGAGTAAAGGTTGATGAAATTTTTCGAGTTTAGCCAAGTTTATTAGCAATACACATATATAAATGTTGCTATAGTCAAAAATATAAATTTTTAAAAATTGAATTTTTTATGAGTTTTTAATATATGCAAACATTACTTACTTCAAAATATTGCTATAACTCGAGTAAGGGATGATGAAACTTTTCAATTTTAGCTAAGTTTATTAGTAACACACATATATTATTGTAGCTATAGTTAAATATATTAATTTAGAAAAAATAATTTTTTTATGATTTTTTAATATATGAAATCATTACGTACTTCAAAATATCGCTATAACTCGAGTAAGGGTTGATGAAATATTTCGAATTTGGCCAAGTTTATTAGCAACACACATATATAAATGTTGCCATAGTCAAAAATATAAATTTTTAAAAATCGAATTTTTTATGAGTTTTTAATATATGCAATCATTACTTACTTCAAAATATTGCTATAACTCGAGTAAGGGATGATGAAATATTTCAATTTTATTAGTAACACACATATATTATTGTAGCTATGGTTAAAAATATTAATTTTGAAAAATTAATTTTTTTATGATTTTTTATTATATGAAATCGTTACGTACTTCAAAATATCGCTATAACTCGAGTAAGGGTTGATGAAATTTTTCAAATTTAGCCAAGTTTATTAGAAATACACATATATAAATGTTGCCGTAGTCAAAAATATAAATTATTAAAAATTGATTTTTTATGATTTTTTAATATATGAAATCATTACGTACTTCAAAATATCGCTATAACTCGAGTAAGGGTTGATGAAATTTTTCAACTTTAGCAAAGTTTATTAGCAATACACATATATAAATTTTGCCATAGTCAAAAATATAAATTTTTAAAAATTGAAATTTTTATGAGTTTTTAATATATGCAATCATTACTTACTTCAAAATATTGCTATAACTCGAGTAAGGGATGATGAAATTTTTCAATTTTAGCTAAGTTTATTAATAACACAAATATTATTGTAGCTATAGTTAAAAATATTAATTTTGAAAAATAATTTTTTTTATGATTTCTTAATATATGAAATCATTACGTACTTCAAAATATTGCTATAACTCGAGTAAGGGTTGATGAAATTTTTCGAATTTAGCCACGTTTATTAGAAAAACACATATATAAATGTTGCTACTATCAAAAATATAAATTTTTAAAAATTGAATTTTTTATGAGTTTAATATATGGAATCATTACTTACTTGAAACTATTGCTATAACTCGAGTAAGGGATGATGAAATTTTTTAATTTTATCTAAGTTTATTAGTAATACACATATATTATTTTAGCTATAGTTAAAAATATTAATTTTGAAAAATTATTTTTTTTTATGATTTTTTAATACATGAAATCATTACGTTCTTCAAAATATCGCTATAACTCGAGTAAGGGTTGATGAATTTTTTCAATTTTAGCCAAGTTTATTAGTAACATGCATATATAAATGTAGCTATAGTCAAAAATATAAATTTTGAAAAATTGAATTTTTAATGATTTTTTAATATATGAAACCATTAGTTACTTCAAAATATTGCTAACTCGAGTAAGGGATGATGAAATTTTTCAATTTTAGCTGAGTTTATTAGCATATATATATATATATATATATATATATATATATATATATATATATATATATATATATATATATATATAAATTTTGATATAGTCAAACATATAAATTTTGAAAAATTGATTTTTTAATGATTTTTTAATTTATGAAATCATTACGTACTTCAAAATATCGCCATAACTCGAGTAAGGGTTGATGAAATTTTTCAATTTTAGCAAAGTTTATTAGTAACATGCATATATAAATGTAGTAAAAAATATAAATTTTGGAAAATAAATTTTTTTTATGATTTATTAATATATCATTACGTACTTTACCTCATTTTTTGTAGTATATGTCATATTTTTCAGTACCCTGTTTTTCTAAAATCTCGCTAAATATTATGTAGCCCTATACATTTTTTGATAGCCTGATATGCCTATTTTGAAATACTATGCAAAAATATATATTATATTAGTAGATTTTTTTAAGATAACGAATTATAATTGCGACGGCAATTTTATTTACCTACCCAGTCACCTAAGCCGTTTTCAATTATCTTTCGGGAGCTCTTCTCGTGTTAGAACAGCCAGGAACAGCTAAATATATATGTAAATACATATGTACAAAACTACCCTGTAACTCAGTTTCACATAATACGCAATTAAATTTTTGAATAATTTTGCCTGATTAATCAATTTCCAAATATTTCGTTGGAGCATCCTAAAAATACTCTTTTTTAGATACAATGCCCTTATTCAAAATGTTGCTACATCGTTGTCCTTCAAGACAACAAAACTGACACTCCAGTTGCCTCAAGAGGATGTGCTGAAAGCAAACTGATCACCCGTTGCTATGACACTTGTGGGGATATAAAAAAGAATCATTATGTTGCCCATCCATCAGGTTCATTCGGTTTTTGCTTGACCTGCAATGACTTGGACGCGAACGGATGCAACGACAATGTTTACCACCCAAAATCGCTTCAGCCGGGTAGTTTTCAGTGCTACGAGTGTGTAGGGTGCTACGAAATAACACCTGAAGTCGGCACAACGTATTGTGCTGAACAATGCTGTTCAGCAGTGGTGTGGAGGGAGGATGGCGTGATTAAAAGTGCCCGTCAGTGTGCTGATTTGAAGGGAAAACCTTGTGGGGATTATTGTAAGGCTCTTAATGTCACTATGAAGAAGATAAGACGTGATGATGAGATTTATAGTTGCTGTGCTTGTAAAACTAATAATTGTAATGATGCACAACTCATTATACCTGATGCGGATATACATACTGATGGTAATTTACGTCGGATTCTAATTGAAAGCAGTACCAGGGCTGGTTTATTTATAAGTAACAGAGAGAATGAATTTGGCTTACAATTATTTGCAAATGAAAGTAATAACGAAATTGAGGCAGAATTGTTGAAAAGTAAAAAAAGTACTAGTAAAACTGACTTTGATATAACTATAGAATCTGGCGTAACTGAAAATAGTCGTGATGATGAAGAACAATCGCTAATAATTAGTACTGAGACCAACTTAAATGAGGAACAGTCGCTATTGCTTAGTATTGAGACTGACTTAACTACCATAGCTAGCGATAATGAGGAACAATCGCTAATGATTAGTAGTGAGAATGACTTAACTACCATAGCTAGTGATAATGAGGAACAACCAATATTACTTAGCACAGACTTTACTGAAAGCAGTACAGCCATACCTAACACGACAATAGAATGTTACGACTGTATGGGTTGCTACTCAATACCATTTGATGCTAACATAGTTGCGTGTGAGTCCGGTTGTTGCTATACGGTGCTGTGGAAAGAGAACTTAAGAGAAACCGTCACCAGGCAGTGTGCTGATCACGGCAAGACATGTAAGGAAACATGCTCGGAACACGAAGAGGCACTGAAAAAGGAAGATCAAGATGGTACGATCCTCTTCTGCCAGACTTGTGAGATGGATAAATGCAACGACCACGTTGTGGCTTCAGCCACATATAGTTAGTACTATATAATAAGAATGCGATTTATTTTGTAATCTGTAATGCTAATAACAATTGCCATTTTACAACTATATGAGGTTAACAAATCATACATTGTTGTGTAGCCCAATAAGTGAGTAAACATCTTCTGGTGTTGAAGCCATTCATTACAGCTCCAAATCAAATAAATAAAACACATTAATTCGTTTAATACACTTAACAACTTACAAGGATGTAACTTTTGCTTTACAGATAATAAAATCATAAATAATGTTAAAAAATATTCTCAATAAATTCAAAATAAATATGTCGATGCGGCCATTAGCCAAAATAAACATTTTTTTCTCTCTATAAGTCGATACAGGCGTAAATATCAATAGCCCATTGTTCGTTTAATGTTTCTGTAAACATATTACATATGAGGCATTGAGATCAAAAGTGGACCAAACAATCAAATTTAAAATTTAAAAAAAATTTAAATCCCATTTTTGTTGGTACTACTAATAATAATGTAAGCACCACTAATTTCGACCAGTAGTATTGTGAGGAAGGTCTTGAACATAAAGACATAAATACACCCTACAGCATTTATCCTGAGGCCAACAGGATGAAGCTCTGATTTCATCCTGTTGGCCTCAGGATAAATGATGTTCTTCCCAGCAATAGTTGGAGAAAGTGAAACAAATCAGACATAAACTACATATTTAAAATTTGAGGGTAAAAGTGGAGATTGCTCTCAATGCCTCATATGGTTTATAATATATATCTTAGTAGTACCGTTGATTGAAGTATTTATATACTTCAATCAACGGTAGTACTTAAAAGTAATCTACTGTTGTAAAACTCTTGGTTTTAAAAGTTGATTAGCTAGTTGACGTGGAGGAGCCACCAGCAGAAAAATCTATATTCGATAAACGCCGTGTATTGACTTGGTTTGTCGGATATAGAGCGTTGCAGAATCAAACAACTGCAGCTGTTGCCGCTTCAGCAGCAGCAGCCCTATCCGCCTTTTTGGCGTGATTTTTGCTCTGCAGATGTGCCCCGAACTGCGAGTCGGAGTTCAGGGACAAGTTGCACATCTTGCAGTAGAATTGACCGCTGGGCAGTCGGAACGATGAGTATATTTCTGCAGACAATAAATTATTCATGTTTATTTATTTCATCATCAACTTGCATGATTTAGGATTTCAAAACATACTACATACCTAATTAAGATTAATTAGTGATCTTGCTGAAATTTTACATTTACCTTTTGAATCAACTGCTGGGGAGGGTGAGGCGAATGCTAGTCCATTCAATTTCAGTTTCTTCTGATGTTTCTGACCTTGTAGATGCATATCCATTTGGGGTAAACATGTTACGGATACTGAGCATATGTCGCAACGGAGGGATGTGGCTTGTACGGGAACATCAAGGTTTTTAGGAGCGAAGTCCACGCCGATACCATTGCGACCGGTTAAATCAGCCTGTACAGGCAACCTGGAGAAATAATAAATTTCTTTCTCGGGCATACTATGGTGATTGTTTATATTTTACTTACATACGTACGAATTTGCCTTCATCATCATAATAACCTTTACCCACGGGCGGCCTTTTACCATTCATTACTCTAAAATGAGTAATTATATTAATCACATTCATTCATACAACACATTTTATTAAAACATCTACATCTCGATTTATAGCTGCTGAATATTGCTACAAATTGATAGATATAGAGAAAACAGGTTGGTAAATCACCAAATATAAATAGAAATTTTTAAACAGAAAATTGAATATTTGGTGAATTTTTCAAATTATAATAAAATTGATTAATAAACATATTTTATTAAAACAGCTATAAATCGAGTTGTAGCTATTGAATATTGCCACAAATTGTCAGCTACACCCACAACATATTGGTAAATCGCCAATTACAGGTTGAAATTGTTAAACCAAAAAAATTAATTTTTAACAAATTTTTAAAATTACAATCACATTTATTTACAAACACATTAAATTAAAACCGCTATAACTCGAGTTGTAGTTATTGAATATTGCTACAAATTGACAGCTATATTGAAAACATGTTAGTAATTTATCAACAGAGCAAGTTGAAATTGTTAAACTAAAAAATGTATTTTTGGCGAATTTTTAAAGTTTCAATCACATTTATTTACAAACACATTTTATTAAAACAGCTATAACTCGAGTTGTAGCTCTTGGATATTGCTACAAATTGTTAGCTATAGGGAAAACATGTTTATAAATCAACAAATACAAGTTGAGAATATTAACCAAAAAATTGTTTTTTTGGCGAATTTTTAAAATTTCAATCACATTTATTTATTAACATATTTTATTAAAACTGCTATAATTCGAGTTGTATCTGTTGAATATTGCTACAAATTGTCAGCTATCGTGAAAACATGTTAACGAATCACCAAATTCAAGTTGAATTTTTTAAACAAAAAATTGTATTTTTGGCAAATTTTTAAAATTTCAACCACATTTATTTAGAAACATATTTTATTAAAACAGCTATAACTCGAGTTGTAGCTGTTGAATATTGCTACAACTTGTCAGCTATAGTGAAAACATGTTAATGAATTACCAAATACAAGTTAAAATTGTTAAGCAAAAAATTGTATTGTTGGCGAATTTTCAAATTTTAATTTCATTTATTTTCAAATAAATTTTATTAAAACCGCTATAACTCGAGTTGTAGCTGTTGAATATTGCTACAACTTGTCACCTATAGTGAAAACATGTTAGTGAATTACCAGCTACGGAATTGTTAAACAAATAATTGTATTTTTGGCGAATTTTTTAAATATCAATCACTTTTATTTATAAACACATTTTATTAAAACAGCTATATTTCGAGTTGTAGCTATTGAATATTGCTACAAATTGTCAACCATAGTGAAAACATGTTGACGAATCACGAAATGCAAGTTGTATATTTTAAACAAAAAATTGTATTTTTGGGGAATTTCTAAAATCTCAATCACATTTATTTACAAACACGTTTTATTAAAACAGCTATAACTCGAGTTGTAGCTATTGAACATTGCTACAAACTGTCAGCTATAGTGAAAACATGTTGACGAATCACCAAATGAATGTTGAAATTATTAAACAATAAATTGTATTTTTGGCGATTTTTTAAAGTTTCAATCACATTTATTTACAAGCACGTTTTATTAAAACAGCTATAATTCGAGTTGTAGCTGTTGAATATTGCTACAAATTGACAGCTATAGTGAAAACATGTTCTTGAAATACCAAATACAAATTGAAATGGTTAAACTAAAAATTGTATTTTTGGCGAGTTTTTAAAGTTTTAATCACATTTATTTTCAAACACATTCTATTAAAACAGCTATAACTCGAGTTGTAGCTGTTCAATATAGCTACAACTTGTCAGCTATAGTGAAAACATGTTAGTGAATTACCAAATTCAAGTTGAAATTGTTAAACAAAAAATTATATTTTTGGCGAATTTTTAAAGTTTCAATCACATTTATTTTCAAACACATTTTATTAAAAGTGCTATAACTCGAGTTGTAGCTGTTGAATATTGCTACAACTTGTCAGCTATAGTAAAAACATGTTATTGAATTACCAAATACAAGTAGAAATTGTTAAACAAAAAATTGTATTTTTAGCGATTTTTTAAATTTCCAATCACATTTATTTTCAAACACATTTTATTAAAACAGCTATAACTCGAGTTGTAGCTGTTCACTGTTGCTACAACTTGTCAGCTATAGTGAAAACATGTTAGTGAATTACCAAATTCAAGTCGAAATTGTTAAACAAAAAAATGTATTTTTGGCAATTTTTTTTTATTTCAACCACATTTATTTAGAAACATATTTTATTAAAACAGCTATAACTCGAGTTGTAGCTGTTGAATATTGCTACAAATTAACAGCTGTCGTGAAAACAGGGTAGTGAATTACCAAATACAAGTTAAAATTGTTAAACCAAAAAATGTATTTTTGGCGAATTTTTAAAATTTCAATCAAATTTATTTATAAATACATTGTATTAAATCAGCTATAACTCGAGTTGTAGCATTTAGATTTTGCTACAAATTATCACCTATATTGGAAACATATTGATGAATTACCAAATACAAGCTCAATTTATTACACAAAAAATTGAATTTTTGGCGAATTTTTTAAATATCAATCCCTTTTATTTATAAACACATTTTATTAAAACAGCTATAAATCGAATTGTAGCTATTGAATATTGCTACAAATTGTCAGCTACAGCCATAATATATTGATGAATCACCGAATATAAGTTGAGATTGTTAAACAAAAAATTGTATTTTTGACGAATTTTTAAAATTTTAATCACCTTTATTTATAAACACATTTTATTAAAACAGCTATAACTCGAGTTGTAGCTATTGACTAGTGCTACAAATTGTCAGCTATAGCGAAAACATATTGCTGAATCTCCAAATACAAGTTGAGATTGATAAACAAATAATTGAATTTTTGGTGAATTTTTAAATTTACAATGTGATTCATATGTTACATGCATGCAATAAACCTACAGTTGTAACCTTAGCAATAAACTAAAATTAACAAATTATACCTCATTTTGAAGATTATGAAAAGCGGAATGAAATAATCATACGTTATTTTCAAAAAACTTATGCTCAAAATGCATTCGAATTTATGATATATGTTTCACACAAACATTATTTAATTGCGACCTTACGAATAGGCCAATATAAAAAAATAATACTTAATTTTGAAGCTTATTACAGCAGTAATTTAATAAAAATATTTTCAAAAACTCTATTAGTTTCGTTTGAATTTAATCATTTATATCCTTGTTTTTTTTTTGTTCGTGCTTATTGTTATTGTTTATTGGGGGATGTTTGTGGGTTATCCCAAAATAAAGATATATCTTTGTTAGAATTTGCTACTTTAAATATATAGATTATAGATTTTTTTTAAAGATATATATATATATATATATATATATATATATATATATATATATATATATATATATATATCTTAAATGAAAAATGATTAGTTTTCAGGTATATGCCATACATATACCACAGATGCTGAGCACGTTGGAATGTGCATTACATATGCCATGCATATTCCTCATATGCTGTGCGCTATTGGAATATACATTATATATGCCATACATATTCCCCATATGCTGTGCGCTATTGGAATGTGCATTACATATGCCATACATATTCCCCATATGCCGTGCACGTTGGAACATGCATTGCACATGTAATGCACATCTAATCCATGTTGTATGTTTATTGGGTATATATAATAACTTACTTTTGATGATTCTTGCCCATGTAATGCGACTCGGCGTGCACCCTCCCAGTCAGCGGTAAGTCACAAATATCGCAATGATAGTGTCTAGCAACATACTCCTGCAAAACACCCCATAAACATCAACCAAATTATGATAGTTGTGTTTTTATTCTTTACCTCATCTTCTTTCTTTTTGGCACCTCCCGTTTTGGCGCGCTTATGCAGCGGCTCTCCCGTCCGCGCCGAGTACTCTTCAAGAAACCTGCGCACTTTCTTCTCGTGTTTGCCGGAAGAGTAGTGCAGTTTGGCGTTGCACGTGCTGCCCAATTGAGCCGAACATAATTTACAGTAGAGCGGCTGAAATTGTTCTTTGAGTTCTTTGGGCAGGGTGGGGTCTAATGCGTCGACATTAGCTCCAGGATCTAAGGATGACAATTTCTTTTCAACTTTAAAGCACTACAAACAATATTAGATTCATAGGTTTTTAGATACTTAATAAGGAGTGGTAGAGTGGCCACATTTGGGACACCTTAGTGCCTTTCGTTTATCACTCTGGGCTGGTACGGGCTTATTGTTTCTTGTTCTATTTGCCTCTTCCGATGCGCATAATTTCACCTCGGCCTTTACAACCGGCGGCGCACGATCGATACTGCACCCCACGGGGGGCGACTAGCAATGATAAACCATGCTACCCGAAAGCGCCTCTTATTACTTTAGGCAAAACCAATCAAATAGCAGAAATACAAGGCGAATTAGATGTGAAGTTTGGCGGCATTTAAAGATGCACGTTTTTTTTGGGTAGAAAATCGAAGAATTGCGATCAAACTTATCTGCCAAATATGATTGAAAATCACTTACATCCTCCAGTTTTACATCTGTCATCGTTCGTCCTTTTCAAAGTCTTCATTCCATCAATCTTCTCGGAATATTTCTTATAATTCTCGGCATAACTCGAGTAGGGCTGCGGGCCTGGAACGGGCCAAGGTCCATAAGCTCCATTTTTTGGATCGGCGTACACATCATTAAGCACCGATTGGAGCTCTGAGGGTGCCTCTGCAGTCACTTCGTCCTCTTTGTCAGCACTTTGCTTCTTTGGTATAGTGTATTTTGTTTCTAAATCATCTGTTGAAAGTTTTTTCTGATTTTTTAAGGGCTTTATTTATCAATTTTTATAACCATTAAGGTGATTCGAAAATCAACAATATGATAATTGTATCATCGTATATATATATTGTAGTTATTGAATATTGCCACAAATTGTCAGCTATAGTGAAAACATGTTAAATTTACTAATATTTGTATTTATTTGAAAGTAAAAGCACGCTAATATTGAGAGATTCTCTGTTTTATTTATGTCGCCAATTGTTCCTACTAAATGCAAACGAAAAGTTAAAATGCCAATTTTTCGGTAAGACAGACACCGGTCGATTTGATACCGTTCGATGCACAAGAAATGATATTTTATGAAATTATTGTGCATCGAATACAGGGATATAAAGAAAGATGTGCTTGTACAGCGAATATAAGCTTATTTATATTCATAGATAAGTACTAGTGTTTATATTCGCTGTCCAAGCACATCGTTCTTTATATCCCTGTATTCGATGCACTATATAGCATTTGTTGTGCATCGAATGATAACAAATCGACCGGTGAGAGCCATCTAGCAGCTTTTGTACACACTAGCATTACCCTATATTGCTCTTGAAATACCCTTACCCATATCACATATCTTTTATCGATCACTATAAAGCTAAAAAAAACCACAACAAACAGAAACGTAGTTTAAACTTATTTATTTCGAGGAATTTAAAGGATATAATAAGTAAAACGGAATACTTTATATTTAAATAACTTCATATATTTGTCTGACATGTAGTAGCTCCCTTTTGAGGATTTGTTTCCGTATACCTTGTAGGTTATATTAATATTTTAACGATTATACTACATACTAGAAGGTACTTACATACAAACTCACCGTCGATTAACTGCCCTTCAGTTTTGCCGTCCATTATGTACCTTTTATTTATTCTTGAGGCGGTTTTATATAAAATTATTATATATTTATCTATTCACAATATAAGGAAATGAAATGACAGGCGTTCTGGAATGTTTCCACAGTTGCATACACCGGTTTCGTCTTATTTTAATAAAGGAGCTCTCTATGACTGATATAATTTGAATTTCGTATACTGTTACCATTTGCATTAAAGCCCTTTTTATTATCTTTCAAATCATACTTGGTTTACGTTTATAGGATCATTATTAAGAAAGTTATCAAAACTTTTATGAGGTTAGTAATGTTTTTGACATATAACCATCAAACTTTTATACGTATATCTTTGGAACTGCCGAGATATATAAAAATTGTTATGACTCGTTTTAAAGCCTAAATGACTGTCTTTCGAAACATACTTACTTGATGTTAATGTAATTATTATTAAGAAGGTTATCCATGTTTTTAGGATGTTAGTAAGGTTTTCGAAATATAACCATCGATCTTTTATACCTATATCTTAGTGAATGCGGAGATATATAAGATTTATTATGACTTGATTTAAAGCCTAAATGACTGTCTTTCTAAACATACTTACTTGATGTCAATGTGATTATTATTAAGAAAATTATCCATGTTTTTAGGAGGTTAGTAAGGTTTTCGACATAAAACCATCGAACTTTCATACCTATATCTTAGTGACTGCGGAGATATATAAGAGTTATTATGACTTGATTTAAAGCCTAAATGATTGTTTTTCGAAACATACTTACTTGATGTTAATGTGATTATTATTAAGAAAATTATCCATGTTTCTAGGAGGTTAGTAAGGTTTTCGACATATAACCATCGAACTTTTATACCTATATTTTAGACTGCAGAGATATATAACAGTAATTATTATTATTATTATTATAGAGAGTCTGCAAGCCCAAAATGTTAACTTTAAAATAATACCTATTTGAAGTTCTTTACTATTACATTAAGAAAGTTATTAATGTTTTTGTGGGTGAATAAAAATACATGCGTTTTAACATTTACACAGCTCTAATTGCAATAGAACTTACATTATAGAGGCAATAAGATAATATAGACCAAGACCTAAGATGAGTGTTATATATAAACTTATAGCCCAAAATATAACCCATATAATAACACCTAATTGAAGATCTTTAGTCTTACATTAAGCAAATTATGAACGTTTTTGTGGATGAATAAAGAAACGTGATTTTTAGCGTTTACACGGGTCTAATTTCAATAGAACTAAAAATGTTTGTATTTTAAAGTATAACATAAACACCCTACAACAGATACCGTAGCCTTAAATGTCCTTTAAGGATGGAGATTTCAAAATTGTCAATCTAATCGAACTTGAAGAAGAATTTAATATTTCACATATTGTTACCAAATAGCTCAACAAGTTTTTTGCAAAATTGTGTACCTGAAAAACTGTGTAAAATGAACACAGTTCTGAAAAATAAATGACAGACTGCATATCAAAGATTTTCTAACCAATAGATGTCGCTAGCCCCCTATGGTCAACGCTGGATGCATAGCGGCCAACGCCACACCTTCTTGTTTACCAGTGAAATGTGTCATACCTTTAATTACCTTCTTCATTCCAAATTTCTCCACTAATCGCCTTTATATATTAGTAAATACAATTAATAGTTTGCGAACCGCAATTCCAGTACAGTAAACTGCCGTTTGTTGGGTGTTTAATCGGCTAGTGGGCTTTGTTGTGGCTACCACCAAGCCATAACAAACAATCGAGTGAAACAAGTGAGTGTTAGGGGGGATTTGTGAGGTGTGTGTCTTGGATCTTTAACGAAAAAAGGTATTTTATACTAATATATATATATATATATATATATATATATATATATATATATTGATGTCTGTTAAGCTGTGACTTCCGCTATATATAACAGACGACCTAACCTCCGGGTCACCCATTATTATATTTAATATAAAATCTGCGAATATACGTTGAGGGGAAGATCCCTAACGTTGCTATCAAAAGAGGGGTAGGAATTTTTAATTTTATTTTTATAGATAATTTGATTGTATACAAGATACGAAGTCACCTCCTTGTTCTATCATATATATTTGAACGAACATATCAAAGCTACTTCCAGCAAGGTTGCCGGATTTTCGGAAGTCAGTGAGTACTATACATAACGCTTCGATGCGTATAATGCAATACAACAAAAACATATCAGCCTGATAAAACTGAATCGGCGCTTAGTTTATCATAATATATGTATTATTGTGCTGCTGTATATTATTTCCCGTTATTAATTCGAAAAGCTTGGTTGCAGTTATTTATATGTTATTACTAGCTGTACCCGCATTAATTTAAAAATTGATATTTATTTTTATTATTAAATTATGATCTATATTTTTAATGATGGCATATATGAATTCGAGAGTATAGCAAGTTTTATTAGTATATATAGACAGTATATAGACAGTTTATAATTATTTTTTCCGAAACTGAAAACTTATCTTAAGGTTTTTTCGCGATTCTCATATTTTTCAAAATCGATTAAGCCATTCTCGACATTAGCCCGTTCTAACAGATCCTCAGACAGACAGGCAAGAAACGTAAAGGCTGTTTTGGTATTTAAAATGTGAGCAAAATAAAATTAACTTGGAAATAAGTATATTAAAAAAATCACAGACAATCTAATTTTATTAATATGCATATATTATATAAAATATCTAAGTTACCATTAAAACATGTTTGACCATTTTTACGTCAAATATCTAGATATAGGGTTGCACCCGAAAATCAATATAAACGCTGTATTATAAAACATTATAAATCTTTTGAAAATTTTATAATTTAAATAACATCATGTAAATGACAAATTCGCACTTTTTAAAAATAAATAATGTTATATAAATAATATTTATTAGTTCAAGTTTGACTGTGTAAATAATTGGGACGTAAAATACAAAATCGGATGCTGAATAGAACCCAATTGGTTGCTTATTCACATTTGATAAATTTTTCAACGACACTGATGATCTAGATAGATTATCAGTTTCAGACTATGCGGATACAGTTTGAATTTGAAGTTTACGTCCAGCATTTTGAGAAGAATGTGCGCAATACACGACCATGTTACATTATGTCCACCCGACCATTTAATAGTAAGATAATTATTATATTTAAAATAATATTAAAAGAATTGAAATATAAATCAATCCTGGCAAATTTTGCTGGCGCCGTATATATTAAAAAATGGATGTCGATCGCTGCTATCTCACTTATATTCACGGCATAGAACATCTAATGCCGCTGTTACCTCCATGATTAATTCTGCACGCTTTATAAACAAGCACATAAAAATGTTTAGTAAGCAAATGATTCAAGAAATCAATTTAAAGCAGCAGCAGGGATATGTTTGGTAACGCAAAGCGTTTTGTCCGAATCAGCTGCGTTACTGAACGTACCCCTGCTCTTAGTGACGGTTGTGTTAGTACCAGGTAAGATAGTTTACATTATGCACATTTCACTAGTGACTAACAATAACTGACCAACTAATGGAGTATTGTTATCAATAGACTTTCAGATTTAAACTACTTCTTACAAAAAATGAATTTACACTGGCTCGCATTCTTGGTTGCATTTGGCATATTGAAATGCACCTACACCATTCTATTACCATGCACGGAGCATGTAACTGACGAGGAAATGCAGCGGTCTGAAGCCATTCTAAGGGATGCAACACCGCCTACTTTTGAATTGATATCATTGAGACCGCAGGTGAGACTTGGCCGAAATCCTCATAGATGGATAGGTGTTTTCAGGAACATTCAAAACGATTATAATTGCGGGTGCGTTGCAATGACCCATGTAAAACAAGTCTTCAAACGCCTGTGTCCGCAAGGATCGGAAATATCATCTGTGTCAATAAGTAACTTGCCAGACCAAAAACATATTGAAGTAGAATACCTAGTTAATTGTTTTTGTACAAAAATACCACGACGTAAGCGTGGTATCTGTAAAACTTTATCAAATCACTATATTAGAGAATCTGGGACATGTCCAAAGACGGTATAATACAAACATTCAAAAATATATTTAATTTATCAAGTGTATCCCCGGAAAACTGCCCGAATGGAAAACGTTTTTCTTTTGCAATTTACGAAAATAATTCTTTATAAAAATATTCATCTTAATTGACCATTTTGAAATTTATCTTCAGAAATTGAGAAAATATGACCATTGCTGTGATTTCGAAACACAACTTTTTAGAAAAAATAACTTGTTTACTGAAATTCAATATAAAACGTAATTCCTATCCGGACAGTTATCCGGGGATCCTGTTGAATCAGTATTCCTATGTATTTTTTGTAACAAAATATCTTCTGTGCCATACATTTATTATATATTATTCACTATTTATGCTCAAAATTTATATATGTCATACGTATGTTATTACTATTTTGTTTTTCTCATGTGTTTGTGCTTAATTATTAAGTTGACTATATATGAAATATTTTATTAGTTATTAAAGATATGCCTGTATATTCAGATACCATGAAGTTTGATGTTTTAAATAAATAAATCTATAACCAAATTTTGTACTTTTATTTATCAGTTTATCTGTAGCAAAGTCTAATATGTTTGAATAATGATGTAAGTATAAGACCGTTATTTATCATTCCAACAACTGCTTAACGGACACTTTTAGCAAATGCTGGCGTTTTATTGATAGGGCATGACTCATATTAACGATTTATTTTAATCAACTTCCTTATAACCTGTATCAAATGCAAAGCATTTCTACATGGTTTTAGTGTTTCAAATTCCATATGCTGTTCCTATTTCTTTTTATTACCAATCTGTGGAAAGTTAATTGATTTGATGATTGGTGAGGGTTTAGAAAAAATTAAAATGAAACGTATTACATAAATACATTAAAAATACTATTTATTCTTTATATACACTTTTCGTGTTAAAAATTCATAATTAATAATAATAAATATGTGTATTTAACTAAAATTATGGGAATAAAATACAAAATAATGGTAATAAACATTAAAATTAAAGATAAACAAGTTTCTTTAATATTTTTAGTGGAAACTAATATTCCACCAGTCACTGCTGCTTTTCTTAACTTTTCCCCATTTGACTGAATATTTTCAAGTCATCTATTGAAAGTGCACTAAAGCTAATCTGATTTATTTTGTTAATAAAATCTAAATTATAAAACGTTATAATTGAGTACACGATGGCTCTGAATCCATATCCAATATCATTTTATCAGGCTTAAAAAGTTACGATAGTACAGAATGTTCTATATCAGCGTCCGCGGACGAGTTGTTGGGCGTTCTCAAGCAGAAATATAAATCAAGCCCGGCAATATTTTGCTAAACACGCTAAACAAGCACAAAATGTATTAGTATGCTCATTATTAATTTAATTAATAATACAAAATAATGGTAATAAAAAATATTAAAATTACAAGACTTTATTTGAAAAATATTTCAAATATTAATTTTCAATAAAATGTCTAGAATGGTAAATTTATCATATACGAAAAAGATTATTTGTGCACTTTCAAAAGATGTTGTAATTTAGAGCGAACTACAGCTGTTGTTCGATTGATACGACTTCTTTTGATGAATTCATTTATTTGATGTCCTGAAGGATACAGTTGTTGGTTAATAAATGAACTGAATTCGGTTTTTAATGAATTTACTTCTATGTTTGACCATTCTGAAAATAATACATGTTAGTAGAAATATTTTTATTTGTTTTAATATTAATGTACTTTTTTTCGTAGTTTTTTTAGAAGCAATATCTTCATCTCCGTCATCAATATCTGTAACTAATGTAAAACAATAAGCATAGTAATTACTACATTATAAGCATACCTGTTTCTTGTACAATACTACTTTCATTAGTATCATTAGAATCTGTAAAAAGTACAGATTCAGTAAATAAAACGTTATTTAAGAGTTAAATGAACTCACCAATATCTGGACTTTCTTCTTCAGAATGAGCTAAGATGACATTAAATGTTGTATCTGTAAAATATGTAAACATTATTCCAGAAATTTTTAATATAAACTGTACAATAATAGTTCATTATATCTGTGAAATAATCTTAATTTAGTTGTAAACTTACAATATCAAGTTACGTATTACGTACATTATTTTTAAGTAGAATGAAATAAATTTTAAAACATACCTTTTTCTATTTGCCGATTTAATGTTTCATTCTCTAATATTTCATTGGGTGTGTCTAGAGAAATAAAAATAACTTACAATTCATTTAGTTCAATAGAAAAATGTACACTTACCAGGTGTATCTTCATCTTCTTCTGCATATTCCGAATTGGGATCAAAATCAATTTGTGCCAATGTTTTCCCCTTGTACTCTGCAGGAAACGATCCTTTATCCATAAGCAGGAGTAATTTGGACACTTTTGCAGTTTGATATATATCAACTGGCAGTCTACAAAAATATTATATACATTTATAAGTCAGGCAGCTTATTTAGCTATTCTCACTCGTAAAATTCTTCATGGGTTTTCTGGGTATGTCCCATAAAATCTGAAAATTGTTTGGTTTCGTCTCTGCTTAAGTTTAAAATTTGCATTACCGTGGCAATATGTTTTCTTAATTTATTACTGGATATGGCCAAAGGATTCTCCAATTTCATTTGTTTTGTTAGAGTTCTTATAGCCACATCGCCTTTACCCCACTTAATTTTGCTATTTGGTATTGCAAAAACATACTCATTTTCTACTGGAATGTATTTAGACCTGTTCTTTAATAGTAAATTAATTAAATCCTGTATTACTTCAGGGACCAAGATAACTACAGCTCTAGATCCCTTTCCAGTATTAATAATTCTTCTATATTTTGTTGTCAAAATTTTTTCAGTTTCTGTTAAAATGTTTTTAAAATCCATGTTCTCAGTTTTTTTGTCTGTATGGTAGTCTTTAATTTTTAAATATTGGACATCTCCGATACGTTTTCTATTGAAGACGATTAATAAAGATAAAGTGCATTGCACTAATTTTTTATAAGTATTAAGATCGTCTTCTTTAGTATTAAATAGCAATTTGCATTTGTTAACAATCTTTAGGGTTTCTTCGCGGAAAATTTTAATATCCCTAACCAAGGGCAGAAGAAGTGGTTTAGTTGATCGTTTGAATTGTAGGTCTTTGTGCGCAATTGATCCAATTTCGATATTCCAGCGAGATTCCACTAATTTCTTGAAGTTTTTAATATCATGTAGCCATGTTTTGCAATCTTGAGGCGATTGGCATTTGAACCCTTCACTTTCTTTTAATATTAAATTAGTCAATTCATCACAAACTAATTTCAATGATGTACCCATATGCATAGCAAGACTCGGGGATCTGAATGTTTTCTTAAATGAATCATACCCAGAAATATTTCGGACAGCAGATATTACGGTTTCGAAACACCGTGGGTGAAGTAAATCTTTAAAACTAATATGTTCATTATTTATTATATTCCTGTAAGTTATTAGCAGACGTGAAAGTTCTCGCATACGAGTACTGCAGGCGTATGCCATTCCTTCCCGGCGATGTTTTTTCAAATATGAATTTCCAAAATGTGATATAAGTAGATCTTTTTTTGCCTGGAATGCGATATCATCGGCCTTCATTATATCAAATACCTAACATTCACGAACAATATATTAATACCATGGAAGTCAATTTTGATTATTAGATTATTACTATTATAGAATTTGAAAATAATAACTTTACCTGTTCCTTTACATTCAACTGTGATATAACGTTTGTGGGATCTGCTGCGCATGCAGTAATTGTGTGTGACTGGGAAAGATGATTTATCCTTAATCCTTCTTGATTTGCGTAATCACATTTTTTAAAAGCCATACAAGATTTAACATGACGACGTAAGTATTTCTTCATGTATAATCCTTTGCAATATGCACAGGGATAATAATGTATTTCTTTTACTGAGGGATTTGATGATTTATTTGGTTGTCGATTTGGTCTTATCGTTCCCTTTATATATAAATTGAAATTAGTCTCGTTTCTTAAATACCCCAGTAATTCTCGCCTCTCTTTGCTATTTTTTGGATGCATTAATATATTTTTGACTTCCTTAATAGTTGAATGTTTTCTTTGTAAATGTCGCATGAAATTTTTTGTGTCTATATCTTTTACACAATACTTGCACTCGATAAGTTTTTTTCTTTTATTCCTCTCATTCTGCAAATTGTATTAAATGAGATGTGACTAAATAATTTTGCTAGAACAATTGTCCAAGTTGTAAATAAGTACATATTTAATTTGTTTTATTGTTCTTTTATTAATAGCGTTAATGAAATTATTAAGCAAACTCATAAATAATTAGTGAGTTTGTTTTCTCTGATCCAAATTATATTATTGTTGGTTATCATGATATATTATTATTAATAATAATTTGTAAACTATGTTTGTTATTATTATTGCCTCTTGTATTTCAAGATTAAAATTAAAACTGGATTTTTTTTAAATTTAAATATTTAAATATAAAAATATATATACAAGAGCTTGACTTACGTGTTACATGTACTTATATGCAAACTTAAATTTGCTGTTGTATTTACCTTAAGTTTTTCAGATAACGGTTCATGATGTAGTTGGTAATTATTATCATAAATACTTTCATTTGTTACTACCAAGTTAGAATTTTTAGATGATGTACTGCTACTGTCGTCAAAATATTCAGATATATTGAAGTCTTTGTCTCTACTGTCGTCATCATAAATACTATCTTCATGGTGTTCATAAATATCTTGACTTAAATTGCAGATTACATTAGTAGATATTTCTTTGGACTCTACTTGATTATTTTGCTGAAAGTCAGATTTGAATTCATCATATTTGACAAAAAACTAAAGCTAACTATTTAAACAAACAGAAAACATTTGTTAAGACTTACTTTAATTTCCTGTGATAATGGCTCAGGATATTCTATATGAGATAATTCAACCAACTTTTCAATATTCTAAAAACCAAAGCTTAAACCAAAATATTTCCATCTGTTTTAACTTACTTTAATTTCTTTTCCGTCAGATACAGCAAGAGAATCTGATACATGGACACTAGCTTTTTTGTTATCACTTTCTTGGATAGCAGGTTCAGATAAATAATATGTTTCTGATATTTGTTTATCTCTGCTGTCCTCATCACAAATGCTGTCTGAATGGTATTCATAAATGTCTTGATGTAAATTGCATATTTTATTTGCAGAAATTTCCGAAGATTCGAAATGATTTTTGTTCTGAAAGTCAGATTTGCGGGGAATCAATATTTGACAAAAACTTTGAAACAACCAGGAAACAAGTATTATGACTTACTTTAATATCCTGTGGTTCAGAATGAGCATTCTTTAATGTCGATGTCGATAAATACGACCTTGCGCTGCCAGAAATGCTTTTATTTTCTTTTACTTGAGGCACTTTAACCAAATTTTCTAAAATCTAAAAAGCACAGTTTAAAACAAAATAGTTTCATCTGCTTCAACTTAATTTAATTACTTCGTCAGATACAGAAATCATTAATTTTTTCTAGGTAGTACTTTCAGATAAGGAAAATGTATGTCAGATACATCAGAGTTAGTTCAGAAAAAATAAATTGTTTTTATAACTTACTCTAATATCATTTGGAGGAAATTTTGAGCTAAAATTGTCAAATATAGGTGTGAAGTTATTTTTGTCATTTTCATCAGAATGGCCGGACGATTCTAAAACCAATATTATCAATTATAATATGTATTTCACAAAAACATCTTACAAATACTATTTTTGTAAAGCAAAGATCTCCGAGATTAGGGAAGCCAGTCTTAAATTTTTAAAGAGAAACCATTACTGACTTTATTTCAAGCTTTAGTACGACCGTTACGTTCAGATAATGTGGCTGATAACGGCACGATATTTAAGCCGAGGCTACACAATTAGAGCAATCGTCAATAATGCGTGATAATGCATAACATAAAATTTTGGCCGGAGGTGGTTGGCCTGGTGGGCTACTACTTACAACATAACCATTCAGATTCCATGAAATATAATATAAAAAAAAGTACAGAAAATGTAAATAACATGTTACTTACCTCCTTCAAGTACCATTTTCAATAACAAATGACCCCTTGATTTTTTATCCATATTGCTTAAGCCTTGGTTTCCTAGGAAGCGGTGTCGACAAAAGCGGCCGTATTTCACATCATTTTGAAGTTACACATTTCTTTTATGTATATTTAAATAAATCTCGTAATCCGGAGAGTGATATACTTCAAAGTATTGAAAAAATGTCATGAATTACACTGAAATCTGGTGAGTTATTCAATTACATGTACTTAAAATGTATTTTGTAATGTGTAAAAGACGTCAAGAACGGCCGAATTTACCGACACCGCTTGCTAGGAAACCAGGACTTTGAGGATGTCTGAACGTTCACTACAACACACAGTCCGGAATTGAGAATTCTTAGAGTAAGATTTATATTTTAGCAGATTAAATAAATGTATGCGATGTTGTCGGTATTCGCGATTCGCATACAAGGACAAAGCGAAATCAAAGATTGCGAATGTTTTAAACAAAACAAAGACAGCTGCATTTTATCAAAGTGCTGATAATGTGGAAGTAACTTCGTATTGCTCATAGTTGGTTTTAAAGCTACGCTAGCGCCAGAGATATATGGTGGAACTAAAAGACAAATTTTCAGTCATAAGTGGTCAAAATGACGTCCAACAAAATTTTTTTATTTGAGCTTCTAACCCCATCTATTAGTGTTTGTAATAAAAAAATGTGCAAAACGTTGTGACTTCCGCATATGGAAGTCACATCGTTATATATGAAGTCACAACGTGGAGTATATATCTGGTTCGGAGGTGACAACGTACTATGAATATATATATATATATATATTAAATATTTAATTATTAATTGAAGTTACATACAAAACAGTTAACTAAAACTCGACTTTGGCGTGCTCTAACTTCCTTCTTCTAATAAATACAAATATATCGATATTTTTTGAAAATACACATTTCTGTATCTATTGCGCATTAATTATTTCCAAATTTGTCAGTTTTTGGCTTTTCGTTTACGCACAGCTTATATTTAAAGGAAACAAATGGCGTCATAAATAATACTCAACTTTGAAGTACTCTAGCTTCCTAATAAATACAGGTATATCTATATTTTTTGAAAATACATATTTCTGTATCTGTTACGCATTAATTATTTCCAAATTTGTTAGTTTTTGGCTTTTCGTTAACGCACAGCTTACATTTAAAGAAAACAAATGGCGTCATAAATAATACTCAACTTTAAAGTACTCTAGCTTTCTAATAAATACAAATATATATATTTTTTTTGAAAATACATATTTCTGTATCTATTACGCATTAATTATTTCCAAATCTGTCAGTTTTTGGCTTTTCGTTTACGCACAGCTTACATTTAAAGAAAATAAATGGCGTCATAAATAATACTCAACTTTGAAGTACTCTAGTTTCCTAATAAATACAGATATATCTATATTTTTTGAAAACACATATTTCTGGATCTATTATGCATTATTTATTTCCAAAATTGTCAGTTTTTGGCTTTTCGTTTACGTACAGCTTACATTTAAAGAAAACAAATGGCGTCATGAATAATACTCAACTTTGAAGTACTCTAGCTTTCTAATAAATACAGATATATCTATAAAAAAAAAAACTTCTATCTTTATAGGGCTATCAGCCGTGAGGCTTTTCCGCCGATATATCTATATTTTTTGAAAATACATATTTCTGTATCTATTACGCATTAATTATTTCCAAATTTGTCAGTTTTTGGCTTTTCGTTTACGCATAGCTTACATTTAAAGAAAATTAATGGCGTCATAAATAATACTAAACTTTGAAGTACTGTAGCTTCCTAATAAATACATACATATCTATATTTTTGAAAATACATATTTCTGTATCTATTATGCATTAATTATGTCCAAATTTGTCGGTTTTTGGATTTTCGTTTACGCACAGCTTACATTTAAAGAAAACAAATGGCGTCATAAATACTACTCAACTTTGAAGTACTCTAGTTTCCTAATAAATACAAATATATCTTTATTTTTTGAAAATACATGTTTTTGTATCTATTACGTATTAATTATTTTTAAATTTGGCAGTTTTTGGCTTTTCGTTTAGGCTTAGCTTAAAGCAGAAATATACATATAATGTTTGTTTACAGAATAATATGAATTACGGGAAGAAATCGCCCACTGGGCCACCCTCGGTGTACTCTCATGTCACCACAAGGTCCAGTGCGAACCTACGAAGTGGCACCAGTCTGAAATCCCTTAAAGTGCCATGGTACCAGAAACCACTTATACAGGATTCTCTCTTTCTTGATGTGCAGAGAGCTGCGTTTTTTACCGGCATCTTTTCATTGGTAAGAAAAATTGCATGCAACATACATTATTAACATTATGGTATATCATGGATAAGAAGATAGAGAATTGTTCTAACGGATGCCCTATGTTCCTACCTTGAAGCCAAAGGATTAATAATAATAATAATAACATGGATTAAGAATTACATTTAGTGATGCTATCTTCATATTTATTTATTGATTTATTTATTGTTTTAGATATTTATTTATTGATTTATTAATATACGGGAAACCCCATTTATTCATGTACAAATCACAATCAATCAAGAAAAAATTTAACGGGTATACTTTATAAAAATTTTAATTTCATACCACCAGTTGCTGTCGTTGTTTACAATAGTAACATCCGTCTTTGATTTGTACTGTTACTACATGGCCTCACCAGGGTCCACCCATTATGGCTACAGGATCATATCCTACGAGTTTGTCTATGTTGGAAATAAACATGGTAAGTACTACAAAAACCAAGTATATCTCAAATAAATAGAAACAATTAAACGCGAATTCATTTTATTCTACTTCACTTCAATTACGGATTTTTCAAAAACGACTAGGCTTAGAGGATTGCAGTTTGAAAATTTGAATAGACCAACTCTATATCTATAGCAAAACTATAAATCCAAAAAGTTATCCTCATTGAGTATTCATTTTTATCAGTTCAACATGAGCAGGCTATAAAATTGAAACTTCTTATTAATATTTTGTATTCATCACTTTCCATAAGATTTTTTCAAAAACTGCTACTCGTAGAGGTTCGCGGTTTGTAAATTTAGATAGACCAACTCAATATCTATGCGAAAATTACTAATTCAAAAAGTTACCCTCATTCAGTATTCTTTTATATCAGTTCGAAACATGTACTGACTATAAAATTCAAATTTTATATGAATATTGTGTATTCTTCACTTCTAATGCGATTCTTTCCAAAATTACTAGATCTAGAGGTTTGCGGTTTATAAATTTAGATAGACCAACTCAATGTCTATGGGAAAACTACGAATCTAAAAAGTTATTCTCATGGAGTATTTTTTTATATCAGTTCGAAACATGTACTGACTATAAAATTGAAAGTTTATATGAATATTGTGTATTCTTCACTTCTAGCGATTCTTTCCAAAACTACTAGATCTAGAGGGTTGCAGTTTGAAAATTGTTATAAACCAACTCAATAGCTATATAAAAACTGCAAATTCAAACCAATTATCTTATTGAGTGTTGATTTATTTCAGTTCGAAACACGCTCGTTATGTTTGCTGTATTCTCTATCCTCGTCTCAATGGCTGTCTTTGTGACCAGCATAATGTTAATTGTAGCGTTAAGAAAGGTAAGATTTATGTAGAAATAATACCTCTATTCAATACTCTATTTACATAATTTATTTTTTCTATTGTACAAATACATATCTGGTAATTCTTCACTATGTTTATTTTATAATAATTTTTTATGTGTTTTGTGTGTCCTCATTATTATATATTACATAAATTAGCTAAAAATATATCTTTTACTTAATATATTCCATCTTTACCCTCTTCCTCTTCCTAAGAAGGAGGCTTGGATAGAGATATAACATACAATAGGCGTATGTTATATCTCTATCCAAGCCTCCTTCTTGGGAAAAGGAATTGGGTAAAGATGAAATATTTCAAGTAAACCATATATTTTTAGCTATTTTATGTAATATATACTAATAATTCCAAGAAGGAGACTTGGGTAGAGATATAACACAATAGGTGTATGTTATATCTCTATCCAATCCTCCTTCTTGGAAAGAGGAAGAGGGTAAAGATGGAATATTACAAGTAAAAAATATATTTTTAGCTAATTTATGTAATATATACTAATAATTCCAAGAAGGAGGCTTGGATTGAGATATAACACAATACGCGTATGTTATATCTCTATCGAAGCCTCCTTCTTGGGAAGAGGAAGTGGTTAAAGATTAAACATTTCAAGTAAAAAATATATTTTTAGCTAATTTATGTAATATATAATATTAATTCGCGAACATTACAATGTTCTTCTATATCCGTCTCATTAGGAGCATGAAAAGAGGATGGTACCATGGCTCTACACCTTCGCCGTCTTCGTAGTCTTCAAACTATTCGCATACCTATTCTTCGCGATCGTCAACGACCCGATTTTCAGCTACAACATTCTTATGATCATGTTTTGGGCGGCTTTCCTCACCGTTAGCATCTATGGCTGGATTCTGGTCTATTCACTTTATGTTGAACTGACCGACCTCACCAAGCTGGAGGATCTTGCGCACTTGCGGGTGAGTTTATATTCCTATGTAAATCAGCTAGACATTGATTAACCCAAAGTACTTTTTGTAATCCTAATGCAGGCTATAGAAAGATAGCAATTAGCCGGTAAGCGGGTGTTGTTTGTGCATGTTGTTGGTAGAATAGTTTTGCATGATTATTTAGCTTTAAAATGAAATATCATTTGTTTATTTTACTTAATTAATTAATTCGCAATCGAAAAAAACTCATAGATATTTAATTTCTGAACATACGACTATGTTAAAATCATTGTAAGTAATTAGATTTTGTGTGTTTTATATTTTTGAGCATAAAAGTAAATTACTTACTTAGTTAGCTCTAAAGTGAGATATCATTTGTATATTTTACTTAATTAATTAATTCGCAATGGAAGAAAACTCATAGATATATAATTTCTAAACATACGACTATATTAAAAACATTGTAAGTAATTAAATTTTGTCTGTTTTATATTTTTGACTATAAAAGTAAATTATTTACTTATTTAGCTCTAAAATGAGATATCATTTGTATATTTTACTTAATTAATTAATTCGCAATCGAAGAAAACTCATACATATATAATTTCTGAACATACGACTATGTTAAAAACATTGTAAGTAATTAGATGTTGTTTGTTTTATGTTTTTGAGCATAAAAGTAAATTACTTACTTATTTAGCTCTAAAATGAGATATCATTTGTATATTTTACTTAATTAATTAATTCGCAATCGAAGAAAACTCATACATATATAATTTCTGAACATACGACTATGTTAAAAACATTGTAAGTAATTAGATTTTGTTTGTTTTATATTTTGTAGCATAAAAGTAAATTACTCACTTATTTAGCTCTAAAATGAGATATCATTTGCATATTTTACTTAATTAATTACTTCACAATGGAAGAAAACTCATAGATATATAAATTTTCAATATACGACTATTTTTTTTTAATTTAAATTTTTTATAATTTTAATTAGATGGGCACTATGCAGTCCCTGAATGCATCGACAGTCCCTTCCCTGGCGGGGTCTCGTCCGACGACACCCCACAGTACGGTCTCGACGATGCCTGTGAGCTAGACGACACACTAACCACCCCCGACGACCCTGCGGTCGCAGGTCCTTCACGTTCCATCTCGTTCTTCACCGACACGGACCTGAGCATCGCCACCAGGTCAACGTTACCCATGGAATCTGTGATGTGATTGTCACAAATTATACTAGTAGGCCTTGCACACACAAAAAAAAAACAAATTTACAGTGCCTTACTTGATCGACAGAAGTCACAATGTAGAATTTTGCAGTACTTTATTGCGCACAATTTAAGTAGTTAGGCTTGTAATGAATCTCAAAAGCATCATAAATCTCTTTTGGTTACACAATTGGCATTTATAGCTTACAATAAACACAAAATGATGTAAAATTCGACTCTTTCAGAGTTAATTTCTGCAATATTCGAATTTTTAAATAACTACCACAAAAAAAGTAGTTGGTAAAATAATAGTTTATATTTTAACTGATGATCTATACTGATATTGTTTGGTATTAAGTTTTTTTTATTATATATGTACTTTATGAAACTATTACCGTCCATTTTTAACAAGTTTTATATTATTACATAATGTTTACAAATTTATATAAAAAAATATATATTGTTATTATTATTTAACCCAATTCTACCAACCTTATAATCCAATATGCTATAAAGTTCTTTAGAACTTTTGAAACCAACTCAAATATTGTAAGTACTATAGAAATATTAAATTCGAACTATGTCGAGAATTACGCGAAAAGTAGTGCCATCATATTTTTGTTTATTACATTTTTATACAGCATAATATGTTGGTAATTCCTTACCAAAATTTTCAAAATGTAATTGCAGAGATTTTGGAAAAAAATCGCATATTGAGGTGTCTTCATAAATCTATTAAATATCAAATTTACACTTTCAATAGTTAATGAATTCGCCTGAAAACTTACAATCACTATTTTTCAGTATGCTATAAAATTAGCTTCCCGTAAGAAAAAAACTATGTGTGATACAGTTTTGGATTGATTAATCTGCTTTATGATTATAAAGAAAAATATTTATGTCGGTAGTATGTTTTTCAGAGATATCGACTGAAAACCGACAGTGTGTTTTGTGATCTTTTTTCAGGCTAAAAACAAAAACTAGCTGAAAAAAAATTCTGAAATTCCCAAAATATATTCATTTGAGTAAATAAAATCCAAATTTCCAACATTTTTTGAAATATGAACGAATGATTTCAGCTGAAAACCTTTTTTCAGTAAAATATAAAACTAGTTTCCCGTAAGAAAAAAACTATTTGTGATATATTTTTGGATAGCTTGATTAATCTACTTTCCGATTATAAAGAAAAATATTTATGTCGATAGTATGTTTTTCAGAGATATCGACTGAAAACCAATAGCTTGTTTTTTGATCTTTTTTCAGGCTCAAAACAAAAACTAGCTGAAAAAAAAACTTAAATTCTCAAAATGTATTCATTTGAGTAAATAGAGAGTAAATAGTTGATTGAAAAAATTTAATTTTTCAGTCAAAATCAACATTTTCAGGAATTTTCAACAGGCTGTAACTCGTATTTCATAAAAGATAAATGCCATTGTAACATGTTTTTGGATAGCCTGATAAATCTAGATTCCGATAATACTAGAAATAATTGCATAATTATAGCAA
Organism: Lordithon lunulatus; assembly: GCA_963942505.1. Classification (NCBI taxonomy): domain Eukaryota; kingdom Metazoa; phylum Arthropoda; class Insecta; order Coleoptera; family Staphylinidae; genus Lordithon; species Lordithon lunulatus. The sequence continues at coordinate 34,519,535 of OZ012675.1, forward strand.
TTTTTAAAATATAGCCTGAAAACTAGACAGAAGTTCTTCAGTAAAATATTTATGCGGTAGTAAGTTTTTGATTAAGTGCATATCCAAACTACTTGAGTCCTGTAGGTAACCTAGCTAGAAAAAGCTAATGAAAAAACGAAAAAACAAGGATATTTTACGATTTTTACCTTTTTGAATAGCCAAAATTCATTATAAAATGTATTATCCTTGTTTAAGAAAATGTAGCATATTTATATATTCGCCTGTAATTGCTCGTTTCCCTTCCAGCCTATAATTATCAATTAGTTACACCGATTACTTATTAATTAGATTTGTAATTTATAATTGACTATTAAAATAAACTGATTATTTATTAACAGCTGAGTGCAGCAAATCCACGCTTCAGCCTAAAATTAAACCCAGGTTTCATTAGATTAAATTTTATTCTCAAAAATAGGAAGCTGGACGGTTTTTTATTTGTAGCTGTAATCAATTTGCACGCTAGTAAGTTTGTTTGGAGCGTAAGAGAAGATATATTTATTGTAACATACATACATACAAGATATACATACATGTACAAGATGTTTGGAGTGTAATTAGAAGTAAAAATTATATTAATAAATTTTTACTTCTAATTATGCTCCAAACAAACTTAGTAGCTTGCAAGTTGATTACAGCATACAAATAAAAAACCGTCCAGCCTCCCTTTGTCCTACTTCAATAAACCACGAAACCGTGGCTAATTGTAAATTACGACACACACACACACAAAAAAAAGGACGCGGCACATACGCACGCCGCTCTTCTAGACCGGTCGAGGGTTTCCTGTCCTCTCCGAGGGGTAATTAGCCCGGCCCGGTGATTATCACGAAACGGGGGCGACCCCCTCGCGCCGCCGTCGGTGCGTTTGTGAATCGCGCGATGATTTCGTTAATATCAAAAAAGAAACGAAATTACGCAGTTTTACGAGCCCCTCATTACGCGCGCGGCCGTAAAAAAGTTTATATAAACGACCGGGGCCGGCCTTTTTATTATACGTTCGATAATGTAATTATTTGGGCGACGGTTGGCACGATTTAAGCACCGAAGTATCTAGTTTTTTTTTACGATTGAGACGCTATCACTGCGAAACATGAGCGATTTTTTGTTATAAACTCATCAAATTCGGATGGAGATTTAAATTTTTAGTTGAAAAATTGATTTTCTGCATATATCTCTTAATACTAGATGTTTTAGGCTACTCATTTTTTTCTGATATACCTTTCTATATTGAAAACATTACTGCTGAGTTTGAGATGAGTAATTTATTAATTTCGAGAGTTATGAGTATTTTTCTGATCGATTGATATGAAGGTTATATATATGAAGAACTCCTTCACACCAGGCTGTGCAGGTCAGTGGATTGGTGACAGCACTGAGAGGGAGCATAATTTTCCGAAATTACTATGTTATTTATATGAAACATATGTATGTATTCAAAAATAATATATGATTTTTATATAATAAAAAGGTTATTCAAAATGGCCGACCATACAAAAACAAGTAGCAGTTCGAAAAAAATATTCATAACTCGCGAATCTCCTAATGTATTAAACTTAAATTTGGAGTGATAACTTTAAATATATGTGGAAAATTAAAAATAAATCAACAACCTTATAACATTGCGTGTTCTTGAAATAATCCCATCAGAAATGTAGTCATTATTGTAACTACAATAACTTGTAAACCAATTTAATTCTAGATTTTTCAATTTTTCTATGTATTGCCATAAGTATTGAGAATATTTTTGGTGATTATGAGATTTGTAGCTTATTTGGTTCATGAGTTATGATTTTTTTTTTCTAACCATTTCATGTTCAACTATGTCAATCCAAAATGGCCGGCTCTGTCAAAACATTATGTTGTTCGAAAGAAATCATAACTTTCGAACTAATTAACCTACATAACTCAAATTTTGAGTGCAGACTTTGAGCTAATGGGAAAAATGAGGGAAAAATCAACAACAACTATATAATTTTACGTTTTCTTACATTAATCATTATGAGCGTATAGTCATTATTGGATGACAATAACTCATTAACGATATAAAATACAAGATGGCCGACTATGTCATAAGCGTATGCGTTTCGAAAAAAAAATCATAACTCGCGAACCAAATAACTTACATAACTCAAATTTGGAACGCAAGCTAATTGTTAATGGGGAAAGGCAAGAAAAAAATCAACAGACTTCCCAATGTACATGTTTTTAAATTACAATTGTTAAAATATATTGTAATAACAATAACTCGTGGAAGATTCAAATTTAAGAAGTGTTAATTTTTTTTTAAATTTCTGATGAATTGAGAACAATTTTGCCGAGTTTTAAATTTACAGCTTATTTACCTCGCGAGTTATGATTTTTTTTCTGACTGAAATTTAAGATGGCCGTCATGGCCAAAAGAGTATGTGGTTCGATAAAAAGTCATAACGCAGGAAAAAAAAAGAAAAAAGAGTCTTATAAATTAGAGTTTTTAATATTTTAGTTAATAACTGCTTTACTTAGCTATAAACTGAGTAATAACTAACATAGGTTATTTTGCATGATTAATATGTATACAGTCATGTAATTTGTAGTTAACAACAAGCGATAATGTTTAAAAAAATAATAAAAACTAGTTATTGTTAGATTTTTAAAATATTGTTTAGTTCAGTCAATAACAGCTTTACTTAGCTACAAACTGAGGTATAACTTAGTTGCTTTGCTCAATTAATACACACACAGTCATAAAATTTGTATTTATCAGCAAGTGACAATATTCAAAAAAATGATTAAAAAATAGTTATTGCTGGAATTTTGAAATTTTGTTTCTTTTATTTAGTAACAGCTTTACTTAGCTATAATCTGAGGTATAACTTGGTTATTTTGCTCCGTTAATACGTACACAGCCATGAAATTAGTATTTAGCAGCAAGTGACAATGTTCAAAAAATGATAAAAAATATTTATTGCTTGATTTTTTAAATATTGTTTATTTTAGTTAATAACAGCTAAACTTGTAGCCGTGACAATGTTCTTCAGAATTATTTTAAATGAAAAAATTATAAGGAATAATCGAAAATGCTATCTTTTTGAGTTTTGGTTTTCTCATATCTTAAAATCTAAGAAAGATATGCATTTTATTCTTGCAGATTATTAAAGAGTATAAAAAGTGGCCATGAAAATGAGGTTTTAGTTTTTTGGTTCCATTTGAAATTAAAAAATTATAACGAATAATCGAAAATGCTATCATTTTCAGTTTTGGTTTTCTCATATCTTAAAATCTAAGAAAGATATGCATTTTATTCTTGCAGATTATTAAAGAGTATAAAAAGTGGCTATGAAAATGTGTTTTTAGTTTTTCGATTTAATTTGAAATGAAAAAATTATAACGAATAATCGAAAATGCTATCTTTTTGAGTTTTGGTTTTCTCATATCTTAAAATCTAAGAAAGATATGCATTTTATTCTTTCAGATTATTAAAGAGTATGAAAAGTGGCCATGAAAATGTGTTTTTAGTTTTTCGGTTTCATTTGAAATGAAAAAATTATAACGAATAATCGAAAATGCTATCATTTTCAGTTTTGGTTTTCTCATATCTTAAAATCTAAGAAAGATATGCATTTTATTCTTGCAGATTATTAAAGAGTATAAAAAGTGGCTATGAAAATGTGTTTTTAGTTTTTTGGTTTCATTTGAAATTAAAAAATTATAACGAATAATCGAAAATGCTATCATTTTCAGTTTTGGTTTTCTCATATCTTAAAATCTAAGAAAGATATGCATTTTATTCTTTCAGATTATTAAAGAGTATAAAAAGGGCCATGAAAATGTGGTTTTAGTTTTTCGGTTATATTTGAAATTAAAAAATTATAACGAATAATCGAAAATGCTATCTTTTTGAGTTTTGGTTTTCTCATATCTTAAAATCTAAGAAAGATATGCATTTTGTTCTTTCAGATTATTAAAGAGTATAAAAAGTGGCCATGAAAATGTGTTTTTAGTTTTTCGGTTTTATTTGAAATGAAAAAATTATAACGAATAATCGAAAATGCTATCTTTTTGAGTTTTGGTTTTCTCATATCTTAAAATCTAAGAAAGATATGCATTTTGTTCTTTCAGATTATTAAAGAGTATAAAAAGTGGCCATGAAAATGTGTTTTTAGTTTTTCGGTTTTATTTGAAATGAAAAAATTATAACGAATAATCGAAAATGCTATCTTTTTGAGTTTTGGTTTTCTCATATCTTAAAATCTAAGAAAGATATGCATTTTATTCTTTCAGATTATTAAAGAGTATGAAAAGTGGCCATGAAAATGTGTTTTTAGTTTTTCGGTTTTATTTGAAATGAAAAAATTATAACGAAAATCGAAAATGCTATCTTTTTGAGTTTTAGTTATCTCATATCTTAAAATCTAAGAAAGATTTGCATTTTATTCTTTCAGATTATTAAAGAGTATAAAAAGTGGCCATAAAAATATGTTTTTAGTTTTTCGGTTTTATTTGAAATGAAAAAATTATAACGAATAATCGAAAATGCTATCTTTTTGAGTTTTGGTTTTCTCATATCTTAAAATCTAAGAAAGATATGCATTTTATTCTGGCAGATTATTAAAGAGTATAAAAAGTGGCCATGAAAAAGTGTTTTTAGTTTTTCGGTTTTATTTGAAATGAAAAAATTATAACGAATAATCGAAAATGCTATCTTGTTGAGTTTTGGTTTTCTCATATCGTAAAATCTAAGAAAGATATGCATTTTATTCTTGCAGATTATTAAAAAGTATGAAAAGTGGCCATGAAAATGTGGTTTTAGTTTTTCGGTTTTATTTGAAATGAAAAAATTATAACGAATAATCGAAAATGCTATCTTGTTGAGTTTTGGTTTTCTCATATCTTAAAATCTAAGAAAGATATGCATTTTATTCTGGCAGATTATTAAAGAGTATAAAAAGTGACCATAAAAAAGTGTTTTTAGTTTTTCGGTTTTATTTGAAATGAAAAAATTATAACGAATAATCGAAAATGCTATCTTTTTGAGTTTTGGTTTTCTCATATCTTAAAATCTAAGAAAGATATGCATTTTATTCTTTCAGATTATTAAAGAGTATGAAAAGTGGCCATGAAAATGTGTTTTTAGTTTTTCGGTTTTATTTGAAATGAAAAAATTATAACGAAAATCGAAAATGCTATCTTTTTGAGTTTTAGTTATCTCATATCTTAAAATCTAAGAAAGATTTGCATTTTATTCTTTCAGATTATTAAAGAGTATAAAAAGTGGCCATAAAAATATGTTTTTAGTTTTTCGGTTTTATTTGAAATGAAAAAATTATAACGAATAATCGAAAATGCTATCTTTTTGAGTTTTGGTTTTCTCATATCTTAAAATCTAAGAAAGATATGCATTTTATTCTGGCAGATTATTAAAGAGTATAAAAAGTGGCCATGAAAAAGTGTTTTTAGTTTTTCGGTTTTATTTGAAATGAAAAAATTATAACGAATAATCGAAAATGCTATCTTGTTGAGTTTTGGTTTTCTCATATCGTAAAATCTAAGAAAGATATGCATTTTATTCTTGCAGATTATTAAAAAGTATGAAAAGTGGCCATGAAAATGTGGTTTTAGTTTTTCGGTTTTATTTGAAATGAAAAAATTATAACGAATAATCGAAAATGCTATCTTGTTGAGTTTTGGTTTTCTCATATCGTAAAATCTAAGAAAGATATGCATTTTATTCTTGCAGATTATTAAAGAGTATAAAAAGTGGCCATGAAAATGTGTTTTTAGTTTTTCGGTTTTATTTGAAATGAAAAAATTATAACGAATAATCGAAAATGCTATCTTGTTGAGTTTTGGTTTTCTCATATCTTAAAATCTAAGAAAGATATGCATTTTATTCTGGCAGATTATTAAAGAGTATAAAAAGTGACCATAAAAAAGTGTTTTTAGTTTTTCGGTTTTATTTGAAATGAAAAAATTATAACGAATAATCGAAAATGCTATCTTGTTGAGTTTTGGTTTTCTCATATCGTAAAATCTAAGAAAGATATGCATTTTATTCTTGCAGATTATTAAAGAGTATGAAAAGTGGCCATGAAAATGTGGTTTTAGTTTTTTGGTTTTAATTGAAATGAAAAAATTATAACGAATAATCGAAAATGCTATCTTTTTGAGTTTTGCTTTTCTCATATCTTAAAATCTAAGAAAGATATGCATTTTATTCTGGCAGATTATTAAAGAGTATAAAAAGTGGCCATGAAAATGTGTTTTTAGTTTTTCGGTTTTATTTGAAATGAAAAAATTATAACGAATAATCGAAAATGCTATCTTTTTGAGTTTTGGTTTTCTCATATCTTAAAATCTAAGAAAGATATGCATTTTATTCTTTCAGATTATTAAAGAGTATGAAAAGTGGCCATGAAAATGTGTTTTTAGTTTTTCGGTTTTATTTGAAATGAAAAAATTATAACGAATAATCGAAAATGCTATCTTGTTGAGTTTTGGTTTTCTCATATCGTAAAATCTAAGAAAGATATGCATTTTATTCTTGCAGATTATTAAAAAGTATGAAAAGTGGCCATGAAAATGTGGTTTTAGTTTTTCGGTTTTATTTGAAATGAAAAAATTATAACGAATAATCGAAAATGCTATCTTGTTGAGTTTTGGTTTTCTCATATCTTAAAATCTAAGAAAGATATGCATTTTATTCTGGCAGATTATTAAAGAGTATAAAAAGTGACCATAAAAAAGTGTTTTTAGTTTTTCGGTTTTATTTGAAATGAAAAAATTATAACGAATAATCGAAAATGCTATCTTTTTGAGTTTTGGTTTTCTCATATCTTAAAATCTAAGAAAGATATGCATTTTGTTCTTTCAGATTATTAAAGAGTATAAAAAGTGGCCATGAAAATGTGTTTTTAGTTTTTCGGTTTTATTTGAAATGAAAAAATTATAACGAATAATCGAAAATGCTATCTTTTTGAGTTTTGGTTTTCTCATATCTTAAAATCTAAGAAAGATATGCATTTTGTTCTTTCAGATTATTAAAGAGTATAAAAAGTGGCCATGAAAATGTGTTTTTAGTTTTTCGGTTTTATTTGAAATGAAAAAATTATAACGAATAATCGAAAATGCTATCTTTTTGAGTTTTGGTTTTCTCATATCTTAAAATCTAAGAAAGATATGCATTTTATTCTTTCAGATTATTAAAGAGTATGAAAAGTGGCCATGAAAATGTGTTTTTAGTTTTTCGGTTTTATTTGAAATGAAAAAATTATAACGAAAATCGAAAATGCTATCTTTTTGAGTTTTAGTTATCTCATATCTTAAAATCTAAGAAAGATTTGCATTTTATTCTTTCAGATTATTAAAGAGTATAAAAAGTGGCCATAAAAATATGTTTTTAGTTTTTCGGTTTTATTTGAAATGAAAAAATTATAACGAATAATCGAAAATGCTATCTTTTTGAGTTTTGGTTTTCTCATATCTTAAAATCTAAGAAAGATATGCATTTTATTCTGGCAGATTATTAAAGAGTATAAAAAGTGGCCATGAAAAAGTGTTTTTAGTTTTTCGGTTTTATTTGAAATGAAAAAATTATAACGAATAATCGAAAATGCTATCTTGTTGAGTTTTGGTTTTCTCATATCGTAAAATCTAAGAAAGATATGCATTTTATTCTTGCAGATTATTAAAAAGTATGAAAAGTGGCCATGAAAATGTGGTTTTAGTTTTTCGGTTTTATTTGAAATGAAAAAATTATAACGAATAATCGAAAATGCTATCTTGTTGAGTTTTGGTTTTCTCATATCTTAAAATCTAAGAAAGATATGCATTTTATTCTGGCAGATTATTAAAGAGTATAAAAAGTGACCATAAAAAAGTGTTTTTAGTTTTTCGGTTTTATTTGAAATGAAAAAATTATAACGAATAATCGAAAATGCTATCTTTTTGAGTTTTGGTTTTCTCATATCTTAAAATCTAAGAAAGATATGCATTTTATTCTTTCAGATTATTAAAGAGTATGAAAAGTGGCCATGAAAATGTGTTTTTAGTTTTTCGGTTTTATTTGAAATGAAAAAATTATAACGAAAATCGAAAATGCTATCTTTTTGAGTTTTAGTTATCTCATATCTTAAAATCTAAGAAAGATTTGCATTTTATTCTTTCAGATTATTAAAGAGTATAAAAAGTGGCCATAAAAATATGTTTTTAGTTTTTCGGTTTTATTTGAAATGAAAAAATTATAACGAATAATCGAAAATGCTATCTTTTTGAGTTTTGGTTTTCTCATATCTTAAAATCTAAGAAAGATATGCATTTTATTCTGGCAGATTATTAAAGAGTATAAAAAGTGGCCATGAAAAAGTGTTTTTAGTTTTTCGGTTTTATTTGAAATGAAAAAATTATAACGAATAATCGAAAATGCTATCTTGTTGAGTTTTGGTTTTCTCATATCGTAAAATCTAAGAAAGATATGCATTTTATTCTTGCAGATTATTAAAAAGTATGAAAAGTGGCCATGAAAATGTGGTTTTAGTTTTTCGGTTTTATTTGAAATGAAAAAATTATAACGAATAATCGAAAATGCTATCTTGTTGAGTTTTGGTTTTCTCATATCGTAAAATCTAAGAAAGATATGCATTTTATTCTTGCAGATTATTAAAGAGTATAAAAAGTGGCCATGAAAATGTGTTTTTAGTTTTTCGGTTTTATTTGAAATGAAAAAATTATAACGAATAATCGAAAATGCTATCTTGTTGAGTTTTGGTTTTCTCATATCTTAAAATCTAAGAAAGATATGCATTTTATTCTGGCAGATTATTAAAGAGTATAAAAAGTGACCATAAAAAAGTGTTTTTAGTTTTTCGGTTTTATTTGAAATGAAAAAATTATAACGAATAATCGAAAATGCTATCTTGTTGAGTTTTGGTTTTCTCATATCGTAAAATCTAAGAAAGATATGCATTTTATTCTTGCAGATTATTAAAGAGTATGAAAAGTGGCCATGAAAATGTGGTTTTAGTTTTTTGGTTTTAATTGAAATGAAAAAATTATAACGAATAATCGAAAATGCTATCTTTTTGAGTTTTGCTTTTCTCATATCTTAAAATCTAAGAAAGATATGCATTTTATTCTGGCAGATTATTAAAGAGTATAAAAAGTGGCCATGAAAATGTGTTTGAAGTTTTTCGGTTTTATTTGAAATGAAAAAATTATAACGAATAATCGAAAATGCTATCTTGTTGAGTTTTGGTTTTCTCATATCTTAAAATCTAAGAAAGATATGCATTTTATTCTGGCAGATTATTAAAGAGTATAAAAAGTGACCATAAAAAAGTGTTTTTAGTTTTTCGGTTTTATTTGAAATGAAAAAAATATAACGAATAATCGAAAATGCTATCTTTTTGAGTTTTGTTTTTCTCATATCTTAAAATCTAAGAAAGATATGCATTTTATTCTTTCAGATTACTAAAGAGTATGAAAAGTGGCCATGAAAATGTGGTTTTAGTTTTTTGGTTTTAATTGAAATGAAAAAATTATAACGAATAATCGAAAATGCTATCTTTTTGAGTTTTGCTTTTCTCATATCTTAAAATCTAAGAAAGATATGCATTTTATTCTTGCAGATTATTAAAGAGTATAAAAAGTGGCCATGAAAATGTGTTTTTAGTTTTTCGGTTTTATTTGAAATGAAAAAATTATAACGAATAATCGAAAATGCTATCTTTTTGAGTTTTGGTTTTTTCATATTTTAAAATCTAAGAAATATATGTATTTTATTCTTTCAGATTACTAAAGTGTATGAAATTGGTCATGAAAATTTTTATCAGTATTTCTATAAAGGTAGTTTTATACAAGACAATTTCTTAGCTTAAAAGTTGTTTCAGAAATGAATTTATATATCCTCCTCCCATACAATTTGTCCTTGACAAATAGAACGCGTTATATTTTTCCATTCGATCTACCAACCAATTCAATATAACAAATAATTTGCTGTATGATACGACACAATTTAGATTGTCTCGCATCTTGACTAACTTTTGAGTTAAGAAATTGTCTTGTCTAAAACGACTTTAAGTATTAAGATCATTTGTGGTGATTTTGAGATATGTAACTTATTTAAGTCGCCTTCAATGATGTTTAGTTGTCACAAATAGAATTTGTTTTTAAGTATATTCGCTTCTAGAAGATACTTGATCCAGGTGTTACAGCTGCAGAGTGATATCATTGCTTTCCTACAAAAGTTTATTATTGCGATCGTAATTTCGAAACACGTGCTCCTTCTTACGGTGCAGCAGATGCGCGCGGAATTTACAATTCTCACGCCCCGGGATGATTCATTGCGCGTACGTCCGCAGCCGCCGCCTCCGAAATTTCCATAGTCATCCCAAACATTTTTCAATTAACGCGCCCGCGGAGAAAAAAATGAACAGCCCTTCAAATAAAGATTAGATGCGAGTGCGGGATTAAAGTCCGATTGGGGGTGAATACGATTGCCGCGTTAATCAGATGAATCATTTGCCGTCGCCCCTTTGAATTGTCGCAACATATTGGGACGTTTGTTCATTTGCCGGCATTGCTGGAAGAGTGGCGAGTGCTCGATTCCGTGTCCGAGTGCCGTTACTCGACGTTATAAGCTTCTCGAGCGGAACGTAATTAATATTTTTTTACGAAAATAATAAACATTACGTTACATAAAGATATACCTACCGCACCGGAAATATTTACATACAAAACGATTCCCACCGTCGCCATCAGCAATTGTAGAAAAATACATAACAATAACATACATGTATCGACAGATAAGATGTTAATGAGACAATTAGCAAGGATTTTATATATTGCGTGGTCCTTGAATTGCTTAAGATCTACCGTTTTTATGGAAGATGAGTGGCAAGTGTTTCAGCTTCATATGATGATTTGAAAAAACTTCTATCTTTATAGGGCTATTAGTCGTGGGGCTTTTCCGTCCATCAAGGGAGATGTTCAGAGGAGTTTAATCAGCCGGTATTTGCTTTAACTTCACAGAAAACCTCTGAAAACTGTGAAAGGTTCTAACTGAGGCTCGCCAATGCTCAGTATGAGACGGACAACGCCGCTAAACAAACGGCCACTGAGTTTAGGCACGAAAACCTCTAATAAACCGGGAATTGTGATTCACGAGAACATATATTAACTAATGTAGTTACAATTTTAATACATTTTAATTATAATTATCGATGATTATGACCATTAAAGACATCAAATAACATAGTTACTATGTTCCCTATAACGAATATTGATTAGAAAATCAGTTTTACTGTGAATTTCTGACCTCTTAAGCCTTTGGGAGCATCTAATAGCTTAGCCACTACGTTAGTTTATGTTCTGATGATCAGCCTCTGTTAATCCACTCCTCGATGTAGGACTCTTCCTTATTTTTCGACGGTTCCTTATTTTGGGCAATCTGGCACCAGTTTTTCCTGTGTGTCGTCTCCACCTTCTTTTGGGTCTTCCTACGCTTATATGCGTGCCTCTTGGGCCATAATGATCAAGTCTTCAAAATGTATATGTATAAACATTGTAACTACATTTATGGCCATATAATTCAATCGTCCTGCTGCTCTTGACACCCATAATATTAGAGTATTATCAAGGTCCTTGATGTTATTCCACTTTACATTTTCTATTGGAAATAATTCCGTATTATGCTACGTATAACAATTTTTTTAAGGATTTTCTTACTTAAAAATAAAGTAACATATATTAGACACCTTTGCTATACAGAATTATTACCAAATTAATGTATTAATTGTTAACTTAGTGTACAATTTGTAATTACATTAGTAATTTTCAGTCAATCAAACCCATTCGGTTTGGTTTAGACACCTGTAATTTGTGAATCAACAAATTCCCAAGAACATTCACATATTTTTCATATCCCTCATTCATATTTAGAACATTCCTGCACGATTTGAACCTTGCCACTCTTATCGTTCACACCTAATGAATTTTTTAAGATCCGCAAATGAATTGATTTTCGCAGAAATTAATGTTATTCATGTGCCGGGGCGTTCGCGGCGATTGACCGGTTTTCCAGTCGTCCGTAGGTTCCGTCATGTTGGCAGCAGGGCCCTATTAGAGGCAGCCGCCATCACAAGACACAAACGAATCGACGCTCAATACCGCCGCGGCAACAATTGTGCCAACAACAACCTCCGCGCGGAAATCACTCGAATCGGCGGCGCTCACACAAAGCCGACCATAATCACTAAGTTGCAATAAAATATTGTTGCATTTAAGCCAACAGCTCGCGGTCGAATACTGCTGTGTGCGCGCGGCTCTTAAAGATTAGTGCCGAACAGTCGAGTTCAGTGGCTGATGCTGTAGTGAGTCTTTGGCTACCGCTGGCGCGGCTGTTCCGTGTGGTGCGTGTGTTTTTAAAATCAAACCCCATCTGAAAAGTGGAAACCACCCCAGTGAGGACCTCCCGGATTAGTTAGGGGTGCCCAAACAACGTGAAACCCTTTGAATTCCATCGGTGCTACCAGTGCCAGTTGTTTTGTTTCTTTTTTTGCTCGTGTGTCAAATTAAAAACCATAACACAATCCGAACGATTCAGTTAAGAAAACATTGTGTCTTGAGTGATTACTATTATACTACAATTTCCATCCCATTTTTTGGATTAATCCAGTTCCAATCCTCGTAGGAAGATGTGAGAACATCCAACAGCTAACATCAAGGTAGGCGTAGTGGTGTAGTTGTTATCTGTTTTGCGCCCAATTGTTTAAACAAAGGGCGACATGGGCCATCGCGATTATTTATTTATTTTCCCTACGTGCGCCGTCTCTGTCGCCCACCCGGCCCCTCTCTCGCTCATCCCGATCGGATATATACCTGTTTCATCCAAAATGGCGACCGTATTTCTATATCTTTTATACCTATATATAAAAAACCAAGGTGTGCACTCCGGCTTTGGCATTCCAGAGCATTTTATATCAAACTCCGGCTGCATTGTCTCGGACGCTCTCGAATGCCCGGGCCCTGTTTCGTAACGAATTCTACACGCAATTACCACTCGCTGGGGGTAATTAGCAAGACGTACACCTCTTTTATGTTGTCTTGTGCTTGTGTGTATGCGACCAAATGCTATTTTGCAGACATTTGCATGAAATACAAATAGATAGCTATCATTTTTGTTTGTCTAATTGCACACAAATAATCATCCTGTACCAAATTTAGAGACAGTAGTAGTAGTTACGGTATTTGTTATAATTCTGTCGACCTTCAGGTCCTTGTTAGGTGTTTTAAAAACAATCTTTAATCATCCTGGACCAAATGTAGAGACAATAGTAATAATTACTGTGTTTGTTACAGTTCTGTCGACCTTCAGGTCCTTCTGATGTATGTTAATGTATGTGTATGTGAGTGTTAAGACTTGCTACTTCATAAATTGTCCCTTATTGAGTTTATTTAGAGACATTTAACAGCAATAATTCATATATGTAACCTCAATAGGTTTATATTACAATTATCTGTTAGTGTTTTGTTATCATAATAGAATTAGAAATATATGCTATATGTATTTTGTAGCCATATATTTGTAGTTTCAAATGAGATATGGTTTGTTGAAATCGCATCACCAGTTTATTAGAAATAATGTAATTAGTGATGTAAACTACTAAACTCCCACGACTGGGGAGCTGGCCTGTTGAAATGAATTTGAAGATTTCTTTAAAACTAGTGATGTGATTGAAACAATTGACGTCTCTATAGAAACTACATATATGAGGCTATATAATAGCAATAGCACATATGTTTAGCTTCACTGGACTTCTCTCTAAATGAATCAGCATTCACAGTTAGTGATTGATTATTTAATTTGATATTATCTACTTTTATTGCTAGAATTAAAATGTCTGTTTAATATATTTTATAGCCCTATGTTTGTAATTGCAAACGTGACAAAATTTGTTGTAATCGCTTCAGTAGTTTTGCAGAAAAATTTAAATTAGTGACGGACGGACTACTAATCTCGTGTAACGTATATACTGGGGAACTCGATGCGATATCGATATAGGTATAATTTGTTGAAATTGCTTCAGTGGTTTTGGAGAATAAATGAAGTTAGTGTAGTTAACTACAAATCTTGATTCAATTTTATACTGGCGAGCTGACCTATTCAGATATGTTTACAAATTTGATGATTTCTGAAAAACTAGTATAACGATTGAAAAATTTGCTACCTCTACAGAAACTATATTCATGAGGCTACATAATATCACTTATACATATATGTAACCTCAATAGATTTACCTCTACATGAGTACAAATTGACTGTTAGTATTTTGTTATTTCTTTTGTCAATATCTTCTTTCATCGATGGATTTAAAATGTAAGCTTTACATATTTTATATCCTTATATGTGTAGTTGCAAACAAGATATAATTTGTTGAAATCGCTTTAGTAGTTTTGGAGAAAAATTTAAATTAGTGACGGACGGATTACTAATCTCGTATAACTGATATACTGGGGATCCAACGCGATGAGATATCCTTATAAATTGAAGATGTCTCAAAAACTAATACTGCGATTGAAACATATGATACCTCTACAGAAACTACATTCATGAGGCTACATAATACCACTAATTCATATATGTAACCTCAGTAGATTTTGCTGCACATGAGGATAAACCTACTGTTACTTTTTTGTTATTTCGTTTGTCAATATCTTTTTTAGACTATTGATTTAAAATATACACTTTATATATTTTATAGCCTCATATGTTTAGTTGCAAATGAGGTATAATTTGTTGAAATCGCATCAGTACTTTTAGAGAAAAGTTAAAATTAGTGACGGACAGACTAATAATCTCGTGTAACTGAAATACTGGGAATCTAACCCGATGAGATATCTTTACAAATTTGAAGATTTCTCTAAAACTAGTAATGCGATAGAAATATATGATACCTCTACGGAAACTACATACATGAGGCTATATAATGTCACTTATACATATATGTAACCTCAATTGATTTTGCTGCACATGATGATAAAACTACAGTTAGTGTTTTGTTATTTCTTTTGTCAATATCTTTTTTAGTCTATGGATTTAAAGTATACACTTTACATATTTTATAGCCTCATATGTTTAGTTGCAAATGAGGTATAATTTGTTGAAATCGCTTTTGTAGTTTTAGAGAAAAATTGAAATTGGTGAAGTTGACTACATAAACTTGATGCTATACTGGGGCGCTGACTTGTTGAGATATGCTTACAAATTTGAAGATTTCTGAAAAACTAGTATTGCGATTGAAACATGTTGTATCTCTATAGAAACTACATGCACGAGGCTACATAACACCACTTATACATATATGTAACCTCAATATATTTAGCTCCACATAAGTACAAATTTACTTTTAGTGTTTTGTTATTTCTTTTGTCATTATCGATGGATTTTAAATGTAAACTTTACATATTTTATAGCCTCATATGTGTAGTTGCAAACGAGATATTATTTGTTAAAATCGCTTCAGTAATTTTGGAGACAAATTTAAATTAGTGATGGACGGACTACTAATCTCGTGTAACTGATGTACTGGGTATCTTAACTCGATGAGATATCCTTACAAATATGAAGATTTCTAAAAAACTAGTATTGCGATTGAAACATATGATACCTCTACAGAAACCATATTCATGAGGCTACATAATCCCACTTATTCATATATGTAACCTCAATAGATTTTACTGCACATGAGGATAAAACTACTGTTAGTGTTTTGTTATTTCTTTTATCAATATCTTTTTTAGTCTATGTATTTAAAATATACACTTTACATATTTTATAGCCTCATATGTTTAGTTGCAAATGAGGTATAATTTGTTGAAATCGCTTCAGTAGTTTTGGAGCAAACTTAAAATTAGTGACGGACGGATTACTAATCTCGTATAACTGCTATACTGGGGATCTAACGCGATGAGATATCCTTACAAATTTGAAGATGTCTCAAGAACTAGTACTGCGATTGAAACAAACGATACCTCTACAGAAACTACATACATGAGGCTATATAATATCACTTATACATATATGTAGCCTCAATATGTTTTGCTGCACATGAGGATAAAACTACTGTTAGTGTTTTGTTATTTCTTTTGCCAATATCTTTTTTAGTCTATGGATTTAAAATATACACTTTACATATTTTACAGCCTCATATGTTGAGTTACAAATGAGGTATACTTTGTTGAAATCACTTTTGTAGTTTTGGAGAAAAATTAATATTGGTGACGGAGGGACTACTAATCTCGTGTAACGGATATATTGGTGTTCTAACCCAATGAGATATCCTTACAAATTTGAAGATTACTAAAAAACTAGTACTGCGATTGAAACATATGATACCTCTACAGAAACTACATACATGAGGCTATATAATACCCTTTATGCATATATGTAACCTCAATATATTTAGCTGTACATGAGGATAAAACAACTGTTAGTGTTTTGTTATTTCTTTTGTCAATATCTTTTTTACCGATGGTTTTAAAATGTGAACTTTACATATTTTATAGCCTCATATGTGTAGTTGCAAATGAAATATAATATGTTAAAATTGCTTCAGTAGTTTTGGAGAAAAATTAAAATTAGTGACGGACGGACTACTAATGTCGTGTAATTGATATTGTGGGTATCTGACCCGATGAGATATCCTTACAAATTTGTAGATTTCTAAAAAACTAGTAATGCGATTGAAACATATGATACCTTTACAGAAACTACATGTATGAGGCTATATCATACCATGTGTAACCTCAATATATTTAGCTGTATGTGAGGATAAAACTACTGTTAGTGTTTTGTGGTTTCTTTTGTCTATATCTTCTTTTACCGATTGATTAAATTGTGAACTTTACATATTTTATAGCCTCATATGTGTAGTTGTAAACGAGATATAATTTGTTTAAATCGCATTAGTAGTTTTGGCGAAAAATTAAAATTAGTGAAGGGCAGACTGCTTATATCACGTAACTGATATACTGGGTATCTAAACATACATTTGAAGATTTCTTAAAAACTAGCGATGGAATTGAAAAAAGTGATGCCTCTACGGAAACTACATATATGAGGCTACATAATACCAATAATATGTATATGTACCCTTTAGAGATGTTCTTCTGGGGTTAGCGGTGGAAAAGCCTCACTGCAGATAGCCCTATAAAGATAGAAGTTTTTTGTTACATTTTTTGAATGAGCAAATCGACTGCTCATACTATCTGGACGTGCCTAGTAAGCGAAAAATCCTTTATAGTGCGAATGAACTGTATGCATTTATTAACAACTTCTTAATATGTAGCAATGTAACAGCAAGAAAATTGAAAAACTCAAGACAGTATTAATAAATCAAACGTTCTTTTTTTATAACCATCATCCACTATTATTAGTTCAAGTAGAGAAGTCCCTTGATGGCTGCAACAACTGGTTTCTGCGGTGCCTTTTGGGCATTAGAGAACGATTATCGGTTGGGACTACCTAGAAAAGGTATTGAACCAGCTGCTGGTAATCGGCGCGCATTAACCGCGCCGCGACCTCCGAGCCGTAATTTCAGTAATTTTCCTAAAATGGGCCGCACTTTTTTTTTAAATCTCCCAAACGCACTGTACCGGGAAACGTCCCCACAATCAAAATCTCGTTAGATGCAAGACGGTGGGATTAATAAAGATCATTTTTGAGGCAATTCATTAGTTTAGGCACGGATGGAATTTTACAATAATAATTCTTTATTTTCACATACATTGTAATGTATGAGAAAATAAAGAATAAAGAATTATTGTAAAATTATTATTTAAATGTTCGTGTTACAAATCATTCTCGTAGAGAAATTGGTGAGGTTGATATTGAAATTTGCATTTTATAGCATAATAAAATATCTTCTGGTTAATTATAAAGAGCTAAAAATCATGAAATGGCTATAAAAATTATCTGAATTTTTCTATATTTAGATGATTTTTATAGCTACAGCTGGCGTTTTTATGCCCAAAAAGTTTACTGATAATTGAACGCCCTCTGTTCAGTTATCAGTCAAGTTTTTAGGCATAAAAACGCCAGCTGTAGCTATGAAAATCATCTAAATATAGAAAAAATCATATATTGATTATAGCTATTTCTTGTTTCACAATGCGCCCATTTTGAGGCCTAAATGTCTGTAGCTTTGCTACTCCCAGCCAACTATAGCCATTTCTTTATTAACTTGGCACCAGTCTAATGGATTATAATAATAATAACATTTTATTTCCCAACAGTTACCCATTTACAGGAAAATACACAGAAGGAACTAATAATAATAAGTGAATTTATTATTATTGTTCATGTTAGCGAAAAGCTTTGTAGGTAATAATTTTAGTTTCCCTACGTCTAACAGCCATCAACATTTCTTATTGCAAATTATTTCGCTTCAGTGCAATTAAAACCGGCGACGTTTTTATTGCGAGTTCCCTTTAATTTGTGAAATTAGCGGTGTAGAAGCGAGCCCCTCGCAAATTTTGTTTCTTTATACATTTCCTTCCTTTCATTAAATCTTTTTCGAGCGCAACGCTTGCCGCCATTCCAGCCGCCCACGGGCACATCAAAGGGGCCCACCCGATGATCATTATTGCGAAATTTGGGGGAACGAAAAATCCGAGTTGTATTCGGAACAAACAAATTACAAACTTCCTGCCGCATTGTGCGATTTACCTGGCTATGGGTCGGCCAGCTTTGCGACACCTATTATTATCCCACTAGATGAAGAAAGTTGCGTTTGCATGGGAATATAATTGTGTGCAAAAAAAAACTTATGTTATATCTCTGTTGCCGGTAGTTTTTTTGTTTTTCATACTATTTCTAGCGGTAATCAGATACTAATGTATGTACTGTATAGTTTAGAAAGTTTCTGGGTTTCTTGACACTGCATAAAACTGTACAAGTGTTCACCCTTCGTTGTCATTATGATAAAAGTGATAAAATTATGGTGTAGCCACTTTCCATAATTCACTTATCATAATGACAACGAAGGGTGAACACTTGAACAGTTTTTTTTAATTATCCCATATTGTAATTTCGTGTATTAAATGTTTTCAACATGAATTCATTGATATTAGGATTGATTTGGTTACAATCAAGCCTAATATCACTGAATTTACGTTAAAAACACTTAATACACGAAATTACACATAAAAATTCAATAAACAATTATTGAATAAATAAATATGTGTGTAGATATGTAAAGGACTACAGTGAACTAGAATTTTATACATTGTGGTTGGTATATGTTTACTTTTTGATTGTGTTTTAGACAAAAATTAAAATATGATTCGATTTAAACATATTATGTATAATAATATCTGAGTAATAAACAAGTGTAAAAATATAATTAAATAAATAAATTTGCAAGTCTTTTAAGTTTGTAAGTAATGAAATATTTAATTAATTGATTTTTGTAGTAATATAAACTTCCTATATTACAATAAATATCATAAAAGGTGGTTGTACTCCTACAGCTAGTCTTCCATAAAACAAGCTTTAAGTGGATTCGAATTCAAACACAACATATTCTTTATTATCCTGCATAAGGAATCCGTGCGGTTGGCCCCTTTCGACCTCTCCGCCTTTTTATTATTTAATATATTCGTTGCTCGCGCAGCGGGCGCAGCATAAAAATATATCGCTCTCGGGGCATTCATAATTTGTTTTTATTTTGATGTATGCGCGTAGGATCACCACAACCCCGCAGTCCGACAAATTTCAGGGTGTTTAAAAACAACTAAATAAAGGTCGGACGTCGCTCGATTTATTGCGCTCATTCCGATCGTAATTTTTGACGGAAATTAATCCCCCCATCCCCCGTTTTGCGCCCTCAGTGAAAAATAAAACGAATTCCTCGCATTCCCGATAAATCCACCCCACACGCAACGTATAAAAAAAACCGGATCAATGATTAAAATTTAGTTTATAAGGCTATTACAAATTGCTAAACCGGTTTTACTATAAATTTATATGATTTATATATATATATATATATATATATATATATATATATATATATATATGTAGATAGAGGGAGAATGTTGGGATTGCGGCGATTAGGGCTGAAAGAAACCTTCTCTTTAGATCGATATTTCGACTCCAGAGCTTCATCAGGATTTACTGAATATATATATATATATATATATATATATATATATATATATATATATATATATTAAGATTTAAATTTAAGAATTTGTTGCTATTTATGGGTGCAATCACTCAAACTTTCCATAGCATTAAATTTACAAAAATCGTTGTAGGTAAAGTGCAATTTTTATAAGAAATACAGCAAAGTTTTATTTAAATAAGTTGTTTGAAATCGAAATTCATGCATACACACATATTTTCATAAAAATTTACGAATATTTTTGAAAATTCAAAAATTACTTTTTTTGAAAACTAATTTTATATAAGAAATTAACGTCATTAGTATATTTTCTATATGTTTTTGAAATCATATGTAATATATCCATATGAATCAAGTATTAAATCCAAGAATTTTTAGCTATATATGGATGGCATCACTCAAGTTTACGATTGCATAAAATTTTGAAAAATCGTTGTAGGTAAAGAATGATTTTCATAAGAAATATAGGAAAGTTTGATAAAAATAAGTTGTTTATAATCTAAATTCATGTGCACACATACATTTTCATATAAATCTACGAATATTTTCGAAAATTCAAAAATTTCTTTTTTTGAAAACTGATTTATTCTAAGAAATTAAGCTCAATAGTCTGGTTTCTATATGTTTTAGAAATCATATATAATGTATCTATATGAATCAAGTATTAAATCTAAGAATTTTTAGCTATAGACGCTTGGCATCACTCAAATTATCGATAGCATAAAATTTTGAAAAATCGTTGCAGGTAAAGTGTGAGTTTCGTGAGAAATGGTGGAAAATTTAATTAAAATAAGTTGTTTGCCATCTAAATTTATGTGCATACACAAATTTTCATAAAAATCCATGAATATTTTTGGAAATTCAAAAATGTTTTATTTTGAAAACTGATTTTATCTAAGAAATTAATCTCAATAGTATGATTTCTATATGTTTTTGAAATCATATTGAATATATCTGTATGAATCAGGTCTTAAATCCAAGATTTTGTAGCTATATACGCATGGCAATACTAATTATCGCATTATATATTATAGCATAATATTTTGAAAAATCGTTCTAGGTAAAGTATGAGTTTCATAAGAGATACAGCAAAATTGAATACAAATAAATTGTTTGTAATCTAAATTTATGTACACGCACTAATTTTCATAAATATCTATGAATATTTTTGAAAATCCAAAAATTGCTTTTTTTGAAAACTAATTTTATCTAAGAAATTAAGCTCAACAGTATGGTTTCTATATGTTTTTGAAAGAATATAGCATATATCTATATGAATCAAGTTTTAAATTCAAGAATTTTTAGCTTTAAACGCGTGGCATCATCCAAATTATCGATAGCATAAAATTTTGAAAAATCATTGCAGGTAAAGTTCGATTTTTATGAGAGATAGAGCAAAATTTATTTAAAATAAGTTGTTTGCAATCTAAATTCATGTGCATATACACATTTTCATAAATATCTATGAATATTTTTGAAGATTCAAAAATTTCTATTTTTAAAAACTGATTTTATCTAAGAAATTAATTTCAATAGTATGGTTTCTATATATTTTTGAAATCATATAGAATATATCTAAATGAATCAAGTTTTAAATTCAATAATTTTTAGCTATACACGCGTGGCATCACTCAAATGATCGATAGCATACACTTTTGAAAAATCGTTGTTGGTAAAGTGCGATTTTCATGAGAGATCGAGCAAAATTTAATTAAAATAAGTTGCTTGAAATCTAAATTCATGTGCATACACAAATTTTCATAAATATATACGAATATTTTTGAAAATCCAAAAATTACTTTTTTTAAAAACTTATTTTATCTAAGAAATTAATTTCAATAGTAGGGTTTCTATATGTTTTCGAAATCATATAGAATATATCTATATGAAACAAGTTTTAAATTCAAGAATTTTTAGCTATACACGCATGGCATCATTTAAATTATCAATGGCATTAAAATTTTGAAAAAACGTTGTAGGTAAAGTACGATTTTCATAAGAGACACAGCAAAATTTAATGAAAATAAATTGTTTGCAATCTAAATTCATGTGAACACAGAAATTCTCATAAATATCTACGAATATTTTTGAAAATTCAAAAATTGCTTTGTAGAAAACTGATTGTATCTAAGAAATTAATATCAATAGTATGGTTTCTACATGGTTTTGCAATCATATT
Source organism: Lordithon lunulatus (assembly GCA_963942505.1). Lineage (NCBI taxonomy): Eukaryota > Metazoa > Arthropoda > Insecta > Coleoptera > Staphylinidae > Lordithon > Lordithon lunulatus. The sequence continues at coordinate 34,541,894 of OZ012675.1, forward strand.
GAATATGTCTATGTGAAAGTATTGAATCCAAAAAAAAAATCAGCTATATCCGCATAGCATCAATCTAATTATCAATAGCATAAAATTTTGAAAAATCATTGCAGGTAAAGTGCGATTTTCATGACAGATATGGCAAAGTTTTATTAAAATAAGTTGTTTGTAATTTAGATTAATTTACAAACACAAATTTTCATAAAAATCTATGAATATTTTTGATAATTAAAAAATTGCTTTTTTTGAAAACTGATTTTATCTAAGAAATTAATCTCAATAGTATGGTTTCTATATGTTTTTGAAATCATCTAGAATATATCTATATAAATCAAGTATTAAATCCAAGAATTTTTTAGTTATACACGCATGGCATCACTCAAATTATTGTCATTAAATTTTGAAAAATCGTTGTAGGTAAAGTGCATTTTTCATCAGAGATACAGCAAAATTTAATAAAAATAAGTTGTTTGTAATTTAAATTCATTTGAACACACATTTTTATAAAAATTTATGAATATTTTTGGTAATTAAAAATTGATTTTTTTGAAAATTGATTTTATCTAATAAATTAATCTTAATATTATAGTTTATATATGTTTTTGAAAACATATATAATATATTTGTATGAAACAAGTATTAAATACAAGTATTTTTAGCTATATACGCGTGGCATCACTCAAATTATCGATAGCATACAATTTTGAAAAATCATTGCAGGTAAAGTGCAATTTTCATGAGAGATATAGCAAAATTAAATTAAAATAAGTTGTTTGCAATCTAAATTTATATGCACACACAAATTTTCATAAATATCCACGAATATTTTTGAAAATTCAAAAATTACTTTTTTTGAAAACTGATTTTATATAAGAAATTAATCTCAATAGTATGGTTTCTATATATTTTTGAAATCATATAGAATATATCTATATGAATCAAGTATTAAATCTAAGATTTTTTTACTATACACACGTGGCATCACTTAAATTATCGATATCATATAATTTTGAAAAATCATTGCAGGTAACCTACGATTTTCATGAGAGATAGAGCAAAAATTAATTAAAATTATTTGTTTGTTATCTAAATTCATGTACATACACAAATTTTCATAAATATCTATGAATATTTTTGAAAATTCATAAACTGCTTTTTTGAAAAAAGATTTTATATAAGAAATTAATCTCAATAGTATGGTTTCTATGTTTTTGAAATCATATAGAATATATCTAAATGAATCAAGTTTTAAATTCAAAAATTGTTAGCTATACACGCTTGGCAGCACTTAAATTATCGATAGCATAAAAAATGTTTAAATCGTTGTAGGTAAAGTGCAATTTTCATAAGAGATAGAGCACAATTTAATTAAAATAAGTTGTTTTTAATTTAAATTCATGGGTACACGCACATTTTCATAAAAATCCATGAATATTTTTGAAATTTAAAAAATAATTTTTTTTGAAATTGATTTTATCTACAAAATTAATCTCAATAGTATGATTTTTATATGTTTTTGAAATCATATAGAACATATCTATATGAATCAAGCATTAAATCCAAGAATTTTTAGCTATGCACGCATGGCATCACTCAAATTATCAGTAGCATACAATTTTGAAAAATCGTTGTAGGTAAAGTACGATTTTCATAAGAGACACAGAGAAATTTAATTAAAATAAATTGTTTGCAATATAAATTCATGTGCACACACACATTTTCATAAATATCTACGAAAATTTTTGAAAATTTAAAATTGCTTTTTCGAAAACTGATTTTATTTATGAAATTAATATAAATAGTATAATTTCTATATGTTTTTGAAAGCATATAGAATATATCTATATGAATCAAGTTTTAAATTCAAGAATTTTGAGCTATACACGCGTGCATCACTCAAATTATCGATAGCATAAAATTTGGAAAAATCGTTGCAGGTAAAGAGCGATTTTCATGAGAGATAGAGAAAAATTTAACTAAAATAAGTTGTTTTTAATATAAATTCATGAGCACACAAATATTTTCATAAATATCTACGAATAGTTTTGAAAATTCAAAAATTGCTTTTTTTGAAAACTGATTTTATCTAAGAAATTAATTTCAATCGTTTGGTTTCTATATGTTTTTGAAATCATATAGAATACATCTATATGAATCAAGTTTTAAATTCAAGAATTTTCACCTATACACGCATGGCATCACTCAAATTATTGATAGCATACAATTTTGAAAAATCGTTGTGGGTAAAGTACGATTTTCATAAGAGATACAGCAAAATTGTATTAAAATAAATTGTTTGCAATCTAAATTCATGTGCACACACAAATTTTCATAAAAATCTATGATTATTTTTGATAATTCAAATTTTTTTGAAAACTGATTTTATCTAAGAAATTAATATCAATAGTATGGTTTCTATATGTTTTAGAAATCATGTATGATATCTATATGAATCAAGTATTAAATCTAAAATCTAATAATTTAGTGACATTGATTTCGTTCAGAAAATAGCCATATGGGTTTAAAAACTTAATAAAACTCGTAATAACATAACAGGCATGACTAAAATGTTATCAAAAAAAATATTGAAAACTTATATATATATATATATATATATATATATATATATATATATATATATATAAATAATAAAATAATATAAAATATGTTTTATTTACTAAATTAACACGTTCTAAAACAAGTCGCATTCAAGAATGTTAACAAAATCAATAAAATACAGTTATCGCAATTATTTATCATATGCAATGCATGAATCACACCTATATGTGAGCAATGGTTGAAAAAAAAAGCCGCTGATATGTCTTATCTGGGTGATGCAGCGCCCGTGATTCAGCAGCGCGATGCGATGCGTATTTCGCAAAAACAGGCTGTAAAACTAAATTGGGATTATTAACTTTTCGCCGTAAAAGGTTTTAGGGCGGATTACGCCGGCATCGACTCGCAAAAAGCGTTTTAAAATGGATCGAGTCGTAAAATGGAAATTAGGGCAGGTAGGCTATGAAAACGGCGATTGTGTTTTTTTTTACAAGCCAAGGAGTAAATAGTCAAACCGAAATTGAGGATTAAAAAGGTTTAGTTGGGCAGAATCAAGATATTTGCATCATAAAATGTTTACATTTTTGGATTTGTGTACAGCCGGTCTTTTATAAGTGTAGCCATGACATGCACTGGATTTTGTTTTCTACAGGCCTGACTAGATTTTATTTACAAGATCTACTTATTTACAGCCGTGTGGTGCCCATTCTATGATAATATTTAGCTTGATTTATAGAAAACTGATTATGCACACTTCTTGCGAAATTTCTATAAAACTTGATTTATAGAAAACTTACACAGTTTTATATAAATCAAGCTAAAAATTATTATTGAAATTAAAGTAATCATAGTATGGGTACCACACGGCTAGATTTTTTAACTAAAATCTAGAAGGCATGTGGAAAACAAAAACCGCGCTTGTCATGAGTTGGAAATTTCTATAAAACAAGCCCGAATTAATCAATGAAATTGATTTTATCTTAGAAATTTATGTATAACAATGCAGTACGGTGTAAATTTATAATTTGTATACCAATATCTTCAAGTGAGTCTGTTCGCCTCACCTGCGATCAGCGATAAATCACTCAATACGCGCCAACTGCAAATCGAGAGTGCACGCAAACAATTGCAGTTCTCACAAACCGAACCCAGCTGTTTTCTAAGCAGGCGACAGGTAGAATCAATTGTGTTTGCATTAGGCGGATATTTTTAGGCCGCCCGGCCTTCATTTGTCTTTCCGCTCGCCTGTGCATGTCGCTGGAGAGCTAGAAAACGGGGCTAAACAGATAGGAACGTAGCATTAGAAACGTTTAAACAATAATTTTCGCGACTCCCATTTTGAAAATCACTAGACCATAATAATAAATTTATATTATTTTGGTCTGGTGATGTTCAAAATGGGAGTCACGAAAATTATTTGGGGTTTCGCTTCAGCTCGATGGTTACTATATGGGCAGCAACAGCAGTTGAGGAAAATCTCACTACATTTTGTGTGGTTGAAGGAAAATGACATTCACCACATATGCCCTGACGTTTATTTTGTCCTGAATCGTGATAACTCGTTTTGAAACCGTCTATTTTGCACTGTATCTCGATATCTATACGAAATAGAGGGTTGCGGTTTGTTGCATTCGCATCATCTGGGTAATTTCTATACGGAGAGCAATGGTAGTTGCTTATTTTGTACTGTATCTCGATAATTATCTCGTTTAATTATCGAAATACATTACAAAACAGCAACTACCATTGCTCTCTGTATAGAAACTACCCAGCTGAAGCGAATGCAACAAACCGCAACACTCTATTTCGTATAGATATCGAGATACACTGGCGTTGCGATCCCTAGGGGGGAATTTGGGAATAGTTTTATAAACTGAAGCATGTCTTACTTTCCAAGAACAATCTTATCTTGCTGGACGTGGCGATAGTAATATAGAGATATAACAAATACAAAAGTTGTCATTTTGTCTCCGAGCAGGTAGTATTTTAGAGGACGGTGAATATTTTTGTATGTGAAAAATGAACCGCATGAGAATAAGTTTGGAAAGAAGATGGTCTAATCCATGAGTAGAAAACAAGTCGATTAAGAAGACCCCTCACTAGAATAGAAGTGTGACTTCTTCACACCATAACCGCTATATAAATATTTTAAGGATTCAAGGATGTTAGATAACTTGATTATTACTTTTGATACATTTAAACCACTCATCTCATTAGTTACACCATTTAAACCAAAACAATCCGCATCAAACTTTATTAAAAGCATCGCTTGGAACCCAAAACGTGTCCACTATGCTACAATTCGGAATGCACCGACCCGAATCGATTCCATCACCACGTACTCTCGGCTGAAGTCGTATCTTTTTTTTTCTCCTCTCTCTCTCCAACAAAACAATATTTAATAAATCGACCGAATTACACACAAAAGGCCGTAGTCATTGTTGGAAATTACATCGACGTTTTTTTTTTCTTCGCCCGAGTACTACTGAATGAAGCCCCCGCTGTACACGGAGGGGGCGAGACAAACCCGTTCCGATCGGACATACATAGGGGGCGCTCGGCCGAGACAACCAGTGTACAATTTCATGCCTGAATTCGAGTTTTTTTTTTGGTCTATAGATCTTATGTGTGTGTGTGCTCGCTGGCCCCATGTCTGAAGACATTTTAAATTACTAATAAAGCGCGGTAGTCGCCCTCGTTTCGAAACGAAGTCAACTGCGGCGAGGGGCGACGGATGGGCAGACTGATCAAGTTTTTTTTCTATCTTTCAGGCTATATATATATGTGTGTGTGTGTGTATGTATGTATGTATGTGTGTGCAAGCTCGTCACGAAGCGTAAATCTCATTTGTTCCCTCCGCGCGCGCGGTCGAACTAATGATGATGCATGGGGGGCTTGTTCATAGAACAAAAAGCGTAATTAGTACTAATACAGAGAGCAAACAATTTTTTTTAATGTACGTGTCAAAAACATTACTCATTTGTTTTTTTGTTGGTTTTTACTTTGGACAGGCCTGATAAGAAATAATTGATGGCCTAGCTAATTTTTTCTGTAAAAGCATTGCTAGCTGATAATAAGACATGTTTTATAACCAAAACTCATAAGAATATTTGATTATAGTTTAAAATTTATATAGAAATCAGGTGTGCGTGTTTCATTTCTTAGATAAAATTAGTTTAGAAAAAGCAATTTTTGAATTTTCAAAAATATTCATAGATTTTTATGAAAATTTGTATGTGCACATGAATTTAGATTGCAAATAATTTATTTTAATTAAATTTTGCTCTATCTCTTTTGAAAATCGCACTTTACCTATAACGATTTTTCAAAATTTAATGCCATCAATAATTTGAGTGATACTATGCGTGTATAGCTAAAAATTCTAGAATTTAAAACTTGATTCATATAGATATATTCTATATGATTTCGAAAACATATAGAAACCATACTAATGAGATTAATTTTTAGATAAAATCAGTTTTCAAAAAAGCAATTTTTGAATTTTCAAAAATATTCGTTGATTATTATGAAAATGTGTGTGTCTACATGAATTTAGATTGTCAACAACTTATTTTAATTAAATTTTGCTCTATCTCTTTTGAAAATCGCACTGTACCTACAACGATTTTTCAAAATTTAATGCCATCAATAATTTGAGTGATGTTATGCGTGTATAGCTAAAAATTCTAGAATTTAAAACTTGATTCATATAGATATATTCTATATAATTTCAAAAACATATAGAAACCATACTATTGATATTAATTTCTTAGATAAAAACAGTTTTCAAAAAAAAGCAATTTTTGAATTTTCAAAAATATTCGTTGATTTTTATGAAAATGTGTGTGTGTACATGAATTTATATTACAAACAACTTACTTTAATTAAATTTGTTTCTATCTCTTACGAAAATCGCTCTTTACCTACAACGATTTTTCAAAATTTACTGCCATCAATTATTTAAGTGATGCCATGCGTGTATAGCTAAAAATTCTTGGGCTTGAAACTTGATTCAAATAGATATATTCTATATAATTTCAAAAACATATAGAAACTATACTAATGAGACGAATTTCTTGGATAATATCAGTATTCAAAAAAAGCTATTTTTGAATTTTGAAAATAATCTTAAATTTTTATGAAAATTTGTGTGTGCACATGAATTTAGATAACAAACAACTTATTTTCATTAAATTTTGATATATCTCTCATGAAAATGGCACTTTACCTGCAACGATTTTTCAATATTTTATGCTATCGATAATTTGAGTGATGGCACGTGTGTATAGCTAAAAATTCTTGAATTTAATACTTGTTTTAAATAGATATATTCTATATGATGTTAAAAATATATAGAAACCATACTATTGATATTAATTTCTTAGATAAAATCGGTTTTCAAGAAAAGCAATTTTTTAATTTTCAAAAATATTCGTAGATTTTTATGAGCATTTGTGTGTAAATGAATTTAGATTGTAAACAACTTATTTTAATAAAACTTTGCTATATCTCTATGCACTTTACCTGCAATGATTTTTCAAAATTTTATGACAATTTGAGTGATGCCACGTGTATATAGCTACAAATTCTTAGATTTAATACTTGATTTATATAGATATATATGATTTCAAAAACATATAGAAATTATACTATTGACATTAATTTCTTGGATAAAATCAGTTTTCAAAAATAACAATTTCTGAATTTTGAAAAATATTCATAGATTTTTATGAAAATTTGTGTGTGCACATTAATTTAGATTTCCAAAAATGTATTTTAATTAAATTTTGCTCTATATCTTATGAAAATTGCAGTTTACCTACAAATATTTTTCAAAATTGTATGCTATCAATAATTTGAGTGATGCCATGCCTGTATAGCTAAAAATTCTTGAATTTAATACCTGATTCATATAGGTATATTGTATGCGATTTCAAAAACATATAAAAACCATACTAATAAGAATAATTTCATAGATAAAATTAATTATCAAAAAAATTCATTAATTAATTCCGGCTTGTTTCATAGAAACTTACCAGAAAACTGTGTATTTATACACAGTTTTCTGGTAAGTTGAAGAAACTAGCAAGAAATATGTGTAATGCAGAATTCAAGTCACTTGAAATTGTAAATGGGAATAGTTTGAATGTTAAAATAGTTGAAGAGTATAGTACAGACTTTTAGAAACTTTGCCTATTCTCGATTTCAAACAACTTGAACTCTGCATTACAAATTTTTCTTGTAAGTTTCTTCAACTTACCCGAAAACTGTGTGTTTATAACACAGTTTTCTGGTGGTAAGTTTCTATGAAACAAGCCGGAATTAATTAATTAAATTGATTGTATCATGGAAAGTTGTTGATAACAGTGTAGTAAAGAGTTACTAAAAAGCTGAATCAAATATATGTATTTTGAATTTAATATATTTAATATCGTAGCTAATTAAATAGCTACAACATATAATTGTGTATTATATTTTTGATAGCCATATATGTTGTCCATGTCCATAAATTGCCCGTGTTACTCATGCATACACAATTATTCATACAATCTTTACCCTAATGATGTGTAATTTATAAAACGCCACTAATCTCCTCACTGTTACTCCAAATAACTCCCCACATCATCATAGCACTTCCTCGAATGCGTATCTTAATTGATTCGAACAGCCAGTGCTATCAGCAACGATTTAAAATGAATAACCTGCATAAATCACCCATTTCAAATAATTAGTGCGCGCTGATATGTCGCGCGAGGGCGCAATTGTGTGATAAGAAAGGTTATCAGGACAATTAAAGCGTGAGCCTGTTTTTATTTTTTATAAATATTTGCTCTTCAGCCTTATCTTATACAACGCCCAATGTTTACTCTCTCTCTCTCTATACATATATATATATATATATATATATATATATATATATAGATGCAAAAATTAGATGAGAAAGTAAGATATCCTTGCAAAAAATATTAATAAAGTCACACTGAATGAAAATTGAAGGTAAAGTTTATATAAATCGCGAGTACATGTTTTAACAAATCGTAAAAAAAATCATAATGTTGTGTTACAACTTTTTTAATATCATTATTTTATTACATACATATTAATCTTGAATATAAGTTATATTTCGAAAAAATATTTGAATTAATAAAGTCACACTGAATGAAAATGAAGGTACGGTTTATATCAATCGCTATGGCATATTTTAAAAAATCGTAAAAAAATCAGAATGTGTGTTACAACTTTTTTAATAACATTATTGTATTACATACATATTAATCTTGAAAATAAGATACATTTTGAAAAAATATTTGAATTAATAAAGTCATACTGAATGGAAAATTGAACGTACCGTTAATATCAACTGCTATGGCATGTTTTAAAAAATCGTAAAAAATCATACTATTGTGCTACAAGTTTTTTAATATGATTATAGTATTAGATACATATTAATCTTGAAAATAAGATATATTTTGAAAAAATATTTGAATTAATAAAGTCACACTGATTGAAATTTGAAGGTTCGGTTTATATTAACCGAATCACAATGTATGTTTCAACATTTTTAATATGATTATTGTATTACATACATATTAATCTTGAAAATAGGATATCTTTTGAAAAAATATTTTAATTAATTAAAAAAAATTAAGTCACACTGAATGAAAAAAAAGGTACGGTTTATATCAACCGGTATGGCATGTTTGAAAAAATCGTAAAAAAATCAGAATGTGTACTACAACTTTTTTAGTACAATTATTGTATTACACACATATTATCGTTGAAACAAAGATATATTTTGAAAATATATTTTGATTAATAAAGACACACTGAATGAAAATTGAAGATATAGTTTATATCAACCGCTATGCCATGTTTTAATAAATCATAAAAAAAAACGTTGCGTTATATCTTTTTTATTATCATTATTGTATTATATACATATTAATTTTGAAAATAAGATACATTTTGAAAAAATATTTCAATTAATAAAGTCATACTGAATGGAAAATTGAACGTACCGTTAATATAAACCGCTATAGCATGTTTTAAAAAATCGTAAAAAATCAGAATGTTGTGTTACAACTTTTTTAATATGATTATAATATTACATGCATATTAGTCTTGAAAATAAGATATATTTTGAAAAAATATTTGATTTAATAAAGTCACTCTGAATGATAATTGAAGGTTCGGTTTATATCAATCGATATGACATGTTTTAAAAAATCGTAAAAAATCAGAATGTTGTGGTACAACTTTTTTAATATGATTATAGTATTACATACATATTAGTCTTGAAAAAAAGAGATATTTTGAAAAAATATTTGGATTAATAAAGTCACTCTGAATGAAAATTGAATGTTCGGTTTATATCAACCGATATGACATGTTTTAAAAAATCGTAAAAAATCAGAATATTGTGCTACTACTTTTTTAATATGATTTTAGTATTACACACATATTAGTCTTGAAAATAAGATATATTTTAAAAAAATATTTGGACTAATAAAGTCACACTGAATGAAAATGTAAGGTACGGCTTATATCAACCGGTATGACATGTTTTAAAAAATCGTAAAAAAATCAGAATGTGTACTACAACTTTTTTTATTATGTTTATTGTATTACACACATACTAATCTTGAAAATAAGATATATTTTCAAAAAATATTTGGATTAATAAAGTCACACTGAATGAAAATTTATGGTACGGTTTATATCAACAGGTATGGCATGTTTGAAAAAATCGTAAAAAAATCAGAACGTGTATTACAACTTTTTTAGTACAATTATTGTATTACACACATATTATCCTTGAAGCAAAGATATATTTTGAAAAAATATTTTGATTAATAAAGTTATACTGAATGAAAATTGAAGATATAGTTTATATCAACCGCTATGCCATGTTTTAAAAAATCATAAAAAAATTAAAACGTTGTGTTATATCTTTTTTAATATCATTATTGTATTATATACATATTAATTTTGAAAATAAGATACATTTTGAAAAAATATTTGAATTAATAGTCATACTGAATGGAAAATTGAACGTACCGTTAATATAAACCGCTAGGGCGTGTTTTTAAAATTCGTCAAAAATCAGAATGTTGTGTTACAACTTTTTTAATATGATTATAGAATTACATATATATTAGTCTTGAAAATAAGATATATTTTGAAAAAATATTTGTTTGAATAAAGTCACTCTGAATGGAAAGGTTCGGTTTATATCAACCGATATGACATGTTTTAAAAAATCGTAAAAAATCAGAATATTGTGTTACAACTTTTTTAATATGATTATAGTATTACACACATATTAGTCTTGAAAATAAGATATACTTTTAAAAAATATTTGGATTAATAAAGTCACACTGAATGAAAATGGAAGGTACGGCTTATTTGAACCGGTATGACATGTTTTAAAAAATCCAAAAAAAATCAGAATTTGTGTAACAACTTTTTTAATATGATTATTGTATTACACACATATTAGTCTTGAAAATAAGATATACTTTAAAAAAATATTTGGATTAATAAAGTCACACTGAATGAAAATTGAAGGTACGGTTTATATCAACCGGTGTGGCATGTTTGAAAAAATCGTAAAAAAATCAGAATGTGTATTAAAAATTTTTTTGTACAATTATTATATTACACACATATTATCCATGAAACCAACATATATTTTGAAAACATATTTTGATTAATAAAGTCACACTGAATGAAAAGATATAGTGTATATCAACCGCTATGCCATGTTTTAAAAAATCATAAAAAAATTAAAACGTTGTGTTATATCTTTTTTAATATCATTATTGTATTATATACATATTAATTTTGAAAATAAGATACATTTTGAAAAAATATTTGAATTAATAAACTCATACTGAATGGAAAATTGAACGTACCGTTAATATAAACCGCTATGGCGTGTTTTAAAAAATCGTAAAAAATCAGAATGTTGTGTTACAACTTTTTTAGTATGATTATAGTATTACATACATATTAGTCTTGAAAATAAGATATATTTTGAAAAAATATTTGATTTAATATAGTCACTCTGACTGAAAATGTTCGGTTTATATCAACCGCTATGACATGTTAAATGTAAAAAATCCTAAAAAATCAGCATATTGTGTTACAACTTTTTTAATATGATTATAGTATTACACACATATTAGTCTTGAAAATATGATATACTTTTAAAAAATATTTTGATTAATAAAGTCACACTGAATGAAAATGGAAGGTACGGCTTATATCAACCGGAATGACATGTTTTAAAAAATCGTAAAAAAATCAGAATGTGTATTGCAACTTTTTTATTATAATTATTGTAGTACACACATACTAATCTTTAAACTAAGATATATTTTGAAAAAATATTTAGATTAATAAAGTCACACTGAATGAAAATTGAAGGTACGGTTTATATCAACCGTAAAATAATCAGAATGTGTATTAAAACTTTTTTAGTATAATTATTTTATTACATACGTATTAATCTTGAAAATAAGATATATTTTGAAAAAATATTTGAATTAATAAAGTTACACTCAAAGAAAATAGGAAGGTACGATTTTTCTGGCAAGTAAACTGTACGTTCGAGGGAAGTTGGTTAATAATAGTAAATAGTTAGAAGTGCCCCCTTGCACTTAGCTCGGCCGCATCTGTAATTATTATTAAACAAGCAGGTTTCTTTATTAGTCTCCCCACATATGTAATTACATAAATTACCGGACAGGAAAAATCACACGAGCGCATACGGGAGGTTTGTAGAAACAAGCAGCACCAGGGGGTGGCTGTGCTGCCGCCGCCGACGCCGCGGTGAAACAATTGCGCCCGGGACGCGAGCACAAAAGAAAAAGAAAATCCATAAGCGCCAACAAAAGCCGATTGCAGATAACGAACGACTGGCGACTGCTTTGGCGGGTGGCTGGGTGGCTGGCTGGTGGTGAAAACCACACAATTGGAAACGCGGAAACGATTAGACAATGAAATTAAACGAATGGGGTTTTATAACAGTTTTTATATGTCTCAATCGATTTTATCTAACAAATTTGTTAGAATATTGCCACATATTCTAATTCTAATTTATTAAATAAAATCAATTGAAAGTTATAAAAACCGTTATAAAACTCAACTCAGTGGCCTAAAATCATATTTGTACGATTTATTTTTCAAAATTAACATATGTAGAAAAGAGCAGTTTTTTTTGATAAATACCTACAAATTATATTTACATAGGTCTTGGGGAAGTCAAGACCTATCTAAATATAATTTGTAGGTATTTATAAAAAAAAAAACTGCTCTTTTCTACATATGTTAATTTTGAAAAATAAATCCTACAAATATGATTTTATATGAGTTGAGTTTTATAACAGTTTTTATATTTTTCAATCGATTTTATTTAAGAAATCCTACAAATATGATATTACTAATAATTAAATTTCGAGCTAATTAAATGAACAATTCAAACCTACTATTGAATAATCTTGAATTTTTTGTATAGGGAGCTAATTTGTCGCCTTACAACTAAAGTCTGGCACAGACAATGGCGGCCCCTTGTAATATAATAAAGCCCGTTTCCGCAACACCCCCTGCAAACCCCCCTAGCCCGACAGCCGTTTAACGTCGCGCTAATGAGTGCCCCGGTCAATTTTACAAGGGCAGGTGGTCGTAAATTACGTATAATTAAGATGCAGGTAGATGCCTGTGTTGTGAAAACAGGACGCGTGGGGATGAATTCCGGCCCACAATTTCATAATTAATAAAAAATCGTCTGCATTAACACACATATTTTATATAGATTTAATGTTGAACAAACTATAGTTTTTGATATGTATATCATCAGTTTTCATAATTAATAAAAATTGTATGGATTATCACACATTTTTCATAGATTTAATGTTGAAAAACTTTAGTTTTTGATATGTATATCATCAGTTTTCATAATTAATAAAAATTGTATGGATTTTCACACATTTTTTAAAGATTTAATGTTGAAAAACTTTATTTTTGGATATGTATATCATCAGTTTTCATAATTAATAAAAAATGTATGGATTATCACACATTTTTTATAGATTTAATGTTGAAAAACTTTAGTTTTGGATGTGTAAATCATCAGTTTTCATAATTAATAAAACTCGTAAGGATTATCACACATTTTTTCATAGATATAATGTTAAAAAACTTTATTTTTGGATGTGTAAATCATCAGTTTTCATAATTATTAAAAATCGTATGGATTATCACACATTTTTCATAGATTTAATGTTGAAAAACTTTAGTTTTGGATATTAAATCATCAGTTTTCAATACCCTGCATTCATTCTGTGTTATGTGTGCGGTCGCCATTAATGCCCAAAAATGTCTTAAACCATATGAAAATTGTATATATTTTTCTTTTTTCATATGGTTTTAGATATTTTTCGACATTAGTAGCGACTGATTATGAAAACGCATATATTTTAATAGGTATTTTCAATCGGTAAATGTATATAAGTCAAATAAATTAAATATTTGGTTGAAGTTTAGACAATTTCAAATTGTAAGACATTTCTGCTGAGCGAACATAACAGAAACGATTTTGTATGTGGAAACTTTTTCTATCGGACTGTACACATAACGCCGACCTTTATTTCTCCTAGCAAACGCTTTATTTGTACCGGTTACACAAGAACGCACGAAGAGAAAAAAATGATTAAATTAATAAGCAGCGCATTAGCGCCGCGCTCAATTTATTATGCAGTTATTTAAATTATGCGTTCGTGGAAGCGGCCTAGGAGATTTTCGATGTCGTCAATTTACATTACAGGCCAGCCAGCACACTGATAATGTTTCGCTTTAATTGTTAATTCTAATCTACGGCCTGCATTTCCCAGATTACTAGATTTACTTTGAATTTGCTGACTACTACGGGAGATCGGGTGATGCGAAAATAATATTATGATACCGACTAGCTGGAACGAAAAATATATTCAAAATATTATCTTTTATTATATGCAACTCTGCATGCGAGTATTGCATTGTGTTTCAATCTAAAATCTTGATGGGTCGTCATGTACGCGCGACGGATTGAAAATAATGCATAATATTCAAACGAGATGAGATACAAATCTCAAATTTCACACATATATTGCCAAAATATTAAACCATGCATATAAAGAATCGATTGTATTCAAAATTATTTGTCACTAGTTGTGATTGTTATAATAATAACTAATTGTAAAACATGCGCGGGCCCTACGTATGCGCGACAGACAAAAAAATCATAACATAGAAATTAGTTGATATATAAATTTTAAATTTCACACTAATATTGCCAAAATATTAAGCCATACATTAAAAAACTCGATGGTTTTCAAAACAATCACTTTCGGCAATTATAATGGTTAGATAATTAACCATGCTTTTCATATTAAAATCTTGCGTGGCCGCCATGTACATTTGATAGGCACAAAAGACATCATAACATTTAAACCAGTTGGGATAGATATCTCAAGTTTTACACATATATTGCTAAAATATTAAGGCATACATTGAAAAACTCTATATTGTTCAAAATTACCTGTTTCAATAGTTATGATGAATAAAATAAAAACTACTTCATAATAAAATCGTGCGCGGTCGCCATGTACGCGCAATAGACAAAAAAGACATCATAACATTCAAACCAGTTCAGATAGATGTCTCAAATTTCACACATATGTTGCCCAAATATTAAGCCATAAATAGAAAACCTCGATGGCGTTGAAAATATTCTCTCTCAGTAGTTATGATTGTTTACGTTTTGCATATTAAAATCTTGCGCGGCCGCAATTTACACGTAAGACAAAAAAATCATAACATACAAACCACTTAAGCTACAAATGTTAAATTTAATTTCATATAAATATTACCAAACTATTAAGTCATAAACTAAAAGCGGTTATATTGTTCAACAATATGTTTTTCAGTAATTATGATTGTTAGAATATTAACTACATTTCTTGTAATGTAATTCGTTAATTAGAAAAGTATTGCTAGCGTCTAATAGTTATCCGACAGAAACTTAAAAAATCATAACTTATAAACGAATTAAGTTACAAATCTTAAATTTAACATACTTGTTACTAAATAATAAAGAAATAAATAAAAAAATTGATGGGTTTCAGAATAATTTTTTTCATTAATTATGACGAGAAAAATAACTGCATTTTTATATATGTAATTTGTAAAATGGAAAAGTATGGCTAATGTAGATTTTTTTTTAACATTCCTCAACATATTAAGTTTACTTGTACCAAATTTGAGATTTATTGCTTTATTAGTTGGGGTGTTATGAATTATTTATGGGCTATATGATGTTTGTTAGAACCACAATGGACAGTCATGCGCCGAAAAAATTATCATAACTCGCAAACTAATTGAGATAAATAATTCAAATTTTGAAAACACGTTCGTAATATATGAATACCTATTAGGGAATATAGTTTCGCTAAATATGAGCTTTATAGCTATCATAGTTTCGGTGTTACGAATTATTGATATTTTTTAGTACACCAATGGACCGAACAAAAACTCATAATTCGCAAACCAATTTAGATATTTGGTTCAAATTTTCCATACATGTTCCTAATTCATTAGTACATATAATAAAAAATGTGTAATGTTTTAAACATTTACGTTCATGAAATATGATCGTTTAAATAAGTGCTATCATAAGATAGATGTAAGTCGTGAAAACGATAAGTAGTAAATCTGTTGATTTATTATTATATTTTTATGTATATTTAGATAAGTTTTGCAAAATTTGAACCTTGTAGCTTAATTAGTTTCCGAGTTATGATTTTTTTTTTGCTGTCGATTGAATTTTAGTTCAGCGGCCATTTTGGGCGGCCATCATGAATGTTCGCCGAATAGTTAATCAGACAGACTATAAAAAAAATCATAACTTATACACGAATTAAGATACAAATCTCAAATTTAACATACTTGTTACTAAATAATAAAGAAATAAATAAAAAAAATCATGGGTTTCTGAATTATTGTTTTCATTAGTTATGACAGTTAGAAAAATATCTGCATTCTTACATATGTAATTCGTTAAGTAGAAAAGTATGGCTAATATAGATTTTTTTCAACATTCCTCAATATATTAAGTTTATTTGTACCAAATTTGAGATTTATAACTTCGTTTTTTAAGGTGTTACGAATTATTTATGGGCTATATGATATGTGTTCGAGCTACAATGGACAGTCATGCGCCGAAAAAAAAATCATAACTCGCAAACTAGTAGAGATAGGTAACTCAAATTGTCCACACATATTCTCAATTCCTGAGAACACAATCTAGAAAAATGAGATAACCACATTAATTTGTACTGTTTGTTAGATATTATCGTTATAATAAAGACTATAGTTCTGACTGTTATAAAACATGAAGGGGCCAATTAGTAAATCTCTTGATTTTTTATTATATTTATGTGTTTATTTAGATATATTATGAAAAATTTGAGCCTTGTAGATCTATTAGTTTGTACGTTATCATTTTTTTTATATTTTGTTGAGTAGCCATCTTGGGCGGCCATCATGAAAAGTCGATGAAATGTTGAGCAGACAGTAAAAAATACATAAGTTTCAAACTAGTTGAGATATAAAGCTCAAATTTAATATACTTATTGCCAATACTTTCACTAATAAGAAAAAAAATCAATAGTTGTCAAAACTAAATAGTTTATTAGTTATAACGTTTACAATATAATCTACATTTCTGTTAGTTGTAAGACTTAAGTGCCTGTAGCTATGCTACCCACCAACCAATTATTCAGAACTAGTTGTAGGACTATAGTTCTGACTTAAGTAAATCGTGAAAGGGCTAATTAGTAAACCTGTTTGTTTTTTTATTATATGTATGCATATATTTAAATATATTTTGTAAAATTTCAGCATTATATCTGTATTAGTTTTTGCGTTATGATTTTTTTTACGGATCGATTGATATTTTGTTGTCATGTTTTGTTGTATAACATGTCCCGGCTATTAATTATATATAATTTAATATAATTTTAGTTTCCCAATAGAAAGTGTATCGAGTTACAGGAAAATATTATTCAACAAAAATTTAATTAATTACAATTAGATTTTTCTTGTATAATATTTTTCCTGTAACTAGATCTACTTTTTATTGGAAAACTAACATTAAATTAAAATGTAAAATAATAAAAAGATATACATATCAATAATACATTGTTACATACAATTATAGTTTTAGTTTGTTAAAAATTACTGTAACTAGATGAAATTTCTATTGGGAAACTAAAATTAAATTAAAATTTAAAATATTAAAAAGATATACATATCAATAAAACATTGTTACATACGATTGTAGTTTTAGTTTGTTGAAAATGACTGTAACTAGATGTATTTTCTATTGGGAAACTAAAATTAAATTAAAATTTAAAATAATAAAAAGATATACATATCAATAAAACATTGTTATATCCGATTGTAGTTTTGTTTGTTGAAAATGGCTAATTTTAACACATGCAATATAGATTTTTATTATATATAAACAATATAAATCCATTAACAGTTCACACAGGATGTTTAAAGGATAAAACGAAATGCAGTGAGATATTTATAAAGTTAAACGTGATGTGTACAAAATTAAAATCGTATTATAAACGGGCGCGGGTCGTGTTGAAAAACAGTTTTACAACTGCAATAAAATTTGAATTTTACGCCGGAGCCATAACCGATTATTTACCAGCGGGGGCGCCGAGAGATTTTTCGTGGAAACAGACGTGCCTGGGCCCGCTTTCTTCCGGACACACATATGCGACATATTTTTCAGCCCTAATAAATCAATTAAGTTGCGGCTTCCTGTTCCCATACGTGACATCTGTAGGTTGCTGAAAACTTAACTTACAGTGGCTATAGCTCTTCAAAATCCATGTGATAATTACCGGTAAATAGTTTTGCGCCGCGAGGTAAGAATCGCGCGCTAACTCCTAATTTATTCACGGCCGCATTTATATTTATTTAGAGAAGCTGAAGTTGTAAAGTGGCCCCAAGAATGTTTTAATGACCGCAGTTATAATAATATCCCGGCGATTGCCCGTAATCGCTCATTTGTAAGAGGGGGGCTGAGGGGCGCACCAACAAACGCATTAAAAAATATATATGTATATATATCGAAGCTTTTAGAGGCGCACGAGATAATTTTAATACGTTTTTAGTTAACGCTGCAGATGAATAAATCATAAAGTTATCGGATGCTATTTTAAACGCATGGCATTAAGTTGACTACTGGAGCTTGCTACAACAATTACATCTTACAAACAGGCTTCACAGGTTGTTTAGATTTTATATTATACATTGGACGTCAGAAAAAGTCAGAAAAGGTGATCATCAAAAGTTGCACGAAGAAATAACGTTGGATGAGAACTGTGCTAGTTGAAAAATATTGGTATAGTCGAACCCCAACGACGATACCAACATTTTTTTGAAAAATCATCGTTTCATTAAGAATTTTAATAGCTACTATTAAAATTGAGAGAAAAAACCTCAACCAACATATTTTCTTCGTGCAAATTCTCCGCAACTCCCCAATGCTCAGTACGAGGCGATGCCTCTAACCACTCTGCCAGTGAGCTAGGTTTTTATTTTTTATTTGTATATAGAATCATACTTTCTATAACTTTTGTACATTAATACTCAACTCCGGGACGATCTTAAGTTACCCCCAGCTGTATTTTGAATATTAAATAGATGGTAGTAATAAAAACGTATTGTTTTTATGTAACGCCAGCTTAAGCGCTCCGTTTCGTCAGGGTGATAATTCAAATTTTTACGACCGCGCTAGTGTTTACGTTAATTAATCTGGAGGGGTTAACACATGTGTGAGTGCTTGGAGGCGGCTGATAAAAATTTCTTTGCGGCGCCCCGACTTAGTAGCGCGCTGATTGTTTGTTTACCATAAATAACCTAGGTGTGATTAGATAGGGGAAGAGGACCATTTCCGAAAGCAATTTGTAATTGTACAAAAAAAAGCTTATAGTGACTTTCTTAAGCTCGATTGAATTTATAGCTCAAAGCTTGATGTGAATTCATTCAAAAATCGTATTGTTGGAAATTACGTGCGCTATTGTCGTGAGTTTGCGATTCAACACCTGGACACAACAATGTTATAATACGACACCCCGGACCCGGACTATTTATAATTCTTTTTAATATATGTGGCTGACGTCGAGAGTCGGTTTAAAACGCATTCTTTCTTCGCGCCCCCATTGTCATGTTGTTCCCATACCTGTGGGGATTATGGCGCAAATTTTAATGACCGACCACAGGAATTCTTCTGTGTTATAGGTGCTGGAAAGTAGAGCAAACAACCATTGAAATGTATACAAATGTTTCTAGATATTTACATGCTTGTACCATTTAAATGTAGGGATTTTTCAACCGGATATACACTTTTTAGGGTACTCTGAGTTTCTTCATTTATCATGGTAAACGCTATTTAGCTAATAGCCAATTTTTTAAATCAAAGATTTCTAAATAATTTTTATGTAATCTTCATTCTACATAATCATCACGCCAATCAATATTTACAATAGAAGAAAGTAAGAGATTTTTATCATAAAGACACAAATAACTGAAAGAATTCCAAATAATTTCTAAGTAATATTCATTCTATACATGAAGCAACTATGACTTTAATTAGAGAAGATAATTAATACTAAAAAAAAAAGATATAATCTTAATTCCAATCATGAAGACATAAATAAATCAAATAATTCTAAATAATTTCTATATAAAACCTCCTTTTCTTATCCGAGTCAGCAATCTCAAAACCATTTCCCATATTATACTCCATACCTACACCCGCCGGTTGAGTCAACAATCACCGCTGCAGACATAATAGTTTTGCAATCTCATTTATCTCTTTAATTAACATTTGAAATTGCGCAGCAACAATTAACATCGAGTCAGGTGCATTGGCAAGTCGACCAGCGGCGGCCGCGTTTGCGTAACACAATCACTAATAATTCCCATTTAATAATAATAGGCGCACTCTTTTCGTGTCGACCGAATTGAATTCAATTGAGCAACTCTCTCTCCGCACCATTTGATTGTGTTTAGTGTGGACATTAACTCTTTGACACTGTCGGCAGCCGAGATTTTTTTTTACGAAACGATTTGTTAATAAAGCTCGTTTCATAATGTATTATAACTACTTATTATTGGAATTGTTTATGAATTTAGATTTAGAACATGCGTGGTGACTTTGAGATGCTTATCTCTCAACTGATTTGCAATTTTTAAAAGCGTTTATTCGAGCACATAAAAAATATCAATAGGACGGTAAATGTGTAGTAACATGCCAATTAATAGTCGCTCAACAGAATATCAATCAACCGGTAAAAAAAATCATAACACCCCAACTAATTGAGATACAAATCTCAAATTGTGTACAATTGAGCAAAATAAATAAAGGTTTAAGTGTTTTAAATATGAGCTTTATATCAGAAATTGTTTTAAAGTTACGACACCTCAACTAATTAAGACAAAATGCTCAAATTTGGTACAAATATACAAAATAAATAAAGGTTTCTATAAAAAAAATCTATACTTGGCATACTTTTTTTCTTCCAGAATTACAACTGTTAGAATCATAGTTCTTATTCTAACAGTCATAACTAATGAAGGACATAATTATAAAGATCATGAATTTTTTTCTGTATTACCTAATATATATACAATAAGTGTTTTAAATATGAGCTTTGTATCGTAAATCGTTTGAATGTTATGATTTTTTTTTCTATCCAGCCAGCCAAGATGGCCGCTTAACATAATATCAATCATCTACTAAAAAAATTCATAACACACTAACTCATTGAGACAAAAAGCTCAAATTTGGTACAAATAAACAAAATAAATTTTCTAAAGAAAAATCTATACTTGACATACTTTTTTTGTTCCAGAATTACAACTGCTAGAATTGTAGTTCTTATTCTAACAGTCATAACTAATGAAAAACATAATTATAAAGACCATGATTTTTTGTCAGTATTACCTAATATATTTACAATAAGTGTTTTAAATATGAGCTTTGTATCACAAATCGTTTGAAAGTTATGATTTTTTTTCTATTCGGCCAGCCAAGATGACCGCTCTACAGAATATCAAACAGCCGACAAAAAAAAATCATAACACCCCAGCTAATTAAGACACGAAACTCGAATTTTGTACAAATAAACAAAATAAATAAAGGTTTCTACAAAAAAAAACTATACTTGGCATACTTTGTTTCTTCCCGAATTTTGTAATGTAACAGTTATCTGTTAGAATTGTAGTCCTTATTCTAACAGTCAAAACTAATGAAAGGCATAATTATAAAGATCATGATTTTTTTTCTGTATTACCTAATATATTTACAAAAACTTTTTTAAATATGAACTTTGTATCGAAAATCGTTTGAAAGTTATGATTTTTTTTCTATCCTGCCATCCAAGATGGCCGCTCAACAGAATATCAGTCAGCTGCTAGAAAAATTCATATCACTCCAACTAATTGAGACACGAAACTCAAATTTTCTACAAATAAGCAAAATAAATAAAGGTTTCCATAAAAAAATCTATAGTTGACATACTTTGTTTTCCCCCGAGTTATAACTGTTAGAATTAAGTTCTTACTCTAACAGTCATACCTAATGACAGACATAAATATAAAGATCATTATTTTTTCTCTACATCACCTAATATATTTACAATAAGTGTTTTAAACATGAGCTTCGTATCACAAATCGTTTGAAAGTTATGAATTTTTTTCTATCCGGCTAGCCAAGATGGCCGCTCAACAGAATATCAATCAGCCGGTAAAAAAAATCATAACAACCTAACTAATTGAGGCACAAAGCTCACATTTGGTACAAATAAACAAAATAAATAAAGGTTTCTATAAAAAATATACTTTGCTTTTTATCACAAATAGTTTGAAAGTTATGACTTCTTTTCAATTCGCCCAGCCAAGATGGCCGCTTAATAAAATATCAATCAGCTGCTAAAAAAATTCATAACACATCAACTAAATGAAACACAAAAGCTCAAATTTGGTATAAATAAACAAAATAAATAAAGGTTTCTATAAAAAAATCTATACTTGGCATACTTTTTTTCTTCCCGAATTACAACTGTTAGAATTAAGTTCTTACTCTAACAGTCATAACTAATGAAATACGTAATTATAATAACCATATTTTTTTTCTATATCTCTTAGTGTATTGACAATAAGTGTTTTAAATTTGAGCTTTGTATCACAATTCGTTTGAACGTTATGATTTTTTTTCTATCCGGTATCAATCGGTGGGCTTCAATGCTCCGATCAAGATCTTTGACTGTTTGGAGTAAAGACATTGAGAGATAGTCTTCATTCTAACCATGAAGTAACTAATATTTTTATTAGAGAACACTGCAATCTAGATTTAGGATTGAGTGGAAAGACGAAGAAGAAGAAGAAGATTTATTGTAACTTACATACATACAAGATATACATACATGTACAAGAGGCCATCGGCAGTGGTCTTTCAGCCCTAGAAAGACGAAAATAAGAGATAATCTTCATTCAAATCATGAAGACATAAATAAATTAATAGGAAAAGATATAACATTCCTGATTTTATACTAAGTGGAGCGAAGAAAATGAGAAACAATTCTCATTGTAGGCATGTAGAAACTAAAACTTAGATTAGATAAGATGATAAATCGTTTGTAAACGCCACCGTCTTGATCCCTGGTGGGAGGTTCAGACTCACAACCCTCGTGCATGATGTTTCAGAGAAGGGGTCTTAAGACTAAACACTTTTGGTCATATCGGGAGCAACAACCTATATTAAATCCGAATACTCCAATTTCCCATAATGAGGCAATACTTTGAGATACAAAGCTCAAATTCAATTCGTAGATGTAACCTCATTCTTGACATACTTTTGAAGTTGTTTCTACAGTTGTGTTGCTATTTTGAAGATGTTTACTAGTATGAAGAAAAAGTTACAAATTACTGAAACGTCCAGAAAATGGTGATTTTTATATTCTGACCAAATAAACATTATTTTGAAGGTTTTTATAGTTTTAGGCTTTTAGTTTGACTGAAAAACTGTTGAAAATATAGTCTTAGTTTTCAGTCGATATTAAAAAAAAATTACTAATTATTTAACTAGTTCTATTATTATCTGAAAATAGATTTACTAGGCTATACTAAAACATATTACAATGGCTTTTATCTTGTCTGAATTAGTAGTTACAGCTTACTGAAAAATCCGGAAAAAGTTGATTTTGACTGAAAAATCAAGTTTTTTCAATTGACTTCAAATTTTATGTTTTTATATATACTTAAATGAATATAATTTGAAAATTTCATATTTTTTTTTCAGCTGGTTTTTGTTTTCAGCATGAAAGAACTTCAGAAAACAAGCTCTTGGTTTTCAGTCAATATCTCAGAAAAATGTACTACCTACATGCACACTTTTCATTATAGTCTTAAAGTAGATTAATCAAGCTATCCAAAACTGTATCACACATAGTTTTTTTCATACGGGAAACTAGTTTTATATTTTACTGAAAAACTGTAAATTTTCGTTTTCAGGCGAATTAAATCGTCAATAATTCAAAAAGTTGATGCTGGAAATGGCTGAAAATCGCCTCCGATGTTCAAAATAAGGCCTAAAATGAGTATGCGAAATTTCATAACGATCGGATTGAAAAAAATTTGAGACTGAAAAATTTCGATTTTTGACGAAATTTAACTTTTTTTCGATTTTCTTTAAAATTGGTATATACATTATTATGGATCAAATAAACATTATATTGAAGGTTTTAGTCGTTTCAAGTTTTTATTTTTTGAGTTATAGCTGAAAAACTACTGAAAATATGGTCTTATTTTTTAGTCGATATTTAAAAAAATACTACGACTATGTAATTTTATCTATTATTATCTGAAAATAGATTTATTAGGCTATCCAAAAACATATTACAATAGCTTTAATCTTTTATGAAATAGAAGTTACAGCTTGCTGAAAAATCCTGAAAATCCTTATATTAACTGAAAAATCCTGAAAATCCTTATATTAACTGAAAAATCAAGTTTTTTCAATCAACTTCAAATTTTATATTTGGATTCTATTAACTCAATATATTTTGAGAATTTCAGATTTTTTTTTTCAGCTAGTTTTTGTTTTGAGCCTGAAAAAACTTCAAAAACAAGCTGTTGGATTTCAGTTTATATCTCTGAAAAACATACTACCAACATAAATATTATTCATTATAATTTTAAAATAGATTAATCAAGCTATTCAAAACTGTTTTACATATAGTTGTTTTCTTACGGGAAACTAGTTTCATAGCTCACTGAAAAACAGTGCTAATGTACACTGACTGAAAAAAATAAGCATAAATATTTTTCTTTATTTTCTTGAAGTAGATTAATCAGGCTATTCAAAACTATATCACATATATTTTTTTTCTTACGGGAAACTAGTTTTATAGCTTACTGAAAAAGTGTGAATATTAGTTTTCAGGTGAATTCATTCGTCAATAACTCAAAAAGTTGTGACAGAAAATGGCTGAAATTATTTTCAGCTAGTTTTTTTTTGTAATGGCTGAAAATCATAATATTGCCCAGTTATCCCGAATATCCGATGTTTTCTCCTTACTATTTTCCAGCAAAAAGTTACTTTTTAAAGATTATAAATCTTAAAAAATCATCGATATTTCGAAAAATACATAAGTGACATAATTATTTTTGACTACTATCTGCAGGTTGATTAATCAAGCTGTCAGAAATAATTGACAATATTGAATTAGTCCACAACACTAGCCAAACATTAGCCTGTACGTGAGTCTGGGTTTCCCTCTAACCAACGTCACGATCCAACCGCAATGGCCCGTAAAAACTAATCAAATATCCCCGAAGAATATCGGTTTAATTTCGCGTACCCCTCACCACGCCGCAACGTGCACATCTCAGGGGGGTGATTCGCAAATTGCGGAGTGACTCAGTAGGTACAGCCCGATCGATGCGCACGCTCCGACCGACCACCTTTACCTCGAGCCGGCTCAAAATAGTGAGGGTGTGTGTGTGTGTGATTTTGTTTGCTGCTTGGGACAGATGGCTGCAGCAGCTCATCCGGCGCTCTTTTGAAAAAGGATAACAATGGGGCGCAGTGTGGCGGTTTTTGGGGGAGAAACGCATTAATTTGACACGTAATTTATTAAAAATGACGCGAGAACGGGAACGGGCTCTAATGGACTACCAGCATTTTGGAATATAACTCGACGTGTATAGTAGTGTGAGTGTTTATTGTGAGCTAAATACGGATATTTTAAATACATGCGGGGTGAGTCTAAATTTACTAATGTTAACGACTGTTTTTGTAGTGACATTACTCGAGTTTTCGTAATGCTAACACCATCAAATTAATACCAGATATGTGAAATATGTTTAGAAAATTTAATATACAATTACAAGCTACTAGCATTCAAATTAAATTCTTGGCGAATTTTATTAACAGCAACTCGTGCGTTTTTTCAAACAATTTCGGTGTTTTAAGTGAAATAACTCGAGTTTTCGTATTGCTAACTCCACCAAATGTTTACTGAACATGAGAAATATGTTTTCAAAATGTTGTAACTAACTACAAACCATTAGCATTAAAATTGAATTCTTGGCGAATTTTATTAACAGCAACTTGTATATTTTTCAAATCAATTACGATCTTTAAACTGCAATAACTCGAGTTTTCGTAGTGATAACACCACTAAATGAATACTGAATATATGAAATATATAGTCCGTTGATTCAAAAGTATTTATAAACCTTCAATCAAGCAGCAAGCCCCATAAAAACGTCTGCATTAAGCTACCAACAGGTGAGACTCTTTTTTACCTGACAATTCTCGCACGCAGCTTACGTTCGCAAAACTCGTACAATTTCCACAAATAGAGACTGTTTGCCTCCGACCACCAGGTCCATAAATATGTTCAGCAAACACAAACAGTGCAAGTTTTGTTTAAAATTGTACCTGCGATAAGATTAATGGAGAAGTTGCCATGTGACACCGCAGGTATATCGAAGGGTCGGAGGGTCTGACGCGCCGGTGGCACTTAAATACAAGTAACGGATGACTTAAGTAAGTGAACTCAGTCAGTGAAAATTCGGAATGTGATCAGTATTTGAGTAAATCTAACGTAATTTCAACTCTAAATTATTTTAGCTACAGTGTCGCTAATTTTTCAGTAACATGTAAGTTCATTTTCAGTTTAGGGCTGTCCTAGGATACTCATCGGGCGAGGAATACTAAAAATAATGCACCCCTCTCTATAAGAAACTTTTTAGCTACACAGTCACTAATATTTCAGTAACCCACAGCTGCTGAATATCTTAGGACGGCCCTGGTGTAACTAGTGAGAAACTATATATATTTTTTAGCTACACAATCACTAATATTTCAGTAACCTGTAGGTCAGGTTACTGAAATATTAGTTCTGCAACAATATGCATTTAAGGATGAATTTAAAGCACTCAACGCAACAAATGAATAAAAAAATGTGTAATACAAAAGTTATCGGCATTAGCTCCGTTTTCGTTCGGCGCTCCCAATTTGCATTAAATCACAATGATACACAATAAAATAAAAAAAATTCCAAACCCAAGCAGAGTCATTCATAACGTCCACTATAACGGTAATTATTTCTTTATGTAAATATCGCCTTGTAAAAACTCTCCAATTAATAACACGTTTTGTTTCTCTCGAATAAATCCGGCCTGGGAAGAAGGAGGCGAGGCCCGTGTCCAGCAGTTGCTGTCCCCCCTGGTCCGTGTGTGTGTATGTGTATATATACATACACACTCAAAAACACACATGCACACATACAAAATAAATAAAAATCGATTGTGCGCGACGTGTGCGCGCCCCGTGTTCGCGTCGTTAATTTATCGGACAAACCCAGCACACACACATACACAGAGAGAGGAAAGAAGATAAAAAAAAATAACCAAACACAACAATCCAGCCGCACATTTTTTTGTTTCATTTTTATGCAAATGCACGCCCGTAAAAAGCCGACGTTACGGCGACAATATTGCGCGGGCCTCCCTCCCCCGATTTATGCAAACCGAAATAATTAATAAACGCGCGAGTGTTTCGTGTGATCCAAACGCTTTGAAAATTATCCCCGGGGATTAATGGATGGATGAAAGCGAGGGCAAATAATTTCGTTACCGATAAATATTCATTTGGTGCAATGCAAACTGAGGCCAGGGCCTCGATGTATAGAGTTTAACCCATACAACAAATTGTAGGTTTATTAAATCTAAAAAATAAACATTTATAACAATACTGTATCTTATTTTCAAAATGTATATGTTTATAATACAATAATAACATTAAAAAATTTGTAACATAACATTTTTTGTACGATATTTTAAAACGAACCATTACGGTTGAAATATTTTTAATTATATTTTCATTCAGTGTGACTTTATTAATTTAAATATTTTTAAAAAATATATCTTATTTTCAAGATTATTATGAATGTAATAGAATAATTATATTAAAAAAGTTGTAACAAAAAATTCTGAATTTTTAGGATTTTTTAAAACATGCCATAGTGATTAATATAAACCGTACCTTCCATTTTAATTCAGTATGACTTTATTAATTAAAATATTTTTTTTAAATATATCTTATTTTCAAGAATAATATATCTGTAATACAATAATAATATTTAAAAAGTTATAACACAAGTTTCAGATTTTTTACGATTTTTTAAATCATACCATAAAAGTTGAAATAAACCATACCTTATATTTTCATTGGGTGTGACTTTTATTAATTAATTTTTTTTTTCAAAATGTATCTTATTTTCAAGAAGAATATGAATGTAATATAATAATGATATTAAAAAAGTTATAACACATAATCTGATTTTTTTACAATTTTTTAAAACATGGCATAGCGGTTGATATAAACCATACCTTCAATTTTCATTCACTGTGACTTTATTAATTCAAATATTTTTTAAAAATTTATTTTATTTTCAAGAAAAATATGTATGTAATACAATAATGATATTAAAAAAGTTGTATTGCACATTCTGATTTTTTTACAATTTTTTAAAACATGGCATAGCGGTTGATATAAACCATACCTTCAATTTTCATTCAGTGTAACTTTATTAAATCAAATATTTTTTCAAAATATATCTTATTTTCAAGAAAAATATATATGTAATACAATAACAATATTTAAACAGTTGTAATGCACATTCTGATTTTTTTACGATTTTTTAAAACATACCATAGCGGTTGATATAAACCATATCTTCAATTTTCATTCAGTGTGACTTTATTAATTCAAATATATTTTCAAAATATATCTTATTTTCAAGAAAAATATATATGTAATACAATAACAATATTTAAAAAGTTGTAAAAAACAATCTGATTTTTTTACAATTTTTTAAAGCATGGCATAGCGGTCGATATAACCCATACCTTCAATTTTCATTAATTGTGACTTTATTAATTCAAATATTTTTTCAAATTATATCTTTTATTCAAGACTAATATGTATGTAATGTAATAACTATATTAAAAAAACTTGTTACAGAAAATTCTGATTTTTTACGATTTTTTGAAACATGTCATAGCGGTCGATATAAACCATACCTTCAATTTTCATTCAGTGTGACTTTATTAATGCAAACATTTTTTCAAAATATATCTTATTTTCAAGAATGATATGTATGTAATACAAGAATAATATTAAATAAGTTGTAATACACAATCTGATTTATTTATGATTTTTTAAAACATGGCATAGCGGTCGATATAAACCATACCTATAATTTTCATTCATTGTGACTTTATTAATTCGAAAGTTTTTTCAAAATATATCTTATTTTGAAGAATAATATGTATATAATACAAAAATGACATTAAAAAAGTTGTGACACACAAACTGATTTTTTTTACGATTTTTTAAAACATGGCATAAATTTTCATTTAGTGTGACTTTATTAATTAAAATATTTTTTCAAAATTTATTTTATTTTCAAGAAGAATATGTATGCAATACAATAATGAAATTAAAAAAGTTGTAACACACAATCTGATTTTTTCACGATTTTTTAAATAATGCCATAGCGGTCTATATAAACCATAGCTTCAAATTTCATTTATTGTGACTTTATTAATTCAAATATTTTTAGAAACTATATCTTATTTTCAAGAATAATATGTATATAATACAAAAATTGCATTAAAAAAGTTGTGACATGCAATCTGATTTTTTTACGATTTTTTAAAACATGCCATGGCGGTTAATATGAACCGTACCTTCAATTTTCACTCAGTGTGATTTTATTAATTAAAATATTATTTCAAAATATATCTTATTTTCAAAAACAATACATCTGTAATACAATAATGATATTAAAAAAGTTGTATAAAAACATTCTGATTTTTTACGATTTTTTTTAAACATGCCATAGCCATTGATATAAATTCGTCTCTTCAATTTTCATTCAGTATGACTTTATTAATTCAAATAATTTTTCAAAATTTATCTTATTTTCAAGAATTATATACATGTAATACAAAAATGATATTAAAAAAGTTGTAACATATAATCTGATTTTTTTTTACGATCTTTTAAATAATGCCATAGCGTATGGTATAAACCGTACTTTCAATTTTCATTCATGGTGACTTTATTAATTAAAATATTTTATCAAATTATATCTTGTAATCAAGACTAATATGTATATAATACACTAATTATATTAAAAAGCTTGTAACAGAAAATTCAGATTTTTTACGATTTTTTGAAACATGCGATAGCGGTTAATATAAACCATACTTTCAATTTTCATTCAGTGTGACTTTAGTAATTAAAATATTTTTTCAAAATTTATCTAATTTTCAAGAAGGATATGTATGCAATACAATAATGATATTAAAAAAGCTGTAACGCACAATCTGATTTTTTTACGATTTTTTAAAACATGTCATAGCGGTCGATACAAACCATACCTTCAATTTTCATTTATTGTGACTTGATTAATTCAAATATTTTTAGAAACTATATCTTATTTTCAAGAATAATATGTATGTAATACAAAAATAATATTAAACAAGTTGTAACACATAAACTAATTATTTTACGATTTTTTAAAACATGACATAGCGGTCGATATAAACCATACCTAAAATTTTCTTTCATTGTGGCTTTATTAATTCGAACATTTTTTCAAAATATATCTTATTATCAAGAATGATATGTATGTAATATAATAATGACATTAGAAAAGTTATAGCATACAATCTGATTTTTTCTTCAATTTTCATTCAGTGCGACTTTATTAATTTAAATATTTTTTAAAATTTATTTGTTTTTCAAGAAAAATATGTATGTAATGCAATAATGATCTTAAAAAAGTTGTATTGCACATTCTGATTTTTTACGATTTTTTTAAACATGCCATAGCGGTTGATATAAACGGTACCTTCAATTTTCATTCAGTGTGACTTTATTAATTCAAATATTTTTTCAAATTATATCTTGTATTTAAGACTAAGATATATATATATATATATATATATATATATATATATATATATATATATATATATATATATGTAATTAATTATATTACAAAACTTGAAACAGAAAATTCTGATTGTTTACGATTTTTTTAAATCCTTCCTTCAATTTTCATTCAGTGTGACTTTATAAATTAAAATATTTTTTCAAATTATATCTTATATTCAAGACTAATATGTATGTAATACAATAATGATATCAAAAAAGTTATAACAAATAGTCTGATTTTTTTACGATTTTTTAAATCATGACATAGCAGTCGATATGAACCATACCTTCAATTTTCATTCATTGTGACTTTATTAGTTCAAATATTTTTTTAAATTATATCTTATATTCAAGACTAATATGTATGTAATGTAATAACTATATTAAAAATTCTGATTTCTTACGATATTTGGCATAGCGGTTGATATAAACCGTACCTTCTATTTTCATTCACTGTGAATTTATTAATTTAAATATTTTTTCAAAATATATCTTATTTTAAAGATTAATATGTATACAATACAATAATCATGTTAAAGAAGTTGTAACACAACATCCTGATTTTTTTACGATTTTTTAAAATATGCCATAGCGATTGATAAATCGTGCCTTCAATTTTCATTCAGTGTAACTTTATAAATTTAATTATTTTTTTCGAAATATATCTTATTTTCAAGATTAATATGTATGTAATATAATAATGATATTAAAAACCATGTAGCACAACATTCTGATTTTTTTACGATTTTTAAAACATGGTATTGCGGTTGATATAAACCATACCTTCAATTTTCATTCAGTGTGACTTTATTAATTCAAATATTTTTTCGAAATATATCTTATTTTCAAGACTAATATGTATGTAATATAATAATGACATTAAAAAATTTGTAGCACAACATTTTGATTTTTTTAAGATTTTTAAAACATGTCATATCGGTTGATATAAACCGTACCTTCAATTTTCATTTACTGTGACTTTATGAATTAATTTTTTTATGCAAAACTTGTCTTATTTTAGAGATGAATATATGTATATTTCAAAAAATATATCTTGATTTAGTATTTTACATATATTATATATTTTTGAGCTGCAATTCTATACGTAGCCGACTCAGGTATTTTTAATTGTTCATCCCGCTCCCACTCGCGCCATAAATAGAGAGACCAGGGCGTTTTCGTGAGCATTGAAAGAATGAAAGCGCGACGCGGTCGGGCATCGATTAAAACTCCAAGTTATAAGTATCCAGGTGACAAAAAAAACTGGAAGCTGCAGCCAGCGCCAGCACACACATACACAAAAAGCGCGCGCGCCTAGAAAAAGAACTAGCCGTGCTAATGAGACATTACACCCACTTCATAGGTCTACAACCCGCCCCCATTCAAACCGAGTTCATACTTTTTGTCGTCTACCTCCCGAAAAATTAATTATCACATCTGGCTGGTAATCAATTTGCCTGTTGCGAGCCTTATCAATAGAAAATCGCTGCTGGTGGGTCGGTTCCGCAATCTATTTAGCTGCGACATTTATTAACATATCTGCGGCACGTATCGCGTATGCAAATGAGGGGTTGGTAATGACTTCATATACTCTAGAGAGTTACCAAGCACTATATTGCAGGAAATATTATACAAATCCTATCTAAAAACTAAAAGGAAATCATTCAAAACAGGAAATATGCCTAAGAAAACAATTGAATATATTTTTGGATAGGCCGATTTATTTATTTTCATACTATAAAATCCGTTCCAATTTTGTATGATATATATCCAAATTTTATAAATTTTTGAATCTATTTTCAATTAAAAAAACTGTTATCACTTTAAAAATCAGCAAGGAAGAACAGAAGGAAGATTTTATTTTAACCGACTTTGTAACCTTATATTTCTTGTATGCACGATGCGTTCAGGAAATTGAAAACCGCGCCCCTAATGGCCTCTTAATGTAGCTTTTTGTCAGCGGACAGTCGGTTTTATTTCACGCCCCTCAGCAAACGCATGCATAATTTATTCAGGGCTGCACTTTGATACTGTTGATTCGATCGCACCGGTGATGGCATCGAGCGATTTGTTGCCACACAAAGAAAGAGCGGATACGACGAATAAATGCACTTTAGGGGGGCGCATGGAAACAATTAAATTTACCAAAACCTACACAAGAAGTTCACACGTTGAATTATTTTCAATTATGATCCTCTGATGGCGTTTTAATAGGCTGTAGCTTGTAAATTAACAATTCTACAAGGGTGGCAGTTGATAAATCTTACAGAACATTAAATTTTTTTCAAGAAAAGTGCTTTTTATTGTTATTTTTTACAAAAATATAGCTGCAATGGTGTCAAATTCAAGTGAAACCCATAAAAAACATTTTCAGGTTTCATTCTATTTGCATTTTAAGAGGCAGTAACTTATAAACTAGCAAGTTTACAGGGTTAGTACTTGATAATTCTTACAGAACATGAAATTTTCTTCAAGAAAAGAGATTTTTGTTGTTTTTTTTCATAAAACTATAGCCGCAATGGTGTTAAATTCAAGTGAAACCCATATAACATTTTCAGGTTTCACTCTATTTGCATTTTAAGAGTCTGTAGCTTATAAACTAGCAAGTTTACAGGGTTAGCACTTGATAATTCTTACAGAACATGAAATTTTCTTCAAGAAAAGAGATTTTTGTTGTTTTATTTCATAAAACTATAGCCGCAATCTTGTTAAATTCAAGTGAAACACATATAACATTTTCAGGTTTCACTCTATTTGCATTTTAAGAGTCTGTAGCTTATAAACCAGCAAGTTTACAGGGTTGGCACTTGATAATTCTTACAGAACATGAAATTTTCTTCAAGAAAAGTGATTTTTGTTTTTATTTTTCATTAAACTGTAGCTGCAATGGTGTCAAATTCAAGAGTAACCCATATAATTCTGATAGGTTTCACACTATTTGCATTTTAAGAGTCTGTAGCTTATAAACTAGCAAATTTACAGGGTTATCACTTGATAATTGTTACAGAACATGAAATTTTCTTCAAGAAAAGTTATTTTTGTTTTTATTTTTCATTAAACTGTAGCTGCAATGGTGTCAAATTCAAGAGTAACCCATATAATTCTGATAGGTTTCACACTATTTGCATTTTAAGAGTCTGTAGCTTATAAACTAGGAAATTTACAGGGTTATCACTTGATAATTCTTACAGAACATGAACTTTTGTTCAAGAAAAGTGATTTTTGTTGTTATTTTTCATAAAACCATAGCCGCAATGATGTCAAATTCAATTCTGTAAGCCCCCTTTGTCCTCACCGTCCGTCTGGAGGTTGTAATCCGATCCAGCTCATATAAATGAATGCCAGCGCAATATTTTTGAGCATTATAAATTCTTTGCTGAATCCCCGTCTTGTTTTGTTTCAGAATGGAGTAGCGGAGACGCCTGCAGCCGCGCACTGCGGACCTAAAAGGACAAAACTGGGCCCTCCAGCATGGGGCTGACAATCCGTCTTCTGCCGTTCCTGGCGGCCGGGCTCGCCCTCTGCCACGCGGAACAAGGTGAGCGCTGACACATACCTGCATAATATAATCGCGAGCCGATAAAATATATCGCGGCATATTTTATTATTGCAGTAATAACTATATTTTCTCGGAATGCTCGCCGGTGTTTATTTTATTCGCAAACACACGCGCGCGCGCCGCAATTATTTCCTGAAAAATCGCACTTTCCAATGGTGCCTACTGTACTGACTACTAAGCACAAATTATACAGTCTAATGCACGACCTGTTTATAGTTGAAAAACATTTTTATTAAAGTACTTGAAAGTGGAAAATGTATGGCAAGATAATAAAAATAAATAAATAAAAAAAAAGTTTTCTAAGCTTATAACGTAAAACATATTCTATGTCGATTTATTTTTATATAAAACAATTCAACAGCATCCTCAACAATGTTTAGTATGCTACAATATTAATACCGTGATGGTATTAGCAGGGTATTAGAGGTACCGGTCGGCTCACGCGCGCGCTCGCGCTTTATGATTACGCGTTTCAGCCTGATCCCATTTACGGGTTCGTAATTTCAGGAATTTCGCCTCGACTAGAACGTGTGCAGGTATTAATTTACCTTTTTGGGGGCCCGACGATTTATGGGCCCGCCAGACAAACTAACCGGCCGATCGATAACTCAAGCTGACGCGCACACACACAACGGGCCGACCGTGCCCGATCGAAATTGTGTTGGGAGAAATGTATCTAGCTAAACAAAATCAAAATTTACTGCGAAAATGTTTTGTTTAGTTATTTAGTTACAAAATGAGGTGTAATTTGATTAATTTGGTGTGCTAATAAGTTCAGAAATGGGGAAAATGTATATGATTCACTAAAAAAGAGGTGCTTTTTAATAAATCTGTAATAAATTCAATTTATTGGTTGTGAAAATTTTAACTAGTAAAACGTGTAATATGGTTATTTAGCTTCAAAATGAGGTATGGTTTGCTATATTTGGTCGTGTAATAAGTTCAAAAATGATGCAAATTTAAAAAATGTGACCTCCCATGGGAAAGCGCTTCATAAATTAAATTGTAATAAATTGAATTGTTAGGTTTTCAAAATTTTTACTGATGATACGTGTGACCGACTTATTAATCTTCAAAATGAGGTATAATTTGCTGTATTTCGTCTTGTAATATGTTCAAAAATGAGGCAAATTTAAAAAATGTGACTTCTCATGAAAGAGCACTTCTTAAATTAAACTGTAATAAATTGAATTGTTAGATTTTCAAAATTATTACTGATGAAACGTGTGACCGACTTATTAGTCTTCAAAATGAGGTATAATTTGCTGTATTTCGTCGTGTAATAAGTTCAAAAATTAGGCAAATTTAAAAAATGTGACTTCTCATGAAAGAGCACTTCTTAAATTAAATTGTAATAAATTGAATTATTAGGTTTTCAAAATTATAACTGATGAAACGTGTGACCGACTTATTAATCTTCAAAATGAGGTATAATTTGCTATATTTGGTCATGTCATATGTTCAAAAATGAGGCAAATTTAAAAAATGTGACATCAAATGAAAGAGCGCTTCTTAAATTAAATTGCAATAAATTGAATTGATAGGTTTTCAATATTATGACTAATAAAACGTGTGGCCGACTTACTAATCTTCAATATGAGGTATAATTTGCTGTATTTGGTAGTGTAATAAGTTCAAAAATGAGGCAAATTTAAAAAATTTGACTTCTCATGAAAGAGCGCTTCTTAAATTAAATTGTAATAAATTGAATTGTTAGGTTTTCAAAATTATGACTGATGAAACGTATGAACGACTTATTAATCTTCAAAAGGAGGTATAATTTGTTGTATTTGGTCATGTAATATGTTCAAAAATGAAGCAAATTTTAAAAATGTGACTTCTCATGAAAGAGCACTTCTTAAATTAAAGTGTAATAAATTGAATTGTTAGGTTTTTAAAATTATGACTGATAAAACATGTGACCGACTTATTAATCTTCAAAATGAGGTATAATTTGCTGTATTTGCTCGTGAAATAAGTTCAAAAATGAGGCACATTTTAAAAATGTGATTATCCATGAAAGAGCACTTCTTAAATTAAATTGTAATAAGTTGAATTGTTAGGTTTTCAAAATTATGTCTGATGAAACGTGTAATCAACTTATTAATCTTCAAAATAAGGTACAATTTGTTGTATTTGTTCATGTAGTAAGTTCAAAAATGAGGCAAATTTAAAAAATGTGACTTCCCATGAAAGAGCGCTTCTTAAATTAAATTGTAATAAATTGAATTGTTTGGTTTTCAAAATTATGACTCATGAAACGTGTGACCAACTTATTAATCTTCAAAATGAGGTATAATTTGCTGCATTTGGTCATGTAATATGTTCAAAAATGAGGCAAATTAAAAAAAAAGACTTCCCATGAAAGAGCACTTCTTAAATTAAATTGTAATAAATTGAATGGTTAGGTTTTCAAAATTATGACTGATAAAACGTGTGACCGACTTATTAGTCTTCAAAATGAGGTATAATTTGCTGTGTTTGGTCATGTAATATGTTAAAAAATGAGGCAAATTTAAAAAAGGGGACTTCCCATGAAAGAGCACTACTTAAATTAAATTGTAATAAATTGAATGGTTAGGTTTTCAAAATTATGACTGATAAAACGTGTGACCGACCTATTAGTCTTCAAAATGAGGTATAATTTGTTGTATTTGGTCTTCTTAAATTAAATTGTAATAAATTGAATGGTTAGGTTTTCAAAATTATGACTAATAAAACGTGTGACCGACCTATTAGTCTTCAAAATGAGGTATAATTTGCTGTATTTGGTTATGCAATAAGTTCAAAAATGAGGCAAATTTAAAAAATGTTACTTCCC